>WQNJ02000018.1:24875000-25475000 GCA_016584745.2 Phylloscopus trochilus trochilus | reverse complement strand
ACCATCATGGAGTTGTTTTCTAGCAGATATTTTAGAATCAGCCTGAATTTTCTCAGTAAAGTGTCTTTTCTAAGACAAATTACCTTTTATATAAAAATGAGAAGAAATTTCTACACTTAACCCTTCTGAAGCAAACATAATTACAGAGGTTTTTATAAAAAAACCCAGTAATTATTTAAAGATCAATTACTTATTTCAAATTACTGGACTGTAAATTAACTATTTTGAAACCTAAGACATATTTTGATATATGTAAACTCAAGCAATTCTAAGCCATGAACAGGTGACCTCATTAGTTCACTGGAAAACATTAAATACTTGGAAAATTTTGAAACTGAGACATTCTTTCAACAAAGATAGTGCAGTAAAGATAAGCAACACAAAATCATAAGGATGATGGTCATTTGCTTCCTCTCGAACTTCAATTGTCCACTATCGATAGGTATATAGGTATATCGATGGACATAGGTATATTTTTAGAGGAATCTGAGAAAACAGACTTTTCAAGCACTTATTATTACCAAATATCAAAATCCACAGTTTAATATCAAGTACTCACATACAGACCAGCATCATTATCTGGGTTAGAAGTGGAGAAGTGATTGCATCTTTCTGTACCACTTCACTAATAATGTGAAGAAGCATTATGACATTTTGGGTAAACCACTGGAAATGTCAATGTTTTTTGAAAGTTAACTGGGCATGTTTATCTTGGAAAATATATTTATCTGTATAGATATATAATTACCTAAAGATGTGGATGAGGACTCTTACAAAGTCTGCTGAGTAGCTACTCAAAGCAGTCATGACTGTGGACCTCATAGTACAGCTATACCTAAACACTATTTATAATTTTTAACAGAAAATTAAACTGCCTTTTTCTTTATGAGGCAACATTTTCTGAAAGGCTAAGAAAGGATGTAGGACAACTAGAAAAATGTAGAATAAATCCTGCCTGTGGTCTCCTCATGGGCTTACAAGACTAGCTAGGTGCTGAGGAGACTGTCTTACCCTCTCATAAGGATCCGAAGACATGGTGAAAGTAACATCCAGGAACAGGATGCAATATTCCTGGAATCTCCTAAAACATCCATGATGTGAAGCAGTTCTGATCTGCCTCTTCACTATGATTTCACCAGTCATAATGAGACCCTTATCTTTGCAGCTTCTGTATTTCAGTGAAATATAAATAATTAATAGGAATAAAAATAAGAAGAAGCAACTGGCTTACTGCTACTCATGAGAAAGAGAGAATTTGAATGTAGGTGCAAAAAATAATATGCCAGCAGCCCATATGAGAGCAACACGCACCTGACTTTTGATTTGTAAGAAATGATGACTTACACTGCAATGTGCCATATTTGTGAAGACAATGGTTACGTAGTATTTACAGTGATTAATGTAGGAGCATAGAAAGAATACTGTTCGTACAAGTGTCTTGAATTGTTAAGATTTACCAACAATTCAGAACTGTGAACACAAGGAAAATTAGTGTGCAGCCATGATGAACTATTTCTGTATGGACTGATAATTAGTTTCAGCAGATGTTCCTTAGCTCTTAAAAAATATTTTATAAGGGACCATAACTGGGTTTGGTTTCTTGTTGTTCAATTTCTCCAATACTGGGCAGAACACTGTTCATAAACTCCATATTTCAACTATAAACATGGCATACTTTCAGTATGAATTGGTGGAATTACAATGATCAATTACCTTGGAGTAATCCACATCCTGAAGCTCAGAAGATAACATTAATCTTGATAGGTTGGCTCAGTTAGGGATTGTGACTCCAAAACTTATTACCTTCCCTCCCTTCAAGGGATGAAGTAATTTTACATCAATTTGGAGCTGATGGCATAATTTTTCTATATAGCCAGTGAGATTTGGCAGTCATTCTATGCTTCTTTTTTTTCTCCTCCTGAGGAAGAATAGAGATAAAACAGTTCTGTTATTAATTTAGAATATACCAAGGAAGCTGGAGAGGAAACTTGTGAATTGAGAAGGCAAAAAATAAATTTCTATAAAACAGTTTAAAATGCTGCAGCTGGGGCTTTAAAATCTTTCCCTCTGAGGTGTGATTCGTTTAAATCTTCAAAACTAAAGAAGTGTATGGTTACATTTTCCTGGTTTTTATGGCACCTAATTGCAGCACACTGATTCTGTGGCATGGTGGATAAACAATACTAAGATATTTCTTAATTTCCACTGTTCCTCAACAGCTTCAGCATCCTGTGGTCCATGAGAAGGTATCTCATTAAAGATTGTTGGAATAGGATCTTTCTAAATTCTAGGACCTCTATGGATAGGGCAGACAGGCTTCTGTCAAGAGTGGCATGAGCTAGGAATAGCACATTCTGTATATGGGCAGAGGATGAGGACTTGATGACTCTCATTTCCAAGAGTCTCCGGCTAGTATGATGCTGTTGCTTGGATGGTATGATGTGTTTTCACTGTTTACTCCTTAAGATTTTGATAATAATAAATACCAGTAGAATTTTCTAAGTGATATTCTTGTGCCTACCTTCCTCAAGAAAGCAACAGTAGTTCTCAGGCATTAATGATGCAAGGAAAATAAGGAGAGCCTGAAAATGTATATTAGGTGAACTACTGTCATTACACATGTGATGGTTTCATTACTTACTATATTTATGTGACTAGGAGAACATAAAGAGTAAAACAGGCTTATCTTTAAATTACAAAGATAGTTTATTTACACACACTGAAAGGATAAAAATAAGAAAAAAGGAAAGAAAAAAAATTAAATTTTCAAAACATCTTTCTATCCTTCTACAAGTATTTGCTTTCTCACACTCAACATAAAAAGCCAAAACTTGTAATTTTTACTATTTTACAGTTTTACTATTTAAAGATAATATTGCATCAGTTCTTTAGGAAAGGAGGGGTTTTTTTTGTTTTATAGAGACATTGTCTGCAAGGACTTGAAAAAAAACTGGCTCTTGATAGGTCTGTTTTTTCCAACGAAATCTAAATTATGTTAACTTGTAACAACACAAAGATGGTTCATGAGAGCTGGGCAAAGTTTAGACCTCAGAAAAAGAAAAAAAGTATGTGAGTCCTACAAATTCAGAGGTTAGGCAGTAACTGGTGTGCACTTAATTAATACCTGTTTGCTGGAAGTGGCCATGGTTAGATGAATTAAAAGACCATGGCACTAAAACTATCTTTTAAAGCTCTCACCATGTTTTAGCACAATCATTCTGTCAGCATCTTTCAATTGCAGTTATTCCCATCACAATGTTTCTCTGTACTATGTGAGCTCTGTGGCTAGTCTTGAAAGGGGTTTTTTTGAATACTTGTCAATTTATTACATTTCGTCATTATTATCTTCATAATTGTTAAGTTCTAGCATAAAAGTCACATGCAGAGCTACTGTTACTGTTTTCAAGCTTTCTTTTTCCCTGTAATTTGTCAAACGTGGCCTGATTTTGCAAAACAGCTGAATGTCATACACAGCCTCTGAGGGTTGAAAACTCCTTCTAGACATCCAGTTGCATCCTAACGAACATGGTTTAGCCAGAAGCAAATAGACCTAGAAGCAAATTACCATAAATCATGGCATACCCATTGAAGATGTTCATTGATAGATTTATTGAAAACATAATCTATACATTGAGTATATCCAGTATACATTTATAAAACAAATTCTTTATACCTCATGTAAAACAATTAAGGCATCCAGGATGAATTGTAGCACAATAGTAGATCTCATACTCCTGTTTAGCTCTACCCTGACTTACTGCCCTCCTAAAGATAACATAGTCTTTCTAGAATGTTTCATTTCACCTTGTACTTTTTTGCTATCATTCCCACATGTCTTTTCTCTCCTTCCTTGCAACCAACTTCTTGCAGCCTAAGCATCAAGTGCTAACTTCCTGAGGCAGAGATTTTCAGTCTTGTCTGTTACCAAATTCTGTGGCTGCTCTCATATAAACTTCCCTATTGTGTGCACCAGATAATTTCTCAGAGTTTCAATGATTTATGTAAATAAGTCAGATATTAAAATTAACCATCATTCATATATTATTCTGTACATATACCTGCATAAATACATATTCCTAAGCCTAAAATACATCAGTTACTTCATTAATATAACTGACGGCATAACAGAGACCCGTCACTCATTTTGAGCTTATTGATATAGCATGCCTCAATTTAAAGTAATTATTTTTGCCCTTTCCATTCTACCATGGCATTATCTATTCACTGGAGACACCTTGTACATTTGTCAGTATCAGAAATGTGTACATTTTCCCATGTATTTATATTTGCTGCTTATACTCCAGAAAAAGACCTTCTCTGCTTTTTCTTTTCCTTTTCTTCCTCTACTGTGATTTGACCCTGCCCCTTTCCCTGTCACAGTTCTAGGACTTAAGAGAGTCTGCATCCCTGAAAATCAGACTAGATAAAAGCCCTGAGTAACCAAGTGTGATACGACTCCTGATCCTGCTTTGAGTAGGTGTTTAAATGAGATGACTTCAAGAGATCCCTTCCAACCTGAGTTATCCTATGATGCTATGATCTGAGTCACTTCAATCCTTCATGCAAAGCAAGTCACCCTTTTCCAATTATAGCATTAAAGAGCCCATGAACTAAATGACAGTAGCAGCAGGGACTGGAGGAGGCCTCCTCTGTGGCATCTGCCCGCTGGGCTCTCTGCACCTTGTGGAAGTGCAGTGTGATGTACAGCTACACTGGGGTACAGGATGTTATGATCTCTCTTTGATATAACTCCTGTCTCATTTCAGGGCCTTACACAAAGGGGCTTTCTGCACTCTTTTTGGCAACCTATTATGCTGTATGTGACTCTATCCACAGTTCAAGGCTTCCTTTGGAGACAAAAAATATTGTCTAAGCCTAAGCTTTCCTATGGTGCTCACAGGCACATTATGTGCTAGAAACTGTGGTGTAACCTAAGAATACGTCCTGTATGAGCATTTCTATAGCATTCAACTACACACAGCATGGTAAAAGCAGACTTAAGGCAATCCTCAGGAACGAAAATGTGCATTCAACACCACATTGTGCTTTAACTCCCTCATAAGAGAGGCCTTTGGAAAAAAATTATCCCCTAAGAAGAGAATACAGACATACATTTTTGAATGAGCATAGACACAAGTGGTGCCCCCCACCATGTTGTGAGGGCCTGCTCTGTGCCACCTACACAGAGGAAGAGAGGTGCCCTCCAGCTCTTCAACCCATGCCACAGGCCTCAGTGTTCCTCAGTATTCCTCAGTGTTTTCCAGGAGAATGGCATGTCCTTCTCTCTTCATCACCCTCTTGTCCTGCAGGAGAGCCATATTATCTGGGTGCCATGCTCTTGAGACCATTAGAAGACCCACTTTTTCACACACCAGACAGACAATATGGGTCCTTTCTTTTTTTTTTTTTTCCCTCATATGTGAGCAGAAAAGCAGATGGGAAAAGGGAACCTTAATGAGGGAATAAATCCATCCAACCCCTTGTTGTTACAGTTAAGGATTTTATATGTGTGCTAGTGACTGCAGCTACTTTATGCTATAACACAGTGCCCAAAAGTATTTTTCTCAACTGCCACAGTTCAATTTCATTAGGTACCAGTACTCAGAAATCTGTGGGTAAATTACTTTGATACAAAGCTTAAAATATATAGCACCATACTATTTTATAATTCCAAGGCTCCAACTTTAAAATATTGGCCTACGGGTCTTCGACATGAACATTTTTAAGACCTGCTGGAAACTCTGAAGGGAACAGCACTTTCAGAAGTAAAAAGGATGAAAACAAAAGGTTTTATTTTTATAACACTTTTTAACCAACTTAAGAGTTGACAGTGCTGGAAGAACTATGCACCATAGTATATCTCTTGCCTTTGGCAATAGAACTGGAACTTCTACATCAAAGAGCGGAACCTCAAAAGATTTGGTTATGCTTAGATAATGATCATCTTAGCGATTCAACACCTGCTCCACTTCGAGGATGACCATACATCTGCACCTCTTTGTTCTATCCTTTTTTAGAAGGTGAGTTGAAGGAACCACTTCCTCTACCTTTAGAAACTTCCACCGTTTGGGTTGGGGGGAAGCGAGGGTTGCTTGTTTTTTATGAGTTGTTTTTTTCCCACTTGTTTTGTTTTTTAGAGTGAAAGATCAAGCTTGTTAGTAACCTATTGATTTTCAGGTAAGCCTTTATGAGATATACTTCCCAGAGCAGTTCTATTAGAATTTGCTTCAAGTAAGTTGAACATCTGCACATCAGAGAAGAAATAAACCCTGAGTTAACATTTTCTTGTGAAAATCAAAGCAAGAATTACAAACCAGGACTCATTACCTTTTTCTACTTGGCAAGACAACACCATTTTGACAAAATCATCTTGGAAGGAAGTAGCTCTTCAAATGTCTATTCATACCTAATTCACATAGTCATTTTTTCACCTAAGGTTAGTATTATACAGCTAAAAGCTTTAGCCTACTGTTAACTGTTATTTTACTGTTAAATATTAGTTCTATAAAATTATATCAAACATATTCCAGAGCTATTGCTTTTATTGTGTTATTAATACAGTTGAGCTTTGCAGATCCTATGTAAAGACACATAATGTCCAGTCTGTACACATGCCAACTCAGAAAGCCAAAAAATAGTATGTTCTTTTCACAGACTAGCACAAAGTAATGCTTTTTCTTCTTTGATCAGCATAATATTATATTGACATAGTCTAGTCAAAGAAAAACTACTATATATCTTGCACATGCTTAATAAACATTGTAAAGTACAGGTACTGCACGTAAAATATGTAGCATGTATGACTTCAGACATAACTGTGTATCTTACTTGTTAAAGTGATTCATGCAATAGACTGGAAGATATTTTAAACATCTTTGTTGCTATGTGTTGGTTTCCTTTTCATAAAAATTGTAAGTGCTTCTGTGTGAAGAGATGAGAAGATGCACCAGTGTGCATCCCTGGAATCTCCCTCCAGGAAGACCATGAGTATTGTCAGAAAGTTAGGAATCTGGGAAAAGTCTCTGGGTGCATCATGTGGAATGTAGTCTCCTGTCCTACCTCAGGCTCTATGGCTTAAAGAGAAATCAAAATAATTAGCTCAGGACAGGGAGTGGGGGTGTGGCTGTAAATCTTAATTGGATCTGATCCTGTCCCCAAATGGAGATGGTGACCTCAGTCTAAAAACAGATGAAATACGAGTTTTTCCTGCTTAACCAGCATAAATTTTTGAAAAGTGCTTCCTGGGGATATTTCCTTAGAAACTCAATCAGATGTACTTAATCACCAAATCAGATGTACTTAATAAGGCTGAAGGAATTGGATTTTTTCAGCCTGGAAAAGAGAAGGCTTTGGGGTGACCTACTTGTGGCCTTCCAGCACTTGAAGGGAGCCTATAAGAAAGACAAAGAGGGACTTTTTATAAAAGCTTGTAGTGACAGGATAAACGGGAATGGATTCAAACTAAAAAAGTGTACATTTACATTTAGATTAGATCTAATTGAGATTAGATATATAATCTAATTTAGATTAGCTATTTGGAGGAAGTTCTTTGTCGTGAGGGTGGTGAGGGACTTGAACAGGTTGCCCAGAGAAGATGGGCGGATGTCCCGTCTCCATAGGTGTTCAAGACCAAGCCTGGATGAAGCTCTGAGCAACCTGGTCCAGTGGAAGGTGTCCCTGCCCATGGCAGGGGGGTAGGAACTAGATAATCTTTAAAGTCCCTTCCAATCCAAAACATTCTATGATCTGTGAAAGAATTTGTTAATAAATATTGTTTATTTATTTGTAAATATGTTAAAGAAAAAAAAGAGTAACCTCCAGGTTGCTTTCTTTCGAAGAAAGACTGAAAGGCAGAATCATAAGAACTGTGAGTGTTGAAGTCTTACTAGTGTTGCTATTGAATTTGTGTCCTGAAAATAACAGAAATAACAGAAAAAAAATTATTTTCCCATAGCAACAAATAGTCCAAGGGTTATGAAACATTTGCAGAACCCAAAAACCTAGCAAGTAAGGACACAAACCCGTAATGCAACTGAACAAAAAGTTCAATAATGTTGAAGATTCTTTTCCCTGGATTATCAGATATAATGAGGCAATAAATTCTAATAAATTAAATCTAGCTGGGCCTGAAAACCTAAGAAATTTCCGTAATGAAACAAGAGGCATCCCTAAACTTACACTACAGTCGTCGTTCATGTATTCAGCTCAAAATTTCAGCTATATTCCATGTATAAGACAACACTGTAAAAAGTTGAACTAAGAAGAAAAGAGCGGTTAAAATTGGATAAATGCAGATGATTTAAGGTAAGTGTATTGGATTTGTAGGGCTAAGCTTTAGCAGTAGTGGGGGGCTACAGGGGTGGCTCCTGTGAGGAGCTGCCAGAAACTTCCTCCATATCCAGAAGGGCCAGTCCCTGGCAGCTCTATGCAGAGAAGTGCTTCAGGTCAAGTCTGGGCCAGTTAGACATGGTGGTAACATCCCTGTGATAACATATTTAGGGAAGAAGAACATAAAAAAAAATAAATTGTTGTACCATTGAAATTGCAGAGATAGAAGAGCAGAGTGAGAACATGTGAGGTAAACAACTCTGTAGACACCAAGGTCGGTGGAGAAGGAGGGGCTGGAGGTGCTCCAGGTGTCAGAGCTGAGATTCTCCTCCAGCTGTAGGTGAGGACTGTGGTGAAGCAGCTGTGCCCCTGCAGCCCCTGGAGTTCCATGAGGATGCAGAAATCCATCTGTGGAAGAGCCCCATGCCATAGCAGGTGGGAAGAGGCTATGATCCTCTTGGACATCTGTAAAGAGACAAGCCCAGCTCCTGTGCTGGAGCAGCCTGTCCTTGAAGATCTGCACCCCACGAAGAATGACCCACGTTGCAGCGGTTTTGGGAGGACTGTTGCCCCTGGGATGGAATCACATTGCAGCAGTTCACACAGAGCTGTTGCTCGTGAGCTGGACTCGTGTTGAAGTTCATGGAGAACTGTCTCCCATGGGAGGGACCCCACAGTGCAGCAGGGGAATTACCCCTCTCCCTAAGCAGTGAGAGTAACAACCTGTGATGAACTGACCATAAACCCCCCTTCCCTGTCTCCCTGTGCCACTGGGGGAGGAGGTAAAGCTGAGAAGGAAGACAGAGTGAAAAGAAGGTGTTTTTAAGGTTTTGTTTTATTTCACATGATCCTGCTCTGATTTTGTAAGTAATAGATTTAATTAATAACTCTAATTCAAGCCTGTTTTGCCTGCAATGGTATTTGGTGAGTGATCTTTCCCGGTTCTTAAATCATGAACACTTTATTATCCTTTCTCTCACCTGTCCAGCTGCAGAGGGGAATGACAGAGAGGCTTTGATGAGTGCCTGTAATCCAGCCAGGGTCAATACACTACAGTAACAAACAAACAAGATCACAAGAAGAAAGTAAGCAACTTTTTTTCTGCCTTGATTGTCTGTGGGCTGTCAGTGTGGTGAGACTTCTCATTGTGATTCAAATGACGAGTTAGATTCTGTGGAGCAATGCCTTCTAATCTTACAATTTTAAATTTGTAGCTTAACTTCTCATCAACCTTCTCAAGATGTTCTTGTCCCCTGCCCATATGCAAAAGGCATGTGTCTGGTCAAACCCACAGAATGCTTCACACTCCTACGTTATACTCTGTTTTCTCCAATGCAGGTCCCGGTGGCCATATCAGTATGCGCAGCACAGGAGGATTGGTAGGAGTGACAGAAAAGACCGTTCTCTTTCACACTTTCAGCCCAAAGCACTAAAGCAATGCAGGTTACTGCAGGCTGCCTCCACATGGACTTCTGCATCCTCCCTCCTTTCCAGGAACTGCAGCCGTTCTGACACACCATCTTGCAAAATAGTTACTTAAGCTAGTTGTCAAGGTAAATCAAGAGCAAGCAGATGGATCACAGAAGGAATAGAAGTTACTTAAATCTCTTATAACACTTATTTCTCTTCAGTAGTTATTGATATTCTACTCCTTACATAACAAAATTAAAGTTGGTCCTTATTTAGGTATACAGCTATATTTTATTTCAAGACATGATAGAGGAATTTGAATCAGTTTCCTAAAATTGTTTTCCTATTTCCCAGGTGGAAGTAATTTAAGAAATTCTCCTGCTTGGTTTTTAGCATGCACAATGTACATTTCTTTAGCTCTTCTTGGGGAAGGGAACTGAAAAAATATCTTACATCCACTGGCATCCCTTGCTTAATATAATTGAGCACTGTTTCACATGCATGACATGTTCAATTTTTGCTCATTTTTTGGAATACATCAACAAAAATATTAATGTGCATAACAAATGTTAGGTACTGCTGTCATCCAATTTCTTACAGATATGAAATGCAGAATTAGAAAAAAAGCCCAAAACAACAACACAACCCCCCCTAACTTTAAAGCATACTTTAACATTCTTATCTCCTAATCTGAAGGTTTAAATTCTCTCAAGACTACCACACTAGGGGTAAAATATATCTTCTATTGAATCTGATACAAGAGGCAAACAAAGACCTCTCCAGAATCCACTGGTATCCCTAACTGAAGTTTAAATACATATTTATAAACAAAAATTATCCTGAGACAGTGAACAGTAGTATTTATACATGCTAAGTAAAACCTTTCTCTCATGTGCCCCTTTTTATTGAAAGACAGCTTGTAGTAATTAGCCCTTGAAAATTGCAAATGCCAATCATTTTCTTTCAGCCTAAATTATCTTGGTAGGTAAGGTTATTCAAGTCCTATGGGGTCAACAACAGCAGAAAATACTTTAGTGAAAGAAATCCTGTCTCTTATCCCTGAAGAAAACCTTAAGGGGAAAAAAAAAAAGCAACATCAAAAATGTAGGCACTAAATGAAATGAGAATGACAGTTTTCCCTTATAAATTAATGTTTCTGGGACTTCTGAATACAAGTATGTTGAAGAAACAGTTATTAAGGAAAATCTGGTAAACAACTGGTTTTACTTATGTATTTAAGAAAGCTATTGTGATCTCTTTGTTATCAGCACAGGGAAGTGCTAATGACAGCTCCAGAAGGCTGTTGCTCCTTGAATTGTATTCTATTGCATGAAGCCAAAGAAGGTCAGGAAAAAAAAAAGAAAGGAAAAAAAAATAAAGGTCAGTCAAGAAAGAAGTAATTTTAGTATCTCTCAAGTAATTTTCCTTTGTGAAAATTTAAACTTGTCCCTACCAACCTGTCACTTCTTTGAAAGGAAATTGGTGTTGGCAGACATGAATAGAAGTTCAACAGAAACCCCAAATCCAGAAGAATCAAAGAGATTGCAGCCTGGAGTGAAGCAAGCCATGTAAAGATGAAAAAGCATAGGCTATCATAGTTGGAATTCCCACTCCTATTTCTTCTTTAGTCGAAAGTAAGAAATAACTTTACTGATTGTGCCACTGGAGATTGCTTCTTTATCTCCACTGATACAAATGGAAAATACCACTCTCACCTGCTTAAAAGAGGAAAAAAAACCTCATTCAAACATTTTATGGCAAAATCTAATAATCAGTAGGCCTAAATATATGAGGAATGATGACAACAATTACATGTCTCAGTAGGCCTGAAAGAACAAACTGGAGAATTAAATAAGGCACAAAGCAGGAGAGCTTCTAAAACCAGCTGTGAAAAGTACTAGTCAGAGACTTAAATGGAATTTTTGTGAACTGAGTAGCCCAAATTATCTCTTGCCATATCATATCACAATAGATCATATTTTCAAAACTGACTTTGGCTCTCGTGTGCTTTTCTTAGACTCATGCATCTGCGAATATTTAGAGGACTATTTAAGTAGAAGTTTGAGAGTTTGAGTTTCTGTTTCAAATATTTTCTTGATTAGTAAGTTTTAATATACAAGTAGTGGAAGTGTTGAATTTTGCATGACATCATTTCTGTAACTCCAAGATAGACAGGACTTATTTGAAGTTGAAAAGACTGTTATTTCATTTGGGAAAAGATAAATACCCAAGAAAGTGCTGAGCTATCAAAACAATTCTGAGATACAAATTACATCCTGAGCTAATCATTCTCATTCACTGCCAAAAGCATCTTCCTTCCTTGCTCGCTTACAGTAGAAGAAACAGCAGCTGCTGTTGAAATCTCCCCTGGAGATTGTTAGGATCTCCATGAGAAAAAGCTTTGCACTGGAGGCCAATTTTAATAAATAACAACAGCAACTTTATTTCATGTGATAATTTTTTTTTTTACAATGATGGAGAAAGTAAAGTTGGCACTCATTTTCATATGTGTCAGCTGACTGAAATCTCTTTAAATGTACTGTAACTACCCATCTGTGGAGGCGAATCCTTGTGTCTTGTGCTTCTGCCTTAATGGGAGGCTCCACGTCCCCTGCTCTCACAGCTTGGTACATAAGATGCTCACTGCAAGACATAAGGTATTGACTGTAAGACATTATCCTTACAGCAATATTGCTGAGGCCAAATACCCTTCTAGATGACTTTCAGAGACCTTTAGTTCCCAGCAAGATAAATGAGGAACTTTTTAAATTCTGATCCATTTATGTGACTTTTTATAAATTCGCATTGCCTTTCCCGAGGCCACAAAAGCTGTGAAAATAGATTGCTGTGCAATGCACATAATCCTTGGATTTCAGCAGTTGAAGAAAAGATTTTTATTGCTGTAAGATTTTGAAACCAATCTTCACTCACTGAATTACATGAGAAATGCATTTTAGATGCATTAGTAGTACAAAAAATGAAAGAAGTGCTGAAGTTTCCACTGAAGGCTGTTTTATGGTGTCATAGTTGATCTCCTAAAATCAGACATGTGATCAACAGTTTTGGAAAATGCTGCTCACGTTTATTTTGGTGTAACTAAGGTCAGAGCTACTGTAATCATTGTTTGCTTTAAATACAACCTCCAAATAAATTTCTCTACGATAAATTAAATATTGACAAAGAAAAAAGTATCCCTGAGCAGGCATCAGTAACAATAGGAAAAGCCTGTTTGAAAAATAAAATTAAATGGTGCCCAATAGAAGAGCTTGAAGAAGTGTGTTGTCTTTTAAAACCAGGTTATTTATGAAAGTTCCTTTGCCTTCTTTATTGACTCTTATTTTCTTGTATTAGCAGGTTTAATGAAAACTAATGACCAGTTTAACATTTCTTACACTATTGATCTAAAATTAAAAAAGGACACAAAAAATCAGTGTTTCCAAACAGTTCTCTATGGAAACCACACTGTATTCTAAGAACAGTTTATAGCTTCATTATTTTTTAATGAAGTTAGTAATTATTAATACACTGTTGTTTTGTTTTTTTCCCTTACCTGTACCTTGATTGTTGTATGTTCTACCTGGCCATCAATTCTTAAATTAGTGTATTGAGAAGAGATTTTAATAAAAATCTCTGAATTAGGGAATACGTAGGAAAATGTAGCATACTAATACTACCATATAAAGGGAAAATATTAATTACTGGAAGTCTGGTATATTCAACACATGGAGAAATAGGCAATTTTCCAATTCTGCATTTGTTGTTCAATATTGTATTTTCTAATAAAAATAGGAAAAAACCCACCCTATCATCATGAATATAATTATAGTGAAATATAAAAAAAAAAAATCAATTACCTAAACCTTGATATTAAAGCACTGAAAAATCTACCACAGAAGATGGAAAAAATAACTTTTCCTCTCCAATAACTATATAATTTCTCTTACATGAGTCCAAAAGTTTGGATGAGATGGTGAACATCTGAAACTTCTGTTAAGTATGACTTCAATTCAGTTAGTGCTGCCCTCTTATGCCATGCATCTCATGAGGGAGAACAGAAATGCCCTTCTGGGAATTAAGCTGTTCAGATCTCTGTCCATTGGCATTGAAAATTATCTACTCCACTTTCACTCTCTAAGTTATTTGAAAAGTACAGCCACAGGAGTCAGGATTTGCTGAAGAATAACCTAAGTGTTTTGCCTGGGTACTCTGCTTGTGAAACTTAGTGAACTTTCTGACTTAGTGAAAATATTCACTTTCCCTCAAGCCCAATCCCTGCTTAGCTGTTAGTGTAGTCTTCTCCATACTAATAACATCTTGTTTGAGTCTGCTGCTCATCTCACATTAGTCAAAACTTGGATCAAAGCCAGATGAAGTTAACAGATTTACTCTGGTGTTAAGCCCATGTAAAAGACGTTACTTTTCATGCATATTGACTTGTCATGCTTTTCAGATTTCTTTGCCCATGCATGTAAAGGAAACCACTTTATATGCTACTCAAGGATAAAAACCTATTATGCAGAAATTGAAATTTACATCCAATTTCTTTTTTCTTAGTAGATGCTGTGTCAAAAAGGGTAAAAAATAAATAGTTGGCATTTCTTCCCAGATAGACCTTTTGAGCTCTACACTCTAAAAGTGTTTTTGTGTCTACTCCTCCAGGTGTCACCTTACTTGATATTTTAGCTATACCTTTGTTACAAGTATATAGCCTTATCATACAGAGTAAACTTCGGTGTTTTTGTAAGTTCTTTCAAGTTTTTGAAGAAGTGCTGTCACAGTTAACTATGTCATCTGAAATTGAAGAAATAGAAGAATAATACTTTTAATACAAGAAATTAAAAGAAAATAAGTTCTAAAAAGTTACACCAATACAGTAGTATAATATTCCTATGAAAGTTGCAGCTACATACATTTTCCAGACCTGTTCAAACTACTTGAATTGATTCACTGAAATTTTAAGGTAACAGAATAAGCAGTTTAAAAAAAAGGGGGAATGAAGGACTGACTTTTTTTTTTTTTTTTTTAAACTTTTCTAGTAGGTACTATAGGCTTTCTAATCTCCTGCATAATTGTTTCACAAGAATTGGACCTGTGAAGTCATGGGATTCAAGAAACTTTAGTGTTTCTTTTCACAACTCACTTTATGACAGTCTGTATGTTTCTCTTATTAGTTATTTTGAAGGAAAGTATGGTACAGAACATGCAGTTTCCATAAGCATTGTACTTTATCGAACATAACATGATATGAAAAAAAAAAAAAAAAGCTGGATAAAGCAAGAAGACCAAAGAAAATAGCATTTTATATTTGATTAAATAAAAATATGCTTTCTTTTCTTCTTTTCTGCCTGGAGCAATTCTACTCCAGAAAATCAGAGATGATATATTATAAAATACAGAGGAAATTTTAGAATGCAAAGAAGTTGGATGTCATAAAAATAAAGAAACAAAAAGAAGAAAGAAGGGAGGAAGAAGTGAAGCTAACAAATTGTTACAACTTGAAATTCAGAACTGAAAAATCCAAGAATTTCTATCCAAGTGTCAATTTCCACTAACTGGTTTTGCAAACTTCTCTGTGAAAGACAGGTGATGACAAGCTACTTAAGTAGCTTGCATAGCTGTTTAGACAATTTAAAGAGAAGGTTATTGATACCAAATGATGCTTCTGCAGACCATTTCCCTGATAGTAATGCTTGTTTATGCTATTGCACTGATTGTTCAATGCTGCTCCTCTTCACTGCTCTCAACATTTTGGTAGTTCTTTCATATTGCTGTAGAAGCTCATCAACAGTACTGTGCAACACTGCTGCTAATGAGGCTTGCTTCACATAAAATAAAATGAAGTTGTTTGTAGTCTAGATCAGTTCCTCTATTGAACTTCTCGTGCATCACCATGAAACAAACAAATCGAAAAACCCAACTGGGCTGAGAAGAACAGAGATAGCAGGGGAAGGTAGTAACAGATGACTGGCAAAGATGAGGAGACAGGTGTGAATTGCTTTAATCCAGAATCACTTCAAAGGAAATGGTTCTGCTCTCCTAGACTGCAAGAAGTGGTAAATGACACAGAACCTCTGAAGCATAAGAAAAGAGAAAGTCAAGACTGGAGAGATCAGAGACAGAGTGGATTTGTAAACAGAAATAGTAAGTTTTGTGAGGAGGTGAAGCAATCTTATGAGTACAGAGCACTGTTCTTTCACAGTTCATCTGCTCCTTGTGACTCAGGGAGGGGAACAAAGTCTGCAGCAACTCTGCAGAAGGAGTGTGGGATGAGTAAGCAGCTTATACAACTCACAGGAGCAGATGCAAATGAGTAGGTCTGCAGGACAAATAACCAGTCAAAGATCATAACCATAAATCACAGAGCAGGGTAAGGATTATAGGGTTAGTGGCTAGAATTAAATTCAACACAATTTGTAAAAGCAATAAGGCAAGGAAAATGTAATTCCAGGAAGTGAGAAGAGAAATGCTGAGCAACTGGCTGGATATTTATTCTTGACACTAAACAAGGGCACTAATGAGGCCATATTTGAAATGTCACATTGATTTCCTGTCTGATTCATTATCCTATAGATGAATATGACTTTATGGAAAGGGTACAGCTTTGGCAGACAGCTGGCTACATACATATCTATGAAGCAAACAAGACCAAGAAAGGGGCTTTAGCCTACCATGTGAATATCCACACTTTAACCCTTTGCTTGCTTTCTGGGCACTGTACTGTCCAGGAGTTTGGCTTACTAATTAAGGCCCAGCTTGATATATCATGTCTGTGGGACTTTGACTCCATTTCACTGAGAAAACTGGTACAGATCTGAAAAAGAGTCCATAAATTAAAACAGTGCAGAACAGAAAAGTGAAAATGTGGAAGAGAAGTTATTCAGGTTGTGATGCTCATTTCCCCTTCTGAGGATCCATTTCAGCTTCCACCCATGCCAAAGTATTCACTTTCTCCTAGTCTACATGAATTGCTGACTTCCTGGGTCTAGTTATGTACAGGTTTTTTTGTGGGATCCCAGATTCCTGTGAGGTTTTTACAAACCTTGTAAACATCTCCATGGGAAGCATGGAATTTGCCTTCATGAAGCAGAAGCAAAGTATTGTTTGACATCCATGCTGTGAAAACATTAACTGGCATGAATTCCTGAATTATTTGCCTCATCAACAATAAATGACTGCAAAATGTACAGATAGGCTTTTAGAGTCAAAAGTGGTTTTGGACCAGTAACTTTTAAAGAATGTGTCATGGTTTTTTAAGGCAGTTCTATGTTTGGACCAGGCATAAGAAACTTGACAGGAACAAGCTAGAGAAACGTTGCCATTGTATTAAATGAAAGACCATAATAAATATATTTGGTTTATGATCCAGACACATAAAGAAAGGACATATAAAAGTTTATGAATGGACCTATTAAAATATCAGTTCTCTCTTCAGCATATATAATGAGCAGTATTTGTTACATATCATTATTCTAAGAAAAAAGGAAAAACAAACTATGTTTTGAAAATGTGAGAGTCTGTGTGATGGCACAGTAATATAGATCTTAAGTGAGTGACATGGACTAGCTGTAGTAAAACTGAAATACAAAAAAAATTTGTCCATGGACCATTCAACAGTGGGCAGGTGTTTTTAAATGCCTTGTGACACTGAAGATAGGAATAATATGGAGGCAGGAGAAACTGAAAATTAAACCTGAAATCACACTCTGGAAAATCTGGTTAGAAATTACTTGAGTGCAAAATAAAGACCAATGACATTTGCTTCTATGAAAACTGCTTCCATGAAGGATATAACGAATTCCAAGTAAATTCTAATTAAATTCTCCTTACACATGCATGAACTAATGCTCTGTACCAGGTAAATATTATCCAAGGGGGACTATAAAGATAATATATCCTGATTATCCCATGCCTGAAATGGTTGCTTTTCTATGGCTTTCCCTGAATTCAAACGTATCTGAGAAATCCAGATGTAAATGGCATATGAATTTTGTTAGTGAGAGATTGGGTCTCTAATAAGATCACCAGTGATTTCTAGAAAAGAAAAGCTAACGCAAAAAAAATCTTTAAAAAATTGAGATTTCTGTCTTTTACTACGTGACAGTTCCTCTAGTAATTTATGTCAGTCTTGTTAATCCTTGACAAGCTGACAAATCATAAAATTCAGCATTATTAACATGGTAAAACTGTGAAATCCTTCATTTGCTACTGTGATCTGTACAAGCCAATGTAGGGAAGAGTATTAGAGCAGTACAGCTATTGGAATCTCTGCCAGATTACCTCCTGCCTGCATAAATAAGAGAAGACCAAGTTTATTCATATCATCTCCCCCTTTAAATGGTGTGTCACAAGGTCCCTGCACACAGCTTTTAGCAAATTTCTTTATGGCCCTCACAGATGATGGTAGACAAACTGATTGTTTCAGTCAAACACCACCTGAGGTTTCTGGATCAAATAAACCATTTGAAGCTGCCGTCTACTTCCTTGTCCCCAATGTGGTGTTTAACATGGAAACATATCTGCCATATATCCACACTTTTTGGGGTACAGCTCATAAATAATCTATAAAATAATTTCTGATAATCAGCTAAAACGAAAATTATACTACTCGTGGTCAACACTTTTCCCAGGAGAACCTCAGTTTCCAGCTTCCTGCTTCAACCTCCACAGCATCAGAAGCAGGGGAATGGTGTGGGCTATGTGATGGCTCACTCCCACCATCTGTCCTTTTAAATAGGGTCACTTGATAGCAGTAAAAAGGAATAGAAGAGTATAATGTAGGACAAACTCATACTGGCAATTTCCTTTAAATTCTTACCACACTAAAATTTGGTGGAGAAGGGAAGGAATCTCCTAAGGGAAAAGCAAAAAAACCTCTGTTAAAAAATACTTGATTCTATTAAGGAGATTTATATAGAAACACATTTCTGAAATAAAATGTTTCAGTCAGTTTTCTTTAAGAATGAAAAACTTGACTCAACTTTTGTAGTTCTTTCTTCTTCCCAGGAGAAATCTTACATATGGGCTAGTTTTTATACAAGATTTTCTTTGAGACTAACAAATTCCGAAAGCTTTGTGACCTTTCTGCAGAAGTTTGATTTTTCACCTATGACATTCATAAACAAATCAGGCTTCTGTTCTGAAAGAAATATAATTAAAGATGGCTGTTGTGGTTTAACCTGAGCCAGCAACCAAGTACTACATAGCCTCTCACTCACTCCCCCACCAGCAGAATCAGAATCAGAATCAGAATCAGAAAAGTATTACAACTTGTGGCTTGTGATAAAGACAGTTTAATAGGGAAATTAAAGGACACACAAGCAATCAAAACAAAACAAGGAATTAATTCACTGCTTTCCATTGGCAGGCAAGTGTTTAGACATCTCCAGGAAAGCAGGGCTCCATTACATTACACGGAATGGTGTGGACTTGGGAAAATAAATGCCGTAACTTTGAATATTCCCACAGCATCCCCACTTTGTATACTGAGCATGATGCCATACAGTATGGAGTATCCTTTGGGTCAGATGGGGTCAGCAGTCCCAGTGTGTCTCCTCCCAAATCCCCACACACCCCCAACTCCCTTGGCAGCGTGGCCGTATGAAAAGAAGAAAACATTTTTCTCTGTGTAAGCCCCTCTCAGCAATAATAATAATAATAATGATGATAATAATAATAATAACAACAACAACAACAATAAAATACTTGAATTATTAACACTATTTGCAGCACAAATCCAAAGCACAGTCCCAAACTAGCCACTGTGGAGAAAATTCTACCCCAGCCAAAACCAGCACAATGGCCCATGGGGTTTACTAGCTTTTTTATCTTAAAATAATAGGTATTTTCTTTTTCAGGAAGGATATAGTGGTTATTTGACAGCTAATGGTGGTTTAAACTTTAATTCATTAATGTGTATAAGAGGGTTTATATCATCACTTGCAATATGCTGCAGGGCTATGAAACAGTATTACTAAACATATTACAACAGCCACAAGTGATGTAAACATATTTAAGATCACAAACCAGCTGGACCTCAGTTTTTTCTGGTAGAAATAAAAACACCACCTCGCTCTTCCTCCAATGTTAAATGCATTACAGGAATAGACATGTCATAAGATATCTGACAAACCAATTTTTAAAGCTTTTAAATGTATTGCTTGGTGTCCTTTACTCCATCAAGAAGTGGTTTAAAGGAACACAATTAACATAAAGAAATACCTGAATTTTTACATTAGTTCAATCATGAGCAATACAGAGGTTTAACATTTCCTGGTCTAAACTGAAATAGTGATTTAATACTGAAGTCCTGCCCCAATTTAAAACTAGTTAATAATCAGGGTAGCTTGTGATTCTCTGCCTGTCTGCAACCACTTTCCCCATTCCCTTATGAACTACCAGCAGCCTCTCTCATTTATCTAACTCTGTTCATGACCCCAAAAGTGGTCACTGGTCCCAAACTGACTACCACCCTTTGGGCCCCAGATAGTACTCTCCAGCTCCCCTAAGACCATTAGATTGGTCAGTGCTAGAAATGAGGAATGCACTGTCTACAGCAAGTACAATTCCCTGCTTGCCAGGGAAATAAACAAGAGCATGCTCTGCTCAATGTAAGTGACCTGCAACAATAAAAGACCCATATCTTATAGGTTTTCCCAAAAATAAAAAAAAGAAACAAAAAGGAACAGCTATCTTATCTAGCCATTAAATTAGAGAAAAGGAGGAGAATGTGATAGAATCCTATCACTCTTCCTAAACCCAAAGTCATTTTAGACATCCACATGGCTTTTTTATATCAGACTAAATCAGCAAAACTAATGTCATATTCCTGAAATTAAGATACTACACAAATGTAACCTCTTTATTTAACTCTTGTTGAATAAGTTGCAATGACATTTTATAATTACAAACTAGGTGATTTCAGTATCTGCTTGCAGGCATCCTATTTGCCCTATTTATCTCTGAGCCCAAGATGCTGGTGGTGTTGAGAACATTAGCTTTAACAGGAAAACACTAATTTTTTTTAATTAATATTTTACAAATATGGACAGATACTTGGATTAACTTCTTTTAATTTAATTTAAGAATAATAGCCCAAATTCTAAATCAAGCACATCTCCACAGCTCCAAGTGATTAAAATTAGTCATGCAATGCCAGAAAGACTAATGTATCAGTACAAGTACTTTAGCTATACTAGAACAGCTAATGCTTTTTTTTAATATGCTATTGCTGTTATAAAAATGCAAGCTACTCATTAACTGTCTGTAAAAATTTTTATGGATTTATTGCTTAATTAGGTTTGTACCTTTATTTGACAGGGGTTATTAAATACAGCATATAATGCTCTCAATTCCATGTAAAAGTCCAACTCAGTTTTTATGAGAGCCTACATTAAAGCAGAATCCAAAAAAAAATAGAATCTCTTAACTCACTGCAAGGACTCAATTTTTATGGTATATTGTAACAAATAGCTATTTATTTACATTCTTTCAAAATTTTTCTGACTTTTTTTTTCTGATTAAAAAAAGTTACGTCTCCAAACACTGAATGGTGATTTTTCTCCCTCAAACACCCATATGCTCCTTCTCTGTGATGATATGCTAAGTAGCAATGTTGCATTTATGGTACCCTCCACAGGGGAAGACAGTAGGCACCATGAATGTAGCAGTCCCATTTCTCTCATGCCCAGAGAATCTGTGGATGCCCCATCCCTGGAAGTGTTCAAGGCCAGGTTGGACAGGGCTTTGAGGAGCCTGGTCAAGTCAAAGGTCCTGCCCCTGGCAGGTAAGTTGAAACTGGATGATCCTTAAGGGCCCTTCCAACTCAAATCTTTCAATAATTCCGTGGTTCTTCAGGGACAAGCAGAACGGGAACACTCTTTATCAGCTGATGCCTAATCCAACCTCTGATTTCAGAGGCTAACCCTTATGGCCCAAAAGAAATATTTTTTTAAAAATACATACAAAGAGGAGAGAGAATCATCCAGACAAATATCTGGAAAAGAGCAAATCTATCACTAATTAGTTGAGCTTTCTTTTTCTTGTGTGGAATTCAACTATGTCTTGATAATTGAACGTCAAGCAGAATTAATAGTTAGACATTGAGCCCAAATGTGCTTGTCATGCTCAACATGTATTGCTACACTGAATTAAATGGTGCAGATTTGACTCCAGTGATGGCAGTCGTGTCCCACCTGGGCAAATTACTCCTTGCCACGTGGGACAAGACCCTGTTATTCAATCTGTCCAAAGAGCTTGCAGCTAGTTTAGTGTCAGCCCAGTGTATTGCCATGGGAGAGCTGCTGGCATTTCCCATTCAGCAGACATGCCAGCAATGTGAGCAGGCACGAGACAAGAGTCTCATAAACATTTCCAAGTCTCATGGAACTATCCTAGCCAACATGATATTTCTGGCTGGTACAAAAGTGTACTTGTCACATGAATTTTATTGACCCTGGCATGTAGAAGGAGAAACACGGATAATAAAGTTACTGAGGATATGAAAACTATGAGGCAGAAACATAAGGATTAATGACAAACTGGCAAGTCTTCAAAGTGCTCTGAGGTCTCTGGTGTTTAGAATGAAATCCAATCCTGCTGAAGGCACAACAAAATGCTTATGCCTCACTGCAACTTTGGTTAGAAAGCTTAAAACAGTTTCTTATGCTTCCCTTAGCATGGGCATGAATTTCCAACTTCAATACACAGTCTGAAAAGACTTTTTTTTAAAGATGAGTGAGAAAAAATAACTAAAGAAACAAATTTAAATATTTTTGCACTTTAAAAAACCCACTCAAAGTGTTTTGAAATTTCCAACCTAGAAGAAAAGGCTTATGTAAAGCCAACAGAAGTTGTGAGCAGTTTCAGGGCAAAACAAATATGCATAGCTTCCAACACAGATCTAATATTTAGGAATAGGAATAGCTGAAAAGAGGAATGAATTGTCATATCTACTCCAAATATTTGTGGGCCTACAAAATAAGATAATGATGATAAAAGCTCATCAAATTTCAAACAGATTTTTTTAAAAATTTCTTTAGTTAGAGGGGGGTCCTTGGGAAGCAGAAACATTTAGAAAATTACTATCAGTGTGCAAACACTGCAGCTTGCAAAGCACTAAGGAAACAAAAATGAAAGAATTCATAAATTGCACCTCAGAAATAAATGCAAATAGAAAGACAGATAAAAACTTGCATGTAACAATAATTTCAGAAGAACCTACAAGTGGCTAACAATAAGCAAACTCATCTACAGCAGGACACAAATATTTCCATTATCATCCTACTGGACAGGTTGCTATAAATCGGTATTTGACTGGAACTGTGACACTGGGCTAGACTGTCTCCCCTTGGAAACCAGGCTGAGAGAAATATTTTCACTAATCTGTTTGTAATGTTTTTCCATATGTAAACCAGGGCAATATGACAACAGCCTATTAGGGCTGTGTTTCTGTCTTTACATGGGAAGGAACCTGGAATTACAAATTACCTGTTTCACTCCCTTGTAAGAAAACCTTCTAAATGCTTCTAGTTCTCTTCTACAACTGCCCATAGCAGGCAAGATATTTTTTTCCACCCCATCCCATACCTGCCATACTCTGTTTTCTCTTACCAACCTCTGACACAGGCCAGAAGACATAAAGAAAGGAGGGACATCGGCCAACACATGGACAGCAGCATCCCTGTGTGCACGTGGGGTTTAGGGACAGAGATTATTGCCTGTCATCTCTCCTTTGACACATCCTCTGTAACATAAACTGTGACTTGCATTTAGAGAGATTACTCTGGCATTAGTAGCGTGAATTTACTGCTATGAACATTGGTAGTCATGAAAGTATGAAGGTATTGCAGAAAAAAATAAGTCATGTTAGTATGAAGATGGTACAAAACAGGAAGAGCCTAGAGTTCCTACTCCTAAAGGAGACTGACACTTTGATTTTATCTGTATTTCTTTCCACTTTTTTATAATTTTGAGTGGAGCCTTTTCAAGATACAATAGATGTCAGACCCTAAAAATCCACCTTGTCAGCTACAGTTACATGTCTGAAAATAAATTTATAAATGCATTTTTTTCCTTAATATTTTGGTTTCATTAGAAATCTTGAATTTGGCAATGTTGTTTGATAATTATAAAGGGTTTTACATAGAGGTGATTAAGTTTTGGCCTATATAAGGACATTAAAAAGAAATCATACCTGGAGCTTTTCTCTGTCAGAAGTGTCCACTGCTAGGGTAAGGACCTGTAAGTCTATATCTATAGGACAGGATCACATCAAGACTGGTATACTAACAAAATAAGATTTTAAATTTTAAAAGGCAGACATCTTTAAAGAGAGAATGGTAGTATTTTTTTAAATAGATAGAGTTTAGTACCCATTCATACACTGAAACTGAATAATCTTCACACCTTAGTCTCTTATGAAGACATTCCTCATGTTATTTACAGAGGGGAAAAATATGTACATGGGAATAATTAGTGACATTAGCATATCCATTAGCAACATCCATATTATTCCTTATTCATCACCTTATTAATCTTCATTTCTAATTTTAATTTGCAGATTGACAGTTTTATACGGCATCTGCCCATCACAATTTCTCAGGTAGATATTATAATACTTCTAGTTCTTGACTGGACAAATATAATTATAAATCTGATGAACACTGATTCTTTTAAGTGAAAACAAACAAACAAACAAAAAACCTTAACAAAACAAAAAAAACCCCACCCTGATAAATGGCAGTAGAAACTAAAAAAAATAGTTGAAGATATGTCTCCTTCCCATTGTACTCATGGCTTAAGGCAAGATTCCTTGAAAAATTGAGTATTGCAAAATTTATTGACTAACCAAGTGTTTTAAATTTAATTTTGTCTCATCATTTTCATGCAAAGTAATTCTTCATGTCTTAACAGCAACAGTGAGCTAGACACTTGGTTGACTTATCTGGCTGTCTAAACTCTGGCATAAAGAACAAGGTCCTTGGAGCTCTTGTGGTCTGCATATTTTATATTTTTTTCAGTATACATGAGTTTAAAATAAAATGTCAATTACTAATGAAAATTTAAATTTTACCCTCTATGATCATATAAATGTTCAAAATTTATTGGAAAGCATATATAAATTTGTAACAAATGTACCTAAAGCCCATGGAACTTTTTCATGAATTCTCCCAGTGCAGTTTTTATGTTAGGAGCTCAACACTGATTTATTCTTTCAAAGATACCCTTTCTGACCTGTTAGACCCCAGCATTCTGCTTTCAAAACTCCCTCAGGAGCTATTCTACACACTTGACCCAGCTTATTTGGGAAGCCATCATCTTTTACGCTCAACTCCTAAAGTTCTTTAAGCCAGAAGGAACCTCTCTGGCTGTTTCATCTGTCTGCCCACATAACACAAGCACAGAAGCCTTCACCCATAATTTCTGCCTTAAGCTCATCACTTTCATCTGAATGGTAGCTTCTCCTTTATAGAAGACACATAATCCTGAAAGCCGAAAGAGACTGTAAAAGCGGGCATTTGTCAATGATGGTTATAGTTCCCAACTCCCTTAGGCCTCAGGCAAATTATTTAATCAGAGGATCCCAGCACTGCAGCTGTTCTCTAGGAACAGCTTTATTTTCTGTCACATACTACAAAATCTGGAATTTGCTGTTCCTTATCTCACATTGCTTGAATACTTTCTACTGGATGGATACATTTTAAATCTCACAGCAGGCAATAAACACCTCTGTCCCTCTTTGTACCTTTTGAACCCACCTCTCCTGGTGGATTCTTGCATACTGTAGTCGAAATTAATGTATAAAATGAATCCTCATTTCACAACATCCAGAACATTCCTACAGGACAGAAAGCTTTTCCTGATCTTCAAACACTCTCTTTGGACTCAGGTTGGGAAGGGGTGGATGACTAGCAGGGGTGACCAGTACATTTATGTGGGGTATCTCCACACAGCATGATTATGGGCCTACTTTTTGTTTTGCTGGCTGGCAGGAGCCTTTGTTTTGCCTTATGAAGCATCTGAGAATGACTGGAAAGAGCAATGCCACTGGGCAAAAGGGCTGGAGCTGCAGTAAGGCAAGTGTAGCTGGTTCATCTATACTGTCAAGTAGCTGCTGTGGCAGCAAGAGAAGAGAGGTTTTACCTTGCCATGTACTGAGTGCTCTAGCTATTATCCCAGGTTACCTTTAGATGTGTTAAACATCACCACAGCCTTCAAAAGGATAATGGCTGCCCTAAAACTTCACCTTCCCCCTTTTTCCATGCATTAGGTTATTTATATGATTATGCCATTTAGTGTTTGACCCGTTTAGAAACTAAGGGTACAGATCTTTGCTGTGTGATAGGAACAGAGAGAATGAGGAGCAGTCTAGAGAAGATTTTGCACTTACAAGAATGTGAGCACATGCAAACCTGGAAATAGGAATCTTACTAACCCCACAAGTTGGAATTGTCTCACAGCTTTTCTGCAATGTACTTCAGCCACACCTGTGACCCCACACCATTCCTACAGACTTGTAAAGTATCAAAGACAATATTGTGTAAGACATTTCTCTTCAGTTTGCATTTCTCTTTCACCTAATGCAAAAATTTTACTCCCAGAAAGGACAGTTGTTGTCTATTAAGACAATTTTATCATAAATTTCACCTATTGTGTCATGTACTAAGGCCATCCATAATTCACAACACTGCATGAGATTCAACCTGGAAGCAAGACTTTCCTATACTATGTTCCTCAAATATATCTAACAAGCTCCTGTCTCCAAAGAGCTCATGGATAAAAGGAGCTCTAAATCTAAAGACAGCAGGAATAAGAACAGGAATGAAGTAGAGGACTATCAGATAAAACAGTGAAGTGTACTTGAAATATGTTCACAAATAAATATGACATTAGATGTCACTAATTAATTATTTAATTTCAAAATACTGCTAGGCTTATTTTATTAAACGGGCTATATTTTTAAAGAATGTTCATTGTTGGGTGTTGAGAACTTGTAAGGAGCAAAAAATGATTTCATCTATGAGATAAACAATTTTATCCCTCATAAAAGGAAAGGTGGGTGAACTGTAAGTGTAGAACACACATCTATCTTACTCTATGCCTTAGAAAAATTATTTGGAAAATGATACAACTGGGAAAATCATATCTTAGTGTTGACACTGCCTGATACAAGTACAGCATTGATATTATCTTTCCTTGCCTACAGTTGTTGTTTACACAGTTCATTGTGATATTCTGAGCAATCTCAAAAAGCAAATTGAAGAGCTTAAACAAACACACATCAGAGTCAAGGAAATCGTGAGAACATTTCCTGGTTGTGTTCTGGGGGCTTGAGTGTTACTTTTCTGCAGGAGAAATCATCTGCTTTTTGTGAGATATGTAATGAGCAGATTCACAATAAGAATAGGATAAAAATCTTTCCAATCTAACAACTAAAGAATACCCTTGATAATAACTGAACAACTGCTAATGAATTCATTAGCATAGAACAAAAGGAAATAATAGCCTCATTTAGCAATTTCACACATTATTTCGATGCAGTTTAGGCAACCTTTTAATATGTGTGAAAATGAAAATAAGCAAATCTTGGATTTTAAGTAATATATTAGTAATCTGCATTACATTAAGGAGTATTAAAATACAACTTTTCCAAAGATGCATCCAGCTAGTTTCTAGGTGTGTTACTGAATAAATCAATAGTGATGGGAGAATAGTCCCAAAGAGACCAACATAGGCATTTGGAACGCATTTTTTAAAATCAAGTTTTGTATTTGAAATTTTTTTAGGTCATGACATAGACAGTATCTAAGGGGTTTTTTAGATGTAAGAATAAGGCCCTCTTGCAATTAGAATAGAGAATGGTTTGATGCTATTATCTGGTACCTGTCACTTATGCAGGTTTGTCTAAGCAGAGAACTACAGAATACTATTTCAGTCATTTCACATAGCAATGAAGTATGAGTGGAAAGTTCTGCCATTTGTATCACACAACAAATGCATTTCACCTCCACTTACTTTATCTTTCTCAAATTCTGTCACACATTCCCTTTTTGTGTTTAAAGGAGTATTTATGAGAGGTAGGACCCCAGTTATCTTGAGTAGCACATTTTTGTTTCAAGCCTCTTGAGATGTCCCATTTTGTTGATGTTATTAAGGAATTCACAGTTTGTTTCTGATGATCTTATTAACAGCATCCCACCAGTAGACACAATTATTTGTGATCTTTCCCCAGCTCTCAAGCAGGGAGCATCAATGTCAGGACTTTCCTAAACACAGAAGCCAGCCACTATGATCAATAAAGAAACAAGAAAAATTGACTGTTTGTGAATGGCACATCTGAACAATCCATGCCAAGACTGAGAAGGTAAATAGAAGATGAAGTAGCAGGATTATGATAAAGACCAGAAAGTGTTTACACTCCACCTTTTACTCTACTTCATGAACTATAAAAGGTCAGCAGCCTGTTTACACAAGGGAAGCACTTCTGTTTTTTGAGTATCTAGGACACGTTGTAGACACTTAAAGTTCCTTTTTACTATCAGTAAGCTGCTATTTTCCTTCTCCAATAAAGGAAAAAGCATTTGAAATTTTAGATTTAATTAGAATTCAAACTCTAGGGGAAAGCATGCTTTTCTTTTTGAATATGTGCTTATTAGGGTTGACATTTCAGTAGAAATTACAAATGTTTTTGTACATGCGCACATTTCTACATATAAAATATACACATATACACTACAGGCACTGAGCAAATCAAATGATGTTGTCAAATAAGTATTCCCAGATGTACGTGACTTTCTTTGCCCAATAGAGAATACCATAGAGATAAAAGTTTAAAGAGTAAAAGAGTGTACATCTGGCAGCCAACACATTTCCTTTGTTCCAGTAATTCAAAGACAAAAAAATACCAAAAAATATTTTTTTTCCTGCAGAGGTAGCAATATCATTGGCTTGTCTTAAATGCAGAAGCTTCGCAACACAGAGAAGCTCCAAGCAGGGTATTCACACTTCCAGAGGGTCACAAAGATGAAAGAGATAGTAACTTCATCTGAAACAGCCAGTAGTTAGGAAATGTGATCTCAGATTTGCTTAAGTGAAGCAAATCTGCAGTTTCTAAAACCACCTGTGCTCCACTGAGGTGTGTGCTTGTGTGTGACAAGCAAGGCATAGAACGACATTAAGCGACAAACACGATTTTTTTCCTGATAGTGTAACTATTGTCTTCTCTACTGTCTGGTGAACAGCAACAGGACCCAAGGGAATTGCATGAAGCTATGTCAGTGGGGTTTAGATTGGCTATCAGGAAAAGGTTTTGCACCTAGAAGGTGAGTGGGCACTGAAACTGGCTCCCCAGGGAAGTGGTCACAGTACCAGCCTGATAGAGTTCAAGAAACGTTTAAACACTCTCAGGCACATGGTGTGATTCTTTGGGTATCCTGTGCAGGGCTAGGAGTTGTTCTTCAATGATTCTATGATGATCCCAATTCAGGATATTCCATAATTCTATGGTTCTATGAACTGTGTGCCCTGTTTTTTCCTATGCTGCACTGGCATGTGTAAGATATTCATGAAGAAAACTTTCCATGGGAATGTATTTGTCTTTTGTAATTTGTCTTTCATAATCTTAAATTGTGTTTCAGAAGTGATAATTCTGAAAGGCAAGTTTCTATGAGAGAACCAAACTTTTACCACATCTGACCTTAGGATAAGGAATGTGAAAGGCAGAAACAAGAGAAAATTACTATGACATACTGCTCCCGCAGAAATCAACAGTGGTTTTACCTCTGACAGTGCAAGAGGAAATCCAGACTACTTCTACTATCTCACCCAATGTACAGATTCCTGTAAAAATAACCAGCAGTCAAATAAGTGAGAAGATACCAATTCCTTTATACCACTGAAAGACTTCAATAAAATTTTGAAGCAAAGTGCTACTGATGGATCAGGCAGATTACTTATATGTGTGTGTAAACACTGACTTTATTGGCTGGAGATAAAGAACAAAAAAATTACTTGGAATATTTGCTTTGCTTTTTATCTGTGTGAAATACCAGTCTTCATGGAACTAAAATTTAGGATGTAAATCGCCAGAATTCCTCACATAAAATAATTCACAGCTGATAATTTCACTGGCTCCAATACCAAGAAAAAATGACACACTTGAAATACCCTGCAACATGACATGAGCCAAAAACATGACGCATCAACAAAATCACTGATATTCTTCTAAATACTGTTTGGCTAGATCCTTGATGCCATTCCTACCAGTTACATCCTCTGAGAGGGGGTGATGCCAGCTTTGACTGGACAGGTCACCTGGCTGGCGACAAATCACGGCAGTTCAGCCCAATCTGTGGATTTGCATTCAACTGCATTTTTAGCAGCCTTGTCCAGAAGGCCAGTGCTGACATCCAAAATGTGCAATGAAGCACAGGATAAAGGGATGGTATGACCAACCTGAGTGATGAGTAAAGGTCAGTTTGTTCTGATGGACAGCATTTGTGCAGCCACCAGAAGCTCCCTCAGGGAATGGCAAGAGAGGGCTGGAGGGACAAAATTCGATTCTCAAAACAATGTTCCTAGAGAGAGTGAAAAGGTCAGTTTTTTCCTCCAGTAGCTAGTTTTTTCTGTTTCCTACAGTCCTTAAGATTTATGTTTACAGTGTACTTCCAAACATTCCAATAAGCAATGCTTCTGATTTGATCTCATCTCTTGCTATTATTAGAAAGGACTGCCAGTTTGCAACCATGTCTTAGTAGAGGCTGAAAATGGGGGTTTTCCTAGTGAAAGGCCTTTTTTTAAACTATTTTCTAATACAAGGTATATTTCAAGTCCAGAAGCCTATCTTAGCCTGTCATCTCTTCAAGACTTCTGGTGAAGGAAAATCCTGAAGTCAGTAATAAAACCACATTTATTCTAATGGGACTGTGATTTCACTGACTATGAATGCTGAAAGTAAAAGAAGTAAATACCTTTCTAAACCTTTTTAAGGTTTCCCATCAACTCATCAGTGCAGAAGGGTTAATCAGTTCAGATAAGTACTCAAATGGAACTGCCTGCCTAGCTGGATGAAATCTGAATGTTAATACTCTGTGAAAAAAAATATAATAAGCTTATACACTTGTCTCTAGATTAAATTAGGTAAAATACTATGATGAGGTGTATTACAGAAATTGAAACTCTACTGCTATGAGGTGAAAGGATAACACAGATTCAAGTGATAAAGAAATCCAGGTGGAATATATTTATTCCTCATTAGACTGTACATCAATTTCAACATTTTTGAGGGGAGGGGAAATACTAACTAATACTAACATTTTGGATGTCAAAAATTAACTAAATAAAAATGAACTGGAAGCAACTAACCAGAGAACTTTCAAAGACTGCTTTGTCTTTGAAAGTATTTATGTTTGGCAGATTTCCAGAGAGCTATAGCCATCAACAAATACTGAGAAAATGCCAACATCAAGCTTAAAGAATTAAACAGCCCAAATGCACCAAATTGTGGTTTGGAAGGGTTATTAATCTTTAAATAAGTTCACTGGAAATTAAAAATCCCAGTTGTTCTAAGCCTTTTTGTGTCATGGTGCCAGGAAAATACAACACTATCTATCTTTTAAAGGGAGGTTTACTAAACAGCCCAGCTTCTCAAATTGTTGCTCAAATTTCACTCTACCATGTGTCCTTGTAGGAATTGTGAATGTATTTGGTCCTGAAGAGCCCAGCTACTCTTAAATGTAGCTGCATATCAGGGAGGTTGAACATCACCCTGAAATCACTGCATCAGTCCTTCTGTAGCTGCCTCTCAGTAACTCGACCATCTCTAGACCTGTGTAAGCTCACTCAGTGAAGTGGATAACCTCCAACAAGAGTTAATATCCTCTGTTGCATATGTTTGGGTTTATTTATGATGTGCTGTCCCATGTTCCTCATCAAGAGTAAAAAGAAACAAACAAAAAAAAACCCAACAAAAAATAAAACAACCAAAAAACACACCAAAAAAAACCACCAAAAAAACCCAAAACCAAAACCAAACCAAACCAAACCAAACAAACAAAACCAACAAAAAAACAAACAACTTCTGAAAACCTACCTGGTACATGAATCTAACATGCTGTGATGAAAGCCTGTCATGGCAGGACTCATCAAGGAATGCTGATCCCACTGAAGTGAGAAAGAGCATGCCCTGAATTACAACAACAAAACCATAAGAGGCGTTTTAGGTTTGTGCAGAAAACATCGCTTTCTGCTGAGTCAGGGCTGGCTTTGTCTTAAGGCAGGGCTGTCTGTAGATAACCTGAATGCAGCCTGGTAAGGCATCAGCAGCACTAAAGGCTGTTGCACTGCTGCAGAACCTCCCGTGCCCCTGTTTGTTTTCCTGTGAACTGTCAGACTGCAGTGGCAGGGCACTTGTGCTGCATTTCATGGATGAAAAGAGAGCACACAGAACTAAACCTGGAAATGCTGGAAGGTGGCATCTTGCCTCCTACTGGTCAGACTTCAGTAAAATTACCAGATCTCCATTAAAGCACTCAGTGCCCTCAGTAAAAGTTAATTGCAAACCCTTGTCAAAGAATGCAGACTATACTCCAACACTATCACAATGGACTTGTACTGCATTTAAAATTAATGATAATATAACATGTTCAGTGCCAAAGAATTCAATATTACTGTGGTAACAGTTAGAGGCCTTCCCTGAACCACTAATTGCTACATCTGCAGAATTTATTATTTATTCTCTTAAATTTCTTTCAGCATCTGCTAAACAGATCCCGAGATCTGATTGAACTGCAAAATATTCTTTCCTGCATATTCAGTCATTGAAAAGTCCCTCCTTTTACTCCAGATAAAATCTTGTCTCTGTATAAGCCAGTGTCAAAATTAATGTTAAATTCATTATGACTTTGAATTTCAGTGCTGGTTTAATTATGCACAGAATGCATTTATGACATATGACATAAACTACAGAGCTAAAAGAGATGACTGAAAAGATTTTGCAAGGTGGAAAAGCAGAATGTAAGCTATCAGAAAGCAAATGTTGTGCTTTGGAAGTTTATTCGTTTGGTCTCTATCACTCAGATATTATTTAACCCCTTGAACCTATATATATATTGATTATGTTAAAAAATTAAGACTTTTGGCTGTTTCTCAAATGAAAGGGGAATGTTCTAATGCCCGTTTTCAGCCAGTCTGGTCTGGGTCTCTTCTTGGTACAGAGGTTATCCAGGATTGTAAAATCTGTCTCACTGATGTAATACTGGTGTTAATGAGAATCAGTTGAATCTGACTGGAGAAAATAACTTAAAAAAATGTGCACTGTTTGGTACTGTGAATTTCAGTAATGGCAAAGTAATACTGAAATATTTTCCTTCAGACAAAAAAAAATCTCATTATCAAAGTTAAACTGTTAAGAAGTGTCTACATATTATAACCAACATTTAATCTGTGCTACCAGATGCGTAAACAACTTCACTTACAAAAAATTACCCTGTAAGGTGCTGCTCCTCCAAGCAGTCCAGAAGTATGAGTGTATTAGAAACTTTAGATTTGTTGGCTTCAAGCTATCTATTGTTTTCAGTAAATTGGATAAAAACAGTAGTTTCATCTTTCACTCTGATCTTTCACATCAGAAGATGAGCCTTCTTCTGCTGGTTGCTGCAAATCATCCAGCTTTCTGCGTTCATTTTCAGAAGAATCCATACATATCAACCTTTTCATCAACCAGTACATCACATGTTATTTCAACGATTATTACAGTTATGACCCAGGACATGTTACTAAAGGCTACCAGAGCATTTAGAAAGTAAGTAATTAGAAAGAAATCTATAGGAAGGGAGAAATTTATTAATTTAATCATGAGATTCCCTTTTTTGCCTATATTTGGGGTACAGAAACCAGATTTAGTTTGAAAACAAGTAAGTAATGATGTAAGTACAGTGACAAAGTAGTAATGAAAACAAAGCATTTCTAGCTACAATATGCAATAGAATTTTATTGGGTTGTTAGAACTACTGCTCTTATTACAGGATATATTTCTAACCACCACTTGTCTTTATAGTGAGATGGGCTTGTTCCATTGTTCTATACCCTGGCTATAATGGTTTGCTATTTTCTTTTTAAATGCGGGTTTAGATTTTATCAACATGTACAATGAATATGGTTGTTCTCCTGAATTCGTATTTTTTTTCCTAAGAACTTCCAGGACAGTCTCTACGGCTTCCTATGAACCTCAAACTTCTTAATGAGATTCATACGTAGAAAAAAACTGTTTTTGTTTTGCACCTTTACCACAGGTTGTGATTTGATAAAGAGAGAATATGCTAATACAGAAACAAGAGATGAAAATAAGCCCATCAGATGCTGATACTGGCAAAGAGAATGTACTTTTTATTGATATCAAATATTCAGCTTCTTGTCTCATACTCATTAGATGGCTGACATCTTCTAATGCTAAATTTTTTATAAATAAAATGGGAAATATGTAACTTCCATGTTTTATAGCTGTGCATTACCACAAATGATTCATTTTATACACTATTTAATCAACTAATCATTAATAAAAGTAACTACTGTGAAATAGTGTTAGTACTCCCACAGATGAGATGGAAAGATATGAAATGAAATTAAACCTATGAAGCGTCCCTTAGAATACACATGGGATCCAAAAGCATGGTAAATAAAGCTTTGCAGAAAAATTTAAAAACTTGAAGGTAGTAATCCAAAGCAAAGAAGGACAGTAAATACATCTAGAAAAAGAGAAATAGTTTTTGAAGGGACTTGTTTTGATGTCCAGAAGGTGCTGCTGAAGGACTAGTACTTTTCTGTCATTGAAAATATGTTTGACAAATTACAAATTGACATTAACATTTCCACTCCATCTCATATGTTTCTGACTGTTGGTTCTTATCCCTGCTTTGCTTTTGGCCTTGGAAACAGTAATGAATGCAAATGCTTCAGAAAGAAGCACTCAGCACTAGGCACTTCAGTAAGAAGTCTCTTCATTTTTCTCCTCTCAAAATCATACTGCATGTCTTTGCCCTTAAGCAATCTAGACCACCTCAATAGTGTGCACAGAGGCTATATATTATATTAAATATATATTTAATTTGGTGTATAAAAATCACAAAATGTTAAGTTGACTTATGTCAAACACCAGCATAACCTGTGAGTTCTGCCTGTCTCCTGTCCTGTGGAAGAGTAGACTTTGTCTGCTTGGTGCACAAATTTACAGAGAGTTGTAAGATTTCTGACCTTTCTTCAAATTTGATAAAAAAAAATAACAAATAGGTCCCAAGGGTTTTGGAAAGAGAGGGAACATTCATGGAACAGGCTAATGGACATCCTGCCAGCACTACCACAATAAATATTACTCCTTTAGGAAACAAGTTTTAAAGCATAAAAAGACAAAAAATTTTACAGGGAGACATCTCCCCAGTATTTTCCTGCACCTCCTTTAAGACTGTATTGCTTATTTGTTTAATGGATGTGGAATGTGGAGCTGAAGAGAAAAACTCCTCACACACAGAGTTATCAGTCAGAATAACCTTAGTGCTGAGTATGGCATATTTTTTCTTTACAGCTGCAATTTCTATTCCTGTTGGGTTAATTTGTTGTTTGGAAATGTCTTTTGCATGAACGAGCATTTTGCTAGTAGAGAATGATTGTGCCCTAGAGCTCTGCCTCTCTGCATTTCATCATATTATGTAACTACTTCATGTCTATAAAAGCTATCTTCCCATGCACTGTGTACATCCCTCATCCCCCCACAGACACAACTCCCTCCTTTGCTGACAGCTTTTTACAATTTGCACCATGCTTCCTTCCATTTTTTCCATTTAAGCTGAAAATAAGATCTACATTATCCTTCTAGTCTTGTCATCCCTTCAGAAGGTGAGCAGGCCTACTTAGAAATTTCCTTGAATTCATTTAATAGTTTGGTTGCTTCTTCCTCCTTATTACGAGAAAGAGATGTTTTTGGCAAGACAAGTATTTTCAGGACTAAAGATGAGTTGTGAAGTTAATGAGGAAAGACAGCATTAAGTCCAGCAATTCTTTTACAGCACTACATATGATCAAACAGTGATCATCCTTTAAGACTTCAGGAAAATATAGAAAAAAATTAATTTTCGTTCTCTCAGATTTAGAAGCCATGATGTGAAAAAAAATGAATGCAAGAAACCAATAAAACCAATAAAATCTACCATTCAAAGCAAATGGAGATGCATATTCATAAAGAAAACGGCATTGCCTGAAGCAATCTAGGAACTAAACTATGGTTCTCTTGACATTGTTGTCTCAGAAAAACATAAATATAATTAATTAGTAGATTTAGCTGTCTGGTTTCAGGACATTTTTAACCACTAACTGTTTGCTAATAACTCAGTGCTGGAAAAGATAACATTGCCAGTGGCATAAATCAAAGTCTAGTTAGGAAGAATACTTTCAATATGCTACCCTTTATGCAAAATCAGAATTGCAACTCTGCTTTCCTTAGACTAAACTTTGGTACTCAGTCACAAAATTGTAACACAACCCATAAGGAAATGTTAAATGTATTGGACTAGATAACTTTCTATTGACAAGGATAACTTTGACAGTGAGAGGGGACAACAGCACCTGGGACTTTTGTCACAGTTAGATTTCTTTTCAGCCAAGGAGGAAGACAGTGGAAGAGAAGACATTCTTCTGTGAGTTTAATTCCTATGAGATGTTCTTTTTCCTTCACAAAGAGGGGTGGTGTTCAGATGAGAAAGGTAGTTTGCAGTACTTTGCAGTATTTTGCAGTAGCAGACTAGTAATATATGCCCCATGCATATACATATGCTGCTTTGGGATAGGCAGAATGCAACTTTAAGAGACTCTTACAGGTGGACTTAGGAGGAAAGCTGTTCTTTGCTCTGGGGATTTCAACAATTTGAACAATTTGAACAAAACCAAGTCCTTGATTTGAGCTCTTTTCAGGGGGCCGAGCAGACCTACACACTGATGTTTTTCCATGCCTCTTTTGGTTGATCATTAAGACAGCAAATTTACTGATTTCCCTCCTTCCCCTCCACCGCCATAGATAGCTCACAGTCTGAGGAAAATGTCTGAGGGTGTGAAGACAGACACTTAAATGAGATTTTGCCTGTGCAGGACAAAAAAAAAAAAAAAAAAAAAAAGTTTTATGTAATCCATAAAAAGAAGCAAATGTCTTTTCCTTTATGAATAATATTTGTGAAGAACTCCAAAGTCTCCTGAATTAACTGGAAATCTTATGTCTCTGCATGAAAGCTTCATCATAAAAATCCTGAAAGCACAATCTCTGTGAAACATAAGATGAGAGGGAAGAGGTTGATTGAAATGGAGATGGGCACACCTCAGCTGTCAAACTGGATTAGGACTGTAGCTAGTCCAGTAACATGCCTGCAGGAATAATCAACACTGGTGGCCTCCCATAACTCCCCCTTCAACTATCCCTAGAAGATACCTTTTGGCAATGTGCAGCAGTTCCTGTTTGTCCTAGAGCTCAGCTGTCATTATTTTTGAAGGCGCTCAGTTGTAAAGAATCCCAAACAGGCTCCTTGTGGTGCTGGCACAGCAGCCCAAGTGCTGGCCCTCAGCAACAGGGTGCCTCCTAGCTGCATCATTAGGAGTTCTTTACATAATTACACACTGAATAATTTTAAAGACAAGAAGACAAGGAAAAAAAATAATAAAAATGTTTTCCTCTTATCTGGCACTTTGGTGACTGCATCTTGCCTCCTGTGTTCCCCCCGTCTCTCCAGTCCAGGAAGGAGTGTGGCCCAGTCCAGTACTTTTAGGATGGTGAGGAGCCAGGGCACAGAAGTACCAGAGGCCAGGCTGAGCAAGCTGTCTTTGGTCATGAGGGGAGTGAAATAGGTTTCCCAGAGAAGCTGTGAATGCCTCATCCCTGGAAGTGCTCAAGGCCAGGCTGGATGAAGGTTTGAGCAACATAATCTAGTGGGAGGTGTCCCTAAATGACCTTTAGGGTCCATTTCCACCCAAATTATTCTGTGATGCTATGATTTTATGTCAGTCAGAGATATTTCTATTCCAACCCCATTCGTAATATCAGGAAGTGACTTCTGATGCTAATAGTAGCATAATACCAATCTTTGCCTTCTGACAATATTTCTAGATGAAGCTAAAGAAGGTCATTACCTCTTTCCAAAGCTCTCCCATGAAAAGAAGCTTTTGAGGCAGTAGATTTGGACTGATGTGTAACCTAATTCAATTAATGCGCTGCACTGTGGATGCATTAGCGAGCATGGCACAAACGGCAATGCGTGCTGAAATCCTGTGAACTATCAGTCAGATTTGGTCAAGTTTCTCACTTCTATTGCACTGCCTGAAATTGTCACACTTCACTCACATGGCAAAGGCTAAGAGACTTGTGCTGTAATGTTTTGAACAGCTGACATGAGTAATGGCCTTCAGTATAATGGCACGAGGTAAAGCACTTGCAGTTCCCTGTGATGTGATGTTATGGTATTGCTCTGCATCTCATTTATCCACAGCTAGCCAGGCTGTTTACAGGGAGCATTGCACTGCTGGCTCTTGACTGGAGCACCTCACAAGAACCCATTTGAATGTCTATGACCTTTTGCTACACATTAGCATGGATTATGTAAAGTGTTGTTCAGAAGTTTGCACACAGAGCCCTTGTAAAGAAAGCCCAGAATTGCATTGCTATTTCTCTTTTTATTTTATTAACTGAAACAAATTGAAGCCTGTCTTCATGAACTCAAATGAGCTAAAACTGTATTTTTCTCATAATACAAGAAATAAACAGGATCCTAATAAAGATCCTTACATGTTTTTATCAAACAAGTAATACTTAGCTCATCCGACCATTGTATTTCACAAGAGTGATTCAAAATACAAGAGTCCTGGTGGAAAATCAACTTTCAGTGTAAATTTAAATCTCTTGCAAAGTCAGTGAGTTTGAAAAAGTTTAACAGTAGAGTCAAATTAAATTTCTTCAAAAAATCATCCAAGAATGACTATAAAACTTACGATGAAACTAGGATTTTAATATTAGGGTTAAATGTCATATAGCTTTGGATTTAACTGTTATGACTCATGCCTGAATTCTGTATTACAGATCAGCTGCTCAGCACGTTACAAGCACCAACAGCTTGCTTATTTATATATTTTTTTTCTATTTGTAATGCACATATTAAATTCAATTCCTCTTTTTTTAACCAACTCCTCTGCAGTGATCACAGATTCCCACACAGTTCATACTTAAATGTCTTGTTTGATTTATTTGCCAATGGTCTTTATGTATTCAGTTAATGTAGAATAAAATAAATAGAATGGAACAGAACAGAAGTGATGTCTTGTTCATGCTGTCATCATGTTGATTTTATTTTTGCATTTCTAAAGATAGAACAATGAATTATAGTACAATGAATAAGTGTCCTTTTGGTCCTTTTAAATTTCTTAGATCTTTAAATACTGGTATTCTTAATAAAGCACATTATTTAATATAGTAATAAACTCTTTTGTTTAAAAATATTACTGACCCAATGGTGCTATGATAGAGTTTTGTAGCTTTAAACAATACATAGTAAAATTAAATCAACAGCGTAATCCAGAAAATTCTCATAAAATATTTAATATGTCATAAAAGAGCTGAAAAAAGGTGAATATGAGGAAAATGTGACAAAATGAACTGAAGAATATACCTCAAGATTTTCTGGGGGAGGGAGGTTGATATTTTTGCAGCTGTATAAAAATTAATCCCTCAATTTGCATTACGATCAAACTGACACCTTTAGAAAAATATTTCTATCCTCTCACCATGTCAAAACTACCTTTTCCCAAAGCTTACTTTTTCCCAAAGACTAATACTTAAATTCTTAAATGTCTAATTAAAAAGGGCAACAGCTTTGTCTATGAGATGTACTTAAGAGATAAGAGTCTCAGTTTTAATTCCTTCCTTTATTGAGAGCAGATACCACAGATTAAAACTTGGTTATTCCCTATACTAAGAAAATGTTCATGTAATTCAACTGCTTTTCTCCTTAAATTTTGACCACAGACAGTTTCCTAAATCCTAGAAACGTTTATCTGTGAAATAGCTGAGTTCTTGCAGAGTTAGTTTTGACTGCAGTAATTCAAAATGGAAAAAGTGGTTAAAATTTCAAAATAGAGGATTTTTAATAGAGTAAGTGGTCAGGCTTTGTTTGGCCTTTTTTGTTGTTTTGTTTGTTTTTTGATGTTTTTTGTTTGTTTTTTTTTCCCATTCCTTGATCCAATTCTGTGGTCACATGCATGGTATCCTATAATGATATGTTGGGTTTTGTTTTCCAGAATGATAAAAAAAAAATGTTGCCTAATACATAATTTATATGGCTTTTTGTTTTATCCTGGATCTCTTTTGGTAATCTTTCATTCCTGGGGTGAATGTATACATCAGGCATAGATTTTCAGTTTCTGAAGTGCAACATGACCACACCTAGGGCAGTCACAGGAGTTGTAAAGCATTCTTTGAAGGTGAAAGAATGGATCAGGCATTTTCTTAACAAACTTGAAGATTACATTCCTTTGACTGATTTGACTGCTATTATCAAAGCCTACCTCTTAAAATGTGTTACAGCACATGCCTCATGACATGCCTGTCATCTGGGCCCAAGAAATTTAAATAAATGATTGAATTTACAAACAGACATGCACATCTTTAAAATATGAAGGAAGAAATGTTTTCTGAATCTGTATCCAGATCACAGCTAGTAGGACCTCTCTGAAGGAGGCTTTTTGGGGCATGTTGCTCATTTCTTGTTTTAGAAATTACTATCTCAAACAGAAATTTTTTACTGAAGTTGCATCACATTATTATTTCCTCAGTAGGAGAATGAAATTTATGGTCAATTGAGAGGACAGCGCTTGATTTATCTATAGTCATGGTAATAAATTTATCTCAGTACCTAAAAATCCCAGGAAAGACCTGTGGTCATTGCACTGTAGAACTGGCTTTGTACAATGTTCTCTGTTGGGATAGCTCCTCTTTATGCTAACAATTAAGTATGAACTGATATGAGTATTAGTCTTAGGAGAAGAACTTCACTGGATTCTCACTCAACACATTAGAGCACCCAAATCTCTTGGTGCTTAGTAATTCCAGTTTGGAAGAAGCTCTATCTGTGCAGTTTGGTGAGGCAGAAGAATTGGAAGTCTCATTTACAGATTGATGGGGAATCAAAAAATAACACAGAAACACTAAGACCCTTGCAAGTGGAATTCGGGGAAATGCTTGGCTTTGTTTGGAGTAGAAAATAATGATGACAGAAAACAAACAAACAAAACTAACCCAGCTTTTCCTTCAGCAAAAGGAAAAATAACTCCTAGCAAAAGTGTCCAAATTTCGCATGTTGTCATACTTCATACTTTAAAAAATGCTCCCCTAACAAACAAATTACATACTGTTGTGTTTTTGCTGTTATTAACATTCTCAAAACAATGTAGACTCAGATAATTTTATTTCCCTGCAGCTTTTATTTCTAGGTGTCGTTTGTTAGTGATTGTTTACTAAATCTTTCTGAGAGGATACAAAAACATCCCAAGAACTATATAGTGCATCAACATATTTTTAGACATATTAGTTTCAAATGCCACAACATTCCCCTATAGTCAGTATTCAGATGTCTGTTAGCATTCCTTGATGCCCTGATGTCCTGACCTTGCAATGTTTTTTCTGATAATTTTCATCTTTTCTCTCTTTCCATCCTAATTGCCTCTGCATTTTAAGTTTTCTTGCATACCACTTCTTGTAGCACTCGAGGCAGAACTGGCAGAGATGTCACTGCTACACAATAGGGGTTTCAGCTGCTTCTAATTTGCTCCCTCATATACAGAAGTGTTTTCTAGAGGCACTATTTCTTGCAATTATGTAAAAATATGACTTGCCTAGTGGAAATAAGGGAATGACAGACACTACTTTACAACACTAGAGTGGATAACTTTTAATAGTGAAATAATTAATCCCTTCATAATATGCAACATCTTATTTCTATATTCCAATTATAATGCTAAAAGCAATCAAGGCTAAGCAGTTATTTTACATTTTAAATGAAATTATAAAGTAATACTTGATGTTCTCTATAACCAAGCTTTGGGATACATGGACACTGTTTCATGACTGTCTTATCTCCCAGTAATTACACTTGCAGATCCAAATGAAACAAATGGCTCACTGAATTAAAAAAGAAAAGCCCTTTTAAGGAAATGCAGCGTCTGCTGGGGAAAAAAAAATTGTAAAAACTATTCAATTAGAGTCATGTTCAATTCTTAGTTCCTCTTACTCTGTATGATCTTACCATGTCTATTAAGAGTGTCTTGTTTTTTGGAATATTTTAATTGCATTTGCTTGACATTAAAGGTGTTATTGGTAGATATCTGCAACAATTTGAAAATCAGTAGAAATCACTGCATTTACATGACAGAAATTGGCATTTTTCCCACACCATTATTAATTCTAAAAACAAACAAACAAAAAACAAACAAACAACAAAAAAACCAAACCAGGTTCCTTGTTAACAGTTGTGTATCAAATATAGCAATATAACCTTCCTTAGTTATTATTTGCATCTTTAATCTATATATTATAACAATCAAAACTACTATTGCCATCAATAATAATACTGTTATTTACAATGGATTTAAGAACTTTGTTGAAATTTCATAAATACATCAGATTGCCAGGAAAGCTCATAAAGAGAAAATTAGAACACACCCCATAAGAGTAGCTGCCAGTTTAATGTTAAAATGTGGATACGGTATGAAAACCTTAGGCCAGACAGATGAGATCAGAGCAGGCCAGGAATCATAGTCAGAATGCTGAGTATTCCATCAAACAAATGGTTTGTTAGGGGTGTAATCAGATCTGGACTCCAGGAAAACTGAGAGAGTCTACATGAAATACTGGGAGGAATGGTTGAAGGCAAATGTCGTGTCAGGTTAAAGGCTGGAGAACCAAAGGAGCTAAAAAGTAGAGAATATTTTTGGAAGAAAATTAAGGCCGCAAACAAGAGCCAGTGCAGGGCCCTTGGACAGGTAGAAGGAATTGCAGTAAGGTCAGAGCTGGCATCCAAGCTAAGACCAGATGAGAGAAACCACAAGGAACAGGAATCTGACAAAACTGCAGCACTTGAAAGGTAGAATTCCTTTAATTCGAGTTAAGAAGTGAAAGGAGGGATCCTTATATTAATAAAAACACTGTGGATAGAAACTGGCAGACCATTGCCAAGGTGTGCCTGACACAAGCCGACAATCATGGCTCTGAAGTCTTTACTTTCAAAAAACTAGGGAGCAGCCATTCTGTTTTATTTTGAAATTGCAATCTGTTGATCCACTTTCTTGTAAAAGGATGCAGATATTCCTTGCCACTCAGCCAGCAAATACTCTTCTAATTACATCTGGTTACTAACACACATAAACTTTCTTCAATGCACAGGCATTTCTTATGATTATAATTATCTCATATTTTTAGTAGCACTTAAAAGAGCTCCAGCTTTCACAAACCATCAACAAGAGACACAAAAGGGCAAATAATAAAATGGATGGTAAATATAATATCTCCATTAGCATTTGTAGCCCATTTCCTTCCAAGAAGGTCTGAAAAGATTATCAAATCGACAGAAAGTAACAAGCAGCAGAACAATTGAAGTTTGGTTGAATACTGATTTTAAGATTTTGCTTTATCTACGAGCACCATTGGCAATTCCAGCTCTCTGATTACTTTCTAAGCCTTTCTGTTTTGTTAGCCCCTCCCTGGAGGTGGCATGTGCCTGAGTCACATAGTCACCAGCTGGGGCAGAGGTCGCATGTGTTGTGATGGTGCCAGAGGGTTGGAACGATGCTCATGTGTCTCCCTTACCCACCACCAATTTTCAGTGATTTTAAGGAATTCACTGGCTTTTGATCCGGGTTGAACTCGGCCAGAGGGCATAAGCATCCCTGCAGGAGAAGTGGAAGACTGAAAAGCTGGCAGATGGACACTGCAATTCCATATGTCACATTTCCTTAAAAAAGCAGGCCAAAAAATATTCTAAACCCAGACCTTTAATGTTAATTGTGCGAATAAAATCTGCTTTTCACAGGCTTAATGTGGTTTGCTGTATTATTAAAAAAATAAAAAAAAACAAACACCCCCCCAAAAAACCCCAAGAAACAAACAAAAAAACCACACCTAAAATAAGCAAAATTCCAAACTATTACTTCTTGCCTGCTTCCTTTTATTCTACTTTATCTCTCATAACCCACTCTCCATGGGATAACATTTTATACAGATAGAAAAGCTGGAAGTTTCACTTCAATTACATCTTGGGTCAGCACCTGTAGCATGTCTAACAGAACCTGCACAACAGAAAAACAGCAACTGACTGGAAGAAAACAACTGCAACTGCAAAATACCTACGTATTTGTTTTCAACATTTTCAAGACTCATGCAATGTACAGAATCATTTGCACACATAGCTTTCTATTTCTAGATTCCTGATGGTAAACTCCTTGGCATTTCTTTCAATGCTCTTACAGTTTTCCTATTCCATGATTATCAGTGGTGTTATGCACATCCTCTTCCAGAGAGAAGTTGATCTGAGCAGAGAAGTTTTGTCACACACATGCAAAAAGCCACATTTGTTTACATATGATAATGGCATGAGATAATTTTTTATCCTATTCATAATGATAGCTCCTTTTCTAAATCAAGAGGAGAGTGTAGAGGAAATATTTGAGAGTTCATTCCTTAAATTAGCAGAAAGTTTGCATTATGCTGTTAATCCATCTAAGTGGTACTCTAAATGACTATCTCTCTGCAGCACCAGATGATTTCTCTAACCATAAAGAGACCTGTGGTTCTATCTTGAACTGTAGAAAAAAGCATCAGAAGCAGACATTATTTGCCCTGACATCATCCCCATCTGTTATTTGCTCAAATGTAGCTGCAGCTAGGGGGATATGAGTTAGTCTTCCAGATTTCAAGAGAAAATTGATGCCACAACAATTTCAAAGATTGTATTTTTCCAACTGGCAAGTTCCACACTTTCCTTCAGAGAAGAAACAATATTTTGTTCATGATGGAGAAAATTAAAGTATGTAGACAATGAATATGCTGAAAATAAAGATTCAAAGAAGTTTGTAAAAAAATCTCAAATCAACAATAAAGTTCTCCTCTTAAAAAAACTGTTCAAAAATTTCTTTTTCCAGATGGCAGATGAATTTTTCTAAAAGTTGTGATCTAAGACCCACAGATGTCTAGTATGGCAATCTGTAGAATTGCAACTGTAATAATGTTCCAGGTCGCTGCTGTAACTTGCTTACTTTGATTTTTATGATTGCAGAATCATCTTGAGTCCTGTCTTGTTTATGTCTCCTCCAAACAGGAGGAGGAAGGAAAGGAAAACACAAACATTGAACATGTTCTCTACTTTCTGCAAGATGAGCCTGCACACCCAGTGTGCAAACTACAGATCTTTGCTAAGTAGCACCAGTGCAATTTGAGAAGTAGAACCACAGCTGTGCTATAATGTTCCCCTACCTGTTGCCAGTCATAACCTCCTTTGGAAGAAAGGTGAGTGTGCAGATGCTGCTTTGCAACCAGAACATTGTATAGAGGTCATGCAACCGTTGTTTATCAGGGCATGAGGGAAATACACCTAAACAGGAGAAAAGCAAAGGGGGAGATAGGAGGGTTATAGTCTCTTTTGTGTCTCTTAGTAATGTCTGAATCTAGAGGTGCAAGCTCATGAAATCTGTCTTTAAATACTTTATTGTCAAGTAACACTTGGCACTTATCCTAGCCAGACACTACTATTTTATAAATTGTGAAGGCAGCAGCAGAATTTTACATAGTGTTCATGTATGTGTGTAATATATCTTGCACATAAGGAATGGCAGACTGGTTGTGAGACATAGACTTTAAAGAATATAGGATTTTAAAGAAATTAAGATTTTAGTTAGAAATAAGCCTTATGGTTGTTGAAGTTAATTAAGAGCTTTGTAGTTAGTAAGGAAGACTAGGCTTGAGTTAACTTTTTCCAAATAACTGATTGCTTGTCAACTTTATGTTTGCTTAGCTGTGCTTGCAACAATAAATAGAGAACCTGATAAATAGGTTTAGAGACATGGGACAATTGCAGAGACTCCCCAGTCCTGAAACTTATTGAAAGTCACTGTACCTAAGGAAATGGGAATTCTACCAACACCCATTTGTCACCATTTGCATTGAAAAGGTAGAAAGTTCAGGGCAATGAAGAGTCATTTTACTTCCTCATTTTAAACCCACTCCTCTTGAATGAGACCACCGACCCATTTCAAAGGACAAACTATAAATGCTTAATTGGTTTTTTTTGCTAATTACCATGCAAAGCGGGGAATGGGATGTACAAAGGTTATGAATATGCATTTGTACTTTGGATATTCAACAGTTTAGTAAATAAAATGGCTTTGTGATTTTCTGTAAGGCGCGGTATGTTTTCGGGGAGCTATCCTACATGCTGCCCAGCGCTGCAATAAACATACACTTTCTAACTTTGAACTGTTAGAGAGTTTTTTTGTCTGTCACAGTTGGATATCGGTATTAGGTCGATATTCATATTTTTAATAAATCAGTTGGAGTGCTGGCTGGGATTTGCTGCGTTCCAGGGAGTGCTCTCTCAGCATGCAAATAACCCTGCCCTATCATCTGTGATGGCCATGCATAAACAACTTTCTAAGCTCTGGAAAGAATTCCTTCTCTTGTCTTGGACATAGGAGATTTGACTAAGATGGGGTCTGCCTAAAGGTGTGCTACTCTCTATTAAGCAACAACAAGAAGTCAGTTTACTGTGCAGTAGCATCCTTCCAGGAAAGGTTTAATTATGGCTGCTATAATCATATATGCATTGATCATTTCCCCACATTATGAATCCTGATTGGTAAAGCATGTTAGCCACCAACTGGCTTCCAAAATCTCAGCCCCTCATGGCCAAAAAAAGTTCTCCTTAGTGTTCATGCAGTTGTGTATCTCAGTACATTTTTCCACCTCAGGGCAGATGATCCCACAATTTTTTTTGGAAATACCAGTGTCTAGAATCCCTGGGATCACTATTTCCTTTAAAAAAAATGGTGGTTAAAGTGGTATGTGATAAAGATAAAGATTATTTTGTGATGATTGTTTCCCCTCAAAATTTTCCAAAAATGACTGCACACTTTTGTGTGCAGTCATTTTTGGCTAAAGAAGCCACCCTGAAAAGAAACCATCTTTTCTGTGCCAGGAGATTGATCTGCAGGAAAAAAATGTAGAGTTAATCTTTCGGTGTCTCAGAATCTTTTATATTCCTAGATAAGCTTTTACAAGTCATTTTGCTAAATTATTGGTATTACACTCTTTTATTCAAAGTGATTAAATGTCAATAGAGACAGAATGTTATAAGGGAGCAGACTGAAAGGGCTTTTAATCGGACAGAGACTGTCACTTATCATACAAAATCAGTTGTTCAGATGAAGTAGTTTTCCATCTAGCAATTGTCTCTGTGATTAGAGAGATTACTTCTGTCAACTGGAATAAACCCCACAGCACTGAGATGCATCTCTTTTCCTTGTTCCACTCTCATTTTCATCTGTTACTATGATTCCTACAAGTTCCAGATAAAATAGATATAATAGCAAACTAAGAATATGTACAAGTTATCCTTCCATTTTGCAAACAAACTGTCCCCTCCTACTGTCAATGCTTCCATGTCTGAGCTTCCCATCCTTTTTTTCACTCTGCTGTCCAGTCCTTCATCTCCCTACTCTTTCCCTTGCAGTTCCTTAGATGTGACCTTCTAGCTGACAGATGCTTCATTCCTCTTCCAGAAGTAAGGGAAAACAGGAAGCATTTAAAAAGAACTGGGCTGGATGCATTGTTTTAACTATGAAAAAATTCCGTAACATATTATTCCACACATTATTAAAAAAACTTCAATGATGTTTCCTGGAACAGAGAGGAGAATTTCTAAAACAGGCAGTTCCTAAAATTTGGGAAATCTATTCCTGAGCAAGCTTACAGAGTTTTCTCCCAGTCTGTCCAAAGAGCTCAAAATGAAATGGAATTAATAACTGTGGAACAACAAGGCCTTTAAGCAATATAGAGCACAGGCTGTATTATGCATGTAGTTATCATTTGGCCCATGTATAATGTTCAAATGCCATTACACAAGGTAGAGTGATGAAAAGTATAATACTGTGAAAACAATTTTATGACATTTATCAGTAGGTTGTTGGCAATTTGTTTCTATTAAGCACATGTTAATGGAGAAGAGTTGACACCTGGTCCCTTGAGAACAGGTCTACTTTTTTGCAAATATCTAAAAGACATTCACCAATCTTAGATAAGTGCTAGTAATAAATGACATTAATTCTCCAATTCCTGCATCAGTCCTGGGAAATTAGGGATCACAAGACCGAGCTTTTAGAAACGCACATATATAAAGTGCCTGCACACTCTTGGACCAAATTTTCCTAGTCATGCAAATATCTCAGTAAAACTCTGGCCCTATGAAGCTACACCTGAGCCCTAATGATAGTGATTTTTCACTTGTATTCACTTATCATCAAGTTTTGGCAATCTTCAGGGAACCATATATTTTCAGGAAACAGTATATTTTTTGATCAGATTCCTGAACTTCCATTGGCTCCAAGTTGTTGTTAATAACCGAGCTAACTTTGGCATCATAGCCAGTTTACTGTGTCTACCATTATCACTCTGCAACTGAGTGTAAATATCTGTCTTGTGATCCCAGGAATTGCAAAAAAGAAAAAAAAATTCATACAGAATACAAAAAAAATTGGGAGCAGTATTTTAACAACCTTTAACATTTAACATCACCATACACAATATAACAGATTACTTTTTTTGCTGACTTCAATCTCAAAATTGCATGATGAGAAAACAATAAAATAGGAACTCATCAATAAAACTCGGAATAAATTTGCAATACTTCTTTACAGATCTATGAGCAGCACTGTGATGCAGAGGAAGGTCTTAAGTTACAAATCAAGTTGCAAAATAGAAATGCCACAGTGGTGGGTTGACCTCATCTGGATGCCAGGTGCCCACCAAACCAACTCTATCACCGCCTTCCCAGCTGGACAGGGGAGAGAAAATAAGACAGAAAACATCTCATAGGTTGAGATAAGGCAGTTTACTAAAGCAAAAGCAAAAGTTTGTAGGTGCACAAGCAAGGAGAAAAAGCCACAATTATGTTATTGTCTACCACTTCCCAAGTAGCAGGGCTTCAGCAGATGTAGACATTGTTCCAGAAAGTAAACATTGTAAACATAAAATTCTCCTTTTTTCCTTAGCTTTTATATCTAAGCTGACATCATAGGGTATGAAATATCCCTTTGGTTAATTTGGGTCAGTTGACCTCATTGTGTCCCCTTCCAGGATCTTGCCCATCCCCAGTCCTTGGATGGGAGAGGAATGTTGAGAGGCAGCCATAAAGCTGTGCCAGCCCTGCTCAGCAGTGCCCAAAACACTGATTGTGTTATCAACACCTTTACAGCTACCAATGCCAAGCACAGCACTGTGAGGGCTGCTGTGGGAAAATGAACTCCATCCCACCCAGATCCAATACATAATGTCTAGAAAATTATAAATTCCTATAAGTTTTATCTTCATTATTTGCAATAAAGTTATTCTGTCTGAGACATCACAGTGAAAACTACCCTACATCACCGACACCTACCCTCATCAACTACCCTACATTTCATCAGCTACTGAACCAGGTTCAAGAAACTGTACTACTTTCTGCCTCTGTTCCTTGTGTAGCTCATTCTATATTATATGAACACATGAGAACATACAAAATCCAAATTTGGTAAATTTTTTTTGCAGGTTCCACTTAATTTAAAAGTACTAGAGTAGGATTTCCCCCCTCTCCCTAAAGGTACAGATTAAGGAAGACTGAGACTGGTTTCAGTCTTCCCAAAGAAACCAATCACAGTTTTTTTCTCTACCTGCAAGGAGGAAAACTAGTACCTCCTTCAGCCCAGAAGAGTGAAATCATAATCCATTTGAAGGTTATATTAGATTTTGTGGCATTTTTTATCCAAATGTACTCTTCCAAGATGTAACAAAACATTGAAAACTGGACTAGGAAGACAATACAACAGAGTGCATAGTTTTGCTGAGACAGAGAAATCCTCTTGCCAAAACACACAGTGTCTTCAGGCTTTCTCATTACCTTTTTTGATCATAATATCTTCTTGCAGAAGAAGAGTGAAACATTTTTTTACTGTTTCCTGATTCAGTGCTGCAACTTGCAGGCTACAGCATACTAACAGAAATGCAGATAAGATTCTTACTCCAGTGGTCATTCTTCCTACTCCAGTAGGATCAATTCAAGACACAAAAAATAAAGGAAAAGATAATTCTCTTGGACTTTTATGCTGTTTCACACCACATACCTCTATACACCATTATACACCAAGTGAGCTGACCAGGTGCTGCTCTACTGAATATGTTGCCTTTTTGGAGATTCCACTAGAGGCATCCCAGTCTCCTGTTACATGAGGCCTAGGAGATAACTTGGATTCTTCCACGTGAGTCAGACTTTTGAAAGAATGGCTGTGTTATCTTTTACATTTAGCAATGTCCTCCAAGCCTTAGCCAAATGCCATAGGGTGCTCCTTCTCTCAGCAGGTGCAAAGACAAGAGAGTTAAGCCCTAATTTTACTACATCCCATAAAATCTTCCCAGAATTCAGTCTGTCTATGAGAACCCAGAATTTTCAATCAAAGTAATAAAATTAATCACTGTTTTTGAGACACACAAACTTGTGAAGAGATTTTGGTTCCATTTGGACAGAAGAGGGAAGGAAAACAGGTACTTAATATTCATTTGGTTACTATCTTATTATATGAAAAAGGGTTAATAACTTCTAAGGTGCAATATTTGTATTGGTTATTAGTTTCTGGATAGGTTATTGCACTCCACTGACATTTAAATGTGCAGCAGCAACATAGAGTTAGGAAAGTAGGATTCATGAGTGTTAGAAACTGTTTTGATGCAAGTCATACTTCTAGCAGATACAGTTTTGCATATAGTTGGAGAGATTTTGACAATCCCTTTCTCTTGGTAGTCATCAATGAAACTGAGGACTGCCCTCAATAAGACAGAATTATCTGTCTAAAGGAAAATGAAATGTTTAGTTACAAGTTGCATTAGTCACCATTTCTGACCTGCTCTAGTTCTGAAAAGACCACCAGAAATGAGAAATTATTATGCCAAACAGAATTCTTTGAGAGTGCAGGAGGGCAAAAGAGCAAAATTAAGTCACAGGGACTAAATATGCAAGTATCTCCAAATGACACCATTTTGACAGTGCTGTATAAATGAGCAAAAAAAAAAGCCATTAAAACTGGAGCAAACTGATAAACCTGCTCCCATTATGTGTGTGTGTGTGTTCTTCTGGTTGAATTAGTAGGACTCTTAATTCTTATACTCGACGAACAATTTTCCTTGTCAAGAAAATAAATGGTAGTTGGGACAAAGCATTAAACTGGTGGCTGGGAACTGTGTTTTCAACAACCCTTACCTAGCTAGAGAGAGGCTCCATACTTCCTAATGCTAGTCTAAGACTTTTTCTTTACTAGCAGCCTCCTGGATTCTGGGCCCCCAAGAAAGATAGCACTGAATAAAAATTGAGAGACTTTCCATTCAAACCCCAAAGCTAACCTTAGATAAATCCAAAGGATTTAGAGAACAACCCTCTGCTTCTACAATATCTTTTTCCCCAAAAGGAGAAATGATGTAGACCATCTGAAGGTTTAAAAATGCTAGGCTGAATATGCGTAATAGAAAATCCCATAAGGATGCCAGCTGTGCAGTTATGGATGGATGAAAAGTACAAGCTGTGAGCTGTGCATTTTCTTAGAGATATTAAGATCTGCTGCTAAAGAGCAGGAAAATGCAGTCACAGAGCCCACAGCTGACAAGCTTTATTCATGAAGGGCTTTTTTTGTTGTTGTTGTTCAGAGGCTTGTTTTCTACTCATGTGAAGAAGAAGAAAGGAGGGGAGAGATTGACATGATGGGTGAGTTAGAGTGGAACAAATTCATACCAGGGGTTTTGTTTTAGAGGGGGTGGGTGGCAGTGAAGAAATAGCCAAGTTTGTGATCATGAGGAGAGCACGAGTCAGTAAAACTGCCTGAGCTCTTTCTGGGTCAGTGTGGGGGCCAAAGCAGGCTGCATGTCAGGAAGCAAAGAGATCCACAGGGAACTGGGAGTCATAACTGTTGCAAGAGAAAACTGTGATAGATACTTCAACGTGATAAAATTATATAATTCTAGTTTTGTTTTGACCAAAAACAGAGGGGAGGGAGGAAAAAAAAAAACACCTCAGTGCATTCCCTCCTTGCATTCACACAAGCTCTTGAGGCAATGACATCGCACACAGCAGCTGGCATTCCCTCTGCCATTCCCTCTGCTGGCTGAGACACTGGCTACACTCCCTTGGGAAAGTGCAGCACCACATTCTGTGGTAAACAGGGTGTCAAAAACAAGACCTAGGAGAAATGAAGGAAAGCTTCACTGATCTGTCAGACTTGTTCTCTTCCTGTCAAAAAATTGTTTCCTTTGATACTTCAAAAACTCAGGAGAGCAGATACCAGCTGGTTAGATACCAGCCAAGTGCAGCTCTGTATGTACTGGTGGAAGGATGGGAGGAACCCTAAGCTGGGAGGGCCTCACATCTCCTGAACAAAAAACTCTTCATTCCATGCCTCATATTTTTTCCACTCCAAAGTGAACTTACTTTGCTCTCCCGCTCAGTGTCTGTCAGAACTTGAGATTTAATTTAGCCTATAATACATCAAGGAAGGCTTCAAAAATATTTGTGGAGCTTTCATTGATTAACCTGAAACCAAAATGTCACACTCTTTAACTCATAATCCTAGGACAGACCTGTCTGTTACTGGTGTAATTTAAATTTTCATTTAGTGTGACAACACTTGGTCATGCTCTTGTTTAATTTACCTTCAATTAGAATGTTGTTATCATTAAAATCCATCAGAAGTATTGGAACTCAGCTGAATGCAGTGAAGGATTTATACAGCCTTATTTTTCTAATAACAGAAGAAAAAAAAAAGTGAAATATTCACTTCTTTGCTTAAAAAACCAGCAAGCTTTTGCACAGGCAGACATCCCATCTCTAGGGAAGTACGTGAACACACAGAATCATCATTGACTAAGGCTGCTGACAGTTCAGAAATTGCTGGCTGAATCTTGTTTGACATCTCCACATCCATATCTGCTTCCTTCTCAGGTTTAATTACCTAGGGTAGCTTTTCAGCAGAAAGGTAAGCTGAGATTAGTTAATATACTACTGGTGGCCCATGTATGTTTTGCCTGGAGAACAATTTGTTGGCTAACTGAAATATGTCTAAGTGGACTGTCACTCATCTACAGAATAATTACTTGGTCTTTTACTGTTTCATTTTGATTATGATACACTTTCTGTGTACATGTTTTTAATCATCAGTGGTCTGCTACAACAAATTCTGCTCATTAATACCTAGCAATTTCTGGAATTAATATAATCAGCTGGCTCTTGCAGGGACAGGTAATGTGATTAGTTAGAGAGAATCTCACTGCCACAGAATCATCAGAGATTATAAAATTCCTTGTTAAATTAGCATGGATTTTTAATTATTCTTTTATAGTGTCAGCTATAGTAAATGAATACAGGCAATCTTCCCACTATGGGATTCAAACAAATGTGTCTTTAAGCACCAGGATATGCAACTGAAGTGAAGCCTACTTAATATGTTATAACTTGTTAAACAATGAGTGTAAGAGAAGAAAAACTGTTACTTTTAAATAAGTACCAGGATTTCAGTATGGGATTCCCATATGTCCATATGCAAGATCCACAAATTATTCTCATACATCTGTCTTCCAGAAATATGAGGGACTGATCCTTAAAGGTATAATGGGACCAGTACTGTAAAATGAACCACATCCAATTTTTTTCTGCTATAATGCACTGCCGAGAGAAAACACAAGTGAATTGCAACTGCAGAATTACTAACAAAACAGATTTCTGAGTCCCTATAGGATGAAACATGGAAAATCATTTCAGAAGGTCATATAAATTATATGTATATGGTATCTGTGGCATTTTTGAATTGATTAATTTGGTAAAAAACACCAGAAGTAAGGAACAGCAGGGTAAGTCATGAAGCAACAAGCTAGTGCTAATGATATGTAGCATCCCTTAAACTGGAATGGTATTTTCATGACCTAGTAGAAACTTTTAGGGTTAGATATTTATGTGAAGAAAGTAGAAGAATTTTTTCCCTCAATCTCATCCTGCTACGTTCAATAATTTATCACATTTTGTGAATTTTTCCAGCACACCAAAAATATTTCCACCAAGTTTTTCAAATACAGGTTTTTTTGGATGGTGGCTCTAATACTGTGTGGAGGGCATTCTATAAGTTAAAAATGCTATACTGCTCTTTTTTACTGGGTAGAATCAAAGACAATGTTTTTGTTAAGATAGAATATTCTCATTGCTTGCAAGAATTACTTTATTAGTAATCCATCTGTAAGACTGTCAATAAAATTATGACTCTTTTTTATGGTAAATAAGTGACGCTATAAATTTGATGTAGGTATCAATACTTTATAGGAAATTTACTGTAGATTCCAAAAGTCTGGTTCAAGAAATGCTTCATATCTGAAAATGTACAGCAGATTAAGCATAGAAAATGTATTTAAGTTTACAGTTCTTCAGAGTTTTTCCAGGAGAGAAACTGCACCAACCATGTCTCAGTCACTGGGCCACAAAAAAATGTATAGCAGGTAACAGCCAAGAAAACAAAGCTTTCTCTACTTTTTTTTTTTTTTTAATAACTAAGAAACTCAAGATTCTTACTTTACAAATAATTGGTATTAGTTTAGAATGTACTTAGAAAACAGATCAGAATATAATTGGATAAAATACTGGAACATGTTTGTTAAGTCCTATTCAAATCAAGCTCCTCTAGTAGATGTGGACCTTGTGAGCTGCATATGCCAATGAGAAACCTCAAGTCTTTTGGGCAGACCCCACTTCTGCACATTACTTGAAAATACAGACCATTTACAGAATCATTCAAAAGATCCTTCTGTTCTCACACGGCTTCTGAAATCAACAAGAACCAATGTGGCAGAGGAAAGAAACCACACTCGAAATATAAGTGATTTATTTTTCCTGATTCGAGACCTTGTTTATAGCTTTAATAAGATTTATCAGAATATGGTGGCATAAGAATGTGTGGTATATTTATTTATTACATTAATATTAGAGTTTAGTGGCCATAAATATCACATTTATTATTGGCAAACTTTCTTATATATTCTGATGCTACTTTAATGTGAAAGTGATAACTATTTTGGTCTACTTTGTCATTTGGACTTTCCCCTAGAGGTTAGCTCTAAGTAATAGCAGATTCAGCAGACTCTTTTCATTACTTGTAGAAAAATGTGGCTATTTGATCAGATAAAACCACTTCTCTTTCTGTATCCAAAGAATTTGTACTAGGACTTACAATGTGCCAAAGATAATTTGATAGCACTCATATTTGATAGTTTGTTAGCTTGAGTGTGAAAGGAAACCAACATCTGCCTGTTGCCAAAATCCATTCCCTTTTAACCATTCTTGGATAAAACTCACAGCTGAAGCAATTTACATATTGAAAAAAAAATAATCACTATTGTTTTGCTCATAGAACAGTTTTTTGTACCTTTCATAGTTTGTACCATGCTTAAAACAGTGAAGTAAATATTAGATTTCTGTTCTTAATATTAAGCTCTTCCTGTTTTAAAACTAATTTTTAAATTGTCAGTTAATATTCCATATCCTTGACCAATACTAGCATGGGATGCCAACACTGGTGTCTGAACACTGTGTATGGCCCAACACCACAGGAAGGTCAACCCTCTCCAAATGGAAAAAAAAACCCAACCACAGCACAGTCTGTCTGTGGGGCACACTTTCAGTAAGCATTGAAGAGCATGGAATCTTGGGACAATTTTTTTATCTTCTTGATTAACAGATTCAAGACCTTCATTACTGTGCAGTGCTTGTGTCCTTTATGACTGTTATTTCCCCATCTCAAACCTGTCCGCACTTGGGTTGCACCTGTCTGACCCAAACCCTGAGGACCTCAACACCCTGAAAATCAGCCCATAGATCTGAAGTGCTTCACAGTGAAACACACAGACCACCACAGTGCTAGTAGTTCTAAAAGAAAGGGACTAGAAAGAACAAGTGATCAAGAGATCACATCAAGTGAGAAAATTATATTTCAGGATTCAACATTTGAGATCCTATATGATAAACAGTGAATGGTATGAAGTGATATCTAAGTATCTTATTTTGTGAAATCAGCATTATCCATTGTGAATTAAGTGTATTTTGATTCTACTGGCATCTGGCATTTCTATCTAAGAATAAAAGAGACACATGTGTTGATACTGAATTTGGACTTGCACGTGGTCTCATGACTGTGATCAACATAGGTCACAGTATCATTGTCATAGGTTAAAAAATGAAATTGAAAGCTAATTGAAAAGTTAAATCATTAAGTAGACTAAAAAGTTTGACTTCTTACAAAAACTCTCTGAGTAGTGGATTTTTAAAACTTATTTCACATGTGAGCTTACAAAGATTTATCCCATTTCATTATGAATTATGACTTGAATTTCTTAAAGATCACTACAATTACTCATGCTAACGTGCAGAGAAGGTGGGACAACAATGGTGAAATGCACACCTTCTCCTTTAGCCTTATCCCACTCTGTCTATCAGTTTTATCTCAGCTCACCAGCACGGTAACAGAAATAATTGCTGGACATCTCACAGTTTCATCTTTTATACGACGCTGCTTCATACATGGAACTGCAGATAAAGGCAAAGGCTGAACCTACTTTTAGACAAGTGCTGATGGCACCTTTTTCTCCCCAAAATGTATACATGCAACTCTCACTCATAACCTGAAAGAACAAAAACATTCCAATGAGTTGGTAAGAGAAAAAAAAATTATACACTTTCAACTGATTTTCTTTGTTCTTTGTCTTCAAGACTTCAGACATAGACGCTGAAGCCCAGTGTCCCAGATCTCGACAATGACATCAGGCTTTTGAGATGTGGGCAGGAGAGATGAATTTATAAACATCCTCCTTTGTATGTTTTTTCAGGGAGAAATGACTGACCTTCTAGTTACTGTTCATAAATGGTAAAGGAACATTTGGTCTTTATGGGAGAAATTACTCTGTTATTACAGGTCAGGTCTTCTACACTCCCAATGTTAAATCCTCTCTAGAATCCCCACTTACGGTGGGTTACTCCCCTGAAAGATATCCCATTTAGATAGCTGTTTTTGTCAGCAGGCTTCTTGTAAGAAAAATAAGAAAGTGACAATGAAACCTTAACTAATTGCAAAGTTTATACTTCCAAAACATAATCTCAAAATCAATTCCAGCTAATATAAACAAATTATTTTCCCTAGACTTACTTTGCTTTTGGGTTATTTTCCTCATAAATAGGAAATCCCTTATTAGATATCTGTGGTAATATTTTATGAGTTCAGTCAGAAGTATTTTCTTCATTCCCTGAAATACCAATAGGACTTAGCTGTATTAAACTTGATATTATTTTCATATGTTTCATCAAGCAGTGCCTTAGACTATGTGGTTTGACCTTGTCTCTTCTCCCACATTTTCTTGCATTATGTTGTCAATAAAGATGGCTACAGACAGCAGCAAAATTTTACAAAATAGAGCCACAGTACAATATAGAGCTTTTTACCTTTGAATAATTCAGGTGCTGCTGACTGTGAACAAAATTCATAGCCATCTGTCAGCAAGTAAATTTAATTTAGATAAACATGGCAATTCCTTCCTACTAGACAGCTGGCCACATAAACCATGCCACCACACTTCGGAAAATCTCAGCAGAAAGACCAGTAAGTGAATGAACATGGAGTTTATCCTTATCCTGAACTAAACAACAATACATAAATTTCAATTTTTGTGTTTATATATTTACATATATGTACCTAATATATATGTATACTGAAGAAGAAATGCTTTCTCATTTTAAGAGCATGCACTTAATGGAAAATATAGTTTAATAATAACAAGTTTCTTCTTATATCAATATCTCAAACTGCACACTTCACATATAGATAAATCAATAAAAATCTCAAAAATCTCCCTAAAGTTACCAGAACTTTTGCATTTTCCTTTCAAAACCAAGTTTTTTGAACAGTACCATAGGACCTTCACAAATCTGTTGGTGGAATTGCCACATAATAATACCACATTCAGTTTATGCTTTCTTTTGGCAGTTTCTCTGCAGTTACGAGGAGTTGATCAGAACTGTTAGAACCTATGTAAGCTGAACTGGATGGATATGACATAAATATTGACTAAAGAAAACATTTATTTATTCTATCAACCTTTCAAGATACCTTTTAAAGTTACACCAAGTTTGTTGTCTCCCTTGTGACTTGAAATTCTGAATCTGCAGAAGCAGAGCAATCTGTACCCAGCGGATGAGACAGGCTACTTTCCTGAGTGCATAAATGTAATGAATGCATAAAATGTACTGAATGCACAAAATGCACTTAGAACAGAGAACAGAAAATCTGTTGTTCCTGGTAGTTGAGGGGAAGAGAGGCTCATGTCACTGCTGTAAATCACCATGGTCACCCGAGCAGCCTCTTCTCTTTAACAATATCAGACTCATATTCATACTAAGGGATTAGGTAAGTCCATGATTAACTTGAAGAAAATGCCCTTTCTCTAGCAGCTAAAAGCCCTGAAGTTCATAGAGTCATAGAATCACAGAAGGGTTTTTGTTGGAAAGGACCTTAGAGATAATCTAGTTCCAAGCCACCTGCCATAGGCAGGGACATCCTCCACTAGACCAGGTTGCTAAATGCCCCGTCCAACCTGACCTTGAACACTTGCAGCAGTACTTCCAGGGATGGGGCAAAGTTTTTGTGTCAGACTAAAAGCTCTTGTCATTAAATCAGCTTCTGTTTTTACACACAGCCTGTTGAATTTCATTACTCATACCACTTGCTTTGGAGTAATCCATAAAACATTCAAAAACAACAGTGTAAGTTTTGACCAGCCAATTCTTTCTCACGTGCAGTTAAAGGAAGACACAGACAGATCAGCCTGATGGGCTCTTTCATGAAAGTAGCAAAGGAGGGAGGAAAAGAGCACACTTAAATGGGATTTTTTATTTCCTTTGACTTCTCAGGTTATTGCTAATAAGCATCTGTGGTTGGTCTTGGTCTTCACAAGGAAATAGGCCATGAACTGAACAGCAGCATAAAATAAAATATGGTAGGATCATTTTCATTAGGAGGTGTTTTAAGGTAAATAAACTTTAAGTTGGTAATGCTGACAGGTAACAGATCATTTCACGTGTGTGGGTGAACACACATGTGGATGAAAGACAAGTGGCATGACTCCAGTTTGCCAACTGAAAAGAGACAAGAACCACCAAACATGGGTCATACATTCCGCTTCTGCACAGGGCCTATTTAGATTGGGAAATCAGGGGCTTGAATTCTGGAAAGAAGGGCAGGTGAGAAAATGAAGGGTTCCCAAAAAGGGGAAACAGCCTTGGAAAGACAAAGATGCATAACCTGCAGATCCTGGAGATCAGATTTTTGGTGGAAATCAATGTCATTGAGCACCCAGGACCCTGCCCAGTAACACCCAGAACTGGTGACTGAACAGTGGCAGAGCAAGACCTAGTATGACTTTCTGCCCGTCCTTTCTGGGCTAACCTTCACTCTTACCTGTGGGGAAGGAAATTCCAGACCTGGGAATAAAGCCCAGAGTAAGGTGAGGCAGTCAGTGTGCCATGAACAAGCAGCGTGGATTTGGTTCTGCTGGTTCTTAAATAAACACCAGCATGCAGGCCCACTAGGAGTTGTAATTTTACTTTATTTCAGCCGCAACAGAAGAAAAAATAATTTCTATAATTTATTCTGGAAATGGCTTTTTACTATCCCAAAACTGTGTAATTTTTGGCGTATGGTGGAAAAAATCAATTGCAGATAAAACTTGTTAGAAAATGTGATGCTTTGAGACTGACCCTCTCCTTTCTCACTCCTAAATGGCAAATTAATTAAATTAACAAGAAAGACCTTGGAATAGAAGTGCAGAAGGTCTAAAAAAGAAGCTTGCACTGAGTTACTTCTTTTAAATTGTTGATACACGCTCTTTATTTAATGGGAAATTGTTTTGGCTGACTGTGCTTCAGTTGCTTTGGGGATTAAGATGGATTTCTCAGTAGAAAAAAATCAAGCGCTTCACCACAGAGTCACTTGGTAGCAACAAGTCTGCATTGCTTCTGTAGCAATGCCAGGAGCCCCCATGACCTGGAAGAGGTCTCTGAGCAGGGTATATACTGCCTGCATGTGGCCACCTAACTCAGGGCTCTGAGACATTCTAAGAGACAGCTGTTCCCATCACTTGCTGTAGGTAACTAACAACACCAAAGTTAGAGACCTAATATACCTGACACAGATGGCTTGGAAAACTCTGTGCTTGCCTCCTGCCCCTTAGTAAGGCATGGCTCACCTTTTCTCACACACAGACTCTGCACTGTGACCGAGGTCCAAACCACAGGTACCCTGTCAGAACTAGGAAGGGAGTTTCCCTTCTCCAGTCTGACTCCTGTGCACAGATGACAGTTCAGTAACTAACCCCATCCACAGAAAGAGGATATGAAAGGATTTATTTAGCTGCCTTGGCCTACCTGTGCTGATTTTTGAGCTAGTGTAGGAGATTTAAACAGCACAATTGCCTCAAACTGTCAAGGCCACAGAACAGCAGGAATTTAAGATAAGCAGAGAGCAACTGGCAACAAGAAGGTGTTAATTCCAGACTGAGTGGAGCTGAGATTTGGTTAGCACATCCTAGTTAATGCATCCTGACAAAAAATCCCACTGTGACAAACTCTGAGAAGTGAAGCAACTGCTTATACACATGGCACCCCAAATTATGGCAACATCTGTGGCCACCCTTTGGATACCCAGAGCTTGGGAACTTGGTATAAAGGCAGTACCTCCAGAGGAGTGACTCTTGAGATCCCCACCAAGAAAAGCAAGCAGCAGAAGGACCAATGGAATGCCATCTGCATCTACAGGTGGTGACGCCTTTCTACTTAATCTAACTGTCTCTCCCCTGCCCTCCTTTATTTCCTGTTTCTTTCCATCTCTCTCTACCTTACATTTACTGTTAAATAAAATCTGTACTATTGACTTCAGCATATGGTCTCCTTTTCACCTTAGTTCTGGCAGAGATTCCTCTCAATAATCAATTCATAACAGCTTGGGGCATCAGCAGCATGCCCCACATAAATATTTTTGCTACAGAAATATACCAAGTGGATACACTTTGTAACTTTACACCTCCTAACACATGCAGGGTATAAAATTAGGATCTGTAACTGCAACTGCTATATGACCAAATCCAGCAAAATTAAATAAAGAAAAAACAGTGTTTTTCCTCAGCATTTATCTCTCAGAAGAGGAGAGAACATGAACTGAATTACTTTGTGAGGATACAAAATCTTGATAGTCAAGTTTTACCAAGGATAATTCTTTATGCTGTTAAAACAACATGAATTCTTTCATAGATAAGTAGAAAAACAGTGGTTTCTTTGTCAAATTATTTTGATCAAGCTTTTAGTTCAATTAATTCTCTGTGTCTTGCAAACATAAGAAAGAAATTGCTAAGCATGAGTTGTAGCTTGAGAGGCAAAAATTGCTGTGTCCTTCTGTCAGCTATCCAGGTAGCTCAGGGCAGTCTTACACACATCAACAAATAGCTATAAATGCACTTGCCTGCCCACACTCTGTAAAACTAGGCCATAGACTGCTGGAACCAAGACAGGTGATTATCATTTAGAAACACTGCTTTTAGACTATAGAGAACAGAGGAGGTTCAGTGCTTTGTTGAAATTTTACTTGGTTAAGGGTATTACATCCAAAAATCCTCGGCAACTCTTTGGAGCTTGCTGAATCTCCTCTCAACACATTGATGGGCGGATACCAACCTGAGTGTCTGCTGGGGGTGCTGCTGAAGCCCTTCCTGCAGGAGCAACATGGACAGGAAAAGCAGCCAATGCTCACAGAGAGTCTGGTGGTCCCTGAAGTGACTATACAGAGTAGGAAAGGGCTAGAATAGTTGAAGTTTCTCAAAGTCCTGTTTAAGCATCATAGCAATAAATTCTTTACAAAAGGGGTGGGGAGGGGGAAGAAGATAAAGAGGGATTTATATTTAGCATGCAGGCGTGCCTGAGACCACTGCTTCCTTGTTGTGCTGCTGTGACATTCTCACTCAGGGAGTGTGGTTTGCTTTGACTTAACACACACCATGTGTACCTTTTCCTGGTAAGTCCACTTCATCTTTTTTTTCTAAATTAGCAAGGGTAAACCTGGAGGGATTACAGAAAATCAGTGTGCAACAAAAGTATGTGTACCAACTTCAGTGTAAAGCAGAAAAAAATTTTCAGAAAATTTTATCAGAAATTATATATTAAATATCAGAAAACTCTAGATAAGGCCCCATGTGTTTCCTTAGGTTTTCCTTAGAAGCAGAAGAAATTATCAAAATATTTATTAAAAAAAACCCCACAACAAGTCCACAACATTTTAGTGTTTTATTAAGGAGTGGTTCCTGACAAACTTTTATCTTAAGCTCTTTCAGCTCTCAGTGTGTAAAGCCAGTCATAGACTTGGAACACAAATATCTGTATACAAGCTCTTTGTATAAAATGCAGATAAGTATTGTTGCAGCTATATGCCTATGCTTGTTTGAAAAAATGCCTTCAAACTGCTTTAGTGTTCTCTAGTCAATTCATATATTAGTGTAAGTGTACATGAGACTGTGTGTCTTTTAAAAAAGATATTACCTATAATGCTGGTACTAAAGTAGACAGAAAAACTATATTAGCGATGAGACACTAAATTGAAAGCCTAAAATGTGTTATTCATTTAGCATTAGAAATGGAAAAATTAATATTCTAAAAGTTATTGCAGGCATATTTTATAACAGATATGAATAAATTACCTCTGTAGCATTGCCTACCAAGAATAAGTAATCTTATTCAAAACCAAAACAAAATCCTCCCCTCCTCTTTCATTAACCTAAGCAATAAGAAGAGTACTTATGCAGCTGCTATGATCTTGAACAGAGCTTGCCTGAGCTGGGACTTTACCAAATTTAAGTTTCAAAACCAAATGCCTAATTTTTGGTAAAAAACAAATGAAAAATTTTCAGAAAGGCATCACTTACCAAAAGCTTGATGTGTAAGTCTTTCCTGTCTCTGCTATGGCCCTTGGAACAGTGACCAGTCTTGGAAAACATCAGAGGAGGGTGGTAGATCACAAGTGTTTTCAAATTTATGAAGCAATTAATGGAATTTTCATGTCTCTGGACATTGCTGTCACTTTAAGTTGTAAACCAGAAAGTAAATCAATCTGGTGGAAAACTTCCCTACTTCCCTACAAGGACAAGAACAAATAGGATGCTTACTAAGCAAAAGATCACAAAAGGCCTTGCTCCTCTGGAACAGCACTGCCATTACTTCCTCATCTTGCTAGGCTAGAAATACATAACACACAACCTTCTTACTCCTAATGCTGGACTTATTATGCAGCCAGGTCAGTCTATCTCTTTAAAAAAACAACTGAAAATGACCAAAGAGACAAAAAACTTAAAAAACAACAACAAGAACAAAAAAAAAAAAAAAAACCACAAAAAAAAACAAAAACAAAAAAAAAAAAAAAAAAAAAAAAACAAAACAAAAAAAAAAAAAAAAAAAAAACAAAAAAACACCAAAACAGAACAAAACAAACACAAAAAAAACCCCACACCTTTAAAAAAACCACAAAAACGTAGCAACGCTCCTTTGCACTGTAAGGTGTGTAACTCTGAGTCAAACCAAGGTTCAGGTCAAGCAATCTATTTTTCAGTAAAAATCCCCATACACAGCTCCATGGGCTCCTACAAAAAGAAAAAAAAATCAACTCTTGACAATAGCCCAAGGTTCTACCAAGTAACTTGTGCCAAGTGCTCTAACTTGAGACATTATTACTAAGAAAATGTGGCTGTGGCTTTAACAGGTTGCAGATCCCCTGAGAGAGAAGTTAGAGAAAGGGCAAAAAGGTGAAAAATGAAAAAAAGAAACATCAGGCTTTTATAATTTTCATTTATAATTTAAAAGGCTGGTATAATTTAATATAATAATTTAATAATTTAATAATTTAATCTGACTGGTATAAATTCACGAATTTGTGGTTGTGATGTTGGGCCTGACATCAGCTGAGGATTAAAGTTGTTTAAAGGAGAGATTTTTTCCAGTATCGTGGACAGCTGAAATAGTATTTCCACTGTGTCTATCTGGTTTTTGTGACACTTTAATGTCCATGCCCTGATGTTGCAGCATAAAAATGGAATGGCTTTTTAACTACAAAATTAATTTAAATTTCATTTCACATAGCACATCTTTGTTAATACTAAACAGATTAATTTTTATAAAAATATTACCATAAGTAATATAGGGATTAATAATTTAACACCTATAAAAGAATTGACATTTTTCATAAAATATTACCTAATCACCATTTGGATTGCCCAGAAAATTCCATGCACAGTAGCCCAAGGTTTGTGCTGTCCTTGTTTTGCACATTGAAAGATCCTGTTACACTAATTTAGGTCTTAAGAATGCAACCAGCTTTTCCTGTCATAGCCCTGCACCTTGAAATTGCTCAAGCATTGAGGAGTTCCCACTTTAGGAACTGACTTTGTAGTAGATTCCTTTTCTTTAAGTAAATGCTACAGCATCAAGTCAGAATACAGGTTTCAATTCTGAATCTAGTCCAAGTCTAACAGTATGAGTGACTTTATGCATAAGAAAAAAAATTTTTACGTGAACACCAGATAGTGTCTGACACTGATATCTTACTGCTTATTGGGATAAGCCTAAGACAGATGAATTCTGTTATTGGTTTGGATACCTGGGTGAAATTTTCCATCCATTTATTCCTCATCTTGTCATTGCCTGTGAAAAAATGGCAATTAATTTTTTCTTCCAGTCATCATCTGCCTTCACTACTTAGAATATAAAATGAAAGATGAGAAGGTAATGGGTGCAGATCTAGATGTCTCCTGTTCTCACTCTCTTCCCTCAATATCTGCTATCATAGGGTGCAGGATTCTGTATACCTTTTGTCTACCTAGCTTGACTTTAAACTGAAAAAGTGTAGGTTTAGATTAGATATTAAGAATAAATTTTTTCCTCTGAAGGTGGTGAGGCACGGGAACAGGATGCTCCATTCCTGGCAGTGCTCAAGGCCAGGTTGGAGGGGGTTTTGAGCAATCTGGAAGTTGTCCTTGTCCAATTCAGAGGAGCTGGAACAAGACGATCTTTAAGATCACTTCCTACTCAAAAATGCTATGGTTCTATGATTTTAGTACAAAGCTGAAAGGCTAAAAAACATTAAATAAATATTGCCTTTACATACAAGGAAAGAACTGAAGAACAAAAAGGACTTGAAAAATGAGGATCTAGGACCTTGTGCCACCTGGAATAAAAGGAAAACAAACCTGACAGAAATCAGAAATGAATTTTCCTCCCAACTGTGCACGACATAGAGCTATTAGTTATAACGACATAGTTTTCCAGAAGTACATTCACACAAAACCAGCAGGACTGGAGCTCAAGATAACACATGCACAAAATCCATTAGCAATTTGTAAGAGCTGAACCATGCTGACAGACTAATTCCTCTAAACAACAGTTCTGGGCTGAGCTGTGCAGCGCTCACCACAGCACTTCACCGTGCAGCGCTGGCAGGCTTGGCACCACCTGCCATGAGCACCTCTGGAAATGTCAGTAAATAACACCCTTTTCCCTACTGCTGCTGACAGATGTGCCCGGAGAGCTCAGATGGGAACAGGTCCTGTGTGCTTTTATGGGCATACATCAACGCTTAACATGCCAAAGGGCAAGGGAGGTGGTGCCTACCTCTCTCCTTCCTTCTCTCTGGAGGGAATAATGCTCACCACCCCGTGGCTTCGTCCCCACTGCAGGGAACAGCTAAGGCTGGAGACAGGTGTCCTGTGCTTCTGTAGCTGGGACAGCAGTGCTGCCCTCCCTGCTCCACGGCATGCTGGAGCAGGGAATAACAAGGCTGTGGGCTCACTGAGTCAAAAAAACCTTTCCATACTTTTGACAGAAACTCAATGTAATTTTCTGACAAAAAAATAACCTGCACTCTAGCCAGCTGACATACACCGGTAATATCTCTCTAGTCTACATTACAGGAACAGCATAAACTTCCTGTGGGCATCTGACAGGCAGTTTAGCTGAACTGCACCAGTTCCTGGTAACAAGTCTGGAGGAAGGTCCCTGCAACTCAGGAACTGGGGAAATTGGCATAGTGGCCAACAGTTTCAAAATCAAAGCACATTTTTTGTGCCTTGCTATCAGGCAGTGAAGCTGTGATAAGAGATTTGATTTCATGATGAGCATGTCTGAAAATCAAGCTCCTCCATGGTACGTCAAGCTTGGCATTAATAATCAGAGGGCCTTAAAGTCAACCTAATCACAATTTATGTCAAAATTTCACCTTTTTTTAACCTAGCTCCTAGCTAATTCTTACAACTACCAGTTGCAGTACATGCACAAGAGACAAAAAAAAAGATTTTAAAATATAGCAGTACAATCTCTCTGCTTTGCTTTATTAGCCTCATAAAGTAATACTAATTTTTTACTATTCTCATATAAAAATCTAAAGGCTTTCTGTTACAAATTGACTTTTCAATTCACAGATTATACTCCAATTAATATGGAATTACTATGTTCTGATAAAATATGTGATGTGCAATATTTAACAGAAGAGGCTTATTTAAAGGATAAGGGCAATATACAGTAAGTCACAGTATTTTTCATTTTTCTAAAAGAGTTGTTTTAGCTACTTCAATTGTTGAAGAAAATCTTCAGAGACAGGCAAAAAGAATGTGACTATCATTACACTGTTCTTGTTTCTGCAGGCACATTAATTCATTATTGCTGAATTCTTGGTGAATTTGTAACACTACATATTTGCTTTCAATAAAGGAAGACAGGGAAAGATTGGAACATTTTGTTTAAGTGTCCTATACGTCCAAATAATTATTTAAATGCAATGACAAAATGTAGGCTCTGGATACCGAGTCTAAGACAGAAACGATGTTTTAAATGTAAAAAAACTTATAAAATTTTCTGTAACCGTGATATCACTGCAGCTAAATCTTCAATGAATGATACAGCCACAGTGTAAGACAAAGTGTAAAATAAAGACCTCTTCTTTGAGGGTGTGACAGAAAAAGAAATAAAGGATCAAAGAAAAAAGTGCTCACCTGCTTTACAAAGGAATATCCAAACCATTAATAATATTTCTATCAAATATTTGAGCTTTTTTCCAAAATCTTAGATGTAGATTTGTTTTATGCAACTGGGGTACAAAGAAGGAACAGAAGATAGAGTTGGGAAGCAGATACATGAGGTGTTCCTTCTGCAGCCTAGGATTTGGAAGAAAAGGTTTCTGACACCACGAACAGAAAAAGGGCTATATTGAAATAAAAAGGAAGGTTACATTGCATTTCTCATTTTGAAATTTTTTTTTTCAGAAAAACTTCCTGTTATGTCAAATTGCCTGTTTTGAATATTAGTAATATGAACTTGGAGGAACAAGAAGACCTTTCATTAAGATTTTTTTCCTCTTTTAATTTGTTTAAGACTTCTAAGTAAATTAATTCTTCATAAAATGTCATTAATAATTTTTCAACCTAATAGTACATTCACTTCATTATTTATTTTTGTTTCAGTTTCATTTTACTTCTGTTTTATATAGTTTCTTTTAGTTCTCTTTCTCTCTCTTTTGAATAAGACTTTTATCTCTCAAACATTCACCCAGTTTAGGCAAACAGTTTACTCCATTTGCTTTTGCAAATATTTGTTTCACTTTTTTATTTCAGGGTATACAGAAAAACTAGGAAATAAACCTATTACAAAAAAGATATTGGTCTACATTTTCTTACTAAATCCTAAAATAATGTAGTGTAAGAGGAGTATCTGTGCTTAGACCAGAATTTTTTTATCCATTTTCTCATCATTTCATAACTTATGGCTGAGAAAACACTGCCTCATACATGGCAGGGCAAATGAACTATAATTCTTGTCTAGCAGCTCAAGGATATCTATTTAAACTATAGAGAATGCAGATTATATTCTGAAGTCCTCAAAATTCAATGGAAATACAAGTAGTGGGCAGATGTCCACTGTGCAGGGCTTGAAGGACAGGGTCCTGAGCCTAAATAGGCATGCCCCTGTGCACAATTGCTGGAACAGAAAGCAATTGCTTGCGGTGTGGTGTGTGTGGTTGTTGAGGGGGTTTTTTGTTTGTTGGTTTGGTTTGGTTTGTGGGGATTTTTTTGTTTGTTTTGGTTGGTTTTTTTGTGTGGTTTTTTTTTTGTTTTGTTTTGTTTTTTCTTGTTTTGTTTTTTCTTGTTCTTGTTCTTGTTCTTGTTCTTGTTCTTGTTCTTGTTCTTGTTCTTGTTCTTGCTCTTGTTCTTGTTGTTTTTTTGGGGTTTTTTTGGTGTTTTTTTTTTCCTGTGGACTGCATTGGGTTTGTGTGGCAAGGTTTTGGTAAGGGGAGCCCTGGAGCTGAGGTTCCCCTGCAGAGGGCAGGGCAGGCCATGGGGAGGCAGCTGTGCCCCTGCAGCCCATGGAGCAGGCTGAGCACTCTCTACAGGGGAGTAGAGATCCGCTTGCAGCTCCTGCAGCACCCCATGCCAGAGCAGATGAATGCCCAAAGGAGGCTGTGATCCTGTGGGAAGCCCATGCTGGAGCAGACTCCTGGAAGGACCTGTGGACCCACGGAGAGAGGAGCCCACTCTGAAACAAGTTTCCTGGCAGTGTGTGTGACCCTGCAGGAGACCCATGCTGGAGTAGCCTATTCCTGAAGGACTGCACCCCATGGACCCATGCTGGAGCAGTTAATTAAGACTTATTTTCACAGCTTCATTTAGGTTCTCTATTCTGAGAAGTATTTTGTTTCAGTGATATGTTTATGTCCTAATAAACCAACCTTTAAAAAATAGAAGCATCTTGGTAGGTTTAGTTGGCTCACTTCAGAAAAGCATTAGTTTCACGTCAGGAAAAGAGCTGACTCCTGGCCCTTTTAAACAAATAAACAACCTTAGTCCACCTCCAGAGACACAGATATATACTAAAGAGGGGCTTGTGGTTGTTGTAGAACAAAAGTAGAATTGAATGGAATATGTTGCCTAGGCAACAAAACATCTGAGCAGAGGTAAATTATAGAATAACTGGCCAGCAGGGAATGAGTCTGGTGACAATGTCAGAGACTTCCTCTGTGATAACAAGAAAATTAAACAGAATATTCCAGAATTGAGCAAACATTTTAGAAAGAAACCCCTACTTAGAGGCAAAATGTATAAACTTCCGTTCACCATTTTGTTTTACAGCTTGGTCTATAGTGGTGTACAGCTACTTTTGAAGCATTTATTTTCATCAACTCACAATCCTCTCAGGATACTCACCAATGCAATCCACAGCTTCAAAGAAAGAGGGAATGGTGTGCAGAAGTAGTATGATCCAAATATGTTTTTTTTTCAAATTGTGTTCCTGATAAAGTCAATGCCAAAGTTTGCACTGACCTTAATTAGGTGAAGAAATCAGTACTTTAAGACCAAATTCAAAATCACTAAGCTCTGGAGAAGGCTTACATTTAGGAAGGCTGGCTTTGCTGGTATTGATCTAGGCCATGGCTGAGAATAAGCTTCTTCCTATAATACACATTTATAATATCAAGAGGGGGTAAATTAACACTACTTTCAACTTCTGAATATTTTCTAACTTCATACCTTTCAAATGAGTACAGAAAAGCAATTCTAAAGCAACAACAACAAAGCATCTTATTATGGAGTAAAAAAAGGAGTTTCTATGACTAAGAAATGAAAAGATTTTATACATCAAGTCCCTTGCACATATAATGAGACTGGAGAAAATAAAAAGACAAAATTTATTTTATCTTGGCACTAAAGAACTATTTGAATAGAGGAGCGATGACATATTTAGTGTCACATCTGCTTATCTGCATGTGGCAATCTGAGGGGCCTGTCAGTGCTGCGTGTCAAGACTCTCTACGTGTGAGTGTGCTGGTGGGTGTGGGGCTGAGCCGTGCACGTACAGAGCAGAAATGATAAGAGGAACAAAAGGAGGCAATTGGAGGGCTTCAGATACGTAGCATGGATAATAACGTGATTGACAAAGAGTAAGACAAACAAAGGATAGAGAAATCAAATTGACATCATTTTTCTATTTACCACATTTAAAAATAACCCATTTTCATGTGAGAATGAGATTAGAAATGGAGACAGATAGAAAAACAGCCTGTCAGTTAATGGCATAGCCAGGTAAGTTAAGACCTTATGAATTTTAATAAGTGTGTTGTCCCTGTACAAATTCTTTTTAAGATAGTGACAAACTTTCTGAAAGGAAATAAGATGACATTTTTCATACTGATTATATTGCTTAGAATTAGGTGTATGCCAATCCTTCCCTTGCTCACCACACTCCCCCTTCCCCACAGCCCCACTCAAAACAAACTGAAATCTGAAATTATTCTGCATATAAAGAATATTCATTATTAGCAAGTAGGCAGAGATTACAGATGATCCTTTTGTCCTTTATGTCCACTGATGGTACTTGCAGTTAGGCTAGAGAGACCATTTTGAGGTGGTGTACAGCGAGGCAGCTGAAAGGCTGTTAGTCACGCTGAGCTCTTCAGTTGAATTTTTTGCAATAGTAGTATGGAAGAAAAATTGGTGCTGTGTCAGCTCACTGAATGTAAATCATACTGAAAGAAGGAAAATGTTGTTATAATGCAGCCCTTGGGAATAGAGAAGGTCAGAGATGAAGCAGAAAGAAATTCTAACAAGTATGTGATGAGCAAAGTTTTGAAGCTTATGCAATCTAAATCTGGCTTCCTTTATAAGCAACTCCTTCTGTCTCATGTCATTCTTGGAGAATCCATCTGGCCTGACTTTGCAGTCAGCAAGGACATTTAGTTATTGAGGAGCCCCTATTTTTCTCCCATGTCTCACTTTTCTGAGAGAGGGCTTGGAGAAGGTGAGGAAAAAGGACAAGAACAAAATCATGAAGGTATGCCTTTCTTTTCTCTGTTATTTTCTTTTCTTTTGGTAGATGGTATCTTTGTGACAGAATTTCCCTGTTACTTTTTGACCCAATGACAGAAAACTAAATGGATTCCTTAGCCACTTTCAGTCCTACACATCCCCTGTTCAGCAAAGCAACCAATTGTCAAAATCTGGATACTAAGCTCAGCTCAAAGCTTGTTAAATTCAGTGTAGGGCTTTCTGCCGGGTCAGGCCTCTCTGCATCTGCCCGAACATAACTAAATAAGTATTAAAAACTACATGCAATAAATATTCCTAAAAAGACAGTTGTCTAAATGTCTACTTTATTGCTTATGAATGTTTTGTCTTTCTTAAGGTCTTGACCTCATTGGAAACCTGTTTTCAAGGAGATGTGTGTGGATAAAAGATATTGAATGAAGTGATTGTAAATACATTATTCATTTCTAGTCTTTACTGATGACCTTATGTGTAACTTGTGAGTGACAGAGCATAGCACAGCTATGAATGATTGTTGTGAGGTCATCAATCAAGGGCAGAAATTAATTCTGCATCTACAAGTGCCTCATTGCAAATCTTGTGTAGTATAACCAAGCTGTTTCAATATTTATGATTTTGTAATTCAGTATTTTTTAAAATTTAAGTATTCTGCCTTGAACAACAGAAGACAAAAATATATCAACAGGTTTTCACCTAAAAATGTCCTTTTTTACCCAAAATCCTGAGACATCAGAGTATTGTTGGGCTTTTCTGTGAAGGGACAAATTATGCCCATAGCAAGTTGTATTTATGTTAATAGGAGCTGTGTCATTGAATTTTCAATAAAGACAGTGTCTCTAAATTTAGAGTAATCCGTGTATTTAGAAGCAGCTTTTTAAAACAAGTTTATGAAAAGATGGTTTTCTTTTTAATTTCCATAGGAGACAATATTAAAGAATTAAAATTATTATAGAATTTGATAATTCTAATACAGTAACATATAACAAAATACAATAACTTAAATACTTTCACAGTGCACCACAGCAGCAAATTAACTCCCTTTAAGAAACATGTGTGTATCTCTTGTGTATTAAGAAAAAACCGCTCCTCTATTAATGATGAATTCATAATGGAAGAAACACTTTTGCCCTTGAAAAACGCCTCAACTACAGATGAGGATTTGTCTGTATTTATTCAGAGAAGTTATTCAAAATTTAAAAAACAAACAAACAAAAAAAACCCCACACAAAACAAACAAAAAATACCCCCAAAACTCAACTGATTCAATAAGTAGGTGGACAGACAGAAAGATTAATAGAGAGAAACATTCAAAATTAATGCAATTAATTATCACTATGGAAGCAAGTTGAATCCCCTGCAAATAGAAAGAATTTTACAACTTAATTTAGATTACCTAAAATAAGTCATACTGCTAAGCATGCAGAATTAGACTATTCCAATCAAGTTGCACAAATATGGAGATCCTAGGCAAGAATTAATATTGCTTATGGCAATGTATTGAAGCCTAGCTCTGACTAAAAGTGTTTGTGGAGCATGCAATACAATTCCACTTATCAAGTAAAAGTATTTTCTGTATATTTTACTAAGAGTCTTCCTAAGGAAAAGCTTATGCAATTGATGTCCTCTATAACCTAGGCTCATCTGGATAGTATGTAAGAAGCCCTTAATGTCCAGCCTGCTGAAAGTCTAGCTTGCACACTGAGGCATTGTGCAGACCTTTCTTCTGAAGATGTTCCTCTAATGCCTTACTGGAACTCAAACACATCTCAGGATAGTTTTCAACTGAAGCTACAGATTTAAATGGGTCATAGTATCCTGCACCGACTTGCAGTCACAACATCCTGTGTCAAGCAAAACCCAGACACTCTGGGGCTTTATTAGGAAACTTGCAATTGAGAACAGCTTACCAAAAGGCTTTTCAAATTAATTTAAGCCAAGTAATGTGGGGACAGGAAAGTATTTCACTTTCACACTGGTAGCTGGGCAAAGAAGGGGTTGTCTGAAATGAGACCTTGTTTGGAGACAAATATGTTAAAAATTGTAGCTAGTGACAGTATTCAACCATGCACTGGTGAAGAGGAGCTGCTGCACACCAAGCACCTTGGCCGAGCAGCTGTGGGCCCAGATGACTGCTCTTCAGTGCAAAGAGCAAACCACCCCTCAATTCCTACAGGACCAAGGTTGGACACATATTGACTCCTTGCTGGGATTATTATCGAAACATAAAATTTAGGCTTTATAACCTGACATTTTTATTGATAAACCAAAATGTATCAAGCAAAAAATAGGCAAAAACAACAACAACAACAAAACTAAGAAAACTCATTGCAGGGCAGCTACTTAGAGAGTGCTTCTCTCCTCCTTCACAGGAAATAAGTCACAGGGGATTGACAAGGGACAACAAGTACAAGTTACGTGAGGAGAGGTTTCACCTTGGTCTTAGAAAGAAAATTTCTGTGAGGTCACCCACTGAGACACCATCCCCAGGGACATGGTGGAGCACCCAGCAGGAGGCTTTCATGTAGTCGGACAGAGTGCCAGACAAACTTGTCTTGCCTCGCTTTCCCACAAAAAGTTGGACTAGATGGTCTCTTAAGGTCCTTACAACCTGAGCTGAATCATTTTATGATTCTATCAATATCTCAGCTCATCAGACAGAACTTTTTCACCAAATTTTCCTCAATATTTAAAACCACATCACAATTCCCCAATCTCTTTAGCTTTTCAAGAAACTATCTAGAAACCAATACAATCCAACTGTAATTTGGATTAAATACTGAACAAAATTCCCACTGCCTCTCTCTTTGTGCTGTCTGTGGGAAGGAGGGAGGGGTTGAGGGAAAATAAAGGGTGTTTTTAATGGCTTGTTTTGCTTCCCATTATCCTGCTCTGAGTTTGTTAGTAATAATTTCACTTAATATCTTTAAGTCAATCCTGCCTTTATCTCAACTCATGAACCTTTCATTAAATTTTCTCTCCTCTGTCCAGTTACAGAAAGGAGGAAGTGAGAGGCTTTTGTGGGTGCTAGGCATTTGGCCAGCATCAAACCTCGACAGTAGGCCATTTTATGGTTCTTTGATTCTAGCAGCAAATTAAAAATCATAAGAAATTTGACAATAGATTATGAGATCTCATGAGATATATATTTAGGCAAAACAGGTGGTCATTTCAAATCCTGATGTTTTTTAAAGAAGAATCTATAAGAAATTATAAAAGAAATCTAAGAGTGGGCAAATACTTGGATTGGACTACTTAGAAGGTGGGAAACAATTACAGTAGCAGTCTGTAAAAGTGATTATCTTCCAACAGAGGTTTATGCAAGATTCTATCCAAATCAAATTAAAAAAAAAATCCGTTTGAACTTTCTTGACCTGATTCCTGCACAAATTCCCTGTAACATCACTGAGATCACCTGTCCTGCTTCTCTGCCCTGCTTCAAGTAGCTAGAATGATTTAGATAGCTCAGCTTGCCAATTAGGATTGTGATTTGGCTTATGGTAATCAGAGCTACCTGGAAATTAGCACACTGTTCATTCCCTATATATGTTTTTACATGAAAAAGAAAAAAAAATTGATGTTGCTCAAAACTGATATTTCAAAATAGGGAGAAAAAGTCACCCTGTAATAGAAAAATTCCCCATTAAAAAAAGCACAGCTGTAACAGAGCTGAGCAAGAATATCTACGAAAACACCTCACTCATTTCTAGGTTTTTTAATCTCCTGTTTAATGCTTCCTTTAATTTTTTTTAATTATTTTTTTAAGAACAATATATACAGTAATTGCTATACCTGTTGCATTTAAGTTGGAAAAGTTGTTTTGTTTTTCTGTATTAACAGAGAGCCAAGCACCCATTCAAATTCAAATCTTGGCACAACTTATTATCAACTAGCAAATGCATATTCTACTTCATCTCTCAGTAGACAGGCTTTTCAGTGTCAATTCAAAGTGAAGACTGTGGCCTTTCCTTACTGAAACACTAATGGGAAAAATCTTTTCTTTAATGCTGCTGTAACAGCTGCAGCAACAGCAGTGGTGAAGATGTGCATTCATTCATACTCCACCTTCAAAACTTTGAGATTTCAATTGTTCAGAAACTTCACAGAATGTTCTTGTGTTTGGATTAATCTGTGGAGACTATCTCTGTGGACAAAAAAGCAATCTCATTTTGAAATCCAGAGGGTAGCACAACAAAAAGGGTAAACAAGCATACAAATTGAAAATAAAATACAGAGAGGAAAATATATAAATTTCTGGAGCTAAGTCTGGCATTACGCCAAAGGACTAAGAGTTTCAACATGAAAGAGACCTACACAGTGAAACAGAGATTTTTTGGTTTTTTTTAGCAATGTCCTCCCCTTTTCAGGTTCAATATACTTTCTGGAAAATAAACCCCTCTTCCTATGGTTTTGCTTCCTGCTCTTTTGCTTCTACACAGTCCAATTAGCATTTAAATCAAAAGCAGGTCAGGCTGACATATAACAAGCTATGTCTCAATATATAATGAACATGTGTTCAAAATATATGTACAGGGTTTTCTCGTAGTCTTGGAAAATATAAATAAGGGCTAAGAACAAAATATATATGGCCAGATGTTCAAACTGAATAACATGTATACCTCCACCAAATCCAATATGACACAAGATGGGGAACTGGTCTGCTTTCTCAAGGTTCAATAGAAACAGAAGGTAAGAAGTAGTGAGGGGAATTCAATACAGCAGTTACTATGGCTACATCTTGGGTATGGATGTCGTGCACAATATTACACAGCTCTTAATATTTTCTCTTGTTAAAAAATAAATAAAAACAAACAAACAACAACAACAACAAAAACAACAACAAAAAAAACCACCCCAAACCAAACACCCCCACTCACACACCCACCCCCCCCAACAAGAAAAACAGAAATACATTATTTGTTCTAGTAAAAAAGCATCTGAAGTTGCAAGAATTACTTAAGTCCTGTCCTATCTTTAGGATAGGATAGGATAGGATCTGTTATTCTCATTTGAGGAAGATGTCACACCATCTCCTTTGGGTGCAAATAGCATCTAGGCTTGAGTTTTTTTCATTTTCTGCAGTGAAGATCTCAATCAGTAGGGGTAGAAAATACAACTAACCCGGGGGCCTTGCCTACAACCTTTCTCAGACTTGTCACTGAATTTCGAGATATGAACTGTGCAGCCTCCTTTTGGCTTGTTTGGAAATCTGAGCAAATTGGATGTGAAAGTCTGTTTTCTGTGTAAGAACACAGTGGCCGTGATTTTATACAGCTACTGAATATGTTAATGTACACAACTGAGACCATGAAGTTCAGGACTATGCCTTTTGCCTGTCACACTTCTGCCTAATGTGAATATTCTAGAATATTAATTTATTTTTAAGGACTGCTTCAAATAATACTATAAAATGGCCCCAGACATTCATGTTTTCATACAAAAATTGTCAATTTTGTCTTCTACATGCATAAAAGTGCTGTTGATAGTAAAATGGCAAGTGTTAAAGAACCTTGATACCCTTCTAAGCTAAATATTTACTTGTTTGACAGAGGCTAAAGTAGAAAAACAAACATCACCCTTAGAAAAGATGGTACATCAATTACACATCCAGACACATGGTTAGAATCCAGGTATTCTGTCCTTCAGTGTTTTGCTATTAACCAACAGTCCCCACTATCACTCTCCACAATCCACAGCATTTTTAGTATAATGTAATCATCCCAAAGTACTCATACAATTAGGGACTTTTAACTTCATTATTACTGATGGAATTTGGACTAATTAATAATTCCCAAAAGAACACTTAGCATAATCTACATTTTGACAATAGAGCATGAAAATTAAAAGAACAAATGTATGCACATTTCCAGCTGCCTTTGAATTATGATGGTGACATTAATAATTTGTTATATTCATTGCTCAGCATTTATTGAAAGTGCTCATAGAGCAAGATAAACATAATTAAAATTAATGAAACCTAAGGAATACGTAGAGGATCAGAAGTCAATGTCAATTGGATTTGCTACTTACAGACAACTCTGAAGCTGAAGGTTTGCTTCTATGAGATTGATAGTTGACTGGTGTATTGACAGGTTTCTTATTTTACTGCAGCTGAAATTCTAGTAAGAGGTTACCAAAATGAAAGCGATTATTTATGGAACAATTCAGTGGTAACTTTTGCATTTACTCCAAGATATTTCTTGGAGTGATGGAATTTATAAAACTTTAATATCTTGCAATGAAATTCTCCTGACCATCCTGACAACACTGTGTCTTCAATTTTAGTTAAAAGCAGAAGAGTTGGCATATCTCTAATACAAGATTATTTTAGCTGTATGCCTATTATGTGGTCTCTATCTAAAATCAGCTTTGGTCCCTGTCTTAGATATTTGAAAGATTTCTTCTAAATTACATTCTGTAACTTCTGTAGGTTCTTTGGATAGACTTTGAGTCCCAAGCTTAAAGCAATAAGCTTTAAACTTGTGCTTTTCCCATAGCTGGGAAGCAGAAGGCTGTCACCCAAGAGTTTGCATCCCAATAGCATTTTCTCAGGCTACAATATGTATCATAGGACTTTGACTTCACTTGAATTCATTTTTTGCCAGAATAGGCTTGTCAGGTGCTGTGGAAACCTTATACTGTTTACAAGCGAGGCTTATAGTTATGAAAAATGTTAATTGCAAATAATGCATCAAAAGATTTAATTACACAAGAAGAATTATGCAGTAGAACTACATCAAATCACTTTAACTGAAGATATAGTGTGAATTCATTTTTGGAGGCAAGGAATCTGTGCTCCTGGAGTTTCACTACTGAGTTTGACAGTCCTTTGCTTTGTAGCTCCCTATTGTCTGGAGAAGAAATTGAGCTGCTACCTAAAACACAACCTCACTGAACAGAAGAAATATTTGGTTGATGTGATATGGTTTATCTCTCTTTTCTTTTTAACCATGTTGCCCTTAACTAACATCTGGATACAGATGAACAGTGTTCTGTACGGCATCTAGCTCAGGAAGTGTTTAATTGTAGGTTCTTCTGCACAAAGCATGTCCAGGTAACTTTCCAGTTTGCATGAAGAGTTATGGCTACTCATTGATATTTCAGGGAGAGTTATCCAGAAGACCTATGTTGCTTTATGCCACATCAAGAGCTTTAACTGGGATCTTTTATTCGTTCAAAACTTTTGTTACAACTCCAAAGATCTAATAAACAGATGATATATTTACAATTTTAACTGCCAACAGAGGCTTCTAAAATAATGACTCTTGAATAATTTTCATCTTGTTTTCCACTCAAACTTCTGGTTTCTTTGTATAAAGTAACAGAAGAAAAATTAGGTTTCTTTTTTCCTCAACTGACATCAGTAACCAAGCAGCAGACGAAGAAGGTTACATATCCTGCCTGTTCCTTGGCTGACAAAACCCAACAGACTGCAGTACACCATATTAGCTGGCAATTTGAGGTGATATGCTCACCCTCCCAAGTCTGTTGGTAGTGTTCCAATTCAATGCCATCTTATCTACTTTGCACTGTTTTCTGGGATGGGTACTTGTTTTAGGACTCCAAAAACAAAACTCAGTGTGGTTTGAATGGATCACACTGAGCCTGACTCAAGCCTGTTTGAGTTAGGCTGCACCATGCCAAACCAACTGGTCATTTTCTGTTTCTACCACCGGGTAGTAGAAACTACATATAAAGTAGAGAGTACCTCCACTGGGGACTTTGGAAGTCTAGCTGATCTGGATGTGAATGGCAACATTCTAAATGGAAATAGTTACAAGAGGCCTAAAGTACCCCAAACTTCAATTTGACATTAACTTGAATTCAGTTCATATCCTGCTTACGAAGAATGCCAAGAGAGAGGGAATGTATTTTGAAAGAAAAATGTACATATGTATATATATACGTAGAAAAATAACTACAGACAGGTAAGGAAAGCTTTGTAGGATAAAAAACAAGGATGCAAAGAAGGAATTATATCACTGTAGCAGAGTTTTGGTTTTTATCTCCTGTTTTTCAAAGTTCTCATCTGGGATATTCTTTTCAGACTGTTTTGTCTCTCAGCATATATGTATTGGCAGAATTTTAAATGTCTGTGCAAAAGAATTACAAAGTCAGAAAAAGTGGCTCCAAAAATAATCCACAAGTGCCTCCAAAAAAAGATTATCTTCCCATTTAGGAAATGAGTGTATTAAGAATAATTTAAACTATGGCCTATTATTAAATTTGACTTTCATCTGAAGGGCTTGATTACTCTCATTGGCAACTTTTGAAATTACAAAGCCGTGTACAAAATTGCATTTGCAGAAGGCTTGCTCTTTTATTTTTGAATATTTCCTTCCCCAAGGTTGAGCACAAATCAAATGTGCTTCTCACTCAATTTTTATTTATTTATTTATTTATTTATTTAATGAGTAAGCATGAAACAACAGTGTATGCAGATAAATCCACAACCTGCATACACAGCCTTCTAAAATTTGGCTCACAAGTAGAGGCAAGTAATATATATTGATCTACATCTGCACTGTACTTCTCTGGGCAGCTGGCTGCTATTTCTTTCTTGAACTGTCACAGAATTATCACATCAAACTGTATGAGAAAGATTTACTTATTTGGAAGAATGGTTCAAAACCAGCTGACATGCAGTGCTATGAGACCTGTTCATGGCAAGTATCACTCTCAACATGAATGGAAATGTAAGGATAACTTCAATCGACTGTGCACCCAGGTGTGCCATAGACTTAATAGAGCAACCACCGTAATCCAGATCACTCAATATATAGATGTAATTTCTGTGATTCTACAGTTCCATACAATCCACTTATTGTTTGCAAACTTATGTAGCCTTGACTTAAATTGTGAATTATAATTTTGTTCAATTGCCAAATGTAAAGGACTGTCTTTGTCTGGCTGCTAGAGCTTTCATAGATAATACCATGACTTTTTTTTCCAAATGAATGGTGAAGGTGAGCAATTCTAGATTTCAGAAATGGAAATTATCTTCTGGAAGCTGCTTTGTCTCATTTTCTTAACTCAGTGAAGAAACTAATTGCTCTATCTTATTAAATGAATACCTTCACAAGTGATTTTGTAAGCCCTCATGTTGACAAGCTTTCTTTTTAAGCTGGATGCCAAGTTTCACTGCAGTTCTACTCATCCTGTATAACATCCTCTGCTTCAACCCCACCTGAAATTCTACAATTCTGAGTACAGCTGACTAATTATATTTCCTGCTAGAAAAACAAATCAAAACAAAAATCTTAACAAAAATGAAGCACTGAAAGTCTTCTAGAGTCATAAATATTCAACAAATTTAAAAAGAAAAATAAAAGGTTATTCTGTCATTGTTTCTCTAAAAGTTTTCATATAAAAAGAAATATCAGAGAGAAGGAGAGGAGCCTGGGGGGAGGAATCGACAGATACAGAATGGAGACTGTGGATGGGAAGAGAAAGGCAAAAAGAGAAAGAAAAGTTCTGCAGATAAAACGATCCAATGCTCTCCTTGAGCTGGGGCTCTCTGATCCTCTGCTTGTTTTTAAATGCTTTGTCAGAACTAGTATTACTGTGCTTGTTAGAATGGCATTTTGTTTGTTAGTGATTTAGATGTTGTGCCAAAATGCCAGCATACACAGAGACAGCAGCGTTCAGACAGTACTTCTCTTGACAAAGTGGTCACAGATAGATGCTTTTCTTGATGTTTTACTGTCAATCAATATAATGAATCAGCTAACCATCAATGGTTTCTGGAGTAAGCCTTAATGCATATTTAGATGCTTACACAAGTGCAAAGAGGACACAGCTCTGAATTAGGTAATTTGTCTTGTGTTTAGAAGTATTTTTTGAATTAAAAAAAAAAAAGAAATTTCATTGCCTAGAGATGCAGAGATGGTTGAAACAGAATACCTGTTGCTATGAGTGCATGTATAAATTAAGAGTGATCTGCTCTGAAGATGTTACTTATTGAGCTACTCTAAAAAAAGCCTGACTGCTGCCAGAGGCAATGCATGACCCACAGCAGAGCTGAGTGTGGGATTTTGTGCTTTACTAAACTCATTCCCTCTAACACTTCACCCTGTGCAGACTCCCTCTCAGACCTTATACTACAAAATGTGTGGTTCCTTTGCAAGTATTGAACCTCATGCAGCAGGAGACTGACCAGAAATTTTTGTGGTGCTCAGAGTAGAAAAATACCTTTTGGAGTGGCATAATCCATAAACAAGGCACTGAATATTTCTGCTGTGTTTTTGTCAAAAGACCCCTTGTTTTTTGCTGAAGTAAAGTCTTTTTGCCTCTAATGGTGACTGGTGAGTGATGACTGGTGACTGCTGTATGTCAATCCACAAGCCTTTTGTTATATTTTCCTCCCTCTCTCTAGCTGAGGAGGGGAGACAGCAGCTTTGGTGAGCACTTGGCATCCAGCCAGAGTCAACCTACCACAAAAGCATAAAATAGAAACTAAAGTACTGCTACACAGCTTTTTCCCCTATTAAATTTTGATTTATAGGTCAAACAATGAGACCTCTGTAGGTGGAAGTGGATGACACTGTTCAGGATTCATTCAAATATGAAAAGAAAAATCAGCAAAGATGTCAAAATCTTTCAGTGCATTGTGCAGTGTTTTTGTGGTTTGTTTTGTTTATTCCCAGAAAAAAATGCAGTTTCCTGTGACAATCTGATACTTCCAAAATGAGAAAAACTGTTTAATTTAAGAGACAAAACCTGACCAAAGAGAGTCCCAAGCATTCTGCTCCAGCTGACGCTGCCTGAATAGAGAAAGTAAACTGGACCAGAGAATTTCCAGAGTTCTTTTCCAACCCCAGTGGCTGTAACTCTGTGAATCTATTTTCTACTTTTGCAACAACTACTGCAGAAACAATCCAATAAATTCTACTTGCACCAGTCTGTCACCACTAGCCAAAGAAGAATGTCATTGGATCTTTCATGCAGCTAGTTTCATGCAGCTAGACTCCACGTTCTTTAAAGAGAAACCAGGAATAACTAGCAGCATTTTGGCTGCATCCCATCCCACCAATGAGTCTTAAGCATAAAATTGTGGCAGCAAGAAAAACCAATGTGCATATCAAAGGATTTGGAGCCCTGATGTGTCCATATGCAAACTTTAGGAATTAGTTTACAACATCAAACTTCCTACTGAAGTGCTCTGACAAGTTTGAGGGGATTTTTCCTTTCTGGGTGTCATGAAGTGGTGAAATGAGGAATTTTTGAAACACACTGAATTTTCCTTCAAAGAGGATTATGTTGTCTCTAAATGTTCTCACTTATGAAGAGTATCCTTTCAACTGTTGTTAGCAAAAGAAGGTTGTTTTTTCCTGTGTCATTTCAATTTATCCGATTCCAGACCACATGATGATGCAAGTTCAGCTGTGCCAGGTGAACCAGCTATGAAAAATATATGATGTAAGATCAGGGCTCTATATCAGAAAGTTTGCCTTAGGCAGTAACAGAATTTAAAATTTTTCACATAAACCCTTTTCTCCACCTCTACAAGCAATAAAGGACTTTAAATGCCTTATTTTTTTCTTTTTAATCTGCATCATGTGATAGCAGTGATAAATTCAATATCTCCTTAAAAAATGTAAACTGCAACAGTAAATCCAGAATGTGACCAAGCATTAATCACTTAACAGTAGAATATATAATGTTCTTTAACTAATGGCCTTTTCCCCCAGTTTTATGCTACATGCTTATCATTGCAGTATGCAATACCATTACAGGAGTCAACTTCAGAACCAAAAACTATGAATAATAATTAATTAATATATATTAAGGTTATCAGGAAATCAAAAGGTTTTATATTTAATTATTCAATTTTTATTATTTAAATGTCAAAGGATACACATTATAAATATAATAACTTGAAGAGAGTCATAATTTAAGAAATAATTCCTATTTTGTAGAAATGGGAAACTAAAGGCTCAGGCTAAAATAATATTGCTTGACAAATTTGGGGTTTTTTTTTTACTCTGATGATATTCATGGGATTAGTTTAACTTTATTAAAAAGCAAATCTGTATGCATGTGTGTGCATACATGAAAGATGAATATTGAGTAAAATAACCACTACCCTGGGAAAGGTATTTGATTAATTAACATGCAAGCAATTAAAATAAATAGTCTAAATTATTTCATGTTTCTGACTTAAAAGCCAATGTTCGATTAGACTGTCATGGAAACTGTCATATATGGTCTGATTAGTACTTAAAAATGACTTGCTTTAAGAATACATAGTCTCTACACAATAAAAAAAATCATGGCACCAGCGGAGAGAATTAGAGATAATTATCTCATATTTTGATGAGAGTGAATTGAAGTATTAGGCATTAAATCTTCCTGAAAATAAGTCATGACTACTTGATTTTAAATTCACACAGCTAACATTATTATTACTGGCATGCAGTCTCACACTGATTGCTCTAATAAAATAACTTTCTGCCAAAGTTAATTTCTAGAGGTTCTGCTAAATGAGAGCCTTGAAGTTTGGCTCGTATTCTATTGCCCACAATGAAAAACTTAAATATTTGACCTTTTGCCCTCCCATCACATACCTGTTACAGGCATAATACTCTCTCATAACTAGATGATCTGCTGTGCACGTACTGGCTCTGGAGTCAGTATGTGAGAAAAGGGACACTGACTTGTAAAGAGATAAAGAGGGAAGGAAGAGCAGTCTGGCTGCAGCCAGAGGCAGTCCACTCCACTTGGTCTTACCAAACCCATGCAAAGTATTTGGAGCTCACTCTTGATGTAATTCTTTGAGTAGTGGAAGGCTAAACAGAGAGGAAGTCCGTCATAATTGTATGATTCTGAGTTCAGAAGCAGCATCAAGGTGGTTGGGACTGGCAGGTTTTGGACAACCCTGGCACTCCTCTCCAGTTTGACACAGACAAGCCAGTTAAGAGAATAATTCTCACTCGCTCCCAGGCAGCTGGAGAAGGAGAAATAGCAACACTTGGTCCTGTTGCATATTGTGCTGACTGCCACAGGACAGCTCAGCTGAAGCAGTTTCAGAAATAAGGGCACCAAACCCTAAGGAGACATTGAACCCGTTGCTATAGTGCTAGCATCAGTGACCCCAGCCCAGGCCAATTAAAGCCTAATATGCTAGGTGGAAGAACTCTAGCCTGGCTTGACCAAGACAGAAGTCCACCTTGTAGAAGGGAAGCACACCTAACCTCAGCAGAGACGAGCATGGTCACCTTCATGGCACAGCAATGCTCCCAATGAGGACGCTGCACAGTGCCAAAATCACTTCCTGCAGGTGTCCAGGGAGTGAGGAAAGGGGAAAAGGAGTCTTAGAGGATGGTAGGCTTGTAGGAGTAGGACAAATTCCCTCAAACTAGCATATGTTTATTGACAGATTTCAAGCACAAAATCACATTTCTATGTCCTGCTCTGCAAAGGTGGGTGCAATGGCCTTTTAAGCAGGGAAAAAATAATGCCACAGGGTGAACAAGTGCCAGCACAAGCAACAGTGCTCCAAGCACAGTGGGGTGTTGATCAACAGTAAGACTGCTGGACTTGAATATGCTCCATTAAACCAATTTCTCCATTGAATTTTACTGTCTTACAGTCAACTACTCTATCTCAATCATGATATGAGTCTGAAAAACTCAAAATTGAGCAAGTTCTGTTACTGCCCTGTTGAGTGAGAAGGCAGAAGTAATTTCTTTTATGTTCTTCCTTAACTTCATGGTCTGTGGTATTGGCAAAATGTGCCTGCCCTCTGTTTGGGGCATACTGAGTCCAGTAGAGAGCTACATTATTCATGATTCTCATATTTGAAGGACTCCTTGTACCGACAGATGTTCTTAGCTCTATTTTTACAGAGTTCCATTTTTAATGTATACATTTCTCTTTCTTCTCCATTGCCTGGGTGATTTTGATTCATAAGCACTGTAGGTCAACTATAAAAAAAAAAAGTTTTATTTCCTGAGATCTCTCTTTGAAAATGAAAAGGCTCTTTTGAGGAGTAAAACTTGGCATAGAGCTGAGAAAAAAAGTGGAGTACATATAAATAAAAATATCCTTGTAGCAATAGAAGGATAATAATGAGGGTTATCAAAACTATATACGACCTTTATTCCCTCTGCTTCTGGCAGTTTCTGAAAACCAGGAGACTTTGCTGCAGTAACAGCTGAAACTCCAAAGGCACATATATTACTATTATAGTGTTCCCATACTAAAATGCTCCAAAGCTAGAAAAAGTTTCATTGAGCTGAAATTTCAGAATAAAAGCTAAAAAAATATAAGGGCCACACACTGAAGATCTCAAAGAAACATAACAGGTATGACAATTAATAAACTGTAATTTGGGCAGATGTCATCCTTATCTGCATATGGGCATGGCACAATTAACCAATTATTATGACTGAGAGGTGTCTCAAAATAAATAATGATTATGATGTTACAAGTGATTGGGCCAGAGTGCATGCAATGAACATTTCAAAAGCCTTTTGAGCCAGGAGGATATTTTCTGAGCTCTTTAAACCCTCTGAAATGTTTCACAATTCCTCCAGTAATTTTCTCTAAATTTTTTACTAGTTTTACTTTCACTTTCAATTAGGCTATTCTAGTCAAAAGCAAAATTAAAACACTGAGTCTAAGCAAGTTCCAACATATTTGAAACATTTCTTTAGTGGAAAAATTAAAGCCAGAATGCACGCAGTGGTCTTCATCAGACTTGGTTTTCCACAATACAAAACTGAATATTTTATCTTAGATGACCTGGAAGTTATTTCTACCAGAACTTCTTATTTTAAGATACATTGCTTGTTATGAATTATTGATCTATTAATTTTGATGTTCCTTCTTTAACATTGAACTGCAATTTTATTCTGGGGCATAACTTTACTAAATGTTCATTTACTTGCCTTGCTGAGGTGTTAAGTCTGTTATTTTCTAGCAGTGATTTTATGTCTGAATTTTCTAAGCACAGCAGAAAAGCTATGAGTAGATAAGGAAGTGCTCCACTCCCACTTTTGCTCTCCATTCCACAGGGATTCTATGACCAGCAAGGGAAAAGGAAAGCAGAAACCACCATTTTAGCTGGGAAACTCCCTTTGATTCCTGTTCTCTCCTCTAAGAGTTAAAATGAAGTATATAAAGAAAGTTTTGCTACCTGCATTGTTGTGTGGCTCAGTTACTGTCTTCTGAGAAAAAAAAAAAAAAAAAGTGTTCTTTTCTTCTAAAAATAATTCATTTTGCTATGTTTAGATGGAATTACATAAACTAGAAAGAAAGTAGAAGCAACCTGTACTTTATCTGTGCAAGGACAGCTGGATCTATGATATTCCATTACTTTTTGGGTGAACTACCTGTTGAATATAAAGTTTGTTGTCTTGTTTGCAGAAAACAGTAAGCAAGGGTTTCGAAGAAATCAAAATCAAACACGCTATGTTGCAAAATAGAAAGTAACACAGGAAGGAATGAAAGAAAATAGAGAAGGAAGATAAACCTAAATTGTATGAGCTACAGCAGAAAAAGTATTGCAAACATGAACTATAGGAAGAAGACACTTTTCATAGTACATAAACAAACTTCATCACTCTCAGAGGTAAGTCAGAAAAAGCAATGCAAAGTTAATAACTAATAAGGGAAAATCTAAATTGAACAAAGTTCCAACAGGCCTATTCTGAACCCATCTCACAGAAAAAGTACAGAACTCTTGACCTTCCAGAAAATTGTTGCATACATATGTATTATCCTTGTAACAAATGAGAAGTTTCACAGTTGATTTCCTTTTCTCCCCATGCTGTTTGACCACTGCTACTTACAATTTTCTCCAATTCTGCAGATCATTGTCCTGAATGTACTCTCTCCCTTTGAATTTAGCAGGATTTTGTGAAGAACCATAAATCATACTTCTGCAAATTAAATAGATTTAATTTTCTTGGTAAATGTAAAATGAAAAATCAAATCTAAATCCTCTATTATACTGTAAAAATTTAACAAAATATTTACATCTAACTTAAAGGAACATTAACAGACAGAGCTACAATGACATATTATCTTGTATCTGCAGATATTAATGTGATGCCATTTTCTCAGCATCTGAGCTCCACCTATTTCTCACATCAGTCATATATTGTTCTCTTCCCTGGATAAAAAAAAAAATCATTCTCCCATTAAACTACAAAAGAGTGCAGAAAATTATAACTGGGAAAAAATTATACCTCTTAAGAATAGTTCCACTGTATGAAAAAAGAAAAAAAGTAGCACAATATGCTGTCCACATCCTACCACATGCTCTATAAATTGTCCAAAATAACTTATAAGCTTGTCTTACTGTAGGGAATGTGGAAGCACAGGACACTTTATGCATCTTAGGAAGCAACATCCTTAAAAGAAACCATGCTGGCAACTGATCTGGGAAATTGGCTGTAAGATGTGGGGGAAAAAAGTCAATAACAAGGCAGCCTTTTCCTTCAGATAGTGTTCAGCATCCACAGTCTGCAGCAATTTGTCCCTCTGTGTACACAGGAGGGCTGATGAGTCATTCTATATCTCTGCTGGCAGTGAGACACAATCCTGCTCTGTATTGAGGATCAAAACCACACACATTTGTGGGCCATACTGAAGATAAAAAACAGCCAGCCTTGGAAGGAAACAGGAATAATTATTCTATTAAAATAATAATACATATTAATTATACAGTTGTAAATGGCATGTGTCTTTCAAGCTCGGCAGAGGCTTTAGCAATCTCAGTCGAATCTATCTCTAGTGGAATTCTTTCCCCAGTGTAAGTATAGCAGCCTAGAGACTTGTGTTTGGTTTTGAACTGTGTAGAACTCACCTTTTTTATTTGTTCAGTTTAAAGAGAACAGATTTTTATTTTTTTTTTTAGTAGGACAGAGAAGTGTAATCAGTACTTCCCTGCACGGTTTCCAATTCAGTTGAATGAAAGGAAGGTTCACTGACAATGGGAAAGGGTTAGGGAGTACACTCAAATTGTCACAGCCTCCACAGACTTATTCTGCAGTTATTCCTACTGAAGACCCTTTCCTGAAGATGCTAAACCAGACTGATATCTGATTGAAGAATCCAAATCCTTGCATCACACATATCATCAGTATCAGCTTATGCTGAACCCAGCGCAGGGCTTTGTGGTTACACAGCCAATGAGGAAGTTATTTGTTTTCAATTTCATGAGTCAACTTTATAAAAAACAAACATAGTATCTAAAAAAGTTTTTATTTGTTTACACATTAAGGTAAAAAACCTACAAATAAACCCCACAGCTGCAGCTGCTTTAGGATATAGCCTTCACTCCCTGCCCCTCCACCCCTCCTTGATATTAGAACAGGTAAAGAATCAAACTTGTTTCAAACAGAGCAGAATATAAAATTCATTTTTACTTCTGCACTGAATAGATCCTCACAGATGAGGTTATAAGTGTTTCACCATCAGCAGCTCCTTATTCTGCTTTTCACAGAGATTTATAAACATGATCAAGAGGGAAGGATTCTAGTATCTACACTGATCTTCATTAAGATCTTTGAAACACAGAATCAAACACAAGAGAGGAAAATATCACTTGTGAAAATACTCACTGAAATTATCTAAGTCCAGTTTGGATTCCTCTTTTTCCAGATTAATATTTGTTTCTGCCAACCAGTTTCTCCCTTTCCTCTGCTCTGCAATTGCGGTTCTGCAGTCAGTTCTACAATATGAGAGAAGTTCATCATATGGCATGCATGTGATGGGGATGTTACTGAAACTGGGTTCCACCTCTTGTCTGTAGATGGAGACAAGTCCACAAAGGCAGTTCAGCTATGAAGAGGACGAAATGCTCTTCCTCAGGAGCCACTTTCTCCTCACTGACTAGAGAGAACACCCACAATGACCACACAGCTAACTCTAGTACTTCAGCTGTGCAGGGCTGATGCAAACAGTCTCTTTACTTACTTAAAACAAAAGGCCCATTTCTCAGCAGTAAATATACCTATATACATATATAGAAACTTGGATTAAAACTTTTTAAGGTATGATTATTTTTCAAGTTGGAATGATAACTTGAGGTGCATATTTTGGGGTGCTAAATTTGGGTAAGAAAGTAAGCAGGGCTATCAGGATGCAAAGGAGAAAATGCCAGCAGAGGAGGTCTCGCAACCTCATTAACCACAAACTTTTGTTTTTTCTAAATCTGTAGCAAAAAAAAAGTTTCCTTTTTGTACAAAATATCACTAGTCATATAAACACCTCAACAGCTGAGCTACTAAAATTAAAATCATCTAAGCTTCAGTTCTATTTGCCTTCATGGAACTGCTATTCAGCTCAATTTAATGCAAACAAAATTGACACTGCCTTTTTATGAGGGCACAACTGGGACTCTGTGCCTTCAACTACCCCTTTACCTGTAGCACAGATTCACAAAACATCAAAACTAGAGCAAAATGCAATTTCCTCTGAACAGCAGCCTATGAAAGAAGAAGAGAATTTGATTATGGGAGACAAAGAGATGAGGTGTCAGTTCCCATTTTGAAATGAGCTATCAAGAGGCACCACTTAAGGAGAGATTGAATAAGCATATTTCAGTTCTAACAGCTTTACTCCCTGCAATGTCACTAAACAATAATTATAATGCATTGTAAGTGATCCAGGGAGGGCCTGCATAAATAGAAAAAAAATCACAATTTAAAAGGGGCAGGATCTAACGCCTCCTTCAGTTACTGCAATTTGTGTGAGTAGAGGGCTTCCTAACTTGTGTGTTACATAGCTCAGACACCTGAAAATTAAACACTGCAAAAACAGGATTAGATCATGCCAAGTTTAATTTCCAAATGCCCTGTCTTTGCTTCATGTTATATTTACCATTAAAAAGGAATTATATTATATATTGGCTTTCTTTTGCCACTTCACAGTACAGCATTTATAGTGACAGATGTGCCATTCTGGCAAGCTGTAAATGTTGCTCAGCACTTTCATCACTAAGACCCATTCCAAGGGGTTTATAACAAAGCTTGGAAATAAAAGCTTTTCTGTATAGAGTCCATCTCAAACTGGAAGGAAAAACCCAAACACAAAAGAAGACAATTTTTTTGCAGTCTTTCAGAACTACATAGGATAGAAAAGAGTTGCAGCTTCCTCTGAAATATTTCAAAACATGTCTTTGTTTCCTCTACTGTCATGAAATCAAAGCTGTATGATCAGGAAAAAACACCCCACCAGTGATTTTCTCTTGAACTCATACGCTGGACTCCTGTACTTGTTATAGGCTAAACATTCATTTGTATAAAAACATGACTCTTGTCTGTGGCAAGTAACAACTGGGTTAGAAGCCAGGTTGCTTTCTCCTTTCTCCTTCTTGCTGAGAAGGGTACTTCTTCCATCTGTAGCTCACGGAGGAGTACAATAACCTATTTAATTCATGGCTGGAATTATCTTTTATTAAACATGCACAAGTTTTTATATTGAAAAACAGATGAGAATTTCTTCAGTGTAATACTGTAAGTCAGGATATTTTTGTGTCCATTCATGCATCTTTGATTTATATGTTTCATTTTGTGCTTTTCAACAGTCACATGCACTTCAAATGGCAATCACTTTGCTATGGTACCTTTCAGTTTTCCTGTTATACACAGAAAAAGCAACTCAAATGATAGGATTACGCACACTTAGAAATACCTTACGTGACTAAGCAAGTGAACAGAGCAATGTAAGCTAACAGTCCATCAGAAAACAGTCTTCTAGCTAAAACTCTTTTGAACAATTGGAGTATTACAGTTAATAATATGGAATATTCAAATTTTGAAGCCAAAAATTAGATTAAGATTGCCTGTAAAAGAAAAAAAATACTGAAATCAGTTTATTCTGTCAATGAGGGAAGAGAGAGTAAAACCCTGAGCAATTTGGTCTGATCTCATAACTGCCCCTGCTTTGAACAAATTGTATTAGAGTTTTTCTATAGTTCTGTGGAGAAAGATGCCATCACATAAAATACCAACCAGAATTTCACTTAGACAATCCACAAGGTATGGAATCAAAAATTACAAACTGAATATACAAGAGAGAGAAGCTGTTATTCCAGCAGACCCATATTTGATCTTCACAGAACTAAAAATCACACCATAATACAACTCATGTCAGTTAAAATCACCAGGGCAGAAACCTCTGTGGCCACACAGTTGCTCTGTACTGAAATCTTAGCACAACTTTTATCAGAAAGAGTTGCAAGAATAATAATAATGAAGCTGTTAGGCAAATCTAAGAAGACACAGTGCCCTGGATAAATTCCCATGTAATATATAGCCTTTAGCAAGAGGAAAGGAGATATCAGAGAAAGACAGGTATATTTAAAAACTAATCTTCAGTTTTGTAGAAATGGTTTTGGCAATGATGTTAATTTTCAGATAGTTCAGACAAGTTCCTATTTTAAAGCAAACACAAGATTTTCTTAGAGAAAATATAAAGTACTTTTTCTGGTATTTTAAAAATAGTTTGTATCATTTTACATAAACTGGCAACAACAATGGATCTTTATCTGAGAAGCTCAAATAACCACTGTGCAACAACAGACATTGTTAGAACTACCTTTTTTGGCCTAACCAGAGAGATTTGTCCCTCCTCCAAAATATACACTCAAAACAAGACAAAATTTCTGAGGAGACAGGACTTCTGTCCACTTTTTTACACTGAGCTCCAGACAGTACTTTTCAGAGGACCACATGTAGCTGCTGTAAATTTAAGCATTCGGATTTATCTCAGCTGCTTTTTATTAAAATTTCTTTTCTTCTTCTGGGGTGTTCAGGGATGTTTGAGGTTTCTTATGCTGACCTGGTCTTCAGTAGATTTTTATCACATAAACTTACAGTGATTTTTCCCACAAAAATATGACATAAATAATGTTGTTTCAGCACTACAAAAAATAACCAGGATTTTATTTGAATACATTTGAATATTTGAAACATGACCATTGCTGTTTTCAAAGCATTTTCTAAAAATTACTTGTAACTGAACAATGATAAAAGATCGAAGAGCATCATGGCATCTGAATCTTGATTTCTTTCTTTAGTCTCTCGTCTAGAAGAAAATCTCAGTAACATTACAGCCTTTTACATAACACTTACAAATGATGCTCGGAATATTTCCACTTTTCCCTTATGCTTCTTTTTTGCTTTGAGACTCTCATCAAATGCACTGATTGGCTTTATTTTAAGAACTAGAACAGAAGTGATATAGCTATAAAAAATTCATGTGTATATTTCCACTTTATAGGATGGAACTTTCCATCTTAAGATATTTCAGCTTAGCATTTGTGAGACCGTTGTTCACTCCCTTTTTTATTCAGTTGTTTGTTTGGAACCATTCCCCTTGATATGGAAAACAAACTGTTTAAGTAGGGAGAACAGTGTCAGTCTGGTGTTCAGACAGTGATTTTCTTGTTCTGTTTAAAAGACGTAACAGTCGTGTCCTTAAGCATTGCTTTATTCCAGTCTTACATCGGTTATGGGAAAGTTATTGCCATCAGATGTGGAGTGGCAACTGAGAGCAGGGGCATAGGGATGCTTCTGAATAGGCACCTCTTTGCTCTAGAGGAGAGGTAAAAGTGGGAATCTGCTGATTGCTGTCTGTGAATTTGAGGTCTTTACTTTCTGTCCTTGCCTCTGTGATGGCACTCAGCTACAGTCTGAGCTACCCAGATCTGCTGACACTGCAGTACACTTAAAATGAGTTCTGCTGAAGAATGATGCTGTACTTTTACAAGGAAAGCAGTATTAAATCTACACTTTTGCATGTACTTAAACTTTTCTTTATGTGGCCGTGCGGAGACCAGTAGGCAAATTAAAGAAAAACTAGACTAATTTCCTGGCAATCATAAGAAATTTACATGTTTTCTCACCTGTAATTCTGGGGCAGTTAACCAAAACCATAAGTATTTCATTGTTTGATTGAATAAAAATTATCCAATTTGATAAATCTGAGAAAATTTTGAACAGTTTGTGAGCATTTGGGGAAAAAAAAGCAAGAAGTGCTTGATAAAGAGTAATAATAAACAACAATAAAGTATTCATGTCAAGCCAAACTCTTTACTTCTCTTTCAGACAGTGAAGACACCATAAATATCAACTAAAGCTTTTGAAACTGCCTCAAGGTGGCTTTCTGAAAAAAAATAATTTGGTTGACGAAATTTCTAGGTTGTGAGACTCAAACTTCCAACAGCAGCTGAAGTGTAGGAGAGGCCAGGCAAATGGGCTGAGGCAGAAGTACAGAGGGAGAGGCATGGAGGGAGCCTTCTGCTTCGTGCAGCATTGGAATGGCTTCAAGCATGGAGGCTTTGTTTCAGGCCAGATACAAAGCTTCATGCTTGCCCAACCAAAACAGAACTGAAAAATAAATCAGAAGAAGGGAAATTATTGCCCACCAGTATTTCTGAAAGACAAAATAAATATACAAGTCATTACAGTCCTGAAGCATTCAAACTACAGGAAAAAAATGGGAGAAAACTTTTAAAAATTACCATACTTATCAAAAATATAATAATCCATCATAAAGAAAAATGCACAACACTTTTCCATAAAATTGTGCAGAAAAGGGGAAAATAAGATTAAACTAGTAGGAGAAATTCAATACAAATAAAAATAAGTACTTTATATAACAGGTAGTGACTTTCTGGAACTTTGTGCCACAAGAGACTGAGGAGGCACTTGTCAGCTGCCTCCTCAGGCAACTCTGAAGGGAGGATGAGAGAAATAGATGGATCCACAACCAGATAACAAAAGGATCAAACTCTTTAAGGGATTGCATGATTAGGCATGTAAACTCTAAGAGGCCTGGGTGCCAGGGAAGTGCAAGGGCACAGAAATTTTGATGCTGATGTGCTCTCCCTAAGCAGCATTTCTCTCATGAAGAAAGCATTTTCTCTCATGAAGGGAGGCATTTGTTACTTTCTCAGGGTATGTGGGACAAGAAGAACTTATTAAGCATCCACTCCTTCCAATTAAATGTTCTTAAAATAAAATATGTAAAACATTAGAACACACACTTCTGGTAATTAGGTAAGAAAATCATATTAATAAAATAAAAGAGGTACAGTTAATTCTGCTTTAAAACTATATGATCTCTCAAGGTGTGTTTGGAATCTTGAGTGCAGAACCAGAAATATTTTAGGTTGTATTTCACCAAACAGGTGCCCAGGGTGACAATTTATGCTGCTTACCAGTCAGCTTAGCAAATATTTTACCAGTTCAGGATCTGGTTGTACTTGATAAAGCTAGGATCCTTGGGTCTTCCATTGTCTTGCTGTTCAGATTTCTGCTGCTGCAAAATTAGCATTGGCTTAAATCATAAGCTTGCAGGCATTATGCACAGAAGTATACTTTTATTCTAAACTATATTTGACATTGAAAATATGAAGAAATTACAGAGAAATCCACAGATATATGGCCTGAATTTGAACACCATCTTCAGTTCACTGTCAGAAGTTCACTCAATCAGGATAGTAGAAACATTTATGCAGACTGTCTTGAGATCTTTAAGAAAACTGGGGGCACCAGAGAAATATGATGCTAGTTTAGAGACTCTGGTGTGTTTCCAGACAAAGCATAACAGTTACCAGCAGCTATAACCACTGTAAAGGCAGAATTTGTTAGTGCTATAACCCATTTGTATATAGCAAAATGAGGGAGGATGCATTCAGGATACTTAGTTTCAAGAAAATGTTTTAAATAGTTTTATACATTGCAAGAGTAACAGCTTTTTGATATGAATACATAACATTAATTAAAATCTAAAAGCTAAGCAAGGAGTCTCTAAAGAAGTGTGATTCTTGAATGCCCTTGCAAGTAAAGGGAGGAGGCAGTTGATGAATTCATGTCATCCTTTTTCAGTGCAGAAATTCCAATACATTTAGAGAAATTGGCCTAATGGCTCAATGAATAGTACATTTCCTACTTTATCTGGCAGTGAATATGTAACTCATTGATGTATCAGGCTCCCAAAAGTATTTTACGTATATTTTATTAAAAGCCCCTTAAGAAAAAGTAAAATCATTAGCTGCTCTACTATTGATCATGAGTCTCCACTGACTCTATGCTCCCTAGAAGATATTTTCACCAGAGACTGAGTTAGGGTAGAGTATTACTTTTTTACATTCTGGATACTGTATGTGTCTGGATGAGCTCTCTGTCCCTTTGAAGACAAGACTAGCCAGAAATTTCATTTTGCAGTTTTAGATACCTTAAGATTAAAACAGGGTATTGATCACCTTCTTAGCACAGGATATTTAAATAATTAACACAAGGCTGCATGTTTATCAGCCTCAATTTATACTACTAACTGCAACTAGAGTCATATATGATGTTCCTAACTCCTTTCCACTTCTGTTTTACAGAAAGTTATGCATGGGGTAATTTTAAAGAATAAGCTTCTTTTAAACAGTAAAAAAAATTTGAAGAAAAAAAAAAAAGGTTCAAATTTATAGTTACCACAGCAACACTGCAAATTACTTGGGTTGTTTAAATAAAAACATGTCATCTATATTAAGTTCCTGGGCTACTGTATGGTAAATATAATTTTATTGCAGGTAAATCTGTACCTATTTCAGAATAGACACAATATCTTAGTAAATCTATCTATAAAGGTTCAAGAGAGAAAATATAAATTACTCTAAGTGTAAGAATGACACAGCATAATGACTTAAAATAGGCCTCCAGCATCCTAATCAACTATGTAATCAGTTTCATTTTCCCTGCCTACAATTCTCCATGCAGTTACAAAAGTCTGATATTTATCTTCACTTCTTCTCCTAAACACTTCCAACCAACATTTGGGAAATAGGTAATTCACACATTTCTAAGGACTGAACACCTCATGGGTAAACAGATTCCACCTGAAAATATTTTATCATTCATCAAGTACAGTTTTCTCCAATTTAGGAAAGAATTCAAAATGTTAACATGGATGGGTAAATTACAAGCATAAGGGATACATTTTCCTTATTAATGCTTTCTGAGCAAGACCTGAGAAATCAGTAGGATTTGGAGTCAGCAAAGCTTTGTAGAGCAGAACATAGCAGAAGCACAGATGCCTAGGAATTTCCCACTATGCATTGAATGGCTACACTGCTTATCATAGAGCAAAAGTTCATTTCAGTCCAGTGCAATGTCAAGCAGATTTTTTCAGAAAACTTCCTGAGCTAAAATGCTAAGTAGTGGCTTCTGACACTGCCCTTACCTTAAACCTCAGTGAAAGGGATTATGGTTAGCACACTTTACCTCAGGAATGTGATGGTAATTCATAAAAAAACAAGGCCTTTCTCAAGTTGTTCAGTCCAAAGTGTTAAGAAGCTAGGCTACAACTGTCAATTTATCTTTTTTTTTTTGACAGATATCACATGTGGCAGTTGCAGCTACACTCCAATCTCTCTATGAGACTTTTCTTCTTGTCTAACGAGAGATGAGAAATGCAAATACTTGCTGAATAGCATTCCCATCATTTATCATTGATGCTTCCTTCAGCAATGTGACAGGACCTCCAATGCCCAGAGAGAAGATGAAGAGTTATTTATTGAGATAAAGAGTGTGCTGGAAAATAGAATTACAGTGAAATATAACTTTAATGAACTTTCATTAGGCATTTGAGAATAGATGGCATTGCTGGAACAACAAAATGTTTAAGGTTTAACATCAAAAATATTGTGAGCCAGTCATAACAGAGTGTTTTTTCTACCTATGCAATCACAGAAATGCAGAAAAAGGAAATACTTTTCAGGTGTGCAAAATAGCATCCTGTGTCTGGGTCTTTTGCCCATTGTCATTATTCACTGCTACCAGGGAAAAGCCAAACATTTTTAAGTAGGATTGTAAATCAATTGTTAGTCTGAGAGACATGATAACCATGGACACATAATAATTACAAAGGGTAGAAAATCTGGAGAGAGCAGACCTGTGTCTTGCTTAGGAAAGCTGAAAATGTTTATGCCTTCAATTCATTTGCATTCCAAGTAATCATCAGTGGTAATAATGACAGAGACCTTAGTGACTTAAAGAAAATAATAATGTAAAATACAAGGCCCAGTGGAATTTTCTGTTTTCATATGCATTTCCCTCCACCCCAGTTTTCTGCTTAATAAGTTTGGTTATTGCTCCATGAAACAATTACGTATAAAACTAATTTTAAAACTAAAGGTTTGCCTTGCTTCTGCCATTTTCTTCTTACAAAACATTGCATTAGCAGGGAGGAGGACCCTCAGCTTGGCAAAACTAAATAAGCAATTTTTTGTTCTGTAAATATTTGTTCAGTTACCTTAACATTTTGCTTCCTTTCCTGGTAGACTGGGCTTCTTTTACTTCCTCATTTTCATTTTGTATCAGACCAAAATGGAAGTTTCAACTGTGTGGCACTGGCAGCTCATTATTAGAAACAGCGATTTTGTGATTCAATATCATCTTCATTATACCTATTGTCAATACTTACTGGCCTTTTATACAGACTTTTCCCTGTATACTTCAATAAAGTCTTCACACACCTCTATTAAAGGAACTTATCCATATCATATTATAATGACTTTCAAATAAAGAACCACTGGCAGTGCCTTTCTTCAGTTCAAAAGTAGATTATCAGGTGAGGAAACAAGAGGTTCTCTGTGTTTCAAGGCATGGTTCTGTGCCAGACTTCTCAAGTGACCATGGGGACATCACCCATGATGGATAGGCATCTTGTCACTAGGGCCATTTCACAGCTGTGCCAGTCCATACAAGCTTTCTGCCCTTTTTGTGCAAGGGATATTTTTTTATGTTGACTCCTCTACTGTTAAACACAGGTATGGCTTACCTGCCTTTGAAAAATACAGATGAGCAATGCAGTGTAAATGCCCAAGCAAATTATTTTAATTCTCAGTTTCTTGCAATATTTTCTTTGCTAGCATTTTATTAGTGCTTTATCTACATGATTGTGCAGCATCCAGGGGTAGCTGACATGCATTTTTCTCAGAAATGAGCAAAAAGCCTCATGGATATCTGCTTCTTTCAGAGGTAAGATGTGCATTAGGTAGAAATATGGCCCAGGGAAAGATCACTTATATTGATGGAAAGACTGTTCTTTATAGAAGAAGTTTATGTAAGTATTATTTATGATATCAACTCTGTTGAAACAGTATAAGGGAAGCACACCTTTTTGAGTAGGAGTGGGTATTTAAAACACATTTTAAAGCTGTTCTATAAGAACAGACAAACAGTGAAGCATCTGAGATGCGTGTTTGTTCTTAGGTTCTCACAAGATGCTGTTCTTTGGTCACACTTGTGACCATCATATGGCAGCAGGATACAGAGACATTAATTTTACGTTGATTGATGTCACTGTAGCAGTCCATCTTTGACAAAATATTTTAACTCTACATAGATCTGAGATCTGGTGAATCTATTAACCCATTAATTGTTTAAGCTAATCTACATTAATGGGGTTTTCCTGTTAATGGGACCTGAGCTGCCTTGCACTGTGTAGTATTTGCAGATTAGTGGGCAGTACCTTGAGCATTTCCAAGGCACAGAGGCAGGGTCTTTTAGCAGTTTTCTACTGATGGAAATTTTTTTGACAGGGGCAGCAAAAAAGGTCCTGTCTAATAGCTCTCTTAGTGAATTAAAAGTCTTCTACATTTCAGTTTGTGATGTTCATTTTTTTGTCTCCGGCCTTCCAGTTCCTTCAAGTCTCTTCAGAAGAAGTCTGGTCCTTTAATCTGGAAAAAGGAAAAGCATCTGTTCATGTTACATAAAGAAAAATTCTCAAGCAGTTTTAAATACAACAAGACCTTGATTATTGACTCTACTTCCAGAAATCAAATAATATGACACCTTGCTGTAAGCTTGCAGGTCACTAACTCCCACTCAGAAAATATTCTAGTTAGTCAGCAATAGGCAAATCTATCTCAAGAGGCATGCTTTAAATTAGGTAATTTGTCATGGCATGTGAATATTTTCATTAAAGTATTAAAATATTTTTATTGAAGCCTCACTCTCATTTTCAAGTTATTATGGTCAAAAGTCAAAATTTCTTTAATCTAAAAATACGTTTTCCCACCAAAACTGCAGAATGAGCAATAGCAACCACATCTCTGTTATTCTTTTAAAAATAGCAATATTTTATGATTTTTATAATGCCAACATTTATGCAAACACTGTAAGTATTTTAGATCTCATGGGCCTGAAGCAACAAACACAATTATTTTATATACAGCTCATAGAACAGAATACTTTAAGAGGATATATAGTTATCATTTTTATGATTTCAGCAAGCAGTGGAGCTCTGTGAAGGTGTTATCTACCTTTTATAACATCTTAGTTTTCCTTGTAAAATTATATCCCTTTTCAAATATTACTGCTGAGAAACAATGCAATTGAATTTGATAATAAAAATAATATTATAGCTGAGCTATATGATCTTCTGTCATATAGTTACTGTATACCGAAGCCAAGAGGAAGCCTGAAGGGAAATGAGTGAATAGTTGGGGCAGGAGGAAATGTGACTTTTTTTAAGGAGAGACAGAAAAATTATTTAATCAAAATTGTAATTATTTTCAATTTTATTCCAGTCATTGTAAAGAGTATTATAATTATGCTCTTATGATCTCTCATGTAAATAGCAATATAATATATACAAACTACACAGATTTTTGAGGATTCATTCTACCAGTTACCTACCTCTATAACAAAATGGGAAATTAAGCTTGATTCAAAAATATTTGATATCAAAGCATAATAAATTAGACAGAAAGAAGCAAAATATGTCACATTTTACATTTTCAGACAAATTATCTACTATTTTGTAGTACTGAAGAGTAGGACTGTGTTGCAGATTTTCTAAATCTCAGATTTCACAATTCTGAAAACAAAAATCAAGAATGTTCCTTGCAGGTCTTGTCAAGAGCAGGATAAAAAGTTGTAATTATAAGAACTGCCCAAACTGGATAGAAATCATGTACATTTTTATTATCTGTCAGTTTAGGTCTTATATTTTTTTGAGAATTTTTTGGTAGTGTACCAAAATACTGTACCTCACATTTGTACTGTCATATTTTTATTGGTTTCTCTAAAAGCATCGTGTGATGTAAAGAATATTTAGATATGGTGTTAATTTTCATTTATATGCTTGCATGATTTTGTATTAATTATAACAAAAGAGAAAAAAAGCAGAGAGCATGTATTGTTTACCTGGGAACGATTCTGTAGATTGTTCCTGAATAACCTCTAGAGCATAATGAGGGAAAGATAAGAGAATATAATTGCTAGAGGAATTAGAATCTTGTAAGATACCAGGATGTTAATAAATCTCATATAACAGAAGTAAATATTATTTGCTTTCATTGTAATTCTATAATAAAATTAAAGTTTACCTATTTTAATTACAATTCTCCTTTGAAAATCAAAAATAAATCCTTTTTATTGGATTCCTTGTTTATTATCTCCCACCAATTTATTTCCCTACCAAGAAATGCTCATTCCACATACAAACTCCTATTTCCTAACTTCAAACACTCTTCATATCCAGTCATTTTTTTGGTCCAAATATTGCTGTTATTAGTGCAGATACAGATCAAAGGGCAAACAACACTTGAGAAAATCTCATAAAGCTCAATTAGAAAAACTTCTGTGAATGTAGTGTTATTGGCTTTATACATCTTGCATCAACATTCATCTAATTTCATTCTGTACACAAGAGCAGTAGTCTTGAGTGGGGAAAATCAGAAAATGTTCAATTCCTAATCTAAGTCATGAGTAGATCGATTTTTTTTCTCTCTGTCAACTATAGCCTCAAAAAACTAGTTTCCTGGTACTAATTTGATTAGACTATGAAAATAATCCAATTAACAATATTGTTAAGGGGAAAGAAATGTTGAAACCTGGTTCAGTTTCAGCTTTGTTGGTTTTCAGGGTTTTTTGTTTGTCCTTTTTTAAGACAAAAGACTAACCATTCATTTCTGAAAATATAGCTTTTCAAATTCATTCAGCAAGGAAGAAAACTGTTGCTTTCAAATGGGTAAGCACTACATTTGGTTGCCACTTTCTGTAAACTCTAGCACATTGTCAAATTGGGTGACTTCCACAAGCATTGATGCAAGATGAGCTTTTCCCATTAAAAAAAAAAAAAAAAAAGCTATTCAGTATCTTTTTGCTGGAATTCTATTTCAACATTTCCAGAACTGAATACAATTAAAACACTTTTTTCTAATAGTCAGAACCTATATTTCTTCAAAAAGCAGAGCTTTCTTCTATTATTTGGATGAGTCATGAGAATAACACAAACCTATATATAAATACAGTAGTGAATCTTTTATAGCCCAATATTCTTGACTATTTTTTGAGATAATTGAGTTTGCAGTTAGCTTCTGCTGAGTCTTGATCTCACTGAAAAATTTCCACAACTGTTTAGAACTAGTTAGATAAAAGATATGTTAATTTTCTCATTTCAGTTTGAAACATTACCCAAAACATCTAAAAACTAGTAACAACATTTTTAAAAGTAGTATTAAATTTCTGTATCCTGCTATATTTTAAAACCATTTTTCCTGCTTTTGGTTTAAGCATATTAAGAGATTAAGACTAGATAGTAATTCCCCACCAATGATTCAGACGGAACGCTTCTGAAGTAAAAGAAGGCCAGAGAGGAAGGATGTACTTAATTTGAACTCTAAGTGAACTGGACTGCTGGCCTTTAAAGACAAAAAACTTGTAAGTGAACTTTTAAACTGAATATTGGGGAAAAGCTGGGATGTATAAAAGAGCGTGTAGATCGCCCTACAAATTGCATGACTTGTGAAGGATAAGAACCAGTCCTACAAGAAATGACAGAGTGCCATTTAAATGGGATGCTAATAAGAGCAAAGCACATGATTTTACAGCATTGCTAAAAGTCTAGGAAATAAGACAGCACAAAATGAAAGCTGAGAATGAATAAGCATGCTGGAAGCTTGGTGGAATAAAAAAATGTCACTCAGAAATAATCAAAATACAAGAAAATTGAGAGAGTGGCCTGTGCTGGTGATGGAACCCTGTATCTTTTAAAGACTGTTCCTATTATGACATGAAGACTCAGTTGTATCTTTGTGCTGCTTTATACATCTACTCACATCTGAGGTGAGAGGAGGTTCAGAGAAGGGCTACAGGATACAGAGTGGCTGCTGGATGAGGAAGAAGTAAATTGGGACTTTAAATTGGACAAATAACAGAGTTTTGCACAATCAGGAGAGATAGGAACCATGCTATAGGACAGGCCAACTTTGTGTCCTCTTCAAGGACAAGAACTGAGAGCAAGCTAGCAGCCAGGTTCAAATCCAACAGAAAGATGAAATGCTTCATGCAACAGGATGTTAGATAAAGAATATGCAGGCTCAGGTTCACATGAAATAAATTATTAATAGCTACTGTATAGATACAGATTACAATTATTTAAGCAATCCAGATGACTATTAATGAAATAAGCCTGCCTAGTCTCACTTTTCCTCTATGAGATGCTCATGACCACTGTTAGAGTACAGAGGGACAAGATCATTCGGTACAGTCTAGTAGAGCTATTTTTCCAATTGTGTTTAGAGGAATATTATATTACCAATTAGGTACTTGTCATGTGTCCTTGATCATTCACCTCAAAGAGGATATTGCCTCTGCTTATCAGATATGGCCCAAACCTGAAGGAATAAAAAGTTAAACCCTATGAGGTCTGCTTCCAAGCTTAAATTCAACTTCAAATGTACGTGTATAAATGTATGTATTACTATAAACAAAAAATTGGTTGCAGAAGGAACAGACGTGCCCACAATGGGAAAGGAAATAAGTTTGTGCACTTCTGCCATGTGTAATTTATTTTTTTTAACAAGATCTTATTCTGTTGAGATTTTGATCTATTTCTATTCCTCTGAAACTTACTCCATGCTCAAAGAGGGTGAGCAAAAAGGGTGAGAAATAAATCAGGTAGAAATAAATGTCGCTTTCATTTGTACCAAAATTAATTTATTATAACTAGATAGAAGAAAACTGGAATATAGAACCAAGCAACTGTTCTTGTCTTCACTCTTCCTGAGCTTATTGAACCTACACCTGATTTAGCAAAATCAGTGTTTATTACACTATTGGGCATTCCATACAATAGCTCAAATAGATCTTTGAAGGATATATAGGAAATTTGATCCACTGAAGACTGTATGAATCAGAAGAAAGTAGTTAAAATCTGCTCATTAAAAAACCCCACAACATTGTAATATATTAACTTTGTGCAACATTATTTGTCTCTTATTTTAGGATTAAATACCGACAGCAATGATACAACAATTATCCTGTCAGAGTTTGATATTTTAAGTTTACTGACTATATAAGCAACTGCCATTAAGGAGTCTCTAGAAGAGACATCAAGCATGCTTTTTTTAGGCTCTAGGTCCCAAATATTTAGGCAAATAGTATTATCTATAAGGGTTGCAGAAGCACTAAATGGTGACACCAAATATTATTATGGCCACAAGCTAAAGCTGCTGTTTTTTAACCCCAGCCAGCAACCAATGCCCACTCAGCTGCTCACTCACTCCCCTATCGGTGGGACTGGGGAGAGAACCAGAAAGAGAAAAGTTTGAGAACTTGTGGGTTGAGATAATGACAGTGAACTGGCAGACAGCAGCAGATAACTAACAGTTTAATAGAGAAAGCAAAATACACACATACAAACAAAGCAAACCAAGGAATTAATTCACTGCTTCCCATGGGCAGGCAGATTCTCAATCATCTCCAGGAGAATAGCACATGTAATGCTTACTTAGGAAGACAAGATCATTCCAAATGTCCTCCTGTTTCCTCTGTATTCCCTCACTTTATATACTGAGCATGATGTCTGGAATACCCCTTTGGTCAGCTGCAGTCACCAGTCCCGGCTGTGTCTCCTCCCAGCCTCCCACACACCCCCAGCCCCCTCCGCAGTGTGGCAGTACAGAAAGCAGAAAAGGCCTTGGCTCTGTCTAAGCCCCCTCAGCACTAACAAAAAAATCTCTTTATTATCAACCCTGTGTTCAGCACAAATCCAAAACATAGTACCATCCCAGCCACTGCAAAGAAAATTAACTCTAAGCCAGCCAAAACCGGCACAAATGCAAGAATCTCAAGGGTCAAAATGATCCAGCTGGAAGACTGGCAGCTGAGGTTAGATAGATCTCATCTGTTTCATCCCCTTGACAAAATAGTCTTTGATGGAAGAGGGTGTGTAATCACAAACCACAAGGTGTCAGCTTCAACCTGGCAAGAAACTATGTACATAAAAATAAAAACATTAAGTGTTCAAAGGGTGAAAGAAGGTGATATAGCTAAACTTTTCTGTCCTGAAACTCCACTTGGAAAGTCCATACCTGCCACAGTCCTGAAAGGTGGAAGAAGACACTGGAGTTTTGAAAGTCATCTGGAGACATCGAGTAACATGAGCAATGTGCCTTTCCTCCTGTCATCACTGCACGTATTTCTGATACTGTTTTGTTTCTTTGAGTTTACAATACCAGCAAAGAATATTCATTAGTCTCCCTGAGACACCCTGAGGTGTGCTAGTGTTTCCTGAATAACTGTCTTCAATATTCTACTTACTGAAGCATTGAAAAAAAAGGAAAATTAAACCAAAATCTTCTAAAACACAACCTCATGCAGCCACTGAACTGGCAAATAATCCATCCTTCCTCTCCATGACTGCGGATACTTTGTGTCAAGGGTCTCATTTACCTGAAACACCAAACTATAACCTCCACCCTCTCTTTGACTCCACCAATATATTTGACTCCACCTCCTGACATGGTTATTAGTTTTCCTAGATGACTCTAACTTTCTACAATCATAGGAAAGAAGGGATGCAAACAAATACCCCACTTACTATTTTCTCAAACTTTTCCTGAGTCCTTCTTTATAGGCTTCCTTAAGTCTTCCTTTCATCTGCCAGTCATAGTTACTGAGACTTTGATACAATCATGATGGCCTTCTGAATTTCAAAGAAAATTAATAACTCCAGCACAGTAAGTGGCAAGCTTTCCATCACAGGGCCAGCTACCCATATACCCCTGTATGCTTTGTATGTTTTGATTGCCATAAACCACAGTTAGCGTTGGTTTAACATCTCTTCCCTTAGAAAACTATTTCTGAAGACACTGCTGAAAGCCAAGAGAAACTGGTAGAGCACTGTGAATGGGAGGATTGAGAGGGGGCACTGAAATATAAACTGTACTAATAATGCTATAAATCAAAATAATGCAATGCTGGCTTCTGACACGGAGGTATTAAAAGGAGTAAATTCCCTCTAAGTCACTATAATGGGGTGAATGCATCAACATAATCATGCTCCTACTGTACAATCATCCACAGAAATAACTGCAGACAATTTACTTCTCCAACTCTTCTAACTCCTCAGTATTATAAAAGCCCTGTGTTTTCACCCTTTTCAGGCTCAGTTCTTGACTGCTGTTCTACACATGACTTATTCTATCTCTTTCTGTAACACAGTCTTTTATTTATATGCAAGAGACTGTATTACAACAAGTTGGAACAAAGCCTGATTTTGTCAAGTAGTTGATTTAAAGGATTTGCATTTCTAAACATTCTGTATGCATTTTAATGCACTTAAATAAGAAAACCATCTGTGCATTTCTTTCTTTATTTGAAACTATGCTTGGCAAACAATCATTACAATTATAAGTAGCATACCATTAAGCATATTGTTAAATGACAAGGTATTTGCTTATTTCAAGATCAATTCACTTGAAAGCACTGCATTGCTTAATATTGAAATTCATAAATCAGAGTTTTATAATAATAAAAGATGTACACCTATAAAATAATGCTGCTTTGCCTCAGGAGAAAGTACAGGACCATTGTGTCTAGAGGCTTAAAGCTGTACGTAAAGTTGGGTTGTTGGCACAATTCAACATCCCACTTGGCCTCCTGCTCAAGGAAACATTTGTTAAATTCTGACAATCTCAGACACAGGGCCTGGAAAATATTTACCAGCTTTATATGAATTTAAAGAGACCTCATCTGAGCTGCAATATGTATTATTGCAGTTCTTGCCAGCCCATAATGAAATGTCACAGTCCCCAAAAGAAAGATACTGTGTGCATATTTGCAATATCCCACTGCCTCACAGTCATCTTTGACTCCCAGGATACAAGAAAAATAAAAGGCAGCTGTTCAAGCCTTATTTTTAAAAAAAGGGCTCATATACAAAATTAAGACATTTAGAGGCTTAGGTTCCCTTTAACATTTATTCCTTCTCACTTTTGCTATGGAAGATGGTAAAGTTTGCCTGTGAATGCCCACTTGAAAAACATAACTGTGCATTACTTCTCAATTCACAAAAAAAAATCTGCTTTAATTTGAATTAAAAATGTGATTCCATGAAGCTTTTTGACCTGCAAATTCAGTCTGGGATGTGATATTTAGACTACTTTCTTTCTTGCTCCAGTATCACTTCCAGGCTAATGTGTTAAAAAATTGGATGAAAAACTGAAAGTTTCCAACACATTGTCTCAACAATACATTTAGTCAACTAAATGTACATGAAAACAAGGACGTAAGAGAGGAAAATTGATATATGACTGTCTGGTCTCAATTTCATGTATAGGATAGTGTTGTATTTTCTTAATTCTTCACATGTAAAAACTAAATTAACAAAAGCATAGGTAGTCATATTACCTTTGGGCAGAGCTGAAGAAATTCCTCTGTAAAACAGCTCATTCTGTGAGCTACACACCAGTGAGGGTGTATAGTCACAATCCACAAGGTGTCAGCTTCAACCTGACACGAAAATATTTACCTGAAAATAAAAACATTAGGTGATCAAAGGGTGAGAGAAAGTGATTTATTTGAGCTTTTTTGTCCTGAAACTCTAGTTGGAATGTACATACCTGCGACAATTCTGAAAGCTGAAGGAAGACTATGGAGTTTTAAAAGGGCCATCTGGAGACACCAAGTAACATGAAAAACATGGGTATTTGTTTATTAGCTACTAGAATGAAAATAGATCAGATCCTGTTCTCCTTTTGTATAATTTGCCACAGGATAATGAGCAGCTGATGTAAAGCAGAGGTAAAGCTTTGCACATTTAGGATTTAAAATCTAGTGTGGTGAAGGGCAGATACAGTTTTCCATCAATTTGATGAATAGGAGCAATGTAGGGCACAGAGACATCTTCTCTCATGAGGAAGTGTTTTGTACACAAAGAACAAAAGAAAATATTTTCCAAAGTCAATGCATGAGAGGTTTGGCAAGTCAGCTCTGCTCCCTCAAGTAAATCATGCAGCTTTTTTCCTTTTACTTTCTCTCTCTGTGCTTTTAATCAGAAGAACAGGTCTTTCTGTCTTCTTCACTCCCGTTCTGACCAATCTTTTAAACTTACCAAACCATATGGAAAATGGATTTTTTATTTGTGACAAGATGAAGCCAGGGTATTGACTAAATCTATTTCTCCCTCTTTCTTGACCTCTGAAAATGTATTTATTTTTCTCAATGGAATACTCTCAGTAGGAGAGCCCAAAAAGCCACCCTCAGGCTTTGCTGTAACTATCAGATCCCACATGAGAACCATGGGTTCAGACTCCTTATCAAATCCACTAGACATCCTAACTAAAACAAAACTCCACTATGATGTTTGATTAGAGCTCCACCTTGTTAACACCTGCAGAAGGACAATAAATGAATTCTACAATATTTCACCTGTTTTCCCCATATTTTTTTTCTCTTACCCACTGTAACCTAACCTAATTTTTCTCTGCTGCTTTTCACTGCCCCGTCTACTTTTTTTCCGTGGCTTCCTTCATAAAATCTTAGAAGAAATATTATCTGAGTTCTGGAGCCTTGATTGTTTTCATTTGTGCTAAATTACTAAATACTTCCACCTCACTGGTCACAAAATCATTCACAGGACTGTACACACAAGTAATGTGTCATATGGCATATTTTTCCTGATCTCTCAAGTAAATACACTGGGAGAAGCATCCATACAATTGTATGCTTTACTGTTCCTTCCATCTTCTTTTCTAATTCACTCCTCTGATGTTTTAATTCCTTTCTTCAGTGAATTCTGAGGGGTTTTTTTACCTAAAAAAATAGTCTTGTCTACGTGGCTCTATAGATCTAATTTTAGTTCTCTTCTAATGCATTCTTCTTTTTATAGCGTTCAGTATTTTGCTTAAGTTCTTTTCATGATTTATGTCTTCTGTTGCTGCTTGCACTTTTCACATCGTTGTTGGCTTTTATTCTTTTCTAAATTGGTCTAGTGATTTTATACTATATTTAGTCAGGATTGTTTCTTATGCTGAATTGGTATTTATATAAATTAGGATATTTATTACTGAGTCCTTCATGTTTCACTCAAGCTCATTTCAGTCCAATAAGAACTTTCAAATGCTTGTTATGTAAAGGAAGTAAAGGAAGAATAGTTATACCTTGAATCCAGCAAATTATCTAGAGGTCCCATCTCCCCCACCCCAATTATGTTTTCTTAGTATTCATCATTTCACTTTCTATTGTAAACTAATTTAAAATTTATTCAACATTTATTGTTTCATCATCTCCAAGAGTGATAAATAGCAATATTGTGCCCTTTGGATGAGCCAGGGAGGACAAGTAGCCTTCAGAACTGTCTCTGACACAAGCTCAACTCCCTAATGCAGGATGCAGGAAGTAGGATATTTGCAACAATTCAAATTTTTGTTCTGCCTTTTGTGCCATGGGCATGATTATGGGGAACTTGGAGCCAACAAAAATGCTCCATGTCCATAATTATTCTCTGCACAGCTAGAATAAAAGGTTTCTAAATGAACAATGGATCAGGCCTTGTGGAAAGATTTTATGTAAACTGTAAATTATAACAGTTTAGACTCCTTCAGGCTAATCTCTGATGTTGACCATTAGTCCTTTTCTGCTGTAATGTGAGTCATAATAGTTTCATTCACTTTGCTCTTTTAATTATACACATCTAATGAATATTACGAGGCTTTGTTTCCATGTTGTATTCTGTCTTCTTGAAATATTATGTGACCTGAACTTAAGACCTAAATGATGGATCTTTAATGATCTGTAGGTAATGAGCCTCGTAACTTCCTCTTGCCAAATAGGCTTTCATTCCAGGCAATTTTATTACTCCTTACCAATATAAACACAACTGCATCTCTTTTGTTTATGAGAGCTTCCATTCTTGGTGTTTTATCCATCCCTCACCCATTTCATTTCTACAGCTATCACAGCTTTTGCAGTCTAAATACCCAACTAGGACACCCTTTAGGATACCCTAAAAATCAAAGAACAATTGAACTGGCCACTCAGTGCTGACTCATCCAAGGTGTTCAAAAGCACAGGGTATATAGATGATGATTTAAAGTGTTTAAAATCATCTTGCATTGAAATGAGCACATCACTATCTGGTCTTATCCAGTTTAAGGGTTTCTCTGCTCCCAAACAAGAGCAAAGACCTTAATTTACCTATGTATATTGTGCACTTCTAGAGGACTTTCCTTTGCATGTCTCAGGCTGGGAAAGGCTAGAACCCTGCTAAGTTCTCCTTCTTGCAGTTAGTTTGTTCGCTTTCCCATCCAAAGCATATACTAGTGGCACAGGTCTTGGGATGCTGGCTTCACTCTTCCATTAACTGGGAAAAATCTGTGATTAGGACAGGCAGAGTATAAAAAACAAACAGAAGTCTCCTTCTGAGCCTAAGGCTGAACCACGTAAAGAGGAGGAAACATGAAGCACTTCTGTTGATTGACAATTTCAGTTCAGGCTGATAGGTGTGTTGAGTATTCAGCAGGAAATCAGTGTTCCAGCCCCACTGTGAGTCACAGGGGTGGATATCATTCTATTATTCTTGCAACAGGACTCATGAAAGGTGTTAATAATGCCAGATACTGGATCCATGCATCAAAGTAGAACATGTGGGCTCCCAGAATCATAGAATATAATAATAGAATATAATCATAGAATATAATTATAGAATATAATCATAGAATAGTCAAGGTTGGAAGAGACCTTTAAGATCGGCAAATCCAACTGCCAACCCAGCACCACCACTGTAACCCCTAAACCACATCATCCAGCACCAGGTCCAAATGCTTCTTAAACACCAGGAACAGTGACTCCACCACCTACCTGGGAAACCTATTCCAACGCCTGATCACCCTAACTGTGAATATTTTTTTGAGAGGATGATTTTCTCTGTCATTTCAACATAAACTAATGACAGCAACAAATTCTGATCTAAGCTGCAATATTCCATCTCACCTGCTCCAGGATGTTAGCACTTGTGTTAAGTTGTCCCATAGTCAGCTGTATTACTGGCAAAATATTTAACAGAATATAAATATAAAATATAAACAGAACTTACCTTAGAATTTTTCTCTGCAGCTATTCTGTATGTTCTCTAACATGCAAGAGAATTACATTACAAGAGGGTGTACTCACAGCTTTTTAAAAGGGCAGAGAAGCTAATAAACAGATACCTCTCTAAGTTCTATAAACAGACCTTTGAAAACAATAAAAGGCTCCCACAGTTCAATTGCAGCAACAGTCTTCACTGAATATATCTGTCCACAGAAACCTAAGAAAAGGCTCAAGAATATTTGCAACAGCCTCCACTCTCTTTTCAATGGAAGATTGCAGTACTGACTTTCCTGAGCATCAATATATGAATAATACAGAAAAAAGGGAGCAACAAATGTAGAAATACTGCTGACTTGCTGTTGCCAGATGTCAGATTTGTTCTACTAGATAGAGAACAAAGAAAACAAGCAGAAAAATGTCTTTGATATATCTTGATTGTTTAACAGTTTGTTCCTGTCAGCAACCTCTTAGAAACTTCATTGCAGTGAAGAAGCTGTACCCCAGAGATAGATGGTAATATGTTTATTTGGTTGGGAATCACAAAGATTTTTGTGCTGTAGCTATGTGCTGTCATCCATTAGAGGAACTGCAGGACTGTCACAACCTACTGTTTGCTCTGATTACACCTGCAGCCCTGATTCCAACATGCTCTGCAGTGTCTCCAACACAGCCTTCTTTGATCTATGCTGCTGTGGGAAGGCATAGTAGTATGGCAAAAATTTACACTATTCATTCTGATGCCAAGAGCCATGAATAGAACTGTTGTCTCCTTTTGGATGATGAACCTGTAGGGTTAAAACTCTACCTGGATTTATACATGCTACATGAGAACTTTTTTACAAAAGAAAACACTGACTGAAAATTGTAACAAATCACGATAAAGTGAAATCAAAGTGAGGATAGGAAGACCATGCAGGCTTTGAGGCATAATTTTTTGCCTAGTAGCAAAATCAGCCATAAATTTTGGTCACAAATAAAACTGGAACTTTTCATACCATCGTCTTTGATTAATCCATCCAGTTTTTCATATTTATCAGACAGTACTAAATCATGCATATGCATGCAAGACCTTTTATAAGGTCTTCTTCTTCTATAAAGTATTCTTTTTATTATAAATAATATGCTTGCATATTTAGATAGTAATCTACAGGTGTATAGAGAAATGCTAACTTTATCTGGGAGGGAAGAAGATCTACTTATGGTCACCTTTCTTCTTTTACAAAAAAATGGAAAAATACAGAAATACCATTAGACCCACACAGCAGGATAGTAACTGTTACATATTACATTCCTTTACGAGTTCATTAAAGTTTAAACTACTGTGCTACCTCTTTTGAACACCCGTCTTTACTATCTACTGCATAATAAAGATGTTTAGTAAACAAGAAACTCATTCTTAGACAGGGGTTAGGTGTATAAATTCCTGGAGATATCATCAGTCCAGTCAGACAACTACAAAAAACTTTGTGCATTCTTTTAACTGATTGCATGGGAACATGTTCTCCCTGATCTCCAACATCAGTGTTATCACTCCACCCTGCCTTACTTTAGGAGCACATACTGGAGGCTGGTGCTGTAGATACATTTAATCATTTGAATTTAGAGTCACCTGTTCTAGCAGACTCCAACAATTCATAGGGGTAGGAATCAGACTCAGCCATCTCAACCTCCCCCTGTTCAAAAGCTTTGTAAATAAACCTGAGATATTTACTGTGTGGCTGATCCTCTGTGCAAGGTAAACACACAACTGAATATCACCACTATCTGGAAAACACTACTGCTGTAGATTTCACATGGATTTTTTATATATCATACCAATCCCTGGAAGTGCTCAAGGACAAGATGGATGGGGCTCTGAGCAACCTGGTCTAGTAGTTGTCCCTGCCAAGAGCAGGGAGGGTGGAACTAGATGATCTTTGAGGCCCCTCCCCTTTCAGATATTTATAGACAAAGATTTAAGAGAGAGCAGTCACCATCTCCATCATTCCTCATTTTGTGCCTGATGTTAAATATTTCCTATCTTCAAATATGTAGGTGTACAGACTTCTTTTATTCAGTACTCTCAAATCTGATATCAAAGTATTTTATTTCAGCGCTGTGTGCACTCTCCTACTACTTACAACAGGATTAGTACAGAAATATATGTCATCTTTTACACCCACTCATCCCTCTGCAATCCCTTTTCTTTACTGAAAAGTATTACTGGCACTTTCTCATTCAAGGAGATTATTGTCAGACATGACTGTCAGATCTCAGTAAAAAAAAAAAAATAAAACAACAAAACCTTTGCAATTTGTGCTACCAGAATAGTATATTCTGACATATTTTTACTGAGATAAAAATGCAATATCGTTTTTATAGATGACACAAGAAAAAGGGCTTTTATTTAAAAGGTTTTTTTAAAAAAATCTCTAACACATAACCTGAAAGACTGATCAACAGTGTCTTCAAGAACATGATTCTAGAAATAATAATATTCTTATTTGAGCTTTCCAGTTCACTTTTATGACATATTTTTGAACCAGTAACTAGTGAAGTGCAACAACTAGTCTGAGTACTTGCAGACAGCACCTACTGGGAGATGTAGTGATTTCCATTAATGTTGTCTGATGTGAAAAAGAACATTTTTTTGGCTGAAGAGCCTCCTGTGGAAATCTTATAAAGATTTTTTTAAAAGATAACCCACTAAAATGATAAAGTGTCTTTCATGGATAAAAAGCACTTGAATTGTCTAGATAAAAATTTTTCAGCTATTAGATGAATTGTTTCTTGCACATGAAAATAAAGCCCTGGCCTGAATAATTTCACAGAATCACAGAATGTTAATAGGTTGGAAGGGACCTTAAAGATCATTTAGTCCCAAATTCCCTGCCATGGGCAAGACACACACACTAGACCAGTTTGCCTGAGGTCTCATCCAATCTTGTTTTGAACACACTGGGGCATTTACGACCTCCCTGGATAACTTGGTCCAGTGTCTCACCACCCTCACAGTAAAGAATTTCTTCCTTTTAACTCTCCTCTTTTAATTTTTACCCAGTACTCCTTGTCCTATCACTTCTGTTCCTGACGAAGTTTCCCCCTCCAACTTCCTTGTAAACTCCCTTTGACTACTGGAAAGTTGCTATGAGGTCTCTACACAACCTTCTCCAGAAGGAGAAGGCTGAACATGCCTTCTCCAGGCTGAACATGCCCCACTTTCTCAACCTGTTTTCACAGTGAAGGTGCTCCAGTGCTCTCGTCAACTTCATGGCCCTTCTCTGAACTTCTTCCAGCAGTTACATGTCCTTCTTATGTTGGGAGCATGTTTTTCAACTTTTTTAACTTTGTATAGAGAACATTGCATTACCTCTACATACCTTCTGATGCAGTATTTATCACAACCTGTATTTATCACAACCTATATATACAAATCACGAGGCACAAGTGACCACTTTAATATTTCCACTTTAATCACGTACAGGAAAACCATTCACACATGGCTGCTGCTAAAAATTCAGTGTTCAGTATCAGTTTCTGGTCCAGTGGTACTTGACATAGCACCTGCAATAAGGCACTTCAAGACAACCTGGGCACTGAGGTGACTAGGAACCAAGCAGGACATTAGCTTAAGAAGCATTTCTGCTGCTTTCAATTGCAGTAAGCATTGAAAATCCAGTACTTCCCCATAACCTCTATGTGTGCTATATGACAGCCCTCAGAGCTTGTCTGCCTTAAATCAATCAGCAACTCCTAAAGTCATTGAAAAGAAACACTTAGGCAGCCATTACAAAGTCCTCACTCCCACGAGAAACCAAAGAATCGTAAAAGAAGCTTCTCAAATTCTATTTTCAAGCTGTAGACAGCTACACTCAGACCCACACATGGAGGACAGAGAATGCAATAAAACCCACAACAATTTCCATGTAAATTCAGAAATCCATAGAAATACTATCCCACCAGAGGATAAAAAAGAAAATCCAAGCGATATGAATCTGTTCAGCTGTGCATGGAGTGGCATGCTCTCACTGAAAACAAGACAATGGTGGGAAAAGAGATTCATAGTTACTGAAAATTTTCAAAGCACTGAAGTCAGATCTAGCTTCACGAAGATGTCAAATCTTCCAATTGAAAAAGAAAGGGGCAAGCTGAAAACATGAGCTATAGTTAGCTGTCAGTTTTTAAGTGATAAAAGTGGAATTTTCTTTATGTGCCCTTGGGAAGTTGCTGATAGGTATTGAAGCACATATTTTTTCCCATGTAACTCACTTATGCAGAAACACAATATGTGAAAATGCTCTGATAAAATCCTACTGCTTCACCAACATTCTTTTAGATTTAAAAGTTTTGTTAACTCATCAGAGTTAAACTGAGGATCTCCAAAGTCCAAACTGCCCTTCAGAATTCTGAAAAAACCAACAGTGATATTTGTTCCTGCTCAGAATAAGGTCTCTGGAGCAACAATTGATCTCACACCCCATAAAGTCTATATAAATAATGATCATAATTGCCAACAAGTAAGCACAGGAGCTGTGCATTACTGACTTTCAGGCTTGCAACTCTAATTTTATGAAAAACTAAGGTGCTGTTCAAATTATTTCTTTGTATATAAATTATTCCACCATCCCTTTTGATGTAGAGGTTTGATTCTCCTTTGCTTTCACAGTTTCAAAACTCAAAATCGAGTTTAGAGAAATTCCAGAAAACAGTGGTGTGAATATTCAGGGCCATCAGCTCCACAGTAGACATAAACCAAGCAAAATGAAAACTTGAGAAGCCTGCAGCAAGCTGATGCATGTATAATGGCTGCAGTTCGCTGATGCCCTTTAACTTGAAACAAAGAAAAGTTCCTGTAAAAATGCAAATTGCACCTCTCTTTTTGCTTCTTAATTCACTGGAACATCTGTATCTAAGGCATCAGTCTACAAGCAAAGACTCAATTGAATAACAAAGTGTCAGTTCAGGAACATAAACCTGAGATTATTTAGAAGGTTGTTTTGAACAGTCAAACCTGTGCTGTCTGAGAACAAAGCTGGTTTAGCTGCAGTGTTTATTGCTGTGAAATTGAAGCAGGTGGTATCTTCAGACAGGGATAAAAATATAGAGAAATTGTTGATATCTACAAATTGGAAAATATATATGTCATATAACATCCCCTGTTACATGATCCCAAGAGACATGCAAGCCTGAAACTATTTCAGAGGTGGTAATGGCATAAAACATCATTCTGAGGGATGGTTAATCAGAACATCTGATTTATATTCTAGGTATCACTCGTCATTCCTGATTTGATCACCAATGGAGGCATCCATGTTTCTTCTCAAATTGCATGGTCTTGGGATTTTCAGTCTTTTTTAACACAGTAGATTTTCTCTTGGTTTTTGTTTGGTTGGTTGGTTTTGGTTTTGGTGTTTTTTGGTTTTGTTTTTTGTTTGTTGGCTTGTTTGTTTTTGGGGGGGGGTTTGGTTTGGTTTGGTTTTAATGTCTGACTTTCAAATTTCAGCATTCCTAATATTTTTGTTTATTTTGCTTTCCCTCCTTTTTAAGGAAGGCAGTAGCTGCAGGTGGGCAATCCTACCAGCCTACCAGTCTGATTTTGACCTGTTGCTTTATGCTCTGTTTAGGCAGCAAACTTGTACAGGTTGAGTTCAGTCACTCAGAGTCTGTAAGAGTGTATCTGTCCACTAAGCTGCCCAAGGTGGGACTGCAGCCTGGGCATGTATAACACGTCTAAACCTGTAGATGTGCTGCTGTGGGTGAGGAAAGTAGAGTGGCTCAGCAGGGGATATAAAGCCCTCCTGAAAAGCCATGCACGTGGATATTCAGGCAATCAGGCTAGGTAGGCCACGCTGCTCTTGATGCAGCCAAAGACACGACTGCCCTTCTGGGCTGCAAGTGAACTTTGCTGGCTCGTGTCCAGCCTCTCATCCGCCAGCAGCCCCAAGCCCTTCTCAGCAGGGCTGCTCTTGATCCCACAGGGAACTTACTGATGCTTAGGAACTTACCCACTACACATATCAGGAGTATCCTGGATTGCCCACAGCTCGCCATGACACTTTTCCAGTAGAAATCAGGGTGATTGAAGTCCCCCAGCAGGACAAGAGCCTGCAAGTGCAATGCCTCTTGTGGCTGGAGCAGGATGGCTTCATCAATAGGTTCCCTTTATCGGGCAGCCTGCAGTGGACACCGGCCACGAGGTTCCCTTTGCTGCATCAGTCCCTGATCCTTACCCACAAGCTTTCAACCCATTCATGGCTAGCCTTCAGACACATCCTCTCAACCACCCATCCCCAAAACTCAGAAGAAACTCGTCAGTGTTTGTACTGGAATTTCATTAGTTGTTGCCTTTATGTTTCAAAAGATAACACTAACGACACGCTGGTTGATAGTGTGCACTTTTTATTGCTTTGAATTAATTAGAGACAGATAGGAAATGTTTGATTTTGTTTGGGTTTTGTACCTTTTGTATTCAAAGAGTAAGAGCTGTCATTTTCAAGAAGAAGATGCACAATGGGGACATAATTTCTATTTTTAAAAATGACAAAAAATTTCCCTTCTTTTGTATCATTGTTTTGAACTGCTGGTTTAGGAAGTCAGCCTTGATGATGCAATAATAAACAAAACCTTTAAGCTTAAAAGCTCTCTTCATCTTGTATTGAACAAAGCACAAACTGAATTTTAAAACAAAAGAGATGGGACTATACAGTTGTATTGGCAACAAATCTAATTTCCAAGCTGCCCTCTGGCACCAAGAGCAAAAGAACATCTGAAAACAGTGCAGAGGATTATTGTTTGATCCCTGTTTCAAGCTTGGAATTTGCACTGTGCTCCGTTCTCTGATGATAAACACCTCAGCCTTCAGAGGCAAAGCCAGCCACTTTGCCTTACAATTCCAAATGCCTTCCTGGAGATTAGGTGAGCTTGCAGGGAACATGATGCAGCTCAGAGGATGTAAAGCCATAGAAGGGAAACAAAGAACAATTTTGTACTATGGATTCTTGGTTTCTCTCTCTCTCTCTTTTTTTTTTTTAATTTTATTTATTTATTTATTTATTAACATTTTTTCAGCCAGAAGCAGCACGGAGTTGAACATATAGTGTGAGAAAAATAGCAAGTCAGTTTACCTAACTGTCCTATATTTGAAAATAGGGAAAATGCAATGAGGCTGGGAAGGAGTGTCTAAGATAAAAGGTTTACACCTAACTCCATGTGTAAATTTTCTGCTATTTGTAATAGATCTCCATTGCTTCCATGATACCTTTCACCTCCTTTTTGTATTCATGAGGAAATTAAATATTTCCTCTCCAGAACTGGTGTGAAGGGAAGGGGAAGAAATGGGGAGCTGATCATCTTTGCAACATATAACATTGCTTTTTTTGTAAAGGATGTATTTAGAACTTCAATTTCAAATGTTAGGGGAGACAGTGAAAAACTTTAAAATTCTCAGATCAATCCCATGACAATAATTTTCAGAGGAACACCATTAGCTACAGAAAAAATAGAGCATTAATGAGAAGTTAGGCTTATATAATTTTCATACACTGTACATAAGCAATTTTTCAAAAAACCACACAAATGGTTTTCCTTTTTCCTGCTTGTTTTTACCAGTAGTTCATTATGTTTGGGGTTTTATATATTTTAATTTTACAAATAATTTTGCTTTACACATTTGAGATCTAGATTAAAACAGTGCTACTTTGTTGCCTTAGGAATTAATCTTAACAAGAGTAATCAATCAATTAATTACTTTTTGTTGATGATTAAAGTTGTTTCTGTGGTTTATTCAAGCACTTACTTGTACTGCAATTTGAATTCAGAGACCTATGAATATTATATCAAGATTTCAGGACTTAACATTTGAGAATGATGAGAAAATGAATACAGTGACATTTTTCCACCTTCCATGTTATATTTAAAATGGAAGTACTTTATTTGGCCAGAAATGACCGTACTTGTCCATTGTTCAGAAAAATGTGTCTGATTATTAACTTTAGGTTATATTTCAGCATTGTGCCATGCAGAGTCAAAAATCTAAAAGTTGTCTGCTCTCTCTAGCAGTATAGAAACATTTTTGATTTACAAGCATGCACATACATGCATAAATACATTGTGAGCTTTACTGCTGACTGGAAGACAGAAGGGGAAGTAAAGACTTTTAAAGACTGTTCTCAACCTTAACTTTAAACAGAAAAACTCTCTCAGCAGCTGTTGCTATTAATTGAAAAAACATTATTCATAGCAGCAAAAAGAAGTGCTCTGCTTCACTGGACATTCAAGAAATCCTTTGTAGAAAACATAGAATTGGGTTTTGACAAAAGGAGAAAGCTTCCAGTGAGCAGAAAAGGTAAAGGCCCAAACAGGGTCTCAAGTAGCTTTCAGAGGCTCTAATAATTACAATTATTTAAAAAGAAGCATACTTTATTCTCCCCAAGTGAGTTAGGCCAAATAATTCTATGCTTACGGAGAAGATAGGTATTATATTTTGTCCAGCAACAAAATAAGATTCCTATAATAATTCAACTTCATGATGTAGAGAGAAAAAAAAATATAACTAGCCTGGACAGAAAAAAAATGCCTATATAAAGGGACTTTCAAAGCTAACATAACCCTGTCTACAATAGATACAAACTTCACTGGCAACCTGAAGTGACAGTCATTGTAATTGAAGAGACACAGGTTAGAATAAATGATAGAACTTTGAAGTGCTAATCAGAGCTACAGTGTTGATCGATTTTGAACAATTTTAACCCTACTTATCAAATTATCTGAACTGACAATTAGTAAAATGTTAAAATAATGAGTTCAGGAAAAAATACAGGGTATTGTTAGGAAGGGGAAGCAGAGAAGAAAACACAGAACACATGATTTTCAGAATGCAAATTTTTTCTTAGGTGATGGAAACACAAATTCACCACTGCCTAAATATGGATGATAAATAAAAGCTTAATTAGATAAAAAAGCTCTATTAAGTTTACATGACTGCTATAACAGAAGAATGGCAATGGGTATTATTCATCATGAATAACATAATCAGAATCAGTAAATGTTTCTGGCTGAACATAAATTGTCCAAAAAGAGTGCATATATACAGACATTATCTAGATATTTTTAGACTCAGAAGCCTTTGGAGCTCTGCAGTGATATCTTCATGAGTTTTTTACTGTGTTTGACCACCTGTAGTTCCCTGCTCCTATCGGGCAAACACCATGCTTCCAACGTATTTCCCTGTGTAAAGGGGATTCTGAAGGCCCAAGATCTGTCCCAGAAAAACATACTGCCATTTTACATTATTGAAGTAGCTCTAAGCAACTGCAAGTGTAAAGAGAGGGAATTGTTTTGATTTCCACTACCCAAGGAAAAAGTATGTTAAGCAAACATCTATCAGAGACAAGACAAACAAGTAATGGCATCTGAATGCGCATGGAGAGAAACTTAAACTGGAAACACTGAAACAGTTCAAGTGGTGAATGTACAGACTAGGACAATTTCTGTCAAACTGTTGTATGTCCACTTAACACAATGCTCTGACTGATGCTGTCCTTTGAAACAATAGGCTGTGAATACAAATAATCCCTAAATAGCAGCAGGTCTGGATTCTGGAACAGATTCTGAGTGCTTGCAGACTGGAGAATGAGGTTTAAAAATACAGCCTTAAGCCCAAATTAACACTCATGAGTCATCCCTGACTGTCCTAGCTAAAAACAGAAGCCACCAGCAGATTTGAGGAAAAGATTTTCAAAATCTACAGCAATACTACCACACCATATGAATGACATCATCCCAATACGACTCATTTTACAGACAACCACAGCAGCTATTTGTGGACAAACGCCAACACAACTGCACTTTTGTCATCATATATATGGGAAAGTGACTGATTAACAAGAGGAGAACAAATGGTGTCCAACAAGCTATACGCTGATGATTTCTTCTTGTTGCAGTTTCAGACTCTTGTCTGCAACACATATTGCCCTTGTTTATCTCTCTGAAATACAAACAGGCTCCAAAGCACTCAATGCTTCTTCCACTTTCAACTCCATTTTTTTGCTGGCTTTGTAGGATAAAGCTCTTCATGGAAATGACAGAGCCTTTAGTACACGCATCAGTTATTCTCTGGCTGCATCAGTAGAATCATCCCTGACCTACTTTCCTTTATTTTTTTTTTCCATCTGCACTTTTGATTATGTTCCTATTTACAGGACTGCCACTTGATGCCTTCCATTTCCTGTTTGAAAATATCTCATGTATGGGAACTATTCTCCACTACTGACCTTTCCAGATTTGATTACTTTGAGACTTCCCTACCTATTATTACAAATAATCATGCTGCTTAGGTTAGCGATTAATAGCAAACCCAGAACAGGACAGCCCTGTAAAAGACTATCAAACAGAAACAGAAAATATACAGTTGTCAAGTCTGAAGATTTAGAAATCAAGCCACAATAGAAATCATTCCCTTCAAGATCTTATTTCAAAAGAGAAGGAGGGGACTATAGCTTAACCAAAGGGAATACTGCAGGCAAATTGTTCATTATACCTCTGATAGTGCAAAATATTCTGAAGCATCTAAAAAGAGATATTAGCCAAAAGAACAGGAAGTAGTGATAGATGCTGAATGGTACTTTTCATAAATTCATGGTAAATACACTTTCAGAATGAATGACTTATTTTTCTTTTTTCTTTCCCATATCATTGAAATTTGAAACCAGAGTTCCTTTTCCAGAGTTCAGAAATCTCAATAGGTGCTCAAAAAAGAACCATTTGACAAAGTCAGTAAAGGTAGTCACTACAGACAGAATTTGGTTAAGTCGGTTTTCCCTTTCCAGTCTTAATTAATCATTTAGGTTTCCTTTAGAGATGACAGAGACATTTTAAACCTTTCCAGAGGTTGATTAATCCTCCCTGGTTTATGTTGCAAAGCAGACAATTTAGCACAGAGAAAAATAGCATGACTAAAAGAATTTGCATATTCAGAAAATAAGGCAAATAAAAGAGAGAGATGCATAGATTATACTTGCTGAAACAAAAAAAATGCACAAAAAAAAGCACCCCAATGTAACAACACTCACGGGAAAAATAAATAAATTTAAGAGTATTCTTGGAATATGGCATAGCCAATAACAACATCCCAATTTTTCTTTACATATTCATTTAACACATAATGCAAAATCATCAGCTGTTATAAACTATCATTTTCCCATTAAAGTCAATAAGACTTCATTAATTTACACTAGATGTTTGCTTAATAAAATTTACAATCAAAGGAAAAATTAGAGCAGATGCAAGACAGAAAACTAAAGTAGAGAACATGAAGAAACAATATCTTTATTCTTTGAAAAATAAACAAATTGAACTCATTCAGGAAAAAAAGCTGGAGGAGCAAGGAAAAATATTTCAACATCATTTGAAAGATTGCCACATGAAAGAACTCTAGGTATACACTGAGACCTAAGGAAGCCTTAGGATTTCAAACCAGGGAAGCATACTTTCCATCAGGGAACCACACAGAATACAAGTACATACTTGAGCAAATCTGTACAGACTTTTCTTCAGCTGATTCCCATAACCCATAATTTCTCTGTCCTTTTTCAACCCTAACATGACTGCTACTGCAGTCATGGGACACTCTGGAATTTTATGTTGCTGTTTCAATACCAGGAATATTCACTCAAGAACAATCGTACCCTTCAGTATGACACACCTTAAAACTGGAAGAGGCAAACTGCTACACTGCCAGATAATCTCTACAAGCAAATTACTGTGCAAGCTTCTTGGGCATCAATTTTTAAAATAAATGAGTTTATAAATAATTGTACGGTATGAACTATTTTACTTGGACAACATAGGAGACTAGGAATCTGTGTATCAAGAAAAAATAGTTCCAGGACCAAGTGTTGGCATTCTTGAAATACTTATTACTGCATTTACAAGAATAAAGTATTGTCACCTGCATTTTCAACTAGCAATGATTTTGTGTACACAAACAAATCTCTATTTGAAAATTTGCTTTGAAAGGCATATAAGAAAGTTAAAATATTAAGAGTGCTTTGCTCCCCTGGGGACACAGTCTGTTCTCTTCCATCTTAGCTGTAAATTACAGCAGTCAGCATGTCAAATATTCTTCAGATATACCAGCAAAGCTTTTATACAGCTATGAATATCTGACAAACAAGAAGTGTGTTTGTCATCAGCATATTATGCCAGACCTTTAAAGGGATCACTGAAATACTGAGGAGTTTTAGTTGTATGCACACATACTTGTCTGGGGCACAGATGTCAGCATAGTTACACAAGTATTTTTCTGGTCTAACTCTGAAAAACTCAATAGACTCATTATTTGAAATAGGTTTCATGTTTGCTGTTTGTTATTATTCAGAAACATTGCTGATGATGCTCCAATTAGATGGACTTAGGCTACGCTATATTTATCAACCTTTGAATTTAAGCCATTGTGGACCCTCTTATTAAATCCCACAATACAGAAGGTAAATATTTTTGCATATCTCTATGCTTTTTAATAGATTACAGAATCACTGAATAAGCTAAGTTAGAACCCAAGGATCAGGTCCAATTCCTTGGCCTGCACAGCACCATCCTCAAGAGTCACACCATGTGCCCAAGGACATTGTCCAAATGCTTCTTGAACTCTGTCAGGCTGGTGCTGTGATCACTGCCCTGGGAAGCCTATTCCAGTGCCCTACCATCCTCTGGGTGAAGAAACTTTTTCAAATATCCAATCTAAACCTCCCCTGATGCATTTTCAGGACCTAATACATCTTCCCTCTTTCTCGTGCTCATTACATACGTAATATGTAAATATGTGTGGATATATATGTATATGAAACTTACATAAAAGCTTCATACATGCGCCTCTCTCCCACAAAGAAAAGCCCCCAACCTACAGTACTGCTCACACTAAGCTCCCCGTGCCACATGACAAGGCCTCCACCTAGAGAAAGAGAGGACTGGTGACCTCTGCAGATCATGAAATGCATCAGGAGTAAGGAGCAAAGAGAAACAGCATTCTCAGACCCTTCCCTTTTTAGGTTTCTGAAAAGTCTTTGTATTCTCTCTTTAGTTTTCTTTAAACTTTCCCAAAGTGGGGATAGTGACATAGGTCACTCAAAACTGTGTCTCAAACTGCTGTGCCTTCACAGGCTTTCCTTGGGTCTCGCCTCCTACTATCAGTTGTGCCTTCCTGAGTCTTCACATCTTCTCTGTCTGTATGGCAAACTAGACAAGACAATACAATGTTTGACTCTGTGTACAGGATAAAAGCTGTCCCCTTCCCCTTCTGCCCAATGGTGATCTTGCTGCTCAAAACATTCTTTCAAGATGAAAAACCATAGAAAGCCAGTACACACTACAGAATTTCAGTTCTGTTGCTGACTACAAAATATAAGGCAATAACAAGCAGCCAACTGCATACAGAAACTCTGCAGTTACAGTTTCCCTTACAATGTCATCTATCACAATAGTATTTTACGGATCTGATTAAATCCAACCAATTATTGTGTACTCTGAATGTGCCAACCGCTCCACAGAGTATTCTTTAAATGTCCAGAATAAATTGCCACTGGTTCTTGCATATGCAAACAATTAAACTTAAAAACCCTGTTATTAACCACCTTAAGTACTATCCTACATTGACAAACAGAAAATCTGGAGTAGAAAATGTTCCTATGCCTAAGAGTCACTCATGCCAAAAGAAACCCCTATGCAGTAAAAAACTTGTTGTTTGTAGCATAGGATTGTATGCCATATGACAAAGTATTGAAGATAAGGTTTAAAGGAAGATAAAGGCTCTCAATATTTGTAAAAGGACTTTTCATTAGACTGAAAAAAAAAGATATAAGAGAAATAAAGGAGAAATCTCCTGTTACTTAGAAGATTTTTTGAGAACATGTAAAAGCACCTAAACTGACAAGAAAGCTAGCTGAAGGTTTACCAATTTTTGCATTTGTCAGAACAGCTAGCAGGAGAAATAGGATATTCATCTATATTCTAGCTTATAAATTTGTGGTCGAACCTGATGTCACATGATTTCTTCCCTCTCTCCTATGATGACCTCTCAAGTGCCCTTTTCAGAACCAGATGCTTAGGCAAAAAGAAATCAGCAATTTCAGTATACCCCCATGTTACACAGAGGTAGCAAAGATGTAGAACTATTTCTGTTGGCAGAAAAGTACAGAAGGCAGGTACAGAAAGAATTTATAATTGAAGTCTTGTCTCTGTAACACCTCTTTCCTTGCCTTAGTATTCTCATAGTTTCTAAATACACTATTGGCAATACTGGGATAAGGCCTTACAAGTATTATATTTAAAAATAATCATTTATTTAACATCAGAATACAGGGGAAAAAAAAGGGTTTTTTCTCACATTGAATCATTCAAGAGGAAGAAATTATACCATTTTTTAGAGCAACTGAGAACTGAGGAACACACAGGCAGCCCTCAACGCCAGAGGCACAGTTGCTGCCAGCAGAGTTTTAATGAAAACATTTCCTGGGATTTTTCACTCCTTAACATTAGAGTTTCTTTAGCTTCATTTAAAGGAATAAATGAGGAAAATACAACTATGTCTTAGTGACTCTTCCTTTCCTAAGTACAGCTGTAAAGAGAAAATAAAGAGCAATGCTCAAAAATTAGCCTAGAGGGAGGATGATTAGCTGAGTGAAAAAAATTACCAGCACTAAAGCTAAGCTGAACTCATTCAGTTTAAACTAAGAGACTTTCTTTGTCATCTTGTGGGTATGTAGCCCAACACTACTTGTGCCCTTTATGAGAATTATTATGCTTTCAAGTAGTGCTATGGAATTTGCTAAAATTTAGAAATTTTTTAGGCTTATCTTGGAGTTCAGATATAAAAAACTAATAATGCCCAAGTGGTAGCTCTTTGTATCTTACCATCACAAATATTTTTGTGAAAAGCTATCCTATGTTCACAAGGGGACAGCTGTTAGCAACATCTCTTGTTCTCTTCCAGTAAGGGATAACACAGAAATTCTGTTAAGAAGATATTATTGCTGAAAGGACTACTCACCACTCTTTGCACTCTTGCAAATCCTGATAATTCTTGGGGCTTATGCAAGGAGGATTAAGGGTTTCTGCAGGAACTTGAATTTTTTTTTCTTTGTCCAAGTAGTTCAGAGATGTGCAGCAGCAAAGAGAGAAACGGCATGCATGATGTTAGATTCACTTGTGTTCTATGAAAGTATATGGCAGTGTCAGATCTTTTTCTGTAAAAACTTATTTTGTCTTAACATGATAACAAAAGTTACTCTATACAGAAATATCACAACTTACATTATAACTCCTACTTAAACGAGCAAGAAGAGAAGCAGAACTATTTGGTATATTTCATTCAAGAGTTACACAAAAGCATACTGTATATGACATTTAACATGCTCTTCCTTTTTTCTTTTTGAATTCCTTTCGAATTCAGAAGCTCAGCTTATCAAGGCATTAGGAGAACTGGACAAGAAAAAGCAATGGAATCAAATTAGAGAAAAACAGCTTGCATTAGATTGGGAAAAAATCACTGTTAGTAGTTAAGTATAGAGATGCAGAATCTGAGAATGAAGGCACAGAGCTGACCTTATGGGTTCTCTTCATGCTTTTCTGCAGATTCCATGTGGGATTTATCATAAACAGCCTAATACTGCTAGACTTTAATGCATGTACCATCAATATCCTAAAAGAAACAGCACTTCTGTACCTCACAAAGATACGAGACCTGAATGCTGGGTGATAACGTGCTGCATATTCTGTGTATTCTTTTACATCTCCCGTTTCCTTTATTCCTACATTTGTTGTGGCTATAAATACTCTGGTAACAACAAGTAACACCCAGAGGCTGCAGTTAATATCATCTTTGCCCTTCTACGATACACCAAGCATGAAAAGATGAGCGTACATGCCACAGATAACTTTGCCAGCTCAAGAGAGTTTTGCACTCCAACTAAAGTCTTCTCAAGTGAAACTTTTCTGCATTTAAGTCCTGTCTTTTTCCCTTGCCTGGGGCAGGCTGTAAGACAACTTTCTTCTTGTGCAGGCCACCTCTTGAAGTATTTCCCTCCAGTTGTTTTTAATAGTCTTTTGTAGCAAACATTTTGCCCATTCCTGGCTGTCATTGGTGCATTAACATGGCCATATAAATAGAAATGGTATCCCTCTAAAAAGGGCCTATGTCTGAATAAGTCTGATTATCTGCAGAACCAAACTATACCTGAAAGTCCCTTGGTGCATTTATCCTCAGTTGTTATCTTTGTTTCCACTCAGTTCTGAAGCCCAAAGCAAAGCAATGGGAAGCCAAGAGGATTTGCTGAATTTAATGTACTGAAGTAGTATCTTTGGGGCTCCTGATAGGCCGATCATGGCTGTGCAATAGCCCTTGGTATTGTACATTTTTGGAATTTCTGAGTATTGAATGACTTTCATCCAGAAATTAATTGAAAAAAATAACAGAAAATTTAAAGTTGTTCAATGAAACTATTGCCTATCAAAATATAACCCTTTCCCCCACACTTCTTTCAAAAACACATTAAAAGGAGTGGAAAAAAACCCTAAATCTTTCAAGGGTCTGAAAGTGGGTGAAATAATTTGCAACACTCTGTTTGCAACAACATTTGCCCAAGGTCGGATGAAAACATGGACAGACTGGTTTACTTCAGCAAGACACAAATATAGGAGCCTAACTGTCCCAAACTCCATATATTAGCAGATAAACAGAGATGGGCTGTATCATTCCTGGGATGTGCTTATCTCTTCATAACTAATTGCAAGACACTTTAAGGTGACCATGCCTCTAACTCAAGCTTTGCAGCTGAGTGTGTCAAATTAGATTAGGGGAATATGTGCCAGAGTAAGGAAAGATGTCAAGTTTTCTAATATCATCAGATTAGTACACAATCAAGAAGCAGGTAGAAATCCATATCAAGTGTTTGTGATGTGCGTAGCCATGTGGAGCACAGGCTCTACTCCTGGTAATGAGAATCCTCTTAGTCAAGTGATTTAAACCTGTACCCATTGTGGAATACATAAGCATGAGTAGGGTACATTTACCCTTTCTTTGCACTAAAGAATTCACAAAACTCCTTGGTTATATAGCAAGGAAAGCACATCTTTTTAGGAATGTGTTAGCACACAATTTAAATTTAATTTGAAATAGCGTATGAGAATCACGTGTAAACAACAGGGGAAAAAAAATACATGACAAAAAGAAAGGATTACTTTATCAGTCAACAAGACAAAGCAGGTATTTACCTTGCTGATGTGTCACAGTGCTTTTTGCTCTTGCATTAGGCTATGCAGTCTCAAATCCGTTATTTAAGGACTGAAAATTTCAGTAAAACAAAAAAGACAGAAAAGGTAAATTAATACAATTCTTTCAGTAATCCTACTGAAGTCATCTTGAAGGTTAGACCAGGTTTGACCCTCAAGCTGTCTCCTACCTACTGAGTTAAAATCCCCTAGTCTGAGTTTCAAGACACAGCTATCCTCCTAACTATTGTGCACTAAAGGCAGTGCTCTTTATGGTTAGCTCGTAATGCATTCCACATCATATGAACTTCAGTTCAAAGAGTATCTGGGTGAAAGCAGCTCCTAGGGCAAGACATCTTTCTTTATTATTGTTTGGCCTATGGGTTCTGCCTAAAAAAATCAATGAAAAAAAAATCCTGTACTCAGTCTCAAACTATGATTAACTCAGAAAAGGCCTTTTATTAAGAAACAAACCCATTTCTAGTTTAGTGCTAGGAGCTGTTTCCAGTGAAATAGCTGCTAAAACTCCCTCTGACTTGAAACATTCAGCATTTGCCCTTCATAGGAACAAAAATACCATCCAGTTTCACTGACTTGGTGGAAGGCCAACCCAAGTTTCAAAAGGACCAGGTTCATTTTCATCATTACAGGCATACATTCTCAAGCCTGTGAATGAGAAGGTGGCTCAAAACAAGCAGCATGGATTTACTAAGTGCAAATGACACCTGACCAGCCTGGTTGTCTTCTATGTAAAAATCACTGGAGTTGTGGAGGAGGAAAGAAAAATGCATTTTATTACCCTGACTTTGGCAAGACTAAATACAAGCAATATTTTTACACAGTGTCTTTTATTCAAATTAGGATCTTATAGTCTGTATGGGTGAACTAGTGGATCAATAAAAAAATTATCTAAGTGATCAGGTTTAGAGTGCCATGGTTAATGGATGATATGGAGCCTGAAGGCCAGAAACAAGTTGTCATGGTTTAGGAATGGTATTTCCCAAGTTAGAGCTGCCTCGGAACTGCCCCAGCACTCACTCTTTATTTGCCTTACAGCTGGAAGCAAAAAAAGTCAAAGATCATGGGTGGAGATAAGAAAAATTTATTTGGAACACCAATGAGATGAGAAAACAAACAGTATAGCAACAATACGAATAGCAAAGTGTACAAGGAGAGGGTGATTTACATGCAAAATGCTCACTAATCCCAGAACAATAAAAATAATGGTGGACAGACAAACTCTCTGCCCTCCGTGTTTTCCACTCAATAGGAAAGGAACGCCCTTTCTTTCTGAAAACAAAGCACTCTTTTCCCTGGCCCTGGCAATGATGTAAGACGGTAGAATAACATCAGGGTATTGGTCACACTCACACAGCTCCAGGCTGTGGCTATGGGACGTGGTGCTGAAAGGAAAGCAGTGAAAATGTGAAATGACTGTAGTGCTGAACCAACAGCTCTTGTGAAGATGCTGCCGTGGGGAAAGGAGCAGCTGGGGGCAGCACCAACCCCGCCAAAACTGTGGAGACCAGTGGAAGGAAGCTCAGCTGAGCCCAGCTGAACTGACCAAAAGCAGTGCAGTGAAATGCAAAGTATCAGCAACAGCACAGCAGAGCAGGAGAAACAGCAGCTGAGGAGCCTGTGCAGACTGCGGCCCAGCAGAGTGGTGATGGGATCCAATCGGACAAGCAGCTTTTGCAGGGTTTGTTTGTCATTGGTTTTTCATTGTTTTTGTCTAGCAAGTGGTAAACACTATCCATGGAAGCCCCCTTGCCTTTGTTTTCTACTGCCACATGGGTGGCACACGAGAACAGTCACCTTACTTCCTTTGTCTGGGAAAGCCACTGGACATGACCTACAGTAACCATATGCCATCTCATTCTTGTTCCCAGTGGTGAATACTTTTCTGGGGGTAAAACACCTCTCTTTTCCTACTTTTGGTCTTATTTTTTGTTGTTATTTTGCACTTCTTACTCCATTGTCTTTTGTTTTCAGTAAATTTTTACCTCAACCCATAGTCTCTGCTTTTGTCCCTCCCATACCAGAAGGAGGGAAATAGGAAGTGCCTTACTTGGAGTTTAATTAACTTAATTTCCTGCAGGTGTTAAACCACCACATGGTTTCAGTGAGGAAGGTATCCCAGTATCTACAGGGAGGTCATGCAGAAAACTAATCCATGCTCTCAATAGTAGTGCATATTGCAAGGAAAAGACACAACAGGCAGAAATTTAAACAAGAGAAGCTCAGACTGCATATAAGGAAAAGGTTTTTCACAGTGAGAACACTTAGATGTTAAAGCAAGGTGTACAGAGAGGCTTTTCAAATTCCATCTCTGGAGGTTTTCAAATTCTGACCAAAGCAGAACTGTCTTAAGTAACCTGGCCTGACCTACCTGGTTCTCCTTCGATCAGGAATTGGGCTGGAGATGTTCTGAGGTCTTTTTCAACACAAATTATCCTGAAATATGGATGCAGAAAAACAAGAATAGACAAAGCAGGACAGGAGAAACTGTATGTCAAAATAAAGTGAAGCTAGAACAGTGAAAAAATAACCAAGACGGCATTTATCAGACATTCTTTAGAAGTCAAGCATACAAGTCTCATCTTCATAGGCCATGTTTCAAAGTTTTCTCTCTTGCACACATGAAAGACCTCCCTCTCCCAAACCTTCCTGTGGCTGTGAAAAAAAAGGTATTTTAAGTTTTAGTTTTGAATGTAGTATAGTTTTTTTATATTGTAAGTTTTAGTATAGTAGATACCCTGAAAAGGCCCCTTTGTTTCAAGGTAAATGATAAAGTTTCTAAGACAACCAGAGTCTCTGTACAGAGTCTCTTCCCTATTGGTTCCCTTTTTGTTACATCCCTGTTTCATGTATGATCTTTTCCCTTTGTCCATCATAGAACCCTTATCTTCAAGGTCCAAGAGCTTCGGCCCGTGGTTGGCAAAACTCTGAGAGACCACTCCCCGACCTATTCGGGATTTGTTAGTGTTTATGTAATCTAGCTGGCATGTATCGTTTTAATTGTTTTATTGGTTTAAACACGTTGTACCCACCCCTGAAATGCTTTGTACAAAAACGTCCTGCAGCCCAAGTCCGGTGTCTTTTGAGAGGCACTGACCTGAGGCTGGGGGAACCCCTGACTCCCCCACCAAATAAAGCCTCTTTTTCAAAGCCTCTAAAAGTCCCCTCTTTTACCACCGCCATGTCAGCGTGAGCTAGACTGCCTGCAAACCAAAAACCCCACCAACGAACTTTCCGGGGGCCCAGCCTGAATATCGAGCTGGGCCAAAACCGCACAGTCGCAGCACCCAGCGCCCTGGGGCTGAGACGCAACACCTTCCCTCTTCCATTACTAGGGATGCCCCCCTTGACAACCAGATGACAGAGTCTAGCAGCTGTGTTTCTTACTGAAAAACTGAGTCTTCTTACTGATATGCACAAAACAGTAATTTTATCACAAGTTAAGTTTCTCGTTATAGTAGGAACTGTCTTTCCAGATATTTCATGACACAATCCCTTAATAGCTATTCTGCAAGATCTCTCCATAGGACAGGCAGTGAATCAATGACACGTAAGGCTACTATAAGAAAAACAGCTATAAGGCATTGGACCTGAACAGTGCTTCCAAGCATTACCTTGTTGAGGTTTGATCTCTGTTAACTGGATTCACACATGCAAGTGTGAAATTGCTGCCACAAAGGAACTCTAATTCCTCTGTGCTTTGCTTTTAGTCATAAAACTGTTTCAGATGTTGAAAATACACAAAGTCACAGAATGAATCAGGTTTGAAAGGACAACAGTGTGACCTGTGGTCCAGCCTTGCTGCTCAAGCAGGGCCGTACCAGAGCACATGGCAGAATTGCATCCAGACAGCTCTTTGATATCTCCAGTGAGAGAGGCTCCACAATCTGCTCCAGTGCTCGGTCATCTGCACAATAAAGAAGTTCTTCCTCATCTTCAGATGCATATCTCCTGTGCATCAGTTTCTGCCTGATGCCTCCTGTTCTATTGCTTGGCACCGCTGAGCTGAGCCTGGATCCACCCTCTTGACACCCTCCCTTCTGATACTGACAGACACTGATGAGGTCCCCTCACCATCATCTCTTCTTGACACTGAATAGCCCAAGTTCCCTCAGCCTCTCCTAAGAAAAGCAGTGCTCCTGTCCCTTACTCATCTTTGTAACCCTCTGCTGGATCCATTCCAGGAACTCCATGTCTCTCTTGTACTGAGGAGTCCAGAACTGGACACAGCACTCCAGATGTGGCCTTGTGGGGCCTGAGAAGAGGGGCGGGATCATCGCTCTTGACCTGCTGGCAACACTCTTTGCAATGCACCCCATTGCCTTCAGAGCTGGACTGTGCTTGAGCCAGTGAAAGTCCCAAATTAAGGTCCCAAGTGAAGGGATGGCCCTTGGGATCATTCCTGCTCATGTCTGTCTCACACACTGGAGGACAGAAAGATGGTGCTCTTGCAGAGCATGAGACAGAAAGTCTCATGCAGCATCAGTCAGGCTTCACAGAATTTTTGTGAGTGCCATCTCACTTAAAATACTTTGCTTGTAGAGAACAGCAATAACTCTCTTGAAATGGACACCAGAGTCCATGCAGAATTGGTACTGTCAGAGAGGATAGAAAATTATTCTTAATGATCTTGTCCCATTATGGGGGCAAGATACTTGAAATTTTTTTTTGGTATTATCCTGCATTTTCCCTTTCATATGCTGGGATGGTGTAATTTCTAGTCTTTCAAAAGTTTATTTCTCCCTTTCAAAATTCTTCTATATACAAACTCGTTAAAAAACCTCCACAATATTCTGTTTACTATAGAAACAGATAACTTTTTAAATTGAAATTGTAATGGTTTGTCCCAAAAAGCTCTTTCAAGCTCCCACTCCACCTTTCTTCAATTCATCTCTGAGTTTTTTCAATTATTCTGTCTTGAAATTATGATCAATAAAATTCACTTATAAAAAGTGTGAATTGCACTTCTAAGGTTTCTTTTCTTTTATGATAACAGCAAGAAAAACACTCTTAAAGGTAGGATAGTTCATTTAATCATCTCTGAGATCAGGGTATTTTCTATGTTGTGTGTTGCAATACTGTTCAGTTAGTTGTTCCTCGACTATTTCAGTATCATCCTTTAAAAAGATTTTAGAGATGCAGCAAAAAAATACTCTGTCTTCTACACAGCATAAGTGTTAAACAGATGGCAAAATTTCACAAATGCCAGGTAGCTGTTGCAAAATAAAAAATCATGGGGGATTTCCACGCCATACATTGTTGAGTAACTTTGGCACAGCTCAGGCTCTAAGATACGTGTATTTGAAGAGGAAAGGGAGGTGCTCGGATGGAGTATGTAGGTAGTCAGAATGCAGGTGTTTTAGCTGGAGGCAATTAACCCATCTGAATATTTCCACAATGTTGTAGAAGTTTTTCAAAGCACTGCTCATCCCAGGAAGGTATTTTTTTGTTTCATGAGATATCTAGGCATGAGGATGACTATTCTATGAAATAAAGGTAATGAAAGCAAAGAAACAGCTCATGTCCTTTATCCAACTAATTCACATATGGAACCACGAAAACAATCTTGTACATAACTATTTGAAATGATTTAACAGAAGGGTCAATGTATCTTTTAAGGGTATGAAGTCATTTTTTAATCTCTAAAACTCTATGCACGGGCAAGCAAAAATAAGTAAGTGCAAGTCCATATTCATCTCTCCTATGTAGCCCTGAATTCTTCATACCTCATACCTGTTGATGCCTAAATGCACCAAACCCCTTAATTGTGCAAATCCCTAACAGGTGCAGTAGTGAGCCAGAGAAAGCTTACAGGAGGAGAGCCAGGAATCTGGTCTTCTAATCTGGGCACTCCCTGGCACTGCAGCCTTTTTAAGGTCGACTGAAAGCCGTGGTTATATTTAATGTCTTCCAAATGAGATCCTTGATATCATCATCATCACGGAGTGATTATTAAATTCATCACTCCAGCCCATCTGAAAAGCCTTTTCTGGGCACGGTCTGTAGGCAGAAAGCTGATACATGAGTATGTACTTGATCATCAAAATCCAATGTGGTCAGTTAATATTTAATTAAGTCCCACATTTCATTGTATCAGATGCAAATGCATTGCCACTGGTCAGTGAGGGCTGCAAAGAGTGTCAGATTTGCTCTGATATGCTGGGTAAAAAATCTGGAAGGATTTACCCTTCTAGTTACTCACATGCCCTCAGTGTAACTACTCCCACCCTCGTTAGAATAACCAGAGAGAGGAAAGAAAAGACTATTGGGAACTCTGATTTTATTTACTAAAAAAAAAAAATGAAACTACAGTTTCACTTCCAAATGGAGGGCTGCCCACTACAAACTGTGGTAAAAATAAGCATAAAATCACATTCCAAGAACACTGATGTGATTTTAAGCTATTTAGAAGCAACAATACTATCACTTCTTCTCTGCAAATTTATAAAATACATCCTTTTTTCAATCACAGCCAGGCTGCTAATCAATTAAATGCAAAGCACACTTTTACCTTCAACTATAAACTTAAGATTCCAGGCATCTTCTTTTTTGAGAATTTTTTAAAATCATGCATGAAAATATTTTAAAAAACTCTGACACTCTGGGGTTTCCTTTTCATTGCTATCATTAAAGCAAGCTCAAATTTTGAAGTTTTTCACTGATGGTTAAATGTTCTGTTATACTAACTTGATGAAGATTTGAACTTTTGTGATGAACATTAACAGATCAAAGGTATTAGCAGCAACCTCTAGCAGAAGTGGGGGGAAAAAATCCATTAATGATCTGGTAGAATTGAAATTTTTACTTTAGTAAAAACACTTCAAACTGTGCCTTATTTGATGTCAAAATCAGAGTTCAGGAAAAATTGCTAGTTGCCTTTTGTTGTCAAGGTAATTGGTACATATTGTTTACAAAATATTTATCAATGCTTCCATTGTATAGTGTGCCATCAGGACAGAGAGAAAATACAAAATATAATATACATTACTAGCAATTTTGAGGTGTTGTGTTGGCACTAGAAAAATAACAGGTTATTACAAAACAGCAAAAGTATAATATATCAAAATCCCTGCCTACACCTACAAATCTTCATAGCTACTGGAAAAACACAGCACCCAGACCTGACTCACTCAGAGGTCCAGCTGGGGAGGTAAAGCTATTCTTTGTGCAGCTTCACCCCCACTTTGCAGAAGTTTTTCATGGGGGTTTGTCCATTTGCACTTGGACCTTGAACATCTCATTCCACTTGGGCATGTTGACAGAGCCTAGGGCCTGAAAAAACCATAAAACACCTGAAGTATGAATCAAATAACTCCAAAGCTTGACTGTTTCCTATGATATATAGTGCAAATCTGCAGTAATGAATGACACAGTATCTGAAAGCCAAAGTAGTTCCATGCTTTTTATCGTGGGTATTGCACAGACAAAATGTGCTTTTGACACTTTGTGAACAGCATAAACACTACAGCCCACACTGTCCTGTGACTGGTACAGATGAGCCACGTATTTAATTTCCATGAGCTCAGCTGACAGAAAGGGCTCTGCACTTCAAATGAGAAGCAGCACACTCTCTCCAAGGTGCTGAGTGCTGAACATCTCAGCCTCGCACTCACTTCCACTCACTCCCTTCATACATCAAAGAGGAAGAGCAAGTAAAGTAAAATTTTAAAAAGACATGCCCAGCTATTGCCTCAAACAAGAGAGCACCTAGAAGACTTACCTTGAGGATCTTCCTTAAGTAAAAAGGTATCAATTTTCCAGCTTGTCATAAGCAACTGCCAGAGGAAGGCACTACATCTGACAGAAAATATTCAAGCAGAACTAAGCTAATCCTGTCCAGAGCTACCTATATGCATACAAAAGAAATCAAGAGCTATTCCTTTCTCTTTCAATAAGTCAAAAGAAAGGGCACTGGCCTGGATCTTTGAAGTTTGTTGCAAAACTTTATTCAATACCATGTAGAAGTAAAAAGGCTGAGCGTGTACTTTTTTTGACCACAGATGTATTGCCTGATTTTAATAAGTGCTAAACACCTGCAGCTTTTATACAAGTGAAGACTGTCTCTGACAATAGGCACATAATTATCAAAACAGCTGCATATCTGGAATATCAATATGATGAGCTAAAATACTGCCCAATTTTAAGAAGCCACATTCCCTTAATCATTTCTCTGTAAGTACATAAAAGGATTACAAAAATCCAGATGCTATTTACCCAATAGATCCATTTTCACTTATTGCTTTTGTGGCTCCTTAGCCCAAACAGGGAAACAATAAATTGAGGGCACGTGAACATTCCAACTTTCCCAATTTCCATGATGTTCAATAAAAAGAAATTTCTCCTTCTCACAACTTTAATTTTCAGACTTTTCCAATCTTCAACTTTATGTAAATGCAGAATTACTCCAGAGTTAGCAACTATGAGTTCATACCAGGATAACTGAAAACTCTTCTGTTTTTCTTTTCTAATCAGAACATCTGAAAGTAAAATTTAGTTCTTTTTTTCCTATATAAGAAATATATAATTCAAAAAGCCATGCACTTATGAAAAAATATGTAATTAAAATTATAATGAAAACACATAAAGAAAATGTATTCTCTGGCTTTGGAAAAAGTATGAGAGTCTGTAAGTATATTCAAGTAGGGAGCCATTCATTATTACCCTGGATAATACACAAATATTGAGACCTATTTCATCTAAGGCTTCTCATCCAACTATTTCAGCCATTCATTTGGAAAACTGCAGGGAAGCTATGATACATCTTATAGCAAAAACATATACAGTATACAAGTATTTATAGAGGCTGCCTCCTAGACTAGTTGAAATTCCAGAAACCTTCACAAAATGGAAAAGAAATCAAAAATATTGCAAATGAAAATTCCTATAAATTTAGCTGCATCAAGATTGTGAAAGAATGGAAGGCAGCAAAAAAAAAAAAAAAAAAAAAAAAAAAAAAAAAAAAAAAAACCAGCAGAAAAGTTAGATGCAATTGGAGCCTATGTTAACCTAGTCATTTGAGCACAGAAGGTAACTCAAGATGGAAAGAGCTCAATGGCTTGGCTGATCCTTTGCTCCTAATCACGGGACATTCAGACAGCCTTTTTAGACTTTGACCTTCTCTGGCTCAAAAAATTGTTATGGGCTTGGAGTGAAAGTTGATCCTTGACCTAGAGAAGCCAGATTACGTGATCAGAACAGTCTAAAACCAGCCCACAGCCTGTGAACCAGGGGCAGCTTTGGTCTCTTACTCTGAGGAGAGTTTGGGTTCAGAAGGAGACAAAGGATGGGAGTCAATGTCTCTGGAATCTTGCATCCAGCTAGATAACCATCCAAAGATGGATTAAAGTCTTCCTCATTGTCTGAAACATTTTAAGTGCATGTTAAATTCCAGGCATGCATGAAATTCTCATTGATCTCAGTGATTTTTGAGATTATTATTGATTACTTTCACTGCTGTTTTCGGGAGTGATATTTCAGGAGTGAGCAAGCAATGCATGGTTTAAAGTGACTTCAGTGGGAGCACTAAACTGGAGAATACAGCTCCTGAACCACAACACTAAATTAATCTTTAGGGGCAGTGTTGTATTGCTAGACTACAGCAGAGGAATGTGCCTCTGTACAAAACTTTTGTTAAGGGGTTACAGTAATGCACTTTGGATGAATAGTAACAGTAATTATTCTGGCCTTATCTTCTCCGACAAACAACCCTGATTCCAGAATCTTTTAAGCCTCAAATTAAGCTTCAAAATCCTCCTTGACACCTGATCTGCCACAGATGCCTCAGATTTGATTTTGGAATAATGTTTTATTTTCATAAATAAGGATACTAGGAAATAAATATTAGACTGCTAGCAGAGGGAAGTTATTAAGAATGTCCACCAAAGGTTTGACCATCAGAAAAGGTCTTGTAGACTGAATTTCCAGTTCAAGGGAAGAGCTCTCTGCACAGGGATGATCCTGTCAGTATAACAGCTCTCGCTCTGCAGCAGGAGTCACTGAGCACATGCCTGCACCCTGTTCAGTGTATCACTGCTTCACCCAATCACAGGGTGAGATACTGTAAAATCAGAGAACTGGTATAAATTGACCTATTTTTGTTTATTGTAACAATAGCAGAGAAAACTGGGGTGTAACAAAAATATCAGCAAATATAATCAAGAAATCAACTGAATTTTATACAAAAGGTTGGCACCTCTTTAATTCTCAAGGAATAATATAATTGAAAGGCAGAAGATAATATAACAAAACAACAAAAGGTGCACAAAGATTGAAATAAAATGTACTATCTACAGCAGTAAAGGAACAATTAAAGAAAGATCCACATCTCACTGCACACTGGCTTTTCATGCCACCATTGTATACCTGTGGGTGGGAGGTGTCACTGCTGCCTGACACATTCTTGGTATATTTAGGAGAAATATTGCAAGGCAAGGGCTAAAACCATCAACGTGGAAGTCTTGAAGTGGCTACATCTGTGTACATAAACCAGATGAAAGAAAGCAGGCACTGAGTTTCGTCCCACCTCACCTTCAGAAGAGGCAACTGCGTACTGGAATTTGTCCTGCCTCTTGCTGACAGTGTTATGAAGCTGAAAGCAAGCATCTCTTGGCAAAGTGGGAGAGACAGAAGCCCAGCTCTCTTTATTGGGAACCTCCTGTTACACATGCTCTGCCTCTAAGAGCATTCCTCTAGCAAGGGCTGCAGCCACCTGCCCATCCACAGCTCCCCCTAAGCCTTAGGGGCAGGTGTCACCTCACACTGTCCTCAGACTGTGCATGAGTTGGCAGATGTCCTAGGCCAAGCATCTCCAAACTTATCCTGCTCTTCATTTATCCAAAGCAGTGTCTAAAGTTTCCTAGAAACACAAAGGAGAACAGGCAAGAGAACATTTAAATTATTTAACACCATGATGCTTGTGGTGCCACATGAAAAACAGGCTTTTTCAGCACTGTAGGATTGTATTTAAAATTCATTGTACTGGCATTGTTGTTCACAAATCCCAGGAGGAGTCAGCCAGTAATATCCCACACAATAAGATGAGAATATTCCCCAAATGTCTTTGGCTTTCCAAAGCTACTGGCAGATTGTAATTGAGACGAACATGCAAGTGGGCTAATTCACTTGGGTAAAACATCTTTTATTGGCTCAGGGTCATTTCTGTGAATAATCAAAATGAAATGCTGTGCTCACCAGAATTTATTATTTTATTCTAAAAATAGTCAATATGAGTGGGCAAGGGGTACGCTAGGGAAAATATTCTCTCATCTGCAGTATTATTTATTGCATACTATTCCCTTTTCTCTTTTTCTTTTTTTTTTTTTTTTTTTTCCTTAGGACAGAAAGATTTAGGTCAGGAAATATTTTTCGTGGAAAACAACTAGTTCATTTGCAAATCCTGCTTGGAATGCACATGCTCTTGGCAGGTTAACATTTGCCTAAAGGGGTCTCTGATGAGGAGAAACCAGGACTTCTGGTTCCATCAGAGCCAGCCCTTAGCAGTAGCCTAGATCAACCCACACTCAGCATTCAGAGAAATGAAAACAAAAGCATTCCCTCAAAACAACAAACAAAAAGGGGAGGGGAAGGGGAAGGAGGAGGAGAAGAACATTGTTAGTGTGTATATGTGGGGGTGAACAACAATAATAAGAAAAAAACACTACAAACAAAATTCCTAAAACCTATATAAGATGTCACTTGTTTTGATTATGGTTTGTGTTTTGTTGGGGGATTCTTAACGGTGTAACAGTTTTATTTACTGCATGGTAGGGTAGACTTTGTCTCTAACAATTCAACCTCCAAGTAATCAGTGGCTTTTTCGAGAACTTTTACCTTCTTGCTCCCTCTAGTGCTCCAAGAAACCCTGCACAATTTTACATAGCTCTAACGAGAATGTTTTCCTCATTATTTCCTTTCCCATCAAGAGTAACCAAAGCAACTTGATAGGAATGGACCAAAACTGAATTTATTGTGGCAATAATTTGAAATGCATACCTTCACTTGGCATGCTGCTATGTAATCCAAATTATTGTCCTTTCCATTGCTCAGATTATAATGGCTTATCTTTTGCAGACAAAGCAATATTCAGATTTGAGGCAAGAAGTACAAACATGCACACTACTACAATTTCTTTTGAACACTTTTTCACATTGATGGCATAGACCCAAGTTGTGATCATCAATTAAACATTCTTATTACCAAAGGAAAAAAAAAAAAGTGTCTGCTCGTTGTACTCAGTAACTTGCCTGCATCATGGTGCAGAGTCATAAAGCTAGCCATGCTCAACTTCAAGCAAACAAGTTAAATAAGTTTCTAAGCTTAAAGGAAAAACCATCCTCTACTAGATGCCATCATTAACATTTGCCACCCTACATACTGCTAGAGGTGGCAACAAGCCTGAACTGCTTGATTATACATGAGGAGCACCACTGGCACGTTTGCACAGGACAGCAGCTACAAGATTCATCCTATTCCCCAAACATCTGTGCTTCTACATTTTAAGAAGTACACCTTTTTTAATCTATTTTTTATTATTTTAAAGAGAAGCTATAACATTTGGATCTAAAATATGAACATAGCACAACACACTTACTGCCCATAACTGCAATTGGCCAAAGACAGCGCTGCTCCCAGGCATGTCAGTGGAGCAAGTTAAAATCTGAAATGCCAAGTTAGCAAGACAAGACAGTAATAATTAACTTCCTGAGGAGTAGAAGTACTTGCAGCATAGGCATCTGCAGAATCTGCTGTGGAAAACATTATTCTGTGATTCAAACGTGGGCAGAAGCCTAGAAGCCTAGTACTAGTTTTTCCAGTCTGACTTTTGCCAGTGGCAAGCCAGAAACCTCCTCATGGCAGTAAAGCATGAGACCAAATCTTCTGCTGCACCAGCACAATCCTCCTGCCACTGTGTAAATTAGAGATGGAGAAGAGCAAAGCCCTTGATTCTCTTAGTTTTCAAAAACATTTTTAAAGCTATTTTTGCTACACACAGGAATATCATGAATCAGAATGATCTTAAAATAAAATGTTTTCCTCTTTTTTTTATATATATCTACAGATTACTGTAGCAAGCTTGCCATAGACAACAGTGGTCTTCATAAATAAATATTATTTCAACTTCCCATGTCAAATAAACTGTCATATGCTTTAGTGATACATCAAGAGGCCAACATTGTTTTGCTTCCATGGGTTCAATTGAAATTTTGTCTCCTCCACTACGCTATGTGCCTAAGTCTTTGAAGGAAGACTTAAGCCAACTGCTACATAGAAGGAAAAACTATAATATAGCAATGAATACTGAAAAAAGCTTCATGCCCAATACTGATACAATGGCAGATGCTTTTGATGCACAGGTCTGCTTTTTGAGAAATCAACTCAAAAAATTTTAGAAGGTACGTATAATATGTATAATTCAAAGTCATATTCCTTCCTTTAGAAAATCAATTCAATGTGAACCAAGAAAATGCGTTATCCTTGTTTCCTCAAAGTCTTTAATGCTTCTGACTGCTCAGAGTTTGGGTTCAGATCAAAGCAAGATAAAAGTGAATTAAAGATTCTTCTAATCTGTTATTCATATCTGATTAAAATATATTTCCTTTTACCTATTGCATAATATATAATATATTTTGTTTTATTGTGTCTTGGCAAGAAAACTGAATACAATATGTTTGAGGAAAATGAAGTTTTATTTAAATGTAGTAAATCCTTTATCTGCACTTGTATCAAAACATATAAAATCTCTACAGAGGTAAGTAAATAAGTTAGGACAATCATTAATATATCTGCCAACAAAATAAATGTTTATACTTAGTTGATTAAATTTGTATGGTAGAAACATAATAAAATTTTCTAAGGAATCTAAGCAATTAATTGTCATTTAGGAGGGTAAAAAAAAAAGAAAGGTATGGACAAGATAATTTTAAAAGTTCTGCTATTTCATTTGAAAAACTTCAGAGCCATAAGTATTTTCTTCACCCACTTCTGCTCCTGGCCATTAACTTTCCTGCATGAATAAAATAAGATAAAAAACCCTACACAAATCCTACACAAAACATTTTTGCTACTGCCCAATTAAAAAAAAAAAAAAAAAACAAAACCAAAACCAAAACAAAACAAAAAAAACAAAACAAGCAAATAAGCAAACAAGAAAAGACACACACAAACACCCCTCTCCCCTCCCCTGCCCCCTCCCAAAAAAAACAAAACAGGAAGAGGAATAACAAACAAAACCAGGAAGAATGGCTTGTATCTCCTTAGTCTCTTATCAAAGACTATTTGTTATTCTTAGTTAAAGATAACTGTTGATGCTTTTAAGTAGATAGAATTCCATAATTGCAGACAATATCTTCCTATAAAAAGAACTTACTTCAATAGATGGAAAGTCCACATAAGGATTTTTTGTTTCCCCAAACCAAACAATAGGGAAAAAACTGCTATATCCTCAGTTACAGCACTATCTTTGCAATGCTTCTAATTGACATAAACGCTTCTGCTGGAAGAAACTGGATGAAAGGACAGGTCCTTGGTTTCTGATCCTCTCTGGTACACTGCAATTGTTCTCAGGCATTCCTGTCTATGTTACACTTACCAGAGTGGCTTTTCTGGGCAAGTATTTTCTTTGAGATGGCTCTTGCCATCCAACTTTTCTTTCATAACATAATTGACTTGGACTGCTGCACCCATTCTTGGCTTCATTAATGCCAAAGGGCAACATGGAAACATACTATCTGCTTTTATGTCACTTTATATTATTGTGATCTAAATTAGTGTCATAACTGTTTCAAATGCTTCTTGGCAACAGAGGCAGGAACTTCAGCAATTGGGGTCACCCTGCAGCATTTTGTACATGTCTCCATATCCCATTCAGTTCAGAAGGAAAGAAAGAGTGGACCTGAGGACACCAGTCAGACTGGCAACTGCAGCCTCACCTATATCAGTATCAAAAGATTCAAATATTGAACAGAAAAAAGTAGTTGTATAGATTTCCCAACTCTGTTTGGACCCACTGAAAAAGCCCTAAAACCTGACCATTGCTTTTGAGACTCTTTACTGTTTGGCCCTTGATTGTGTCAACAAGGATCTCTCTGTGAGACATCCACATTTTTCAGCACTTTCAAAATGATATGAAGAAAGACTGGCAATCAAGCTGATATTTTTCTCTACCCCATGAAACCAACTAAAACTCATATTTGTAGAGACAACAAAAACTAGTTGCCAAAAGCTCTCCATAACTTTCTGCAATTATTGAAGAAGCATGTTCAAACCTCAGTACTGACTAGGCCCATAGAGAAAATCTCACTCCCACACTTGAATATTGAATGTTGGCTCAAACAGAATCAGAAGTTGCTTTCTTGATTATTATCTAATGCTTTAAACTGTTGTTCTTGTGAACACAGCTGCTAGGAAACATTCTTCAATACACAGATCCCCATACACATATTTTTTGTAAGTGGTACAAAATGTCTGTTTTCTTCAAGTTCTTCCTGAACCAGGTGTTTTTCACCTGACACCTACTGATGCACTCTCTGATGGAAGACATGGAACTACTGGAGAAAGTCTAGAGGAGAACCACAAAGTTGTTAAGAGGACTAGAGAATCTCCCCTACAAAGATAGGCTGAGAAAGCTGTGTCTGTCCAGCCTGGAGAAGAGAAAGTTGTGTGGAGACCTCACAGCAACCTTCCAGTATCTGGAGGGGCTACAAGGGGCCTATTCTTCATCAGGAACTGTAATGATGGAGCAAGAGGGAATGGTTTCAGACTGAAAGAAGGTCCCATCCCTGCAGGTGTTCAAGGCCAGGTTGGACAGGGCTCTGAGCCATCTGGTCCAGTGAAAGGTGTCCCTGTCCATGGCAGGGGGGCTGGAATTAGATGATATTTCAGGTCCCTTCCAAACCATTCCATGATTCTAAGATGCCAGATAAGTGTAAGTGTGAGTTCTGATACCAGAGCAGAATAGGGGCAAGACATCATCAATGTCTTCGAACTCTCTGAGAGCAGTACGTTTATTCAGAGAAAATGCTCTGATGATTTAGCAGAAGTGAAACAGAAAAAGTCCCAGCTCTTCAGTACTCCTTAAAGTGACAATTTCTGGGGAAGCTTTTCATATCCAAGATCTGGCAACCAATATAGTGAGCAAAAGGCAAAATATCTACCAAGGGAAGCATTTTCCTTGGATGATGAAGCTTTTTCAGCTGGGGTCTATTTAAAGACCTGTGTAACACACAGCATCAAAAAACCATGAAGTCAGCTGTCACTGGACAGCATGGGGTTTTCAGGCCAAAGCCTGAAAACACTGATTGATAACGAAGAAAACTAGAGTCTTTGAAAAGAAGAATAATCTTGACCAAAGTTGTAGCAAATGCAACCTTGATGCAGACAAAAATCTTGAACTTCCTGAAAACTTGTGGCAGTTTCTCTGCTACATCTATGTATGTGCAATCACAGGTATTTATAAGGGAGCAAGGCTTGCCAACAAGAGTTTTTCAGTTCTTCCTGCAGTCAATACCTTTAAGTGATTAAAAAGAGGGCTCTTCACCCTTTGCAGAGACCTTCAGGTACAGAGCTACAGAGTCTGCTGTCAGTCTCCATCCCTGAGCTCAGACACACAGTAGATCTTCGGTGCTCCTGCTCTTCTCAGCTGAAGGCTGTGGGTTAATACTAAATCTATCCATTTCACAATTAGAGACATATAATTACAGACACCTTTATTTGCACTTAGATTTAAGGTAGAAATCTATACAGTATATGCAATGAAAATCTCGATAATTTCTCAAACATTTCTGCAAAGACTATTTTCAAAAGTTACTTAACATTTTATATATAGAAATACCTAAATACGTCTATTTTACCCAGTTGCTGGGCACCCAGAAAATCTATTTTTAATTGCACATCTTGCAAAGACCTCAAAATATAATTTTATGCATTAAATTTAATTGCCAGTTTGTCTACAACATGCAGGTAGTAAAAAAGAGACTACTAATTGATCAGCATGTAAACAGCCTCAGCTCTGGGCCATAAATAAGCATTTTCAGCATGTAGCTGGCCACTGACAAGTGCCACTTCTAATCACTTAGTTAACATTGAAAGGGAAAATAAACCCCAACAACACAACACTTCAACATGCTGTGTATGACCTCAATTCTTACCTTTCACATACTGAGAATACTCTTTTAGCTAGATTCAACCTATTTTGTATTCACACACTGCTAACAGAATTATTTATAACAGACTTCTAAGAAAACAATTTCAGGTTCTTCTTATTAGACAATTATCATTAGCTACAAAGTATCAGATGACTACAACTCCTCAGCTAGAGCATTACACACATATTCCATTTGATTCAGCATAGATGTCACACTCCTTCCCTCACATACGCAGATACAATTATATAAGTCTTAAGCTTTCACATTTTGTGGAAGTTTATTCACATTTCAAAACATTTTTGTCTGAGGGAGCACTGAAGTTTTTTGGGGATCTGGTTATGGCATATAGCAAGGTAAGTAGAACAGGATTAAGGGAGATGTAAAAATGATATTTGGAATAAAGTTTGCATTTCCCTGTTTCAGCACACACTAAGGACAAAAGTGTTTCTGATACTTTTTCTCAGATTTACTCAAATGAGCATTTACTGCCTCAAAAAGAGGGTGAAAGAACTCCTGTTTGATCTTGCCTTATACCACTGCAAGTTAGGGGATCCTACCTTTTTCTGCTGGACACCTCACTGCCAGTTTATCCCAAGGCACTTCTTTAAATTGCCCATGGCATGCACAGGCAGCAAAATTACGTATGTGTGGTGCTCTGTAGCTGGAATACATCAGTTGCACATGGAAATCTCACCTATTGACTTTTGCTTATATACCTTATATTTCCTTTTTCTCCATTTGTATATCATAGAAAGCAGATAGGAACCTTGGTGCTTTGATCAGCCTAAATTAAAGATGTGCATACACCTGTGCAACGCAGACTCTGATCATGACTTTTACAGGGCCATTGTGAAAGGAGTCACAATTTTTCCCAGGACATAGCTCCATGTAGTAATAAGCATGAGGACACTGCTGGAAAAATATTGGAATGTGATAGAAAAATTTAATAAAGAAGAAAGATGCTTTGATTTGTTTCAGTGATCCATATCATTATTCAGCTTGGAGAACTCATCTGCTAAAACATTCAGCTGTACCTGGCCTGTTGATAGCAGCAGATTGCTGCTTTCTGCTCAAGAATGAGACAGCTGGAATTCCTGCACTGTACCTGCTGCCCATCCCCATCACACTTGCAACAGCACCAGTTCTGCTTGTAATGTAAGGATCTCATACACAACTCAGGAAACATTTTCTCTTTAGCTGTTGTAGGTCTGAGCTAGTCAGCTCTCAATCACTTCAAGTAAGATCGTTTTGCTGCTAGCTTTGATCTCCCTATTCTTAAGAAAGAAAAATTGAAAGTGCTGACATAAAAAGATTAGATCATATTAAACTGAATCAAAGAAAGTGTCAGCTTTACTACTTACTAGGAAAAGACCAGGAAAGCAATATCCTTAGCTAAATTGGTTTTAGACAGATCTAGGAGTCGAGCATTCAGAGTTCGATTCGGCTTCCAAATGTATGTGATTTCAGACCCCAGTGATTCAAATTTCACAAGGACAAGCAAGCTCAAAAGGTACACAATTCCTTTGCTGAAAATCATACTATACATCTTGCACTACCCTGGGCAAAATTTATCATCTGTGGTCATGACTGAACCAAAGCAGAGAAATAAGTTCTTTCCTTCCAGAAGAAAAATCTGTACAGAAATTTAATATGCAGCCATATTCCAAGTGGTAATTTGTGAGTTTTGCCATCCTGTTCACTAATACTATCACCCTTCCAGCCCCACTGAATTTGTGGTACTTTGATTTAAAGTTCAGACCTTCTGTTTATTTTTGGTCACATCATTTGGTCACATCTATTACTGTATGAAAATTTAAAAAGGGCCTGAAACAATCTGCTCAAAGGTTGGCCAAAGCCCTTCTTTTGACCTAGGCTAGTGGAATACCTGATCTAGTGGAATATAAGGGAATAGTCCCCTAAAAGTGTGATTATCATCTTCCCAGTTTTGGTATTGAATATTTCAGATACTCAGTTGACTTTATAATTTTGTAATTTTGAGCTTAACTCTAGTTTACAATTCAGTGTGAAGGGCTTACTTTCATAGTCAGAAAAAATTCCAGTTGAAAGAAAATGAAACTTTCCTTACAAGAATCACACAAGAAAAGTATTGTTTAAAATCCTCAGCTGTGTTTGATTCCAAATCCAGAGGTGTTGAGATATTTCTTAATGAATTATGAATTCAAGGATTCTTTCATCATTAATGTATAATTGACCTTTTCTGTCCAGACTCCTAGTTTAGTGATTTATTCTGACAAATAAATAAATGAATGAAACAAAAATCTTCAAAACACTTTTGTTGAAACTTGCATACGTTAGGAATGCCCCAAGTTGAAGAAAGGGAAAATATCCTCTGAGACAGAACCTGGTACAGTGGCACTCAATTAGATTTTGACCTCCTTTACCCATAAGGGATTGGTAGACAGACATTGTTTGCTACTCGCCTGAATTAAATTGGGTCTCCTGAGATGCATATGAAGTAATTTAAAAAAAGAAAAACACTGTTAACTGAATTTACTCAACCATCAGTCTGAAGCAAACCTTATTTACTGTATTCATCTACTAAACTAATATAATCTTTCATATTTTAATCAGAAGAAAGTGGCATTTAATTAGTGTTACACAGCCAAGACTTCAAGAAGCTCCCCTATCTGAGCATTCAGCCAGGTTACCATTTTTCAGTCTCACCACAGTGATTCTTGTATGTTTTTATGCTTCCCTTGGTAGAAGCAAACTCCAGGATTGTTTTATTAATTCAACTGCCTGACACCCTCCCTCAGCAGGAATAAGCACCCTCTTCACAATTCCATACAAATCACATCTTTTGGCTCAGCTGCCTTACACTGCAAGGACTGGAGCCACCTCCTGTCCCAAATCCCTAAATTTCCTTGAATAGATTTCATCATCTTTTTAATTACTTGTGGTTGAGACAGAGCTATTATATAAACAAAACAAAAACCAAATAAAATCAATCATTTTTAATATCAGCAATCTACAGGTCTAGACATGCCAACAAAAATAAAAGAAAGCCAAAACCCCTGTGCATGTGACTGCCATACCTTCCCTTTTACTTCTTTCAGTTAAGAGCTATGGAAATGTTCTTCTGCTGAGTGGTTTCAGACTATGACTCAGAGATCCTTGGCTGTTCCTTGAACATTCTGTTTCTTCCATCCTGAGGCGCTGAAATTAAGCGGGCTACTTCAATGATGGCATATTTTCAGTTTCTGCCCAAATTTTCTGCATCTGCCTTCTTTTTTATTTCACGTCCACTACTTCTCTCACACTCTGCTTTGTAAAATTGACTGGTTTTTGCTCCAGCTGGGGACCTTGGAAACCTTCCACTCCCAGCCTCATGAAGAAACTGAGGATAACTGTTTTCACATCAAATATGGACATCCCATTGTACTATGGCATACCGAGCAGGGTGGTGGCTGCTGGGGTTTAAGGGCTTCTAGGTGCTTTGGGTCCTGAGTGGCTTGGCAGAGTTCTGATATTATACCAATCCATTCTAATGATAAAGCACTTTCATAAGCTCACTCGCTCTGACCCATAGGTACACGCAGACAAAGCCTGTACATCTTTAGGGTTTTATTTATTTTTGAATGACTAAATTTCATATTTTTTTGAACTAGGCAACCTGAATTCCTGATTTTAGAAAAGCATAATGGACCAAAAAACATGAACAAATCAAGCCTCAATAAACAAAACCTCAAATATTTATATATATTTAATATTTCATCATTGTACAGCATGGAATTATAGCAGCAGCTCTGCAATATTGGCCATTTAAAATCAAATTCTTCTATTTCAAAGTGAACTTCCCTTGTCACTGCCTGCCCACAATCATATTGCAGCAATTAACTTCTAAGTCACTGGTTCTACAGTTTCAGCTATTTGATAGTGTAGTCCAATAAAAGTGGCATGAGCTAATTTCATAGGAGCTTCAAAGACTTGTTTTGGAGGAGGCAACCACTTACTACAAAAAAAAATTGTACTTTTTTTCTCCAAGCACAATATATAATTATATAATTTATGATATATTATTCATTAAATGTTCACTTATTTTACACAAGTATAGGCTGAAGATCACAGCCTTGTCTGAAGTACTAGCATCATAATATATTTATTGAGAAGTTTATTGATCACAGTCTGAATGTTTATCTTATTTACCTTTAACATTCCTGTTAAACAGCATTTTGAAATTATCTTTGAAGAAAAAGGAAACAAAAAGATGAGACAAACAAACTAGGTCATTAAAAAGGTACTTGAGAATACTTCCAGCAGCAACCCGCAGGCTTAGGGGAAAGCTCGTTGTCAAGTATGATTTATGAAAACTTTTTAAATTTACTTAAGATAACTGGGAGGCAGACTAGGCTATTACACTAATAACCTCTTTAACATAAAGTCTTATGGAATACAGTGCATCCTTTATACAATAAAAAGGTTAATTTAATTTGTCACAAGACAGATCTGAATTAACAGGGAAATAGAAAGGCTCTCAATTTGTATGATAAAATAAAAATACTAGGTGATAGCCAAGCTATTGCCATTTAATTGTTTTTTCTTGCCTTATCATGTAAAAAATTATAAGTGTGCATGCAAGAAAGTACTACAGTCAAATGCAGAGCCACCACAAAATAAAAAATCTACTATGCACTGACATTTCAGATCAGCCTTTTTTTTCCTCTGCATTAAGTAGGCCATTTGTATTTTAAAAATCCAGTTAAATTAAAAAAACCCATTAATTTGGCAGATTTTTGTTCCACATATAATAAGTTTCTTGCTTAACCAAGAACTGGCACCATTCCTACTGACCTACAGATGAAAACTCACCTCTGCTTCTACTTTTTGTTTCTCATACACATATTGTTATTGTTAACACTACACATATTGTTAACAGTTGAAAATTTATTGCATGTAGCTTGTGTGTGCATCTATGCAAACACACAGACACACACATAAGTTATGTTGAAGCTGTATCCTGTTCTGAACCTAGACTGGGAGACGATCATGATGAACAACAGGAGATCCTTCTGAAGAATGAGAGACTCCTTGTTGCTGCATCGCAAAATTAATGAATACCTGTAAGACATGATAAAAAAGTAGGATTTTCAAAATAAAAGCACTTGAATTCAGACTTCGGGGATATAGGTGATGGTATGTCTTAGCTGCTCTCCTTTGGTTTTTTGACAAAATAATGAGTAATTTATGTTGAGGGAACCCCTCTAAAAACTCTTACAGTCTTATAAACTCTAGAAATAATCCCTCTTCCCCTCTCCAGCTAAGACAGGGGTTGATAAATGATTATAGTAAAATGGGTTACAGGATAAGAAAAACACATAAGTAATTAAAAAATAAATAAGTAAATGTGAAACAATGGTTTTAAACCTCTTTGAACGACATACCTAAAGAATCTGAGTCTGTTGTTTCTGACAATTAATATTACTGATGGGAGTGCAAATTTTTCAAGGTGAAAGCACACATCTGATTCATCAACTAATGTGCCTCCTTGAATTGGTTTGGGTTTCTTTAAACACAGATCTTGCTATAGAAAGGCTTGCTTCATTTTTAAACACACGACTATTGCACAGCAAGGCATGCAGAGGGAAAAATGGCTCTTCTTTATTCAAATGATCCTCTTCGTATGCAAACAAACTTGGGGTGCATTATAAGTGTGTTTGTTACCATGAAGAACTATTTTCCTGTTTAATACTGACACTCAGTCACAGAGGAAGCAGTGGAAGGTGACTGAGGTGATGCATCACCATGAAAAATGGAGAGGAAGTAGACCTGAGAGAACAATGCCTGAAGAAACAGGCTGAAATTATCTTATATGCAGTCACTCAGTGAATAGATCATTTACAAGTAGTTAGTAGACCAGCATAGAGGAGAATACTTCAGTAATGATTTGCACATGGGAAAAAGGAACAAATTCACACCATCAATCATAGAAAATTAATATTTTGACTGGATGTGCCTCTCAGTTTGCAGGATGAATAACAAGCAGTTGCATATGAAGATGCTGTAACACATCACAATCACCCAAAAATCCCATGCTTGCCATCAATGTGCTCTTCTTTTTCTAACAATAGGGTTTCATGGTCTTTAGCAGTCAGGTCTCTTCCATCTGTTTGTGTATTTAAAATTCTCACAGGAAACTGTTCTGAAAGTCTAAGATTTACCAAAATTTACAGAGACCGGTTCAACCTTTTCAAGGACATTGGTAGGATCTCAACTTTTGGCTTGTGAAGGTGGTGGCTCATAGTCCCACCTTGCCATCGTGCACAGCTCCAGATTCATCTAAGCACTGATTATGTTTGTGCACACTACAAGTATGTGCCTTGCTGTGATGCCTTTACTATGCTCACCTCCAGCATAAAAGCAGAGGTGGGACATGGGATCACTGTGTGATCTGAGACGGCCTGGAACTGCTGGAGTTCAGCAGTAACCCAGCTGAATGCAAGTACATGCAAGTAACCCAGCAAAAGATAGAATATTCTCCTAAATCAATAACTACAATACACAGCATATTTAGGGGGGAAAAAAAAAAGGCACATGGGGACTGGGAAAGTATGGGGGCAGGGAGGAAAAGAAAGAAAAAAGATAAAATACCTGCTCTAATGTGGTTTGGCTAATGGAGTAGTGTTTGATTTGGAGAAAAGCTTTGTGATTCTCTAGGACTCTGAAGAGCTCTGCTAAACATCCCTGACTTCTTGGTACATGGTACTCGAGCAGGTTAAGATGTTGTCCCTGAAAACAAGCAAAAATTAAAAAAAAAAAAAAAAAAAAAAAAAAAAAAAAAAAAAAGCAGAAAAAAGTGAACGTACTTTGTGATGAAGCTACACTTGCTTATAATCAGGCTAACTTCAATAGTTGCTTATTGCAGATTAATATGGAAAATATGAGCTTTTAAAAAAGAACACATTTTGTCCACATTCAAAGCACGAAGAGCGGTTCATACTGAGAGCACAGATTTTGTGTGTATTCGGAGGTGCCGGCTTGTTAATCTCATAAAAAATATAAAACTTTAGGGCAATTTTAATCTAATAGACTAATGCTGTTACAATGCAGCCCAGGAAAAGGCTGAGCATATACAGACGCACAGCTGTCTGAGCACAATACAAACTTTTACACACAAAGAGGTTCATATCTAAGATAAACATTGCTTTCCATGATTCTTTTCCTAAACACAGTTAAAGTAAAAGCCCTTGAGAGTTTTTACTGGAATGTAATTGCTATAGGTCTTTTTAAGGCTTTCTATTAAATCAAACAATCTCAGTAAAGGCTGAGACTTATCAACTGCAGGTCTTATCAGAAAGCAATCATAGCAAATACTCTTAGTGACTACACTGTTGTCCTAATTCAGGTGAACACAGGTTTGAGTTCAACTTCATCAATAATAAAAGCAAAAGGAAATTTTCAGTCAAGAGAAATACCTTTTTATTTACATTGCCTAAATATCTGTTTGGAGTTGATTTAACCAACACCACAGGTCCTTCTTTTATGAATTGCTTAACAGAAAAATAAAAGGGATATTCATATGTACTTTTTCCATGAAGATCAAAATATCCAAACATGTAGATACTGTTCTTATCAGCCCCAAATTACTCCTGCAAAATACTACAACAAGGAGTTTTATCTGTACCTTAAACTGTGTTCCAGGAAAATGCAGTTGTAGACAGTCCAAAATCATTTTTCCATAACTTACTTCTTTGCTAAGCCAAACCTTGACAGAATAACCATCTCCGAACCTGGGAATGAGATGCAGAAACATAAATCCATGAAGACACCATGAAGAAAAGAACATTTGCTTCAATTGATTTTTCTTATGATTATATCAAATATCATGCATGCCTACTGCATTATCACTGTGATTTTACTATAATGTTATTGAACAACAGAATTTCAATGAGAAAGTTTTAAAATTAATAATAACACAGACAATAAACATGTTATACTTAATTTTCATTACTAGTGTGTTCCACTACTCAATATACCTGGACTTTTGTTAAGTAAACTATGCTTTAATTGCTATATTGCTTTAGTGGTCAGTATAGAACTATGAGGATTACTAATCACACATATAGAAAAAGAAAAAAAAAACAATCCTTCAACTTTTCTAATGAGAAAAATGGGCGTGTAGAACAATTTTTCCAATCTGTTAACAAAGCTGCACCGTCAAAAGCAGATTTCAGCAGTGAGAATACAATGGTGTTTCAACGAGATGCAAAGGCAAGGGTAGGGATATTTAAGGAAATGGAAAAGTTAACAAATTGTCTTTGTCTCTATGACCATGAAATCTCTCTCAGAATAATTTAGTAAATGAACTTCACTTTCTCAACACAAATGTGATAAAAATCAAGTATAGGCAATCTAAAAAACACTATATTTTTATTAACTTCACTCACTGCTGATGGTTATTTGAGAAAGTTGCAATAAACCAGTGAACACTGAAACAACACCCATGTTCTTATGCACATTTCTTCACCAATGGAGGTTGTGGTGCACCAGTCCCCAGACTGGGGTGCACAGACAGAGCTCAGCAGAGATATGGGACAAAAAGGGGTTGTGCTGCACCCTTTCCCTCCTTTGCAGCTACATATCCTCCCTCCTTTGAGTTTCCCTTCTTGGTAAATTGCTAGGGAAGAACACCAGCATTAGCCACTTCAGTTTTCCACTGCTACTGCTGCTCCCTGTTGCCAGTGAGCAACGGAAAGGAAGGGCTGCAAGGGGAACAGGGAGCTTGGGCAGCATTGCTCATGTCTCCCCAGAAATCTGTCACTTCCCCTTTCTTTCCACTGACCATCACTCCCACATCCTTCATTCCAGCACAACTCCCTTTTCTGTACTCTCTAGTGTGGCAACTACTCATTGCCTAATCCATTATTCCAGTGGTTTGGTTCCTAGTGATTACCTCTGTAATATGCCCTTGTGCCAAAACCTTCCTCTCTTGTGTCTTTCCTGTGCACAAGGAACAGCTGGCTTAATTTGGTCTGACTGGTGAGAGGCACGTTTTCATGTCATCAAAGCAGGGGGTACATCACAGCACACTCTACAATGTTTCCCTATTTCAATACATTAAAAAATGCCTACAAGTTATCAATCAAAAGGTAAAAAAAAAGATAGAACTATTTCGAGATATATGTCCAGTTTAACCAGTGCTTCAGTGATTCCCAGCAAAATATTCTACATGAAACACCACATGTTCCTCAACTACAATAAGTATATACCAATGTAAGGGCTTTAATTTTTATTTTGTGTTGGGTCAGAAACTCTGTTGTTATAAAGGAACAGTCTGCATTGATTTAAGAGCACTGCAAGTTTTCACAATGAAATAAAATAGACTGTAGATTTTATTCTATTAAGAATTTCACATGAATTCAAAATACATTTTCCAAGGATCTCAAACAAAAATCCTAATTTTTTATGTAGGACAAAACACTGGCAGCTTCAGCATAAAAATGAAAAGCCCCATTGCAGATAAATGAGCGTAGGGATTTTTAGCCTTTGGTTGGTTTGTGGGGGTTTTGTGGGTTGTTTTTATGTTGTTGGGTTTTTTCTTTGGCTGGGTTTATTTCTTTGGTTTGTTTATTTTTTATTGTAGTCAAATGCAACCACTGAACTACTTGAAATGGAGTAAGAAACATCCTGATGCAGTGTCCTGTCTGTTGGTTCCTGAAGGACATTTCATAACTAAATTGTATTGAGTCTAGACAGCAGGGTACTAAATATTTACTGGAGAGTGTAGCCTGACAGACGAACAGTGCTGATTCATCAAGGAGATCCAGAATTAGGTGGAATCCAAAGCAATGTCTGGCAGATTTGCTTTGCAATGATTTACTAAGTTTTAAATAGATTTCTAATTAAATGTTTTAAATGCATAGCATCATCCCTGAAAAAAATACATTTGACAATAAAAAAGTTGTTACAAAGACATATATAGTTAACAAGGGTATTCAATTTAGTTGACAGCTAACCCGAGGCAACATTTTACAAGAGATTATTGATTCTGATCAGTTTTTTGGCATTTCTATACAATGACCATTGAATTACAGTTTGAAAAGTGCTGGTTTTATGAGACATTCAACAGTCTCATAAAATGAAATTGCTGTATGCAATGAAGTTTCCAAAGAAAATGAATCAAAATTCTGATTAGCAAAGACAGAGGAGTCTGTGCAACTTTGGTTTAGTTCTAAATTGTGAATGGCATAAATGCCAGCATGGCACCAATAAAAAGCTTTAAAAGATTTTCTTCTCTTGGCTAGTCAAGTTATGATGCTTCTATACCTTGATTTTATACTTTGTTTTAGTACAAGAGCTCCCCATATAGAGTAAGCTGATCAGCAATAAACATTTCCCCCTGCTATAATCAGCAAGCTGCTTTCAGCAGTGCACTGAGGCAATGGAAACGGAGTTGACCATTTTGTTCACTGTTTTCCTCTCTAATTCAGACAATTTAATTAATTCAGGAACCCAAAGTGGAATTACACAGAAAAGCACAATCTGGTTTGATTAGCACTGTTAGGATCAAACCTTTAGCACCTGGTAGTTCAAGACCTAACGAGGAAGACGTATCCTTAGAATGGCCCTCGTTGAGCCAGCAGACTCATTCAGCAGCCATCTGCTGCAAAAGGATCTTCATTCCTTCAAAGCTATTCAACAGAGAACATTGTGCACTGCCATGTTACTTTAACAACACCTCCATTTCTATTTTTGTATAAACAAACACACAAAACCACATATTCTGACAAAAAAAATATTTTTTTTCTCTCTATACCTCCTCTTCTTCCTCAGTCTAACTACTAGTTCATGCTTGATTTTCACCTTATTAGTAGTTCTGGGAGTATAACTTATTGAGTGTTTTTTCTGTTAAAATGCCAACATGAGACTGAAGCTAAAATATAAATTCCCAAACTGACTGTAAACTAATTAACTTGACTATTTAACAACAGCATAGGCTGCAGAAGCAGGAGCATAGCAAGAACTACAAGAACTCCACACTTCTAATTTACATAGGTCCTCAAGATATCTGAGCACTCACATAACAAGGGAGGAAAATTAACATAAAAAGGTAGCAAGGAATGGAAATATTTCCATACCAGGAGTTACTAAATAGGGTAGCACTTTTCATCATAAAAGAAAGATGACAAGGTGGTCAAAAGGCATTTTTAGGGAGCCCAGAATCAGGACTTAGCAATGAAAATAGGAAATAATTCTTTGCTTATATGTTTCTCATGCAAGTGCAGAGGACATACAGTTAAATTATGGGAAAAGAGATGCCAAGTCAGTTAGATGAAGTAATCTTCCTCACACTGTTTAGAGAAACTGTACAACTCAATGACATGGGATGTGCTAGATGTCACAACTTGGCATGAGTTGAATAAGAGACCAGAAAAACTCACGGTGGGGATCTACTAAAATCACTTCTGACTCAAGAAGCCTCTAAAAATGAAACTGCTGAAGGTGGTTGCGTAATGTGGTAACTTCCCGTGCTGATCTTGTTCCTGTACTTTTCCCTCTTGACCACTTTCAGAGAGAGATTACTGTGCTAGCAGGTGTTTGATCTGACCTCAGGCTTCTTTTGGCATAAATGTCACCAAGAAGAGGTCAGCCTGGGTAAATCTCCCAAATGACTCCTCAGTTCCCAGAAGGGTTTTGCAGTGCCACAGACACACTGCCAGCAGTACAAAAATAGTTTATGCAAATAGACTTCAGATATGTGTCTACACTGTCTCCAGTCCCACACTGAAATAAAGTGTAACCAAATCTATACTGATGAGGAAGTCCCCTGGATGCTTTCCTGGTCCTCTTTTAACCTTGCAATGGTAATGGAAGTGGATTTAGTGGCCCAAAGGCTGAAAATTCTCATGAATATCAAGGAGAGGAGCTGCCACTTGGGGCAGAGTAGCTTCTCAATGTTCCCTTCTGCCTATTTCTTGGAGGTGCTGGTTCAGAGGTTTGAATGGAGACAAGAATCCCTGTTGAAACATAGCTGAGCCTGCATTTGGTCACAAGGATTCCCTAAAGGAGTTAAGCCAATGGGTTTTCTTAAGCTTTACCCATGAAAACCTGTTTTATGTGAAGGGTGAAAAAGAAAGTATATTATCAGCAAACTTTTATTTGCTTTAAGAAAAAAAAAAAAAAATCTGTGTTTTCTTTTAAACGCTTCAAGAGTTTGCTTGCATACAAATGAACAAAACCAAACTTTGAAACCACTGTATTAAATTACAGCAGGTCCAGAATAAACAGCTTGTCAAATCACGCTCTTCCCAGAGCCTATTTACCAACTCTTCTCTCCCCCAGTAAAATTTGCTGAATGTAACCTCAGGAAATGAAGAACATGGCCCCATTTCCTAAACTTTGAGGAATAAGAAAAGTATCTAATCACCCATATGCTTTTTTTTCCCCACTAATCAAAGAGTACATTTCCTGGAGAATGTTGTGCTATATTTATATTTATATTTATATTTATATTTATATATATATACACACATCAAAAAATTACATCTCACAGAAAGTATACTGATGGAAATATAATGTGCATACTTCGTGTATGCGCTAGTTTGATCAAAGGATTGCTTCGAAATGACATTATTGGATAAAAAAATAAAAATAGTAAAGAGAACATTGGCACTTAATGTCTGCAAGGAACTGCATCTTTTAGAATATATGCCATAAATCAAAGAGAGGGAATAATCTTCTACTGTGCTGTTTATCCCTCTGCTTTTGTTTATATTCATTTGTAGCCAGATATGGTTCTACTTTCCCTAAGTGAGTAGAATCATGGAATCGTTTAAGCTAAAATAGGCCTCATCTCGGCAAGGTAACTTAGTTACACCAGTGTAATTGCTGAAGCATGGGATACACATCCCGGTCATTCTTCTCACAGACATAGTCACAAATACAATTTACAAACAGAACATATCTTAAACAACATTGAAAACAAAACACTTTGAAAAACATTGGAAAAAAAGAAAATAAAATTGAAGTTATTAAAATGAATTCATCACAGTTTAAATCACGTAATGTATTTAACTATTTCGTGTATTAAAAAACAAGCACAGTCAATACCAAAGAAGGAAAAAAGGTAATTACTTTTTAAATACTTGCATTTTTAAAAAAATGCTAAAAACAAATGCAAATACCCTGTCACTTGTAAAATGGGATTTCCTTCTGCATTTATTCAGAACCTCAGCATTGCTGAACAGATAAACTTGATTAGATGCAAACCAACAGACATAAATAAATTATAAAATCTCTCAAGTATGTACTATTCATAGAGTTCGTTTCATCATTTTTTAAGTAATCACGATTTTTCCAGGGTAACAATAGAAACACGAAAACAGTTATTTAAACGATGACTAACACTCGTTCAGGTATATTGTTCGTGCACTGTTTGTTCACACACACTCAGGCTTTCATATCAAACCACCTAAAGTTAATTTCTGTATTCAATAATACAATTGTCATAACAGTGACTGTCCCAGATTATGAGCAGTGCAGGGTACAACTTTGCCTTGCTCTCTGTGCACTTGTAAACTCTTAGGTGTGATTTCCAAATATGTGGTGAAACCCTCAAAATTTTTTGTTAATTTTTATATATGTGCACGCACAAAATCTCTCCATATTTGGGCTTGTTTATCTGCACATACTGGCAAGTATCAGGGATTTTTTTATTCTTGTATTATTTATATAGTTTATTCCCAGAGAACCAGGAGCAGCAGTGCTGTAACCCCATGTAAAGCTGATGGTACAGCCTATAAAGAACGCAAACTGTTTCCTCAAAGCATCTTCTGGGGCTCAACAGTGAAAAGGCAGGAGTAAGTAACATTATCATATGACTGAGTTTGCATGTATTGTTTTTTAATAACACTATAATCACAGTTAAATTACACACTAAAATATCTATTAAAAGACCTTATCAATGTCTCAAGGTCAAATCTCAAGCTAAAAAGTGTTTAATGTGTTTAATGGAGACAAGATGTAAAATTAAAATTTAAACCACAGTTACATTTGCTTTATGTAACCAATTTCAGTTGCATTATCACACAGCACTTTGTCATGAAATCCCTATTGTGAATGCCTTACAAGATACACTGGATGCACCTGCTCAGACAAGCGGCTTTATTTGCTGCAGTGCCTAGAAAATGTTGCAAATAAGACAGCAGATTGATGAGAAAAGGGAAGAAAAAAGAAAGAAAGTGCTTTATGGTTCTGTAATGCCATGAGGAACCAAATCTTACCCTTTCACCCTCATACACCTGTGTGGTCTGTGGTAGCTCACTTAGACCTCATCTTTCTTCACTGCTTTTCTGTCTTGTTAAGGGCCCACCTGGAGACTAAGAGCTCCAATTGGCAGGAGCAATTCACAGTGCCTTCTGGAACACCCACAGCTGAAGTTAACAGGAGTTTTGTTTTGAATGTAATGTTGAACAAATGTAAAATATTTAGTCTTAAACTGCTCAGATGGACTACCCAAACCCTTCTAACTTTAGCACCAATCTTTGGTTACTCCTCTGTAAAATGGGAATAATTATTTCAAATCAAGTTTCCCAGAAGTGATGTGGAAAACAAAGATGTTGATGTTTGTGAAGCCCTGATACAATAAATGCTGATAATACTGTATTAAGTACAGGTTTGAAAAACTCCTAGTAAAACACACACTAGGGAAAGAGGAAAATATGAAATCTTAATTACCTGCTGCTGATTTAATGATTTATTTAGAGATACAATTCAGCATCCTGTAGAAAAAAGTATAAAAAGACCAAAAATAAAAGCATTCTAATGCTCATGCACAGTAGGGTTGAATAAATATTGCACAAAGTTTTCAGAGAGTCAAAAGATATTGTTCAATTCTGGATTCCCAATCTTCGTGTTTTTTTTAAGTTTTAAGAACTCTTTTCTTCAAACTTTCCCCTGGAAAGATAAACTAATAGCTATATTACATGATTATACATACACTGCCTTAATACATTTTTCATGTACAAAAGGAAAGGTTTTTTCAGTCAAGAAGAATGAAAATAATATTAATTTTTAGATTTTATAGCATATAAGAAACTTATTGCTAGTATGTCAATTAATAACACCAAAGGCTGAAACATTGATGAGAACTTTAATTTTAATCCTCTCTTTTCCATTTAAGAAATCTACATGTTTGAGGAAAGCAATAAAATATTCTCAGTCAACCTTTAAAAAAAAGGGTAAAGTATAAATAGTCTGCCAACATATTTTCCATTCTAACCAAGCTGCAGCAAATGAATTAATTGTTGGGTAATTTAATCAGATGGCTTGCTGAAAAAATTTGAGCAAAGACTTGATGTCCAGCACCTGACAAATTGGTACGGCTTTTTCTGATGTGAGAAGTCTGTCCAGATGGCCCTAGAATGAGGGATAATATTCAAAATGTTGTTCCCAGAGAATTGGCCAGCTGTATCTCACATGAAAATGCTACTGTGAATTTTCAAAAAAAAGCATTAAGTATAATGGAGGATACTGAAGAGAGCGTTTAAATGTAATCCATTCACAATTTAGAGTAATTGACTCGGTTGGCAGGAGTTGTCTGAAATTAGGCTTTAATGGGCACAACTGTTAACACATCAATCTCAGACAAACAACATCTAGAACTAAGATGCTAACTTTTTGAAAATTGGCCTTCAGTTTCTTCTTCTACCAAATAGATTACTTGATATTGTCTATAAATTTGCCACCTACAATAATAAAAAAAAAACTTTCTAAAGAAGTTCTACCCTCACTATTCTGCTGATAAATATCTACACGTACTTTAAATCTGTTTAAACATATATAAATACAGTCAAGGTTCAGCAGCTGGGAGCAGAAACCCAAACATCGACATTTGTAGTGAGCAGACATTTTTGGACGAGCATTTTCTAACAGGCTTGCAGAAGGACTGGAAAAATGGAACAAGTCTCACACATTAGAAGCAGCATCACTTTTTATATCCCTATGAAGCATTTATGTTTCACATTAGCATCTTCCTGGAGTTCACCCATACCCTTCATAGCAGAATTTTGTCCTGCCATCTGACAAAGCTGTACTCAGTCCAAGATTATGATCTTTCACATCTGCCAAGGGCTGAAAGTGTAGCCAGACAGAAAGAGCTGAATCCTTGAACTTCCCACCACAGCAAAGAAGCAAATTAACAGGGCCCCAAGGAAGACCCATTAAACCTTCATCACATATCCATCAAAAAGGTGATCATAACCTGAACTCTATATAGGCTGGAATGGTACTAAACAAAAAAGAAATGAAACAATTTTGAGGACTTCCATCACGACAGACAGAATTCAACAAGAAGAGAAGAAAGAATGTAATTTTAGTATATATGCCTACATTTTCAAGAGGAAAAAATTCTTGAGACATACGAATAGAATCACATGTAATATCAAAACATACTTCTATTTCTTACTGGATTTATTATTTTATAAATAAAAGCTGTATGAAAGTTTTCTTTGGTTTAAGTATTCATATAGTGGTTAGATTTCTCTCCTTGTAATCTTCAAAGCCGGATCAGGACACTTGCTGCTTTTAAAATATTTGTTCAATTTGATTTGTAGAAATAAATTGAAAACAGACTTAAGGATGTCAAGAGCTACTTACAGATCAGAATTAAAAAAAAAAAAAAAGCTGTAAAATTTCACAAAGAAACCATTATAATCTACAACTATCACCCCATTAATTTATTTTAGTACCATTCTTCCCTGTTGATATGAATGTGTATATTACTAGCCTGATTCATTCACACCCATAGCACAAAAGACACCATCCAAAAATACAATTTTTTAGGGTATTAGCAATTAAATTAAATCAGATGCAACAAAATCAGTTTTGTTTATGCTTATCTTATATTGCTTCATATAACTTTTTTTTTTTTAACAAAATGTAAGAGGTGATTTTTTTTTTTACTGTGAGATAGTGCATGGGGCAAATATAATAGACAGTGCTAATTGCAGGAAAACACTGAAACACTAGGGAAAGACTGGTGAATATATCAGTGGAGGTGGTTGTTAAGGAAAACATTGTTCCTTCCAGATAGGTATTTCCTAATAGTGGAGAAGATATACTAATCCTTGTGGTCTACCACTTCAGAAGAAACAGTATTTTCTCTGTATGGCAATGAGAAAGATACGGCTATTAAATCATAGGGAGGGAAGAAAAAAAGCAAGGGAAGGAATCACTCAATCCTCTTCCAAGTCCCTGAAGAATTTCAGGATGTTCACAGGTGGAGCAGAAAGTGAGAAAATGAAAATTTAAAAAATTTTAAAAACTTAACAATTTCAATGGATTTCTTTGGAATTCTGCTTCTCTGCCCCTTCCCCATCTCATGTAGATGCAGGAATCCTCCATATGGTACATGGCAGCATACCAGGAAATTGTCTTCAAGAAAGTTTTGAACTTTAATTGCACAGAATCTACAATGGTTTTGTTTTTTTTAATCTCTTATCAACTACTTTAAGTATTAGGTGTGTGATAACTTGGGTTTTATGATAAAGGATCATATTAGCATGTGTTGGAGAGGTGTTTGGAAGCTAGACTAAGCAACAAAATAACAGGAGTACAGGAACAGCCTTTGTCTTCTCCCCAGAACTCGTCAAAAGATTTCCAAAGAAAACACAGAATGTCTTTTGTGCAAGTTTTAACAGCTGCATGTATGTGACGCCTTAACACTGTGCTCTCTGCAGTGGTTTTGTTCTTTCCAGCCAAGAAAATGTATCAGGCAGTCAGAAAAAAATCAGAAAACTGCATGGGTTTAATTAAATCCTTTGATAAAGGATTTAATCAGGCTATTTTTCCTTAATAAAGGGTTCTAAAGTTCTTTTAAAGAAACAATAGGTTCCTGAACAGTCAGCATGGAAAATTTGGAGACAGGAAGCAGAAACTGCTGCAGATCAACTGACCTCTCATGCCTCCAGAAATTGAGGCAAATAGGCACTGAAAGGTGTGCAAACATGAAAAGAAGGCTACAGTCACACAGAATCATCAGAACGAGAGAATGAAACATCAATTTTTTTTCACCATCTGGATTGTAATATTTCTAACTGAAAGTTTGTCTTCATGAAAAAATTTGTAAGGAGAGCTGCTGTGAGTCAGGCCCATCTTGCTAATGCAGCTGTAAAGCAATGATCGATGGTTCTACCCAAAGGGAAGGCCAGAAAGCCAAAAGGTTGTTATAAGGCATGTAACTTCTGCCTTATAAACAGGGCAGACAGCAATTCCAAAGCACTTCTGTAGAGCTGGTTCCCAATGTCAAGTGCATCTCCACTTAAGAAAACTAAGTGCTGAGCCAGTACAAAGCAGTGTAGCTTTGCTGCTTGTAAATGAGCTGTATCATCTTACACAGCTGACTGTCTGCATGTCCTAACAATTACATTTACAACGGAATGTAAATGTTCTAGCTATAAGTTGCAGCAACTTTCCCCTCAGCTTCTGATCCTCTTTCTTTTATGGTGATTTGAGCCCATCCTCTGAATTAAACATCCTCATTAATAGGTATTAAATTAACTCATGAGCAGAGTTCAAACAGAAAAGAGGCTTATGCACACTAGGAAAAGGATGCAGAAAGCAGCATAAATATCTGCAATTGTCAGTGAATTTGGTAGGAAGCAGAGAGAGTTCAAAATAGATGTTCTTACTGGCTGCTGACCTGTTAAAAATGCTTCCTCCTGTTATGAAAAACCCTTAGAAGGAACCAAACTTTTCATCGCCATGTTGAATTCTCACAATGTATTCCTTAGGTTATGTGCAAAAGTGCTTCATTTTAGATGCAGATCTGTCTCTTTCAATTACCAATGCAGACTACAAAGCATTTTAGCAATGTCACATGTCAATTTAGCTTCCTAAGTTATCCTAATTGGCTCTTTTTTTAACTTCAGTGACAGCAGGAAAAAGAAGATGTCTTTAGCCGTCATTAGTGCTTATGCCTGAGCACTACTAAAGCATCTAGCCAGCTCTTAGATTGAATAAAGATGCAGAAGATTTGATGTTGGTGTATAATACCTGTTTTTAATGTGCTGGGGAGAACCAAGACACTTGAAAGTTCCATTGACCATAATAGCAAGCCTTGTGCAGAGAGCTTCACATTCTTCCATACTACAAAATAAATCAAGGGGAAAAAATAGTTAGTAGTGAAAACAAAAATAAAAATGGGAAAAATAAATAATTAGTAGTATAAGCATTGTTTATACCTAACTTTAGTTAAAGCAGAAGAATCTGGACAGCTGCAAAGACAGGTGCACAAAACCTTTAGCTTCAAAAGGTAGCAGTCAAAGTTGTAACCCTAATCAGTATATACCAACAGTTATTACCACATGACAGATAGAAGAGAACCTGAAACCACTATTTATATTTTTTATTCCATGACTAATTAGATAATCCTGGTCAGAACAAAGGTATCATTACCACAGGCCTATCATTACCATCACGCCTCATAAGCAGTCTCAGGAATGCCACTGGGGGAACCATGAACTCTGTTATTCTCTTTAATACCTGTTTATGATTATTCTGAACTAAAGGATGAAGGGAAAAGAATGAAAAGCTTGCTCAGCCTTTCTTTAGCATAGTACATGGCCTTGAAAAAAGGTACCCTCAGCTTGATTGCAGGATAGAAGATCCAAAACACTACAATCCAGGCAGAATTTAGGAAATGGAAATGCATCTGAATAGAAAAGCAAGGTCCTCCTAGATGTGACTGCTTCAGATGATAAATAATAGCTTTGACTTGTAAAACTTATGGCAGATGAGCTACATATTATGCAGAATTGTGTGAGCAGCTTTTTCAAGGAAGCACTTTAGATAAGGAATGCACCCATCGTCTCAAAGAGGACTCAAAGAGGTTTGGTGTTCCTACAATTCACTGTGTGCCCTCCCACACCCTTCTGAGACAGCTAAACAAGAGCTGTCTCATGTGCCTCAGCCTTGGGCCAGTCCAAATCAAAGTGCTTTGACTGAACCAACACTGGCAATTAAGTACTGCCCTAGGAACAATTATAACACGACAGGGCTGTGGTGAGAACTGCCAAATTGCTTTGTCTGAGAGGGACAGGGAAAGGGCTGACATATCTTCCCACAAATCCCACTGAGTAACTCCTAATGCTCCCCTTGGTATAATGCTCCCCAGCTGTGGCAAAATTACACAAATTTAGGTCTCTAGAGACTGTTAACAAAGCCCCACTCCTCCCCAGTTAACAAAGAAGTTTTGTCTCTGAAATGTAATTAAAAAATTGTCTCTGAAAAATAGGTAAACAGTCCTCAAATTTTGATTTTTACACAGCAAGCTCTCTCTATACCTTACAAATGTATTTGCTGACATATATGAAAGTTCACTTCACATGTAAAATTCCTGTAGTTATAAAACTAAATCATCTCAAAGCCCCAATGGCCTTCAGAAAATAGTATAAATAGTATAGAATAATTTCTCCTTTCTTCACCCTGGCACAACAATGTGAACATTATCATTGTATTTATTTTCTGCTTCATGTCATTCATTTGTAGAGCTGAATGTGTAGTTAGTACAATTTGATGGATTTTGTTTGTTTGCTTGTTTACATCATATTACTAATGAAATCACAGGTCTCTTCCTTTTAGCTGGTGTTTGACAACTAAAGGTTCTTAATCTGGACTGAAAAGTCAAAGCATATTTTTTTCCTGAAAATCACTGAGTTGAATTCACAATGCATAATCCATGTTCCCTAAATGAATGTGCTGGTAAGCACTTGGCCATCAAACACAGGCACGTGATTTTCAAAATTCAGCTTCCATAAATAAAACACTAGAAACTTTTTGGACAATTTTTCCATCAATAATGGACTGGGACAACATATATATTTTAAGAATATCCAAAAAGAATCTTAAAATAGAAAACATTGGAGGGAGTTTGGCCACATTCCTTCATTAATTCATCTATACTTCATATCTCATTTGGCCAAATGTTTCATTGCTGTTTTGATTTTTGAATTTTGTCTTCTCTGGACATGTTTTCATGTTCTCTCCCTCATTTGAAGGCATTTTATATACAAATATATATACTATATATGTATTACCTAAGGGAATATTTATTTTATTTAATTTCACAACGGTGTTACAAAACAGTATTGATGCTTCCTCCATTAAACCAACATAGCAGTGACTATATCCGAGAACTGACAAGACATTTAATGTAGATGGACTCTTCTAAGAGGATGGGGTGTCCTACCATTTCCAGTAAGGCATAAAAGAACAGCTGATGCATCCAACTTCAGGATGCCATGGCTTGCTCTTTTCATACACTGATGCAAAACAGAAGCTTAATAAAATCAGAAGGGTTTTCACTCACACCTCCCTTTGTAAGGATTTTTAAGGTAGCCATATACAACAAAGTAACATGATGTTCCAAGCAAGAAGAGATGCTATAACACTGAATAGAAAGAACATGGAAAAAGAAAAATCAATTACATCATCTTTGCCATGCCTTCAGCTCCTTGAGCAACACTCTATTCTTTAAAAATTAAATATGAAAAATACTTGGGATTTAAATAAATTCCTTTTTCATGGATAGGAAGGAATTGCCATAAAATTGAAAGACTTAATCTGTGTTTCACAACATGTCTTCAGAATACACTCCTCTGCAGCACAGGAATAGGCTGGCTGCTGGGATAAGGGTCTTACCTGTGGGATGTCAGCACAGCTGCACAGCCATCCTGAACTTCCTTCAGGATAGCTTTCCAAAGGTAGCGTTTAGAGCAGGGATCCATCCCAGAGCTGGGCTCATCCTACAGGAAAAATGAAAATGAAAAAGCAGAATGGAAAAAAGCATACCACAAGTTCTGCCCATCATGAAGAATTAACACAACTCACAATAAAAACGTGCATTTGTCTCTTTTTTTTTAAATGTCACATTTTCAGATGTTTACTTAAGTGACACCCTGATCAATGTTTTGCTTTAACACATACAGTTTAATGTCTAAATTTATGGAAAGCACATTTTAATAAAGAAGTATAAACAAAATTTAATTATAATCTACTTGTATTTATAAATGCTTATCATATATATTTATATATCACATATATATCATTATAATTATTTATTATATCTGTTTAATTATATACATATACTCTTTTTGATAAGAGAGACTTGCAAGTAGTTTTTCTCACTTTCTGGAAAGGTTTGGTGACTACTTCTGATCTGCATACACATCTGCCACGAGCACAAAAAACTGGAGTTTTTTGTCCTATAGTTCCCAGATGTCTACATTGTCCATCCTACATCCAGGTGTTTGATAAGATATTTGGATTTGACATCCTACAGCCCTTTTAAGAGGAATTTTCACCCACAGTGGAGAGAATTCACAGGATTAAATAACATTAACTCAGTGCAAACCAACTGGCAAACCCATTTCCTGCTCGGATGGCTTTCATGGGGAAAGACGTGATGCTACAAAATCTACATTTCCCCTTCTTATCTATTACTCCTTTCCTCACTAAATCAAATTTTTACTTCATCCACTCATGGCAACAAAAGGAATTATATTTGACTGACAAATCCAGTCTCTCTTACTGCAAAACTAGGAAGAAGGAAACTCTTCCAATTGCTTTTTATCCAGTGGAATTCCAAAGGGAGTGTCAGAACCTGTTAGACAGATATGGCTTTGGTCAAAGTATTTTCAGCAAGAAATCCCAGCTGAAACTTGGAAGCAAAGGTTCCAAGAAACAAAGCACACAAAACATCCAGATTGAAGTTAATTTTAGTGCTTCACTGCCGATGTCATAGGTTAAAAAATTCAGTCTCCCATTATCTGTGGATTGCTAACAAAGAAAACATAAAAAGCAATAAACATAAAGCAACCCACAATATTGCTCAAATTAATAGCTATGATCCTGGATGCAATTTAGAAGCAGATTCAATAGTTTATATTGGTGTCTTTGCTTTCTGACAAAATAATAATAAAAAAACTTCCTTTTAAAATACTGAAAAACTCCTTTGAAATCTGCTAGCTTTCTAAAGACAACAAATGTTTTAAAGAGTTTGACATTTTTAGACATCCTTCTTTCCTCTTTTCATTCTATATGCAACAGTCTGTGCCCTGCAGCAAGAAGCAGGCTGAAATGGATACTTGCAGTGGTACACTGTCATAAAGACATTCAAAATCAGCTGGAGCATTTCCTAAGATCAGGAAAAAACACTGATTTAAGATAATCTCCTCTTTTACTAGCTGAACCAGGGTCAGTTAAAGCATAAAATGCAAAAAAATATCTTCGCTTAGAAGTGAAGCAATGGTAGGCAGTTAGAGGCAGTAAAATGTGTCTAATCTTCTGAAACATGAACCCCAGAGAATATCAATTTTATCTGGTTCAGCTTACCCTGTGCTCTCTTCCTGAATGCCCTGGTTTCCCCCTCAGCTCTGAGGAGCAGCTTTCCTACCTCTGACTGTTTTGAAAGGTTTATTGCACTGTTGAACTGTTCCCAGCCAAGTTTTAAGAAAGCAATGTTCAATATTCTCTAGTGAAACAATAGGCAATGGTAGGAAGGAGAATGTAACATCATAATGTTGCAGTTCTCAAAGCTTTGTAGTTTTCAAACCCTGATCTTCAATACAAAAGGCACTGTTTACACTGGAGTGGCCAGTGTCAGGCCTAAATGGGCAGTAGCATGCAAGAACCAAAACAACCTGGGATAAGTAATTCAAATTAATATAATTCATAAGTATTATTCGATTGTGCAACTTGTAAATGCAACAAAATGTAAGAACTAGCCAGATTTATGACATAAATACAACCGAGCAAGAATTAGGAGCATCCTGAAAAAACATGGGTCAATTAAACACTAATTTGGACCATGGAATACTACAATTGTATTTGTGTTGAGGATTCTTTTTTTTTTTTTTTTCATGCTCACCCAATTGCTCCAAGGAAGAAAATAATAAGAAAAAAAATTTTCTATTTTTGTGAGCACTGGAGAATAAAATTAATGTAATTCATATAGCAGAACAGAGAAGGCACTTGTACATCTGTGCATCAATTACTCCCTGACTGATCAGGAAACTATCTGATTTTCTTCAGAGCAACATATAAAACAACAAAATTCAATGTAGGCCATTTTTCATAAGCACAGTATTACTTTTACTCACCAGTAAAAGTATTTGGGGTTTACCAACTAAAGCCACAGCAGTAGAGAGCTTCCTTTTTGTGCCAGCACTGTAGGTTCTCACCAGTTTGTCAGCATGGGCGTTGAGGTGTAACCGGTTAACAAGGTCCTCTGCAACCTGTGGTTTGCAAATTTGAAAGCCAACAAAGATGAGCCAGATTAGGTAACATTTGTGCATAGATTGAAAGAACATTCTGTTCATGCATGTTAAGAAAATGTACATGTTGTTTCCTTACTTACTCACGCTTGCTGCATATTATTACTTTTGAATCTTAAACACAGACAAAAACTGCTCTGGGGCCCCTTCATTCTTCAAAAACTATAAGGATTTTCTCATACAAAAATCTGGCTTTGTCACTGCTCAGCACAGTCATTTGTATTTGGTTTGTATTCATGGATTAATAATATAAAATGTCTCTCATTTCAACTTATTCTCCACTATTTATTTGATCAAATACCTAAGCAACTGAAAATTCAAGTGAAAAAATTCTCCATCAGCTACAAAAAAAAAGATGAAAATGTCAGAAAAGCAAGTCACAGTTGTGGATTTAGAGTTTCTTTAAGACAAAATGTAAAAGGATTAAATTAATATAACCTTTGTAATAACTGAGAGGGGTAAGTTGATCCTAGTTGGATTGGTTTTAATTGCTTTAATAAGAATGTATGATCTGAGCAAGCTGGGAAAGCATGTGAGCACAGCTGGAGACAGCACTCATGCTGTCCCCTATGGCCTTTCTTCTTTACCTGTCAGAGACAGTTCTGACATACAAGGCTCTCTAAAACGCTGGGGCTAGAGAATATCAAATGTAGCAATAATCTTAATCCATCTGTATCAGCTACTACTGCTGGACTGTCCAAGGAGATATTACTCAAAACCATGAGGGACACAGCAGCAACTTTTCTTCTCGCTGCTGCCAAAGGCACCCTGCAAAGCAGCAGGTGTTTGGGGTAGACCTCTGGGTGAGGCTTGTGTCATCAAGGAGTGATCAACTTTGTACCAGAGCAAGTGGGTCTTCTACCTGTATGTAGGACAGCTGGAAGATTCTTGTAAAACAAGGAGTTGCATGGTGCCCTGACTGCCCAACGTTAACTGCCAGAGCACCCCCAGCAATATCATTCATTCTCTTTGCTTCCTCTATATTCCCTTCAGCAAAAAGCAAGGAGGGACTTGAAGGCTTAATCATATCAGATGGGCAGTCTCCAATTAATTCAAAAGTCCAATAGGAAAAAAAAAGTCAATAAACAATATTGTGAATTAATATTCATTATCCATCATAGACAAACTGCCACAAGCATAATACTACTTTCTATAGGAGAGTTTCGTGCAAACACCTTTGGAAATGATCAAGATATTCAAGACCCTCTTGACAAGATTTTTCAAGTGATACTTAGAAAATTAAGAGACATCTCTGAGAGCAAGTTGTCTGTAAGGAGAAACAATGCTGCAGCAGTGAGAATCTACAGCACTCTAGTGATGATCTTTGGACTGGTATCCATAGTCACTGTGTTTGGGGTACCTGGATGTATGTATAACCTGACAGCAATGCATGTTCTCATACAAAAGCCACATTTCAGAAATATTGCTCTGCCTACATTAGATGCAGAGAGGTTTAAAAAAAAATCATAACAACTGTTAAATTAGCCACAGGTAATATTATACTGAAAAGTTCAGGGCTTCTGCTATATCAAAGTTAATTCACAGTAATTTACTTCCAATTAGGATTATAGCTGTGGCTTCAAAAATGGTTAATCACCTTAGCTATATTCTAAAATAAGACAGCTGAGCTTTGTTTTAATATGTGTTTTTTTTCACTTCCAAATATAGGTCTCATTATACACCCATGCAACACACAAAGTGAATTCCTCTAAAGAGGACAGCTTATCCTGTCTAAAAAACTGACTTGACTGCTACCACTGGGATGCTTTGAAGGTTAGTGACTAAAGGATTATCCTCCTACATATTGACCAACAATCACCCAAATTACATAGAAAAGCTCATAAGAATTTAAGACCAGAAAGTGAAAAAATATGCAATCCCATGTTCACACTACATACACGTTTTAAACTACAATAACTTTCAGAGTTATTAAAAAATAACCAAGAGAGGACTATGCATCACAGCTAAAATGCAGTCAAAACTATCCTTTAGCTATGATTAGAACCACTCTTTCTAAGACTGCTTTTAAGTGTCATCTAAAGTCATCAAAATGCCTTTTTTTAAAAGAGACAATGAGTTTTGCATGGGGAAGAATTTAGAAGGTCAAGGAACAGTGCTAGAGAGAGAAGAAAGTAACCATTCAGGTTAGATGGGTCTTCTTGTAGTCAGTAGCTCCCAAGGAGACTCAGTCGTGTCAGGTATGAACATAAAGCTCCTTGTAGGGAGCAATATTAAAAAAGAACTGACATTGCAAGATTTGTAATTCCTCACATAGAATTCTCCTCTCTCTGGTGTGTGCTCAAGTATTCTGCATGACTAAACAATCTCCTGTTTCATAAAAGGAGATGAAGCCTGGCAAGCATCCTGCTATAGAAATTTTTCAAGAAAAGGTTTAAAAGCTAAATAGGTAAAAAGAGAGGGGTGGGAATCATTTCATAGTACCCATTTTGCTGCTGCTTTAAATGTGGAGAGATTCCAGGATAAACCTTGCAGATCATCATAGTGCACAACACAACCTGGCCTGATATCTAGATACATTCCTTTGGCAAAACATATCAAATTAGAACTGATTTGGAGCTGAATCACATCAGCAACATAAAGGTAAAGGAAGGCCAACTTTCTTATTCCTAAATATTTCCCAGTTGTACCTAAAAGAGTCTCCTATTCCTGTTACCCTCCTCAACTCCTACATTTAAAAAGAGCACTGCAGACTATGGTTCAGCAAATACAAGAATATAGAGCTCAATCTTCTTTGAAGAGATAACTCCAGACTTTTTCCTTTAATGCATATTATAAGATTTCCAGCAATGTTTCAGCTTCATCAATAATACCTAAGCAATAACAAAACAGTAATTTGAATGAAATTAGAAATATTACATATTAGGTATATATTACATACTAGCTGTTTGTAGAAGAGCCTAAATATCTCCATTATAATTTCAATTGTCTGTATAGCCAGTGGTTTTTATCATAGTACAGTGTAAAATAAATACAAAAATCCTTCTTAAGCTACTTTAAATGAAAGTCAGACTTCAGCATGTGATCAATCTTCTTCATACACACATTTATGCCAGAGAATTACAGTTCTAATGGCTTCCTTCCTGTACAGAATGTGAGATATATAAAAAAGCACCTTCTCTCCCTCCTTGTCATACTCACCATGATGTTCTATTTGAATAATGTTTCAATGACCTTCAGCAGCAAAGAGTGAGGAAATACATCAATTTATTTAGCAAGTTCGTAACATTGAGGCCAAATCAAAAGCTACAGAGTTATATGCAAATATATACATTGTAAGCACACTTGAACCATGAAAATATTTAATGCAGATTCGTGGCTGTAATAATGTATTTAAATTTTTTCCTTCCTCCCCATACCAGCAGTAAAAATTATTACAGATTTCACATCTATCAGCTAGATATGTCCCTATTTTCCAATATTTCTTACAACTATTTACTTTTTTTCCTCATCAACTATAATATATTTAGCCAAAGATTTTCCCCAAAAATTAATTTGGGCTAGTCCACCTAGCTTTGGAACAGGGATTGGAATGAGCCCTTCAGTCTGTAGCATCTAAACAAAATTCTCCAATATTTTGTGGAGCTCCTAAAGACAACAATCATTTCAGAAGAGGCTATAAGATAACTTTTGGCACACATGTTAATATCTGTGGGCACGGTCTCCCAAAACAGGCATGGTCTCCTCCAACCACCAGGGAAATAAGAGGTACATCCATTCCACTGAAAAGCAGTAATTGTGTAACCATTAATGCCTATGGATTTCCACTGCCTTTAAAAATTACCTCTAATATTCAAGCAAAAAAAAATAAAGAAGTGTTAAGGACTTTTGGTCTGCGTGGCTTCCAGAAAAACTTTGAGATAGTGAAGACTCAATCTATTCAAAGACTAGAAACATCATAGTGTTTCTATCTTGACTTGAAAGGCTGTATTCATCAATGTATTGGTGTATTTTCATCATTGCTGACACATTAAATAAAATGCATATCTTCCTGCTATTTATTTAAACAAATCCTCGTAAAGCAAATCTGACCCAATGCTGAAAATGTATATCATACTCATTATAAATTATAATAAACATGGCTTGAATTCTAGAGTAATCTGAAAAATAACTTTACATGTCCAAAGCAGTAATTCAAAGTGTCAGCTTCTGAGTAAGTTGATACAGTGTAGTTTGAACATCCTAAATAGAAATAATTTATCAATTCCACACAAAAGAGTATTTATGTGGCTTTCAAGTAAACTCAGAAATGTTAGATTTCTCACATTTGGAAAGTGTATACCCATGGTCAATTTTCTGGGGAACAATATTTTTTATCCCAAAATCTCATAAAACTAATTCTGCTTGGGATCCAAAAAAAGTAAACATACAAACAATGAATGAATTTACAGATTCCCATTTCCAGCACCTACATAATATAACATGTAAGGAAATCACTGAGATTCTAGAATCAGAGCAAAATCCTCCTGGAGAGTTAATGAAAAGAGAAAGCATCCTGATATTCCAGAAAGTTACCTCAGAAGACCTGATAAAGCTTCTTTTGAGATTTGCAACAGAAGTTTTAATGCTAATGAGGGATGCCATTTGATGCTGTGCTTTTAAAAAATTTTAATTTTTTAAAAAGCTGAGTGCTGTATTTTGGAACAAATTGAGATCTAGGAAGTTAATATAGCAAAGAAATAAAAATTAAAATTAGAACTACTAGGCTTAAGCAGTATCCTTCTAAATAACCTAAAAGCTTTACTCTAATTTTTCCAATTTTGAACAAAAATTTTCAGAGCAGATTTGTGAAATATAACAAAACTTCACATTACATGCAAAGCTTAAAATTGATAGTAAATGACCCATTTTTCTCCTCCTTTCCCATTCATTTAATTACTGTTTTGGAACATTAAGTGCACTCAACTTTATGTCAGGCACTTAACTCCTGCTGCTGATAAATCTGTCTAGAAAAGGATTTGGTCCTTAAAGTTAGTGCTTCAATAGACAACTTCAGCAGCAACACAACCTGTAAGTCAACCTGCCTGCTCACCAATTTCTTAAAAAACAAAGTGAATGTATGTTTCTTTCCTTATCAAACCAATGTACTCTCTGAAATATACATGTGTCTGTGCATATTAGTGTAATTAGTCACCGGTAAATATTCAGAGGCAGGCTTGGAGTGCTGTGTCCTAGGCATAGGAGGGAATGATGAGAAAATAACAGTTTACTTTTCCACACAGCTGCTCCTCTAAATCATTCCAAAGCCTTATTTTCTTTATAGGCAGACAGAATGCTCACTTTCTCCAGGCACCAGCCATTTCTGAGTTGAAGCACAGCAGCTGTTGAGTGCCTGACAGCAGTGCCACACAGTCGGAAGGGCGTGCTGACAAAAACTTTTGTTTTCCTCTGAGATAGCTGCGTTTCAGTTTTTGATGGAAGCAAACCAGAGCAGCTAAATATTATTTGCAGGAGTGCTTTGATGCCTTGATCGCAAGCATACGGCAGCAAAGTCTGCTCTGCAATCTATGCAGACAAAAAATTAAAGACAACTGAAAGGAGGAACAATCTCTCTCACCAACGTGATGCTAAGGCACAGAAGGCTGACTATAAAGGAGAGTCTGAGCCTATACCTAGATCATCTGAGGTCCAGGAATGTTAACGCTTGTCTTCTCTCAGTGCACACAGTAACATAACTCATATCTAAATGAATGATTTTCATCCATTTGAAGAGGGGCATGTATGTGACATACCATACCACTTGAGGAACTTGTTCCTAACTGCTATGGAGGACCTGTCACTTCATGGAGAAAACAGGTAATTATAGTTGAGGCTTTAGTGCAGTAACAACCATCTCTTAATAATTTCTTTTGGATCGAGGGAAATATATGCAAGTTTTCAGTACTCTGCTAGTAGTCTGAAGTGAAAATTAACACAAATAAGGTATGAAGGATAAACAATCAAACAAAAGACTGTATGATAGTTTCTGAGCAGTCTGCAGGTAACGTTGTTAAAACAGGTAACAGTCCAGGTTTTGTCCTGAACACTGGATACTGTCCAAGACAAGGGGCAAAGACTTGCAAGAACCAATTATTTCCCCAGGCTTTCATCCAGAAATACCCAAATGATCAGCTTAAGATAGTAAAAATTCAAAATTCTGCCTGTCCTGATGAATACTCAATGTCCCTTATAGGAATCATACTTTTTTTCTGAAATAGCACCTATCTTCTGAGGAAAAAGAAAACAGGCTGCAGATAACCAGAAAGCAGTCCTCTCACATACAGACAAGGAACTGATTGCAAACCATTTATTAGACCCCGAGGCAACAGCCAGAAAAATGCTGGGTAGTCAGAAAAAAAAAGATATTTCAGTTCATGCAGTTTTGCTTCTGAAAAAATGAAAGGAAAACAACAGGCAGTATTCTGGAGGTTAGGAGGGCAGTGCTAGAGGAATAGCTACTACTTCGGACCAACCTATACAGCAGGAATTGACAGATACCAATTTCATATCACACTACAGTTTTCTCATGTTAATAGAGATGCAATTAAGCAGAAAACAGTGAGCAGCTCAAGTCAGGCCATTTTGTAAACTTCCATCTGCTGATAAAGAAAACCACCCAAATTTTACACCGTATCCGTTTCAAACTTAATTCCTGGTATTGCCTGACTGGTAGCCTCATTACAGAAAAAAAGAGCTCAGTCTGCTGATCAGCACAGCCACACCTGTATCTGTAAATCCAAAAGTTCCCAGTGATATTCCCAGCTATTGTCAACTTCTATGCTGGTAAGCTCTCAAAGCATTTTCTTTGGCCTGTTCTCTTTGGACAACCCCAAGCTTTGTGTGGCAGCTGGAGCATTTAAGAGACTGCTCCCATCTTGTGAAGTGTAAGACAGCAGAGTGCTGACAGCTCCTACCCCAGTGCCTAGGTGCTTCATTTATTTATACAGAATCATACAACAATTTTTAGTTTCTTCAAAGTTAAATTGTATCTCTGAAGGAAAGAGTTTTCAGAGGTACAAGACTCAAAACGTGGTGTTCTCCCAGAGTTCTTTAAGTGTGATAGTGAAGGCATCAAACCATTTATAAATTTAATTTCTTTTAGGGTTTTTGTGCCTGAGATTTCATCTGCAATAATGTTATTTTACTATATGCAGTGATGTTACTGTGTTTTGAAGAGGTGTAACAGACAGAAAAAATCCACATTATTTAAATAAAACTGTGGTAATGAAAAACCTTATTACTAAAGTTGTTAAGACGAAATATTAGATAGTTTTTCACATTAAAAATGTGCAATTGCTCTATAAACCCCACAGTCCAGCCTGGCAATAGCTCCCTCTGCAAATCTGTTTTGGAGTTACCTTATGGATATCCTGCTTTGGAATTCCACGTAGTGTGCAGTAATAATAAAGATGCTCCCAACCTGTTAAAAGTTCATCCAGGGCATCTTGCTGTGGACAGTATCCAATAAGAATACCTTCAGAGCTAGCAGAGAGTATATCCATTTCAGACCTGTTTAAACAAAAAGAAAAAGATCTGAATGTTGCTTAAAAAAATCCCATGGCCCTGGATTCCACCCTTGGGATACAAGGCAAACACACATAGCCTCAGTTCTGCAGATAAAGGAGATTGAGTCTCTTTGCCATTGTTACTTAGTGCAGCACCACCCACAGACAACGCACACTTTTTGACCCTTTTGGGTTAGCACAGCCACCAGCATGTCACTGTTGTGACAGTGTGTGTGTCAAGGTCAACAGACCAACACATGAAGAAGAGACATCCACGACAATTAAAGCTCACCAGTTTTACTTATCTTTTTGGTAGTACCTGCTCTAAGGAGACACATTTCAAACCATATGTTGCTCATATATTATACTATTTACAATATTATATTCATATCAATCACATTGAATATTGAAAGAGGAAGGACTTGAGAGAGAGGGAAATGTTGCTGTGTATTCTCTGTGTGCCTATGACCGCACGTACACATGTGCGCATTCTCTAAACAAGAGTAAAACAAAACACAGGATATTCAAGCCAAGTAACTTAAAAGACAATACAGGAAAAAAGTATAAAATTATCCTGATTTAAGAGACTTTGGCCTTCATTTTTCAGCTCTACAGCATTACTTGAAATTACATTCATTGCTAAGAAGCAAGCTTGATTGCAAGGGTGTCTCATTACCCATAATGACACTAAATCTATCCTATTTATTCTAACGTCTAATTCAACACTCAATGGTGCTGATTTACATGTACAGAAAGACCTGTCAAAATGAAAATACTTAATAATAAAAAAATCTGAGCTTTCAAAAAAAAAAAAAGTTTTCAAAAGATTCTGAGTAACAGAATGTTTTTCCTCTAAGTGGTTTTCTACATTCTGATTAAAAGAACTAAATATATGATTAATCATTTAGACAAAAAGTAAATGCATTAACTGCAGGATCTACAAATACCAGCACTAGTGAAAATATAAATATGTATCTCCTGTTAACAAGATTCAGGAGTCTGAGGAGAAAAAATTCTGCGTTTTACATAATGAACCACAGCATGAAAATATATTTTAATGCTTTCTAAAGATAAATTAACATGATTATGACAAACCTTCTGTGAACTAATTAGAATGGTCCTTTGCTGTTAATGGCAAAGATATAAAATCATGGTATCTTGGTTGGTTTGGATGATGCTATTTAAGTTATCTGCTTATAGACACCTCTCTAAACAATGAGTTAGCAAAAGATAGAAGGGTGATAGGGGAAAGAGGATAACAGAAGCATTCCTCATTAATTTATATCCACTTATAGGACATTTTCAATGAAGTATATACAGAATTTTTACTGCCGCAGTTTCCAACCATACCTATGGCAAACTAAATCATTTTTCTTTAGTCATCTTTACCATAAGATATGGATTGAATAATGCTGATCTTTTTGTATAACCAGTCAGAAGCAGTGGATTCCTTATTTTGTTTATTCTAACATAGCAAAAGACTATTCACATTGAAATGTTATCTAGATGCTGTTGAACATAGATATGTCTGAGGTTTGTTTTGCTAGGAAGATTCACACACAAGGTTTACTTTTGGTGCAGCTGCTGTCTTTTGCGAAACAAGAGACTGGGCTTTTGGTAATATGCCAAATTCAGTCAGAAGAGAACAAATCACACTTGGGGGTAATTTCAGGGACATTTACTCAGCACAAACCCTGTAGCTGGACAGAAACATCTTTTATGCAACGGGCCCCTAGCATGAAGAACAAAACGTTAAATATGGACAGCTGCAAAAAAAACAACAGACATCTAATATTCTTTAGCTAGAACTATATTAGAGCATCCTTACTCAGTTTGCATCAGGAAATAAAAAGTGTCCTCAGCGCTAATTGTACACACAGGATTCTAGTGCTCTGCCTATGTCAAGCACCTAGTCGTAGGTGAACAGTATCCCACCCACTGACCTTTAGCTTTCTTAAAGTGAGGGCAAAGTGAGAATGCATCATTTAATATTCTTACTCAGTTTGGTCCCTTATCTTGAAACTTTATCCATTAGTGCTGACCCTGAACACTTCAAGACTTCCCATTAACACAGAGACTTTACTCTATTCATTAAAGAACTCATGGACCTTTCCACCTCACTCCTCCCCCTCATCTCTGAATCTGTCAAATCAAAAACAATATAACCAGAAGACCAAAAAAAAAATTTTTTTTAATGTGCAGTATAATGCCACTTCTTTCCTCATAACATCACAGAGTAGATTTCCAAATCAAAATTCTGGATGTTATAATTCTGTTTTGTTTAGCCAGGTCCTAAGCTTTTCTGAAGATACAAATATATATAAAAAAACAGGTTAAAGAAAAACACATTATAATTTTTAATTATAGTATGTATTGTACAACAGAAAACAAGCTCCCATCTTAAGAAATTGATTTTCCTTGAAATTCAGTTAATCCCTCAGATTTAATTTTTATGGGTCTAAATTAAATTAACATTTAAAGTAGTGATGGCATGATACCAGAAAATCTTCTCAGTAAATGATATACTGTAAATACTTTTCCCTTTTCTTAATTTTTATTTGATTCATTAAACTGATTATAATCCTTTTCTTCCTCAGCAGACATCATCATGTATACTATTATCAGAATCAAATTAGAAATATGTTTTTTAATGTTTTCTGAAATAGAGATTAGCATGCAGCAAAATGCTGATTCTTTTTTTCTCAAGCTAGAGAAAAACAGCTGTTTGTTTTCTGCTCTATTATTATCAGGATGCTGGAATTTTTTACCAGACTATTCACATTAAAAACAAGACATACAGGAGAAAAAAATCAGCTCATTTCATAAATAGAGAGAAAGAACATGTAAATATAGGTTCCAACCCCTCCCAGGCTTTTGTCCATAGTACAGTAGGCGCAATGAAATCTTGTGTAATATCTAAAAACCATAGGGAGGAAAACAGGCTTTTACACTAATACACAACTTCCTTTATCTTTATAATAACACAGCGTACTTATCTTTAAATTCTGATAGTAATTTTTGATTATATCATCTGATCATGTTAAGATATAAAACGTTTTCTCCTTCATTTTTCTCTTTCATTTTTAGACTACATCCTTATGCCCAGTCAATACTTCCTCTTGTTAGTTAAGTTTTCCTTTAGAGTGAACAGCTGCAACAAATGACATCAACAGAATATTTCCAGAAATCTTTATATTTTAAATATAGTCTTAAAGTTGCAGAATTGCATTTCTAGAACTCTTTTAGAAATGGTCAGCAGAACATCTGGCATCCTCAAAAAAAAAAAAAAAAACAGTGGAGTCTATTGCACTTGAAGTATGGAAGATTTTGTATTCCATCCTCATGTAAGTACTTTGGTGAGAATTGTGATATTTTGGTGCAAGGCATCCTGAGAAAACATCCTGGACTCAGTAAGACTTCCCTCACTATGGAATGCTCATCTCATAGTTTTGTACTATTGAGGAAAGAAACTTTCAGGATACTGGGATCATAAACTAAAATCAGACTATAGAAAATTTCTGATTCAAAGTCATTCCTCCATTGACCATTTCAAGGCTTTTAACATTAATTTATTCTGAGTGCTTAAAGAAGGCCCTGCAATCTGATTACAGGTTACATGGGGCTGGCCTGGGGCTCTCCAGTCAGAAAGCCTTTGCTGACACTGAAAAGAAACACAACCACTGAGATGAGGGAATATGATCTTGGTCACCAATCTGTTCCTTTCTCCTGTATAAACTGGACCTGCAGTTTCCAGAAGGCCAGAGTGGCTATTGCAGAACTAGAATTGGATCTTCTTTGTTACAATGGTTACCACCAACACTGCTTATAGGTGGTCCTGGGCTGGCATTCAAAGGCAAACCTCAGTGTTGGGTATCCAGAGACAACTTAGTATCCCTGATATCAGTCTTATGGCTGGTTTTGGAAAAACTATTCTGCTTTTGGCTCCGTTGTGCACTTTGTTTCACTTTTATACGCTTTTCCTGCAGTTCTTGAATGCAATTAAATGCAGTGATATATACGGTACTTACAATACCACATATATATATCTGCTTCTGCAGAGAGATAAATTCCATTAATTAGTCAAAATGAAATATAAATTTACAAATTACAAAAGTACTTAGACATTTCATTGTACTCATAACTTCACATTCAATTCAGTGCATACTAATGCTCAATTAACATTACAAAAAAATCAAGGTTAAAATGTAATTAATGTAACTATAGTTTCAGTATAATTAGACTAATTATACTGATATACAGTGTAAAAACAGCCATTTCAGCCATTATGTTGATGTAAATTTATTCTTCCTTTCAAGTTAAGCTATTTGAACTACATTTTTAATTATTTATCAGGCTGAATATCATACCTATCAAGAGTTGACGTTCTAGCTATAAAGAAATATTTTACTTTTCCCTCTTTGTAGAGGAGTTCTTTGGTCTTATGACTTTGTAATCCAACAGCTGAGACAACTGACACTTAATTTGAATAGGATGGGGAATTGCTGTCATGGAGGATCTCTGTGCAGAAGGAAGATGGAAATTCATGGGAGATAAATTAATTACACAAAGAAGACTGCCAAATGCTTCAGTCCTTGATGGGGCAACTTATGAACAAGATGTCACCTGGTTTATCTAATTTTTTTTTTTGTATATGCATCCTACTACACTCTAAGTATGAACTTAAAGTCAGCAAAGTACAAAAGAAAAGATTGCAAAATAGAGGGTACCAAAAAGGCAAACAAACAACCACCAGTCACATTATTCATTATTTTACATTGACCTTGCCATGACACTTAAAAGGATTTTGACACTTTCTCTTCAAAGTTGTGCTTAGCTCTCCTCACTTGAGAGAGGTTTTTTGACAGAGTCACTAAAGAGGATTTAAACACAAGTATAGAAAGGGGAAGAAAACAAAGCTGGGACAAAGTACACACAAACACAAAAAAGTTGAACAGATGTACAATATCTGCTGATACATTAGCCCAGCAGACATTCAAACACTATGAAGACTCACTTTGTTCTCCTTTGTTATACCACTTTGTTAAGTGTCAGCTTTTCTTTGTACATATTTAATGCAGACCTTACTTCTTCAAGCTGTTTGACAGAAAAAGTAACTAAAAAATGTTTACAGTTTCATCCACTACCGTTCATTTAGACAGCTCCCACACTGGTGGCAATCTAGTTATGGCAGTAGAGCCAAGCAGGAGATAATTTAGGTCCATTTTTACTCTTATAAAGCAACATCTGTGCTACAGAGAAAACAAAGAGCTCTTCTAATTGTCAAGCAGACCATGCAGTTAATTATTAAACATATTTAACATTCACAACTCTTTAAAAGCCTGTTGGTCTCTTAATGTCTTATGAAACCATACTTTCCAAATACAAGTAAACAAATGTTATTAAAATAACTTCCTAGCAATTACCCTTTTTGCTTTTGATATTTCTGTCCCTTATTAAAGGTATTTCTGGTACTTTGCTATCACTATTTTGTTTCCAAGCCTTCTGAAGTAACTGCTTCAATGCTGCTTGTTCCTTTGTCACTCTTCAATATTGGGGTGGCAAATATCCCTAATGTGGAGACACACTCTCTAGAAGATAGTTACTTCTCTCTTTCACTTGCACAGATATGTCACTGATAACAAGAATTTTAATGAGGTACACAAAACAGTAAAAAAGTAAAATGCCTTGTGAAAGGCATTATCTTCACAAGATTAGCTGTGATTTGTGATAAATTCCTATTATTCCTCTGACTGGACTTATTTAATCACATAACAGTTACAGCTAGAAGGGGCCTGCAAAGGTTATATAAGTTGCCTAAAACATTTTCTGCAGAGGGATATGAAAATTTTTAAAAAACAAAAGGCTTTTGTAGACTGCTCAGCTTGTATACTATAAATATGTGTTGGTCACACAAATTGTAGGATACAAAGTTCAGGAACATAGTGAATTTAAAATATCTACTTAATTTGTAGTGTATCAAAAGAGAAAACCCCAATTAAAACAGATCAGAAGGCTTCCCAACCCCAAAATTGTTTCCCACCAAAGAAGGCCAGGAAAAATCAATTTGCAGAAATGATAAAGTTGGTTCTAGTATTTAACAAACATTCTCACTTAATGATACCCTGACTTATAAACCCCAGTGATACTGTGATACTGAAAACTAACATACAAAATACCTTTAGCTCTTGGTATGAAAACAGACATAGATCTCTCACAGAGTCTTAGGAATAAGCTCTTTTTTTTTTTTTTTTTTTTTTTGGTGATATTAAGCATTCACCAAGCAACCAACCTAGAGGCCAACAAATCTTTTAAAAGTACTTGAAGATGTTGTGAATCTGCTCTTATGCCCTGTTAAAAAGGAAGTTCCTTCTCAGAGGTAAATCTTAAATTTCTTTGAGATTGTAGCAGCACATCCTTGAATACAAGTTGATTATTGGTGTGTGAGGCTCTTTCTCTATAACCCCCTGCTTCCAAGATGTTTTAGGTTGACCTTTCAAAAATTTTACTTGGCATTTAACTTACACCTTTGAAAAATCCCATCTTCCATTTCTAGAATTCATGTTATTCCAAGGTGCAATAGCTGTCCAATAAAATTCAAGGCCACCTGTCTCAAAAAGACACTCCTGACCTCATTTTAAATTCAGTATCAATCAGGAAAATGTATGCATGGACTTGTTTGGGTTTTTTTGTTTAGTTTCTTTGTTTTTAAATTTGTTTCTTAAACCCGAAACTTTCAAGCATAGTTATTCAAGGAAATGAAAACTGTTACGAATTAAGAAATTTCTGTGTGGAATAAAATTAGTTAGGTTCTCCAATGTTTATAATAGTAATTTTACGTACTATTATATTTAATTACTTGATCATGAAGAATACATCATCAAGGTAGGGTTAGATTAGACATTAGGAAGAAATTCTTTACTGTGAGGGTGGTGAGTCACAGGAACAGGTTGCCCTGAGAAACTGTGGATGCCAAATCCCTGGAAGTGTTCAAGGTTAGATGCAGCTTTGAATAAGTTCTAGTGGAAAGTGTCCCTGCCCATGGAGGGGGGTTGCAACTACATGATTTTAAAGGTCCCTTCCAACCCAAACCATTTTATGATTCTGTAAGGGATCCATCAGACTGCAGCGTCTGGTCCTTTCATGGTGACACAGGACAAAAGAGCTGTTCTTTCCAGTCAAATCCAAAAGAGGTGGGATCTACATCTAAGCTGCATTATTCACCTGGAATAGGTATCAGAGGTAATGTTTTTATGGAATCTCCTTCATGATGTAAATTTAAAAAAGAAAAATCTAGTTCTGCTGATCAAGAAATGTTCTGCAGCTGTGATCAGCAGCTGCTTTCCTCTTCTGACCATAGTCTCTGTGCCAGGCACACCAGAGTTCTGAGTACACTACCAGAGTAAGGAAAGGAGAATTCTTACCATAATATCCCCCTTCCTTCATTTTTCTGAGTCATAAACCAAATAAATCCACCCAAAAGTTCCCTGCAATTAGTAATTTTAGTCATCCTTAGCTGCTGAGGAATTGTTCTCCAGACCTGTTGGGAGGAGCCAGCAAACTTGCCTCTTAGCGATTTTCAGGAGTACAGCAACACAATGCACCATGATCTGCTCAACAGCAGATTCCAAAATATGAAGCAAGGAACAAAGTCAGGAGGGACATAAATTTCTTCTCACAGCCTCAAATTGTTGGATTCTCTAAGTTTAGCTACTGTATAATAGCAGCACTTGCTTAAGGCGGCCTTCTTGAATCAGCGTTAAGTTTTTAAACCTTGGGAATATGGGATTTACACTCACTTCAACCCCCGCAAACACAGAAAAAAACATAAACTCGATTGACATCGTCATAATACAAGGTGATAATTAATGTTGTCAAGGGTATTTTGTACACTGAAATTCAGTTGTCTAAGGCTTTCTCTCAAGCCTCCTAAATGTGTCAAATTTCATTACCTGTGTTTTAGTATATGGTAAATAGCATTGCATCTTAATATATACTTTCATGTTGGATTTATAAATCACAGCATGGGAAATGAAAGTGATGCACACAATGTCTAGGGACAGCATTTAGCCCACTGTCAAAAGTCAGTAGCACACCAAAGTTGACTTCAGAAGCAATTTTATCTGTTTAACTACAGGTACATAACAACACAGCTGATAAAAAGGAATCCAGGCATTGTTGAATTGTTTTGTAATATTTTTTTTAATAATCCTCGGGTTTCTAAAAATATATATGGTAGTCAGCAAACACACACTTAGTGTCAATATATATAATAATGAATTACATTCTTATAAATTTATGGTTGCTTTCTATAGATGTTAAAATTTTGGAATTGTCACACCAATATTTGCCCAAATACAGACCTGGGAACCACATTGCACAGGGACAGGCATATGTGATCCATGAATTCACAGGTGGGACCCAAGGCAAATCCCACAAAAATCTAGAGCGAAATACTGCTCAGAATCTAAACAAAACATGGGAGCCTAAATGTCCTGATGCCCTGATGGCAATATTTTATATTAAAAAAAATTACATATATTTTTACTTCTCCAAATCTCAAATCCTCTTCAAACTCATGCTATAAACTTCTGACTTCCATCATATCCTGGTACAAAGTCATTCATCAGTTGCAAAAAATAACAGATGTTGATTTTTATCTAGCTTTAAATAATTTCTTTATTTAATTTTGCTTAATGTCTGAAAAATTTGTCTTCTGTTTAAGAAAGAAAATTATAAAAATTAAAATATGTGAAAAATTATAAATTAAAGCAACCGCCTTAAAATTCTCTCTAGCCATTTTAAAGTCTCACTCACACCACTCTTAAAAATAACTTTCCCAAAATCTGTGTGTTTTTTTAAAATCATTTCTGCTTTATGATATCTTTTAAGACTTGTTATAAAAGATAATGAAAAAATACACTAAAGTAAAATTATGTTTGATAGTGGTGAAATTGTCTTTTTAAAATTGCAAATTTTCCAGAAAACTGAATTTTGCAATGACTGAAGCTACTTATTCTTTTAGTTAAATCTGATGATCATTACCTTTGTAAAGAAGGAAACACTAACCTATGAAAGCACTTGATTTCTAAACCAAAGAAATGCAACTTGTCATTTTGAAAATTCAAAAATTCTTCCTTTAAAAATTTCTTAATTAAACTCTTAACCTGTCCTTGTCCAAAAAATATTTTGACATGTACATCATCTAGGAAAAGAGCCCAAAATCCATTTATATATGTGTATATATGTGTTAACTACTGACTAAAAAAAAAAAAACAAACTTTCTTTCCCCTCCAAATTTGCTGGGAAAAATGAAAAGTATTGGTTGTATCTAACCCAAAGTCCATTATTCATTTATCACTCCATTGGAATGATAAATCTCACCAACAATACCTCTTATCCTAATTACATAGCATATTGATCAAGTAATTAATTCAGGACCCTGAAGTACATAAGGGTAAGAAAATATTTTAAAATTACTCTCTTGAAGCATTGCTCATCAGCCTAAGCCTGGAAAACTTTCAGTGCAGTATTTGTAGGGGGATACATGTCCATGCATTTTAACATATGTTAAGATATTTTTTTAAATTTTAAAAGCATGTATGTTATGTCTTCTTAGAGTTTCTCTTTTGCTACCAGGCAAGTTTATTCTCAATTAACAGATCTGTCAAACAGAATTAAATAATGCTAAAATGCTTTTCCACAGAGACTTAACAGCAACAAAGCAATATACATTTAAAAGGGAGCAATATAGGTCCCTACAGTACAGTATAAAGGACTGAAGACGTGCTGAGTCTTTGATCATGTGCATTATCAATTAGCACTATTCTGATCAAACCCTGTGTTATTTACCCAGTAGGAGTCCTGATAACAGCACGTCCTGCAGATGGGATGGTATCTCCAGTCAGCATCTTAAATGTTGTGCTTTTCCCAGCTCCATTTGTTCCCAGGAGTCCAAAACACTATCAGAGGTATTTTAAAAGAAAAAAAAAATCAATATGCTATACTGAAAAAAATAAGAAACATTACCCCTTCAAATTTCTCCCCTTACCACATTTTTTATTGTAGGTCTGTAAGAAACTGTATATGGATATAATGTGTGAGCAAATTCCCTTTCCCACAGAAAATAATTTAAAAAAACCCCATATATATCATATCTTGATTACCCCCTAATTACTAAAAGTGACTTATTTAGGATTCTAGCATTCCTCTTAAAACCCTGCCCAACAATCAAACTCATTATTTTTCCATATTATTAGTAAATGTTACATTTGAACAGGAGAATTTTAGGTCCTGCCTCCAAACCCTGGATATCAGTCTGGAGAGTCAATATTTCCAAGCTTCTCATGAGCTGCTTCACTCTGTACAAGTTTACACCAAACATCCAAGACATACTCATTTTGAACTCTTATTTCAATGATTTAATGCTGCAATGATTTAATACTTAAGCTAGGATAGAATTCATATTAAGTCTACACATAGCCCTTTACAAATTTGAAATACTTTTTTCATGAACTTTCTTATTGATTCATAGGTTTTAATCAACAATAACATCCTCCTGATTACCTCAGTTACCCAATGAGCTGATCAGTAAGCAACAGGACATCACTGCACCTGTGCTGCCATGTGCAAGTTTCTCAGATCTTCCCATTTTATATTAGCAACCAAAAAAAGTCTCTCTCAGTAGTTCAGAAATTAATGCGTAATTCCCGAAACCATCCTAACAATGAATAAAGCCCCCAAACCCAAACATGTTCAGAACTAAATTTCAATTTATTGAAATAGTTTATTTGTATATGCTATATTCAAATGTACTGTGATGATTTCAGCATGGGAACTAAAAGTGTGCTGTGGTAACAAATTCAGGGTTCAATCCATAGTTTGCTATTGAGTTGGGTATTCTGTTTTGTCTTTGAACATTAAACTGCTATGCTACCTTACTTGCTTTTTATGTTAGCCTATAATACAGTAATTTGATAAAGATAAGCAAGAAGTAAAAAAAAGTAAGAGTCTGATCAATGTTTAACCAAGAAATAAATGAACAGTTGCTTTCAGCACCACCAGAGTTTCTGCTTTTATCCAGTTATTGATTTTCAGAAATTACTACAACTGAAATTTTTCTGCTGTTGTCTATAGACCCCTCACCGTAGACACACTGAGTATGTCTCAACAATTGCTCAGAATAAAGTGCTACTTTATAAAAGGGGAAAAATAAGGACCCCTTTACCTCTCCCCTTGGTATGCCCAAGCTTATGTTTTCCACAGCTGTGTTCTTCTTACTGAAACCTCCATAACACTTCCTGAGGTTGTAGAGAACTAGGACATCATTACCAGTTCTTCCACCAAAGAGTCTCTGTCGCTCCATTTCTACATCAACATCTTCTGAGGGGCTGTCCATGCTGTTAACTGAGCAATGACCCCTACAACAGAGGATGATAATGAGTGATAAATGGCAAATTGCTCATTGCTGCACTCTGCATAACTCTTATTTTCTTGGCTGTAATCCCTTAGCACTTGCTGATCACTTCTCATCAGAATTGAAGGGAAAAGCAAGTACTTGTATTATTTTCTGTAGTTTGCATTAATTCAGGTACACCATGTTATCAGAAGGATTTCTCTTCAGTTCAAAGAAACACACCATTTTCTTTCTCCAAAAATTATTTCAGTGCCCACTGTGGCAGAATACAAATAATAACACACCTTGGTTTCCGGAGGAGATCCCAATGAAGGAAAAGACGTAAAAGAAGTAGTAGTGTTCCCTGAAAGGCCATTTCCACAAAAATCCAACCCAGGAAATCCATCTCAAAGGGGCTCACGTAAGAATCTATTCCAAAGTTCCTGGTCAGGTCAAACTTGATCTGATTGTACGAAAGCTCTATTAAACCCTGGCCTAGGCAGAACTGTGGGAATATGATGAATGCCCATTTGAGGATATTGTAGATATTCTGAAAACTCTGTATTAAGACATGGCAAGGATAGAGAATAAAGAAAAAAGGGAAAACAAATTAGCTTTCTCCAACAGCCTAATGAGCACACTTGCAAAACTGGATACTGCATTCAAATCTCACTTATGGTAAACTGAATTCTGAAGTGCACATTGGGAACTATTTTGGGGACAGGGTTTATATCATATTGCATTTTAGACTTTCTACAGCCATGCTTTCTAATCTTAGTTGAAGTTCACAGAGGGTATCAAAACACATGTAGCCACGATTCTTCTAGTTCCTTAACATTTTAATATTTGAATACTATTGAATCTAAATCATCAACCTAAACCCAAGTGAATACCAAATTTGCTTACACACTATCATGACACATAATCCAGATTTGACTTCAAACATCAATTTTGACCTGTACATGAGTAGACAGTCATACTCATTCTGAAACTTCTTTCCATCAAGTTGTTTAAATACCATTATGACTAATTAAAATTACATACATGGAGTGAGAGTGCACTGTATAAATCACTATTCATACAGTGCATTAGTGATCCTAGGAATATGCAGCTTTATCTCTTATGTCAATATTATTCAAACACATTTTACAATGCATATAATCTATTTAATGAACCAGAACAGCTCCCATTATGTGCCAATTACAACTTAATGGTCTAGAAAATGTCAAAGTTACAATTAACACTGTTTTTCCATTATTACAGCATGCATTTTTGGGTTATAGACAAGTTAAAACTCAAGAGGGTAACAGTCAATACACAATATTCTAGGACAGAAAAATCATGAGTATTTAAAAACCATATGTTTTTCTTCTGGAAAAATAATCTTCTCTGTATAAATATATAAACACACATATGAACATTCTCAAATATATGCATGTACATCTGTGTATACATCTCAGTTATGAAAAAGGTAAACCAAAGATTTTATACTGACCTGCACTTTGGAAATTATAGCTAACAAGCGAGGTAAGAGAGTCATCAGCATGGTACACAGGCCAAACACAAAATTTAAGGAGATGTAAGAAATAAAAGCTACATCTGAACTTGAGAAGAATCTGGATGCAAGATACATCCAAGGTAAAGTTGCATATCTGAAAGTTTAAAGAAACAAAACTGTCACAAATAAGTTATGTTTTTGCCTCACTACCCCCAAAAAGTCAGAAAAAAACCACAATTATTGTTCCTTATTTTTAAAACAGGCAAACAACTCTTTAGAGCAAGTGCTTAAAAAAGGGACAAATTTGGGATATATATATTCTTTAAAAAATTGGCTTATACTTCCATAGAGGCATACATATTTACTACCATGGCATGTGCAGATATGATGCATTTTTGCACATATCAGCTGCAGATATTTACTTTGACTGTTCCAGACAGCTCGCAATCCTGATTTCTGAATGACTGCAAACCCATGCACCTTAGCAAGCCTCTTACAGAGATATAGAATTAAAATCAAATATTTAAAGCTTAAATCATGGATGCTGAGCAGCTATCTTTTCTGAGAGGCTTTCATAGAAAGAAAAAAATAATAAGGAGATAGTGAGAAAACAAAGAGAAGAGAAAGAAGTAAAACCCAATAATTTTTGAACTGGAACTAATATTTGTGCGAGTGATATGTGAGAATTGAAAAATCCTACGGGCCATGTTATTACCTTAACCAGGTTGTCAGTAGAGCAATGGCAATGAAAAATGAGTGCATAACACTATGAGGATAAGACAGCATGTCCATGGCTACATCATCTTCAATGAGAATTTTTAAAGGGAGGAGGAAAGCACCTCCATTATGACAAGTCAAATGATGCCTATCCAGAATGGAGCAAGCACATGCTTTTATTTTTAAAGAGATATTAATAAAGATTAAAGCAAGGCCCAGGTGACCACAGCATGCATGCCATGTAAAGAAAATTTACTTTCCACTCAACATGGTGGAAGATATATCTACCAAACAAGCAGTATATGAACTGCAGGAGCATGGGTATCAGCACACACTATTGCACAACTATAAGTATATGTGCAGTATATATACAAACACTTCCTGTATAATATTAATATAATATTAATATGTGTAACTGGTTTAATAGTGAGCTCAGTGCAAGAGCAACTAGTCAAAAATCTGTGAAGTCACTTCTTCATTGCCCTAAAGCATAGTTTACATTACTAAACTAAGTAATAAAAGTCCCTTTTGAATTCAGTATTCTGTACTTTAGAGATGAATCTTTTGCATTGGAAAATGTCAAAATCCTTTACCTTAAAAAAGAAAATTGCAAACCTTGCTGGGAAGTAATAATAATGTTATCTTCAGTTTACAGGAAGATAAAAGTTAAATGACTTAATGTTTGGGTCTTAAATGAAATTGTAAGTATTCAAGATCCCTCTATACTTTTCAGCATCCTTTTGCCAGTTGTAACCACACAATCTTTTCTTCCCTTCACGCACATACGAAAATCACTGTTCTCAGAATAACAATATCATAAATACAAGTCCATCCTTGGAAACGGCTCAGGAAAGAGACATGATTTACAGTGCTGCTGCTCTGCTGTAAATGAAAGCAAAGTTTGATTTGTCTGCTTATAGCTGCTAAGAAATGAGTAAGACTCTCAGATTCCTAAAGCTACATGATGTTCAAATGCAGCCTTTAAAGTTGTGGCCAGTCACACCTACATTTCTATCTTCTTTCTCTTCCTTCAAGCTGCAACTGAATTTAGTATTTTCTAATATAAAAGACAGAACATTTTGGACAAAACTGCTTGAGCATTTGGACTAGAAAACACATCTGCAGTCATCTAAAAGAGAAAAAGATGTAGTTTAGTTACATTTTTAGAGGAAGTCACTTTTAAAGTAGTGCACTAAGAAACTTGATTATTCTTTCAAGCACACCCTCTTCTCTGTAACTTTTTATATAACTGGGCTATTTTATCTCTTTTTCTAGATCAGAAAATCTGCACAAGTGTACCCTGAAGAGAAAAAATATTTTTAAAGGCAAAATAAAGCAGATGATGATGGCATGCAGATGAATGAGGATTATATCCACAGTACTGGGGAGGACTAAAATGGCCACAACAGGCTTTATCACAGTTACAGTGTAGTTAGGCTGAATAAAGGATATATTAGGAAGAGTGGCAACTCTGAAGTTTATCAATGTCCTTGAGACATGTTAAACTTACAGACAGCTATTGGATCTTTAATATATGTTAATACACATCGAATACACAGATTTTCTTGTTAAAAATCACTGCAACATCTGTTATGTCAGCCAAAACTGAAAGGTACAGGAGGGATTATATTGAGCTGATTAAGCTGCATCTGCAATCAATAAAATAAGATCTATTTTAATTCAAAGACATTTTTTCTGAAATATTCAAAGTTCAGCTCAACATTTCGGTTAAAACAGTGCCAGCATAACTGGCACTTTTTAGTACACTAAGAAGTACACTTTGGCAGGGCCAAAGCCCATAGCACACCAGAAAAACCTGTCATGACTTCAGTAGACATACAGGTCTGTACTGTGTGCTTCAATAGCTACTTGGCTAAAATTTCTATAGAAGCCTATGCCACGCTAATATGACAGCAACTGGACCACAAGAAGGATTCAAAGGTTGTAAAGCTAATAAAAAAAAAAAAAAGTGAGATTTCATAGTGTGAAATCTTTGCACTAAGACTGGTGTCTTTGACTTGAAGGAATCTCTTGATGGAAGTGCAGAAGAAAAGAATTGAGGGTGGTACAAAAGAAAGCTACAGAGAAGAGGAAATTATGAACTTTGGATGTTTCAAACAAGTTATTTACAACATCCTAGCATCATAACTTCTAGAATATTTCATACTAATTTATCTAGTCACATCCAGGAAAAATGAGCTCAAACTGGAATTATAAGGAAAAACTATAAATAGAATTTTGCAAGGAATTTGGAAGGTTTTACAAGACAGGACTTGGCTTGATTTGGCTTGCAAAAGGCATTGAATGAAGGACAATTATGAAGTGTGGTTCTGAATAAACTTGGGCTAGAATTTCCAAGAAGAGATCTAGCTTCGAGAACACCTACAGTTTCCAAAAAATTAGTTGCTGGAGGCAAACAAACCTTGAAAACAGTTTCAAGGTACAATATAGTCAGTTGGAGGCTTTTTGAAGGATTTATCTGAGACTCTTCCCAGAATAGAACATGTTCTCATCTTGTAGAAGGTTGTTCCTTCCTTCCCTACCATTCTCTCATGAAGCAGCTATATTTAATTATCTAAACATCTGTCATGTAAGACATGCACTCTTCCCTACAAGGGTAGCAACAATTAGTTACTTGAAATAAGTAATAAACTTCTCAGAAGCCTTTAAAAATTCGTCTTCAGCATTTCTAACATCACCTTAGACAGCACATGGGAAGAGTTATGAGTCCCAGTACATTTCAACAGACCTGGGGCTTCTGGTTTTAAATAAATGACTTTAAAATCAAACTATATTGGAAATCTTACCCTGAAATCATGGTGTATTACATAAATTGTGCATGTGCAACGAAACAACTTTAATTTTGCCTCTCTAGTGACACAACAGAATAATTTGATTTGATATCAAATAATTAATTTGGTTGATCCCAGGGCTGAACAGGCTTACTTTTATAGAGATATCAATCCTCTGTTTAACCAGTTCTTTTAACTTTCTGTAACAGGATAGGATTTTTAGTTGATTTTTTTTTCATTGGTTGCTTAGTTGGTTTTTGTTTGTTTGTTTTTGTTGCTGTTGGTTTTTTCTTGTGAAACTAAGCAAGAGAGTAGCATGGCAGAACTTTCCCTTCTCACAGTATTATTGGGAGACAAATCTCCAACCAGCCCAGTACTTCACAATGGAGAGACTTCTCATTGGAAATATAAAACTCTTGGAGCTATGTTGAATTATAGAAAATGGTTAGAGCTGTAATAAAAGCTATTTCTTACCTTCTTGATGATATTCTCACAGCTAAGCACTGAAATTCTGACCTATGTTAATATTCTCTCATTTTCTTGAAGATAACATACAATCAATTTCTAACAGCAAACTACTGTTATACAGGCTGAGTATCTTCTGAGATGTTTGCACTCTTTTTTTTTTTTTTTTCAAATGTGTGAGTAAATCTCCCTCCACTTTTTGTGTTTAATTTTCAAACTCACGTTTCAGCCTGTTTTCTCAATATATTTTGCTGAATCATAATTGTTTACAAAGACAGAAAACCATGCACCCAGCAGCAGGTGCAAACTACATCTAAAGACTTATGTTTGTTTCTTAGAAGCTGTAATTCCGTGGTAGCATTTCCAATCACATACCCAAAGAGTATCAGCAGGAGAACAGTGGCTGCCAAGTTCTTTCGGAAAGTGAAGGCTGATAGCTGGAAGGCACTAATAACACCAACACACAGGGTGACTGGAACCATGTAAAACAGCTAGAAACAGAAGGAAAAAAACATTAAGCAGGTGAGCATCTTTTACTGGTCTTACCTAATTTGCAGAGAAAGGTTTTACAAATTAACTTCTCCATACTTGCAATACTATAAGTTAGGAAGAAATAGGAAGAAGGGCTGGGAGATTTGATATCTGCACTTGCTGTGAAACTGCCCCCTACACATGAAACAAAGTGACAAGATAAAATCTGACTACAGAATATCCCCCTTAATCTTATTTCTATTGACCTTTCCAATACATCTACTTAACAAGCTAACTCTTCCAGATAATGAGTCCTTGTGGGGCTATTGCTCCAAAACATCAAATTACATTGTGAATACAGGGCTTGGTTTCAGAAACAGGAGTTTCACTGATCAGTGCTGCATTCATATGGGAGAATAAAAATGATGCAATTTTAAAAGAGATTTTAATGAAGGACCATGTGTGCTGATGAAGCAAATTACATCTTTTATTGGGAATGGACAAAATATGTAAAAGCATTACAGCCATTAGGCAACAGGCAAAGCAGTTTCTCTGTTAAGTCTCTTGACATAACAGCAACCAAATTAAGCAACCATATTTAAGGGTGACAGAGTGGGATTGGTACAGGAGATTCATATTCAAGTATTCAAGAGAGGGATTCTGCTTGCAAAGTGCAACGTCAGAATGTGAGAACCTGTGCTCAGCTCCATTTTCAGTGTCTGCCTGCTCTGTGCACTGAATCTGAGCTCACTAGGGCATTTACTGCCTCCATTTCTGCTTATGCAATATTCAGCTTTATAGCTTTAACCTAATAGAACTGAGATTCTGAGATACAACTGCAATAGAGAAAAACAAATCAAGGTCTAGCTAAATATTCAGGGTAGAAAAACAACATACTGCTAAAATTAGACTTTCATACAATGAAAACCTATTCCAAATTAAACCAGAGGCCATCACGTCTTCGTTACTGGGAAAACATTTGTTGTTTTTTTTTAGAGAAGGGCAATGGAGTAAAACGCAGATGGAGGCAACATTCTCATCTTATTCACAGTGTACCTTTTCTTTGCCATATATAACTATAATAACATTCCACCCACAGATATATGTTTCAATTTTCCTGAAGCTGTTTAAAATATTGTAGAGAAGTCACAAAGCACTTGAGTCCCAGTATTTTTCAATAGACTTGGGGCTTCTGTCTAGAAATAAATAAATAAATTTAAAATTAAATTCTATTGGAAATCTTACCTGAAATCATGGTGTAATACAGAAGTTGTGCATGTACAACAAAACAATTTTAATTTTGCCCCTCTAGTGACACAAGCTTAATATAAACAAAATCTCTCTATTTCTCTTTAAATTTTCTTAGCACTTACACTTTTTCCATTTGTTGAACATAGTAATGAATATCATTCATGCCTATAAATACAGTAGGAACAGCCTGATTCTCATGAGAGCAATTTCATAAATCAAACAATTCTGCAGGCCTAGTAAAGATTCTGCTGCAAGTAATGCAGGACACAGCCTGTAATACTTAAAATACATAGAGGGATTTAAAATTTGACAGTTCATATATTCATGTGTTCAGTGTCTCTAAATGATCTGTAGCACAATTAGCATTTAAAGCAGTGTCTGTTCTTTCCCACATCATGATTGATCATGCAGTACTGTGTTGAATTTGTGAGAACATTTTGAGAGATTGGCAGAAAATAATGAGGAGTTGACTTTGCTCACAAGGAGAAACTGAATGATGAAGGACTGTTTTTAACCAAGCCCTCTTATCTGAAGCAGCAGCAAAAAGAAATACCAAGATTGACTGGCCAAGTAAAAAATATGTGGAAAAATGTGCTCTTACCTCAAGATTGCTCAAGTGTGAAAATTCTGATTTCAAGCATGGGTGAGTGAAGATCTAATATTTCAGAATTAGAGTGGTCTAAATGAAAACAGAGTGTTCCAAGAATTTCTGTTCCTGACCAGAGTATCATAGTATCCAATCTAAAGTTTGGAAAGGACCTTAAGAACATCAGGTCCAACCATTAATCCAGCATTGCCAAGTCCACCACTAAACCATGTCCCTCAGTGCCATATCTATATTGCTTTTAAATACCTCCAGGGATGGTGACTCCACCACTTCCTTGTGCTGCCTCTTCCAGTGCTTGACATAAATAAAAGGTACCCATCATAAGCATCTTTCATATTATCCACAACAACACATAACATAATTATCCCTTAAAGCAGCTGACTAGTGTTTTCAGTTTTCTCCACTAATTTGTAAGGTTTTGTGTGTGGAAGATTCTTTCTGTCTAGGCTGATTAGCCAACTTCCTTTTATTTGTTAAATACTGTACATAGCTAAAGCTAGAAAATCATTTACAATAACTTTGGGAAGCAAGGAATCCCTGCCCTGCATTAAAGAAGGAATGGTGACTTAATGTTTGCTAGCATGTCAGGCAAGAGCTGCCACTCTGCGCAATTCAAATCTTATTCATGTATCTTGTGACCACATCTCCTTTTGCTCATTTATAAGAAACTAGACTAAAAACTTACACCTGAGCACATGCTGCCACACAATACATACCATATCATAGCAGAAGTTAGCAAGCCAGTAAGTTTTGTAACCCAGGCCTGTGATGTGCTGCAAGCGTTTCGTCCCCGACACTCTGTCCTTCACTATGGCAGTTCCAATGGATGCAGTAAGGATGGAGAAGCCCAGCATGATACACAGCGCTACCCCACACTGACGAACGTTCTCCATTCTGGGGCAAAAAGCAAAACAGTGCCAGGAAAACATGATGGGGAAAATCCCCTCAAACGCTAGCATTTTTCAGGCCAACTTCTCACCGAAACGCTAGACTTAATCCTGATTGCAAACACCATAGAATCACAGAATGGTTTGGTTTGGAAGGGATGCTAAAGATTGCCTAGTTGGAACACCCTGCAATGAGCAGTGACACAATGTCTCTAAATAGTTAAAGGACAGGAACAAGATGTGTTAAATTACAAAACTAGGGGAGTTACAGAGCACAGCAAGTGTCTGAGTTGTAAAGTGAAGCTTATGCAAATATTTCCCCTTTACAAAAAACTAAAATGTAAACTCTCAAAAATTACTTGAAACAGTTACTCTGTTTAAAACTGTTAAGACACAATCAGCATAAATTCAGTACCTTTCTTTACAAAATAGTGCAACCATTTTTGGTATAAACAGTGGACTTGACAGACAGACCACACTAAAAAATGCTTCACTCAGTAGAACTGAATTGTGTCTATCAATTCACAGCATCTAGTCCAGTAAACATATATTCTTATTTAATTTATAGTTTCACTTGTCTGCTGAATGCTGCTGTGAAACATTTTAAGAGTTTGCTCACATTTTGTCTTCATCCAACAGGGCTCCTCCATATGGTTGGCTGTAGAGTGTTATTCCTGTGAAAAGAAAAATGAATCATGAAATATTAAATCACATTAAGGACTTCAAGTTCTAGAGTACCCTGTTAACACTTGTTACACATATGAATAAAAAGGCTAAATACTCAGTAATCAACAGAAAGAGGTCAAATACCAATCTGCAAAACCAAACACTGTCTCCCATTGAGTGATTTCCAGAGTTTGGAACCATTAAAAACTAATTAATAAACATAAGGAGTAGCTGCTTTTGTGCATTCTGAAGTTCAGAAATTGGTTCAATAATGCTATATATTGCTACAGCATCTACATCACAAAAGAGACCAAATACAAAACCTAAAGTAGAATTTGTTCATATACCTAATCTTCTCAGGTAAGGTAGATTGTTACTGCAATTTATACACCTGGTTTAGATTTTAGATTGGATCTTCCAGCAATTTTTAGATTACTGATGTTTTGCTGAGAAAAACTGTTTAGGTAAACTCAGAAAAGAAAAAAGAAAAGTCACAACTTTGATTGTAGAGCTCTACATTAAAAATGTGCCCACTTTGCGAGACCAAGAAAAATCCTGACCTGGCAATGAATTCTTAGGCTAATTTTAGTTCTTCGCACAACCAGCCAGTAGCAAACTAAGTTAATTCCAAAATTAACTGTGGAATTGAAAGGTAGTTTATGAACAAAAACTTGTCTTTTTGCTTTTTTTCTTTTCAAACAAAAGAAGAAAAATTGCAGGAGGGTGAAGGTGCACAATATTGTCGTTGCAGAAGTTGCTGTTCCACTGGATTTGATACTGTTTGTGACTTATCTCTGCAGGTGTGCCTGACAGATGTGCCAGCTGTGCTGGTTTTGGGCTGGATGGAATTAATTTCCTTCACAGTAGCTGGTATGGGGATCTGTTTTGGATTTGTGCTGGAAACATTCTGGATAACACAGGGATGTTTTAGCTCTGCCTGAGCAGCACTTGGATCCAAGATGTTTTCTGCTCCTCCCCTACTCCACCAGTGAGGAGAAGGGGGGAGTGCACAAGGAGTTGAGAGGGGTCACAATGGGACAGCTGACCCTGACTGACCAAAGGGACATTCCATACTATATGGCATCATGCTCAGCATGTAACACAGGGGAGAAAATGAGGAATGGGAGGGATGTTTGGCATGAAGATGTTTGCCTTCCTAAGTCGGTGTTAGGTGTGATGAGGCCTGCTCTCCTGGGGATGGCTGAACTCCTTCCTGCTCACATAAAAGGGTGAATTAATTCCTTGTGTTGCTTTGCTCGTGTCTCTGGCTTTTTATTTATGTATTAAACTGTCTTTATCTCAACCCATGAGTTTTATCACTTCTAATATTCTCCCTTACATGCCACTGGGGGAGAGTGAACAAGTGGCTGTGTGAGTGGGCCTTAAATTAAACCATGACATCAGCATTATTTGATTAGTTTCTAAATAAATCTAGGCTGTTCCAAATTAAAACAAACAAAGAAACAAACTTAATCCTAATTATAATTTTTCCAGTATCTTTGATAAAGATATAAATTGTTGGTAGCCTTAGATTGACTCTGTGGGGCACCACTTAATCGAATTTGTTAAAGTCCAGCTGTATAAAGACAAAAATATCTTCATTCTAGTAATAGGTACAATTTGACTAAGCATGCATTTACTTTTCCCCTTTAATTTTTCATTCCTCATCTTTAAGCCAAAGTAATCTAAACTTCATTAAGTCACTGCATGGTAAAATGCTGAAAAACAGGATGATTATTAACTCACACACAAAACTTGTACAAGGTAAAGATTTTTCAAATAACAGCTAAACAGAGTTCACTGTGAAGCCCAATGGTAGTTAGAAAAACAAAAGAAGATTCAAGCTGATAATGTTTTGATGTATCACTAGTAGATACCTTGCTATTTGTAGAAGTCTTTCATGTCGTGTGCCTTCAGGGACTGTTTAAAATTTTCCTTTGTTTTTCTTTTAAAGCATTAATTTTTTAAGCAATTGCTGCTATTTGTTCTGAAGCAAAACTGGCATATCAAAGAAAATTATTTTTTCCCACTGGAACCACTGAATTTCCATTTATGTAAAGGAGAAGTAGCGTGACAGAAAAAAGTTTAGTTTAGTTCCCAGAAAGTCTTTCTAGGCTTTTCTAATGCTTGAATAAAAGTGGGCATGTTAGAAGAAATAATCGTAGAATATGCAGAATTGGAAGGGACCCCACAGGTCCTGACCCTACACAGGACACCCTGAGGGTACACACCATTTTCCTGAGAACATTGCCCAAACACTTATTGAGCTCTGTCAGGCTGGTGCTGTGACCACTTCCCTGGGGAGCCTGTTCACTGCCCACCCACCCCCTGGATGAAAAACCTTTGCTTTTAGGATATCCAACCTAAACCTCTCCTGGGTCAACTTTGGGCAATTTCCTCAAGTCCTGTCACTGGTCACAAGAGTGAAGGGATCAGTACTCACCTCTCCACTTCCCCTCATGAGGATGCTGAAGACTGCAATGAGGTCTCCCTTCAATTTCCTCTTCTCCATGCTGAGCAAACCAAGTGACCTCATCTGCTTCTCATAAGGCTTCCCCTCCAAGACCTTTGCTATCCTTGTGGCCCCTCCTTCAGGTGCTCCCTAATAGCTTCATGTCTTTTTTATATTGTGGCACCCAAAACTGCATAAAATGTTTAGGGTGAGTCCACTCCAGTGTAGAGCAGAGCAGAGCAGAGCAGGACAATTCCCTTCCTTGCCCAGCAGCAACATCTCAGGGGGGAACTAACAAAACTTTCAGATTACTGCATTGGTATTAAACAAAAGTCTACAGCAGTTGACTTGGGTTCCACACACAGAAGTGCACTGCTTTAATTTTCTAGTACAGAATAAAGGGAAACTATGAAAAAGAGATAATTGCAGGGGAAAATAAAACCCCATGACATTAAATAGCATAATTTTATGATGCAATGCTCCTTGTAGCACTGTATCATACAATACCAATCAAAATTTTATGATGCAATGCTCCTTGTAGCGTTGTATCACACAATACCAATCAAAAGGCAAATTACACTGAATTAATTTCCTTCTATAGAAGAGTCACAAAAACTAATCACACTTCTTAAAAGTAGCAAATATTTTTGACAGTCAACTTTCATTTAAACCACATAGATGAAACAAAGGATTACATTTTCTTTTAATTTACACTCACAACTGAAATTAAATTTCACAAGGTTGTGGATTAAAAATAAGAAAAGTATGACTGTGCTAAACTAAGTTCAGTTGTGTTTAGAATTCAAAATTCTATTACTGCGTTAAATGTAATACTTACCTTTCATTCAGTACTTTAAATTTCTTCAATTAATCTAAGGCATGACAATCTCTGAATTTCCTACTTTTTAGTATAATGATTTCTTCACCCCATTGTCAAAAAATAAACAAATTATTTATATAAAGCCAACAAACTGGCCTGTAATTCACAGAGGAAATAAGTCCCCTTGAATTCAAGAAATAAATTATAAATTATCTTCAAATACCATAACAAACCCACAGAATTAATATATGGTATTTGTTATTATATATATTTTTTATTTAAAAAACCATTCCATGTACTTCTATAACCTATCCCTTCCTACATTTCTTCTAACCACCTAGACCATCTTTTTTTACACACATCTCTGTCCCAATATGGCTGTTAACATGATGTAAAATGTACTTATTGATACTTTTTTGCCTTTATATGCCTTTTTACTGTTCAAAGCTGCTATAATGAGGCTCATTAAGTTGAAATCTATCTGCCATCTTTGAGGACTTAAAAACTATAAATGACAGATAAACTAAGAAGTTCTAAATTATAAAGCTCCTATTAAACAGATGCTTCTGGTGTTTATGCAAGGATTTTTTAAAGGACTGTACTTGCAAGCCTTGTGTGAATAGCTCTCAGGGAAAATTTTACCATTTCAGTATTCACAAGGGAAAATTAAGCCAGGCAATAACACGAAATATGATATGATTCAGCACTAACTTTGCTCCTTTTCATAAATTTCTCAGTATAAAAATTATTTCTTCCACATCTACAGATTTGCCATTATATTCTCCTGACTTAATTACAACAAAATTTTTCTTCTTGTCCTAAAACATCCTTTGTCTATGTCCTCAGCATGCAGTTGGTCACATCAGTGATGTGATGACAGTGATGACTTTGGCTTTTTTATGGGCAGAGGGGAAAAATTGTGACATCCATTCCAACCTTTCCAAAAGCAATTCAGGAATGGGAAAAACTGTGACCATGAAGTGTCTTACACTTTAATGATCTATCCAGAGAGAACGAGAACACCATGATGAAAGACTCTCTTAGACCTTTTAACCTTCTTTAATATAAAAATGAAGATTTTCCCAAAGGAGAGGCATGATTTCCCCTGTTTGAGCAGAGTGAAGAGGAGGGCATCTCAAAGAAAGGAACATCTCTGTATGCATGCTAGTTGATATGTGTGTATAGTTCTGAAAAAGAATGAACTCACATGTCAATCGCAGCAGAGAGCACAAGCAGCCAGATACTTTGGTAATATATTTTCTTAGCTTTTTATTCAGCTATGAAGCTGCTCTTTCTTTCTTCTCACTTGTTTTGCCTGAAGTTAACTGCATTTTTGGCGTGTCTTTTCCCCTCATTTTTGTCTTTTATTAATTTAAAAAGCTCAGTTGTCATCTCTTTTATTACTCAATGAAAGACTTTCCTTCGTACAACCGAGAACTAGAGCATTTCCTCCAGTCCTGCAAGCCACATTGCTATGGAAAAAGGAGGTGGGAAGTAGTCAGAGCTTTACACTTTAAATATAAATTTCAGGAGTAGCACAGCTGGGGCCCAGGCAGGAGAGCATATTTACTTTGAAAATGACACTAGAAGACACATGCTGCATGCTTAATAGTAGAAGAGGCAGTAAACTATTCATTGTACCCTCTTCAGCTTCTCTATGATTTCCCTTTTGTGTTTGAGATTCTAATTTGTTAAAAAATATATTCCTAACCTAGTGAAATTAATTGTTCATAAAATATTAGAAGGATTGTAACTTTTCCTACAATAAAATACTATACCTTTCCATTCTGCATAGGAAAGCTCACAGGAAAAAGAAAAATGCATCCACATTGGACAAGTTTGCTGTGAACATTCTGCATCCTACACTGTTGCCTTTCAGGAGCTGCACAACTCAGGACACCTTTCCCTATACCAGCATCTTATTAACAGTCTGCAACCTGTGCCTTCAAGAGAAAGTGCTCCAGGTTTTTCATCTCACATCTAAACCAGCTGACCCTTTGTCAGAAAACAAAGGTATACACAATTTGGCATAACTTTAGAGAGTTGGATGTTTCCATCCATGATTAAGAACAGAAGACACTGGTAGTCCAGTCCATCCCACCTGGGTGCAACTTTCCATATAAACATGCTTCAAAATCTGTGGTTTTTCAGTAAAAATGAGGAACCAAGCAATACTTTTTTCAGTATCAGTTGGAGAAATCTGAATGAAAAAATCTTAAGGGTCTTCAAGCTTGTGTGCCATCACTGTAGATTAGTCAGAACTGTCCTCAGGTATATTTTGTGGTTCTGCACTGTATTTTGGGTGTGTCTGAATCTGTCCCTTGGCATTTCTTTGTAAACTGTTTCTTATGTCAAGCTGAGTCTTGAGTACCTGGATCAGTTTAGCTCTGTGCTACTGATTCTAAACACCATGATTGTGGCAGACTTGAATAGAAGACTTGTCTAGCTTTCTTTGTTCCAGGCATTTTATTTCAGATTAAGTAAAATATTATGTATAAGAAAAATGGAGGTAGTATTTGTATGTGTGTATATGTACACACACACACACACACATACACATACATATATCATATATATATTGTCACACATACATACACATATGTATGTGTGACAATATTTCTACTTTTATAAAATGAAACATTACTATTAACTGAAAACTAAAATTTATATTTTTATGGAGAATTTCACAGGGAGCACCATAAATGGTTTCTATTTTAGTTTCTCCCACTAACTAGACATGATTAGGAAGATTCCACCCAAAGGCCATTTCACAGTTTCCTTTGTAATAAGGTTTAAAGTTATAATTTGGGAACCATTCAGGAAACTGTACAGCCACTTTCCACCAAAATTCAGCTGAAAATGACTCCCTTGATCTCTTCTGCTCTTTTGAAGAATTGAATTTGAAATAAATGAGGATGCTACATGAAAGCTTACAATGAATCCTAGTATGAATTTAAAAAAAAAAAAATCAACGACTTCAATAGGAATCCTGAGATGGGGCAGCTGCATCAGAAAAGGCACTTCTGTATTGAGACTTTTTTGTTCTTTGAACAATGATGTAAGAACTTTTTTGACCGCTCTACTTTACAGACATCATTATAGATGACAACCACTCCTTTCTTTATACAGCCTTACCCTAAGAGGAAGATGATAGTCCTTCTCCTATACTCTAGCATGATTAACACATTCTGACTCAATGTTATACAATTAGGTGTGAAAAATAACATTTTTACTTGATCAAAATTTCTATATTAAGCTTAAGCAAAAAATATTGCCTTTAGTTTTTTATTCCTCTTACTTCATTACTGTATTTTTATTTCCTCGCAATTACACTACTTAGTTGTAAGAATGCAGCATTTCAGAAAGAGCTTAGAAAACATTGTTCATGTAAGCCTGAATACCAGTCAGAGGTGAAGGGTTTTGTCAAAAAATCCAGCACATCCTACTTTCTTTACTGAGGTGTGTCTAATTTTTTTTTAATTCATTTATTAACATGTTCATCATCTGCCACTGATTTTATAACCCACTAGAAAACAGAATGCATTTGATTTCCTCCACAGTTGAGACAGATAACTTTTTTCCACAATGGGATCACAGACTTACATGATGATGAAGGTAGGGGTGGATATCCATGATAGAGAAAATGACATATTTTTATACAGTAAGTATTACTGAACTGCTGCTCCAAAAGAGACATCTGATCCATTAACTACCACTAACTGACATAAACTGATTGGGCCAATTTCTGTTGCTCCATGCATCTCCAGCTGGGCATACGCGTTTTCTTCAACAGACATATCACTCTTTACATGAAAATTACAAGAAACAAACATTGTGACTTTCCAAGCATCCTCACAGAGAAATTTACCAATAATCCCAAATTGTTAAGAGGCAGGTGTGAGAAGAATCTCTCTACTTGCAGAGAAAGTATTTCAAGATCAGATTACACAATAGCAAAAAGGACAGATTTTTTAATCACTAAATAAATATAATTTCCTGGTGCTACATGATGTAGAGTCAGTAACTTGGACTGGCACAACAAACAGCAATAATCAATTTTTTTCAAAGGTTTTTGAACAAATCCCTAGGGATATAAACCAGTGCAAGGCACCATATGTCCTCTATATGCTTGGGTAAAATTGTTTCCTTCAAACTTCCATACCAAATCCTAAGTCTGTATTCCCTGTATCCTCATGACTGCAGAAAAGACTTTAGACAAAAGTAATTAGCCTCCTGCTCAGCTCCTTATCATCAAAACCTCTCACAAATTTGGACCAGTGCTGCTGATCTCCACTGAAAGTCACTGCACCTGTCCTTATGGGTGAAGCAGGTAGAACTCAGCACGTGGTGTGTAATGACTCTTCCCCCCTCCAAAGTTCTTGGGAGGGCTCCAACTGGGCTCATGTTCAAGAAATAACACATAGGATGTAACTGCAAAGTGAAAGGGTTTGTTAGCTTTTGTATGAGCACTTAAATAAGTTGTTGATCCTCTTGACCTCACTCAAGGTTGTTTCAATATAATAGTTGATGCTATTTTGTTTACATCCACAGCAGTGCTCTACTCTATTGTAGCAAGCTTCTTGTTGTAAAACTTCTTTTTTTTTTCTTTTTTTTTTTTTTTTTTTTTTTTGAAGGAAGAAAAGATTTTGTCCTTACAGTCCCTTTTAAAGGGCCAAAATATTTAAATATTTTATGTCACTTAAAATACAGAAGTAGTGGTTCTGTTGACAGGAAAAAAGTTGTTCTGTGAAAAAAACATGTTGTCAGTATGAGGCAGAACTACAAAGCCATATTTCTGCAACATCTTAACAAGCTTCCTCACAGCAATTTCCAACATTATTCAAGAACTGACCTTGCCTATAAACAGAGTTTGGAAGAAGAAAAAAAATCAGAAATAACAGATTTCAGTGTTGGAACACAATATGTGGTCTTCTGACTGCTGACTTACAGAACTGCATATAACAATTTGAATAACAAAAGCATATGACTCGTTCTTCCCTGTTAGAACTGTATCCTTAAACAAGAGAAAGTTAAAAGTCAAAGTGAACTGAGTTCAAATGGCCCATATAGCACGTTGAACTGGGAAACTGTTGAGATTTTTAGAAATAAAATATACATATGTATTGGTATCCACAAAAAATACACTCATATACATATACAAATGCACACAAACAAATACATACACAGAGACACCTAGATAGGTAACTTGACCTCTCTTCCCAAGATCTCTGTGACAGTTCCCTCTGCATTATGGCTCAAGAGCATGATCAGTCCATCTTTATTACACTTCTCCAATAGATGAAGGCATGAATAAATTGCTTTCTAGTTCTTAAGCTCAGCTTCTGCAGGCAGCTAATATATTCTGCCACAAGATTATACTATGAGCCCATACTTGTACAAATTTCAGTACAAGACTTGAAGTGTTTCATAAGCACTGTTGTGCTTGCTGTGTTTCTGTGTCATGCAATATCAAAAAATACATCATTCCCACAATCTTTGGGATAGCTACCATTTTCTCTGAGTGTAAGCAGGACTGCAAGTTCTGATTCTCCATGATGGATATAAAAGTAAGGGTATACAAACATTTAAGTTCCAGAATGGGATATCTAATGGTACAAAAAAAAGCTAGCATCAGTACAACTAATGAAGTGCATAAAAAGTTGATTAAAAATTCTCATTAAAATATCTGATTTCATTTCATTCAGTTTGTGTGTAAACACATTACCTTTGATCCATTCTCATAATTCATTTGGAAAAATAAAACCCCAGACATCTTGAAAGCAAGCCATTACCTTTTTTTTCTTGGGCATTCCAGAAAGTTTCTTAATGAATTTCAATTTTTAGATTCTTAAGATTCCTTCCTCATTTTCACTGATTTATTCTTCTTTCTTCATTATAAAAACACTTGAAATCATTTTACCATTACAAACAACCATTCTAACTTTACAAGAACTTTTAAAAATTGGTCATAAGGTCTTTTTAAATTCCTCTAAATCAAATTCCTTTTACCATAATCTTAAGAATGAAAGGAACTGGAATGAATAGAAGTTAACTAGAACTTCTGGTGTTAATCAAGCCCAGATTTCACAATAGATTTTCACATCCTAGAAGTTCATCTGTGTTAACAGCTGTCTTTGGCTGCAGTCATTTTTTAGATGTCAGTTCATAAAATTTTTACTTTAACAAACTTTTATGAAGTTCAGGGCTATCTGAATCAGAAAATCCACATTTCTCTTTTGCTTTGTACAATAATAAGATAAAGTAGCCTTTTCTGTTCCTTGAATGACAGGATGCTATGAAATACCACACTGCTGTGTAAATTTACAGGTTAATCTGGATTTGCCCTGGATATTTATATAAGAAGATATAATAAAGTGCCAAAGAATTTACAAATCCATGGTCTGTTGTTCCTTAGTCATCATCCCTTTTAAGTAAGCCCTAGCAGTACTTTCAGAGGGACTAACATGCCAAACCAATTTACACTTACTTATTACACAGGAATGTCTTTGTAAGGAATTCATACGGTATTTTGAGATTTAAATTCAAATTTTACTATGTACTACATCCTCCACACAAACTTTCTGTGTAATTAAAAGTTTCACTTTTTAATCCTCCAGAGAAATGAGGCCCTGAAATCCTACTGTAAACTGAAAAAAAAATCATAATTATTACAGTTTATTTAAAAACTGCTTTCCAAAATATATGAATAAATACAAAGAAGGACTATTACCATACTGTCTCCAGTCCACATTAGAAGGTAAATTGAGCCACAGAATGAAGTTATTGAGTTCATTTAAGTAGGATGGCAGTGAATGGAAACCTTTTTGGTTATACCACACCTGGAAAAAAGAATGGAAATTGTCAATTAAAACTTTGTTCAATCTGGATGCCGCTCTGAAAGCTCACATACCTTTAAGAATTTCATGAAGGATATCTAATTCCTCTGTTATGTCATTTATTTATAGAAGAAAATCAACCAGGCAGAACAGAACCAGTTAATTTGCATAGCTCTTTCAACAGCATGCAGCAGTTTTCTGTTGTTGGAGCTGCACACATATGTTTATCACTAAATTGAGATTCTCTGATTTAATGAAACACTGTGCCCTCCATGCCTTACACACATGTAGTTGAACAAATAGAGGGAGAACAATGTGAAAATAACACCTGCCAGTTTGATCAAAAATACAAAAAGTTGAGTAAAACTAATGCTAGTTGGAAAAATCATTGAAATTTCAAAGAGACTGGTCTAAATAATCCCTGCATATGGCAGACAGCACAAAATATCTAGGAACAGAATATTCTAAAAGAGGGGAAAAGAAAGAATCAAGGAGGCACAGTTTACAAGGTATGAAGCTGTTCTATAGACAAAGCTGTCTCCACATTCAACAAGCATTAATGGCTTGTTGAACATGGAAATTGATGCAGACAAACTTTAACGCAGGCAAGGCAAGCCAGTCTGTCTGAGGAACACAGGGAAACAATTGTGTTGCAACATATATTTTATCTTCAGATCATGCAGATTCACCCTGACTTGATAAAATACTCTTAATTCACACTTCCACTTGCTAGAACCCTTGCTGAGAGCTTGATATGTCCCAAAACCAAATATACTGAGGTTTGAGTTTCCTCTGCAGTTAGAGATTGATTCTTATCACCCATTACTGTTAATCACAGTGCCTTTGAATCTATATTATCCATACTGAAAACTGGGTCAAATTATTATGTGTATTTATTTTCAGTTTCAGTGACATTTAAAACCATCTGATTACTATGCATTTCTCACATCATAGCATATTTTCTTCTCCCCTTTCTTTTAAAACAGTTGAAAAACTCCTCGCCTTTTCCTCTTTGATATCAGCTGTTCATACTCTGCATTTTGTACATCCTAGGTAGGGCAATTCTCACTGTCTCTCTGGATTCTGAATCATAATACCAAGTGAACAGGATTTAATATACATCTTTAATTGCCTTAACACTCCTAAGATTTCAGTTTTCTTAGATTTCTAGAATTACCATCTATACAGTTACATCTTAGAAACTTCCCTAAAGATTCTCTTATCATTCTTTTGATGCTGTTCTCATATATTTGTTGATAATTCTGCCTTTTTTTTTCTTTTTTCTTATACTATCCAACTACAAACCTTACTTGGACCCTAGTTACAGACTTGCGACTGTTTTGCTGACACATTCTCCTCTATATTTCCCAGTGCAGGCTGCCTAATCTTCAGTTCTGTTTCCCTTTCTTAGTAATTGTTTTCTTCTGATTAACTCTCCTGACTACCTACTTGTTTGAATTTCCAAATTTTTGTGAGGTGAGGTTTACACTACTCTGACTTATTTCCTCCCATCAATCCTAGATCATGATTCCAAGAACCACTCTAAGGTCCACTGTCATTTCTTCTCTGCCTCTGACCCCTTGGATCTTCTTCACCACAAGCTCTGTTAGTATTTTTTTAAAAAATTAGCAGCTTTGATCTGCCATTATTCTTGGCTGCATTACCTTTCATATTTTTTACTCTTCTTTATGAGATATTCACAACTGCTTGAAATCTCAACAGCATCATTGAATCATCAGGGTTGGAAGAGACCTTTAACATCATCAACTCCAATCACTATCCAGCACTAGCACTGTAACTGCTAGAACACTAAACCACATCACCCAACATCAGATCCAAACACTTCTTAAATATCTCCAGGTATGACTCCAACAATGCCCTGGGAAAACTATTCCAATTCCTGACCCTCCTAACTGATTTTTTTTTCTAATATCTAATCTGAATCTCGCCTGTTTCAGCTCAAGACAATTTCCCCTTGTCTTCTGCAGGCAGAACAGAGAAGATCAGTCACCACCTCACTACAGCCTCCTCTCAAGGAGTTGTAGAGATGAATGAAGTCCTCCCTGAGCTTCTTGTTCTTGAGACTAAACAAACCCAGTTCCCTCAGCCATTTCTGATGAGGCATATTCTTTAGACCCTTCACAAGCCTTGTTGGCCTTCTCTGGATATGTTTCAACACCTCAGTCTTATTTTCAAGCGAAGTTCCCAGAACTGAACACAGTACTTGAGGTACAGCCTCACCAATGCTGAACACAAGGGGAAAATCATTGCCCTGGTCCTACTGACTACATTATTCTTGATACAGGCCAAGATGTCATTACCTGGGCACACATTGGTTCATATTCAGCTGGTAGTCAACGAGCACCCCCAGGTCCCTTTTCTGACAAGAAACTCAAGCCACTTCACCAGTCTGTAGCACTGCATGGGGTTGCTGGGACACAAGTGCTGGACACAGCATTTCACCTTATAGAACCTCCTGCAGTTGTCCTCAGCCCAGTGACTCAGTCTGTCCAAGTCTCTCTGAAAAGATTTCCCACCTTCAAGCAGATCAACACCCCCATACAGCTTAGTGTCAATTGCATATTTTCTGAGGGTGCACTCAGTCCCCATATCCAGGTCATCAACAAGGATGTTAAGTAGGACCAGCCCCAAAACTGAGCCCTGGGGAACACTGCTAGTCACCAGCCACCAAGTGGATTTAGCACCACAACTCTCTTGCCCAGCCCATTCAAATTTTTACCCATCGAAGAGCCAGCCAGCCAAGCTGCAAGAAGCCAGTTTTTCAAGGAGCATGCTGTAGGAGATGGTGTCAAATGCTTTACTGAAGTCTGGACAGACAACATGCACAGCCTTTCCCTCATCCGGTAAGCAGGTCACTCTGTCATAGGTCAGGTTGGTCAAACAGGACCTTCCTATCATAAATCCACATTGGCTGGGCCTGATCCCCTGGATCTCTTCTATGTGCCATGGAATGGTACTCAAATGTCTCAAACTCTTAAGCACCCACATTTAAAGAGAAGAAAAAACAAAAAACTCTAACATCTTCCCCTCTTTGCAAAGTCATGAAATTCCTTTGTTCTTCTCCTGTTCAGTTTCCACAAATTATTACACAAAGTAGATCTCTCAACAAAGTAGATCTTGTAGATCAATCAACAAGAAAGGTCTTTAACAAAATGTAATAAAAGAAAACCTAAGATTCCTGAGGAAAACTGAAAATCTTTGCACTGCAGGGCCTCCTGTGCAAATAGCAACCAGAGCAAAAAGACAAGTGATCAAGGGCAACCTGTTTTTTTCACAGCCTCATACACCCATCCCTAATTCTATCACTTTTTGAAAGTTTTTCACAGAATAGAAAGTTTTGCATGCATACATAATGAAACTCCAGTGCAATTGTGTCTGTTGTATCGGAAAAAAAAAAAAAAAAAAGGCAATTAAAAATACAACAAAGCAAAATTCTGACAACACATCCTCATTTAATTCAGGCACGGGAAAGGTCGCAAATGTTCAGAGAACACCTTTTAAATATGGTAATGCAACCAGTATTCAAATGAATACCACAATAGAGCATTGTGTTTAACAATATATTTCAATATCCAACATGTTAATTGGAATTACCCTCCAAGCTGCATTATGTAACTTAATCAAACCATGAGGAAATAACCAAATTGAAGATGGATATTTAATTTATTATAAAGTGGGGAAAAGAGACATTTAAGGTTGTTCACTTCATCAGAAAGTACTTTTAAAGGTCTTTTTTCTAAAGACTTGGTTTTTATTCAAAATTGTTAGCAAAGGTAAAATATAAAAAAATGAAATGTACTAGCTCTAGCTGAAACCTTTCATATTTCTTTTGCGCCACACAGGTAATTATTTACAGAAGGCAGAAAAGACCTGAAGAACAAAAAACTATATATATCAATATAATTAGTTTTTATTTTTATTTTATATTCTATACATGGTTAGGAAAATTCTTTCCCAAAGAAAAACACAACCCCTCACCACATCAGGTTAAAGTTCTGTGAAGATGTTTTACATTATTACATAGTCTTCTACTTGCCGTTAATATTCCAGAATAAAGCTAGACTGACATTTCAGCTAACATATGGCCTATCAAGAGAAAAGGATGAGAAGGAGCAGAGAAGTTCCTAAGCATTGCTGGACCAGACTCATGATTGATATTAAACTAGAAAGATGTAATTTTTTCCTCTGGACACTTACACAATTACTGTACTGTAAAGCCTCAAGTCCCAAGCTTTGGGACCAGAAAAAATGACATGTGAACAGTACCATTTGCCTTTCAGCAGTATTTAAAATTACCACATGTTCTTCCTATATTTCATCATGATATAAAAAACAGCAGCTATGAAGCTATTATGGAACAAGTCTTTTGGCCGTATAACCAAAGGAAGCCAGAGAACATACAGTCATGAAAAATACAAAAAAAGTTGAGAAGTTGTGCTTTTGCTACGTAGCACCAATCTTCAATGAATGCCAATAATCAATGTTTTTAATCAGCCATATTTGTCATGTGGTAGATACATTCTCTCGTGTGCATATACACATTCTTTATCTGCTTGCATATACCATCTATGCAGTATATACAGCACAGTATGATTAGGCACAGTAAAATAGTTACTAATTAAATATTTTTAATTTCAACAAGAAAAATTGTTGGCTTTTCAAGTGCTGAAGAAAAATGTTTAAAGATTCAGAAATTTTCTGAAATGAAGTGAATCATACAGTAACTCTCTTCAAATGCAAATTTCTCATTTTCTTTCATATCAGGCTATGTAAATGGTACATTCACTGTCTTATGAACAAACCTGAAAGGTCAAAGCAAAATCTGGTCATTAGTTACTGAAAGGTTAATGCAATAACTTGACATTGCATCACTTGAAAGACATTTCCAGGAGTTGCTTTAGATAACACGGTGCCCTTTATAAATTTACTCCACTATTTGCTTTGGGTCTAAAATATGAAGGATACTTACTAAGAGTTTAACTACAATTTATCCCTGTCCTGATGGCAGGTGGAGCTCTATACCAAATACACTAAAAAAAAAGGACCTGATAAAATCCTCAGTGCAAGCATGTCAAAACAAGAGTCTAAAATTATTAAAGATACACAGGAAAAAATGGAAGTCAGAAAAAAGATCTTGCTGAAAACTTTCAGGTTTCTCATGAAAGAATGATGGAACTGGAGCTCAAAGTTATAAAATTTATGGGACTAGAAGCAAGATTACAAATTACTAAAATGAAAATCATGCTCAGATTTCTATATAGAATAGGGAGATTTCTACGAAGTTATATGGTATTATAAACAGGAAGATTTCATGCAAAACTAAGCATAACATAAAATGACATTTGACTGGAGAAAATCTCTATTTTTTTCTAACATTTTGTCTCAAAATGGATTTTGGGATGGAGCTTATTTATGTTGCTCCTTGTTTTCTTTTTTTACTAAGAGCAAATAAAATCTACATTTACATAAAAGAAATTTAAAGGCAGAAGCATCTTTCTTTCATATCCTAATCTGGAATCTGGAAAATGCACAGCTTCCTCTCAACAGGTCTTGTTTGGCCCAAATATGAAAACAGAGACACCTCACTGATATGCATCAATACTTCTCCAGGACTGCTGTTCCTCTACTTGTAATGCATCTACATTTGAATGGATGCCAAAAATCAATGAAGAAGGATTATTCTAAGCACAACTGAAATAAAAGGCTTTTCCTTAAGGCCTTTTGGTATGCAGTGGAGAGGTACAGTATCTCCATATTGTGAAAACTTGGGATGAGACCTGGAGGCTAACAAGCACTTACCAATGCAGGGGATTCTATTTCCCTTGGAATGTTTTAGAAAGGTTCATTTGAGAAAAGAATAGTATATTTGTTATGCAGAAGGAGCTGCTCCTAGAAGATGTCTTTACTCTTAGGGGGAAGGTGGTGAGAGAAATGAAGCAAAGTAAAGTATCCCTCGTAGGCATAAAAAAGCATCAACAGCAACCCATTACTGAGATGCTCAATGCACTTTGGCCAATTCTGACATCGGCTTTTTGTAGAAAACAAACAAAAAAATATTATCTGGCTGACTATCTAAAAACAGGTTTTAAACTTAGATTCTAAAATGAGTTCACTGGAAAATTTTTTTAAAAAATGGTGTATCATTTGACTCACTTAAAACTTTCTCAAACACAGGAGAATACTTCAAGAATTTACCAACAGAGAGTTAGACTGTAAGAGACAGAGGATATTTTCCCAATTATTCAAGTGCAAGGATTTCATGTAATGATTTATTATTTGCTAAGTGCTGTGATGTCTGAAGTCTGGAAAAGTAATCAATACATACATACAGATGTGCAGACATACTTGCAACCCTTACCTTAGCCAGAGGCTGAGATTTGGTGTTATTCAATTTTTTATCTTGAAGTTCAAATGCTTTCACCCCTCCAAAAGACCAACCACCATATCTGGTAGTAGAAATTAAAGTAAAAAGATGTTATATGCCTTAAGCTTTACAGTTTTCTTGCACGGATAAAATTGAAATAGCTACACAAATGCTTTATTTTTCAACTGAAAGTAAAACTTCACCCCTCAGAAATTCCTTTCTTATTAAAAAGGAGGGGGACAATGTAGTTTTTAATCAGGTGAATATTACTGGCTTTTTTTCCAGCAAAGGCATTCCCTTAGATAAGAATTTTTGCTTTCTGAAAGCTGAATTCTTTGAGCAACAGGAAGGGTTGTGAGCAAGTGAGGTATTATTGACATCCACGAGCATCATAAACAGCTTTATTTCTTCTTAAACCATTTTGATAGAATAGGGTTAAAATATTTCTAAAATCAAGGGAATTGTATACAATAGATTCAGGGGGAAGAAAGGAAGGTTGGGCCTGGGTAGGCCTGGGAAAGGGACCTGGGGCTGGATAGGCCCTGGGAACGAAGGCTGAGCTTTGTCTTTACTAGATCATGTGAAACTACACCTGCATAATCATCACACAAGTGATATGATTGTTAAATGTAATGATTGTTGGTAATTGAATATGATTATTCTTTAATCGTAATAGGAATCACGAGAAACGATGTTTGGGGAGCCTGATGAAAATGACAAGAACTCATGCTTGGATAAGATCAATGTATACAATAGAACAATATGGGTTTAATAATTAATATATAGTCATATAATGAAAAGAGTATAAAAACATGTCCATCTTGAATCCATGTTGGAGTCAGATTTGGGTCTGTACCTTGTACCTTTGATTCCCAGAGCTCTTCAATAAAAGCACCTGCATATAATCACTCTGTGATTATGTGTTTCAACACTAACAATTTGTATACTAGCTCAAATCTTTCATCTGAAGATGCTTACCTCTATTTGTATCAAATCAGATGCACCTTCTTTTAATGCATGAGTGGCTAACACTTTCTTCTCCTCGATAAAATCATACATGGTCTAATATTTCCACTTACATTATCAGCAGCGGTTGAGTTGTAAAGGCACATGAGTAAACTTCAAAATACAGCAGAAAACCTCTGTTGCTGATATCACAGAATATGAAGTATTGCCAGAGGCATACCAGCCCTTTTTACTTCAAAGAAAGTATTAATTGGAGCATATCCACCTCTATTTGACTGAGTCTCTGAGGAATGGAAATTATATTGTTCACCTGGTTTAGATATGCATCTCTGAGACACTGAGTGGAAGAAACTCCAGAGTAAGACTTGAGGCAATTATCATGCAGCTGCTGAAGGAAGTTCTGAGATGTGACCATTGAGGGTCTTTCATGTTACCTTGAATAGCAGCCTAACTCTACACTTTGATAACAATCACCAGATAAAGACAACGACCCTTTATATTCTCTGTGACAAATGTCTATGCTTTGGATCAGGAAGGACTGTGGGGTTTTTACACAAAGGATAAACAAAGGCTAGATGTTTTAAGGTTACCTTGTTTTGTTGGAAGACATCACTAAATACTGTTCCACAGGGAACCCTGAAAGATTATACAAAATATGTCCTTTTCTATTCTTCACATAGGGAGCAGAGGTGTTGAAACTTGGGCACATCTGGAAACAAGTATACATAAAATAAGTAAAGCACTTTCTAAAAACAGTGGCCCTACCTTTAGCCTTATTTTTGGATTTTTTTTTGTAGATTTCTTTTCACTGGATTGGCCTTTCTCAGCTTTAACAGATTTTCAATAAATTATGAATAGTTTTATGTTTATAAAGCAACTCAAATGATTGTGCCACCCACATGTTAGAAATCTCTTTGATTTCTCTTGCAGCCCTGTCAGTCAGTTTGTTTTGAAAACATCAAAACTTGTATATAAGTTTAGGAATGTTTACAGCAATGAAAAAGGCAAGACTCCTTTTTATTTGCTTTTCCTGAGAAGAAACACGAAATAGGCACCAGATAAATATGAGATGAAAGAAAAATTTTAATTAATGTTATAAGCTTCTAAAAATTTCATTGATGAGCTGCAGAGAAGAATAAAGGGAGACGTCTTCTAACGATTCAGAGGGACATTCTCACAACCAATGAAAAGGTGACAGATATTAGACTCAATTATCTCAGAAGCTTTACAAAGTACTTTATGCCAATCAACTGAAAATTTTAACTCTTATTTGATGTCTCAACCCATCAGAAAATAAAAATTCACTCTCAAAGTTTGCTCTTACATAGCTCACAGATCGAAGTTCTGCCTCCACTGTCAAGTGACTTCTTTCAGTTTTCATGGCTAATAAACCTCTCCCTGGTCTGAGTGAAAGTTCCCATCTGTATTTTATTCAACCTTCTTGTATTTTAAGTATAAATCTCTTTAGTATTAGAGGCAAACTTATTCCTTATCTAGAAAAGTAAATAACAAGCTTCCTCCTTCCATTTTCCCAAAATTGTATTGCTATATTTCATATGCAACTCTATAATTATATCTTTATAAACAAAAGAAACTTTTTTTGTATCTTTTTCCCTTTTGGGGAAATACATTTGTCACCTCAGACACAGTTTCATATTTTTGTTTATTAACTCAGAGCAAGTCAGCAGGAAAAATCATTAGTTAAGAAGGTCAGAAATTCATTATGTTTTTCAAAATCCTTCATTTCTTGAAGCCTGTTGTATTTTGAAATCCAAAACACAAACCAAAATCAAACTCTAACAAGAGATCTCATTCATGTGTAAATTCCCTGGGCTCTACCAGCTAGGTTCACCCACCCTTCCCATTGAAAACAGGTAGTCTTCCAGATGTTACAGAAGTGTTATATTTTAAACTTGCCTCATATGACATTTTTTCTTATTCAGAGTCCTATAACATATTTAAAGCAACTTGCATCTGCTAAAAATAGTTCACCTGTCTCTGATCCTGTTATTTCAGATCAATCTATAGCCATTCCTAGTGCACATATATGTTCATATATATAAACAAGAAAATTGTGTACAATTTCATTAAGTGAAACAGAAGTAAATCTCCAATCATAAAAAGTCTGACCTGTGAGCATTTATTTCCTCATTACTTTCACCAGCCCTTCAAAAACAGTACCCAAGGATTAAAAGTAATATACACACATATTTTTTACATATATAAGCAAATAAAAAATTACATACCTGCTCAGACACACATCTGCATGAATCTTGAGGTGACATAGATTCCATCTGCCAACATGAATTATTTTTTCTAATGGGAATAAACATAATAAAACTATAAGTGGCAAATGAAAGGAATATGTCACTTAACAGAAGAAATCCAGAGGGTAATGAGCAGATCTAGCATGCTGAACACTTCTGAGCACTGATCATAGCAGCAGTTCTGTCTAGAGTGATATAAATTTTGCTCATTTTTATCAAAGTTGATTTATTAGAAATATTTACATAGGCATCAAATGAGCTTCGTGTCTTATATTTGCAGCAATTATTAAAACATTGTCATCACTGTATTCCTGGATTTGGAAATCTAGAATCCTTCCTAACAAATATTTTCCTTTTTTTCTATTCATTCTTCATATGGGCACCAGGCTTGATCAAAATCATCCTGAAATTAATCAGAAAAGTGCCACTGACTTTTAAGCTGTATGGATCAGATCTTTAACAGTAAAGCATACTTTGTTCTTCACCTGGATGCCAGCTCCTTTATCAGAACCCATTTTTCACTAACTCCATGCTGCCAAAAAAAAAGCCTAAGATAATACATTACACAGAAAGAAAAAAAATTTAAATGTTCAATTTTTAAAGTAAGGAAATAGTTACATTAGTTACAATTACCCATGTTGTGAATGTGTGCATGTGTGGTCCCAGTCAGAGAAATATCCCAGTAGAACCTGAGAAAGTTTTCCTAGGTTATCATCTTCAGTGCTGATCAAAGAGAGCCATAAGGGGTATAAGGAGTGAAGAGGAAAGAAAAATAATTAAAAAAAAAAAGAAATAAAGCCATGTTAATATGTCTAGCTCTATTAACCTTAAGTCTCAAGGTTCTATGTATTTCCCAAGAAATCAAGGGATTATAAAATCCATGCATAGGAAACATACAAAAATAATCTCATTTCAAAAAACTCTATGCAAACATGTAAAATTCATTATAATTATGGCTAAACAAATCTCAACATCTACCCATGGGCATCCTTCTCCTTATAACCATGCATTCCTAGTGGCTGGCATTGCTAAAATGTTTCTATGCTTAAAAATAAATTTATATTATATTTATAAATTCAAACAGCATCTTGTTATGTTCATCTGTATATTTGCACACCTATATGTGTGCTTAGCACTATATACAGATTAATTCTGTATATAGCATAAACCACATTAAAAATAAATAAAATAAATAAATAAATAAATAAATAAATAAATAAATAATCTAGTTGGTTTCAAAGCTGAACATAGAGAAATTAGGTTGAGTAAGAAGAGCAGCAGGCTTTGTAAATACTGTGTGGCATTTTCAAACCCAAGAGTTGTTTTGAGAAAATAACTTCAGACCTAAGCAATTTTCTCAAAATGAAGCATGCAAAGGCTTGTTCAAATACACTTGTTCATTTACATATAAATGGTCATGGCTGGTATTGATTTGAATTCAATCTTCTCCAAAGTCTTTGCCCTTTCCTCCAGAAAACCCTTTACACAAAGTTTTCTAATTTTATCTTTCCCCTATAATAATCTGTAAAAGTGTACTAAACATCTAAAAAAACCCCCCACATAACTATTGTAAAAAGAAGCCTATCATGTCTAGATTACAAATAAGTCCTTAAAATATGAGAACTAAAGGGTAAAGGTCCCAGAACCCTGGATATTGATGAAGATGGATGAGCCCTTTACCTGAAGAAGGATTCTGCATTGTCATAAAGTCTTGGTGTCAGCCTGAGAGAAGGATAATCGATAGCCAGTGGCTTCACACTAAATAAGGCCATTGCCAGTGCAACAAAGAGGACGGGCAGCAGCACATTGGACAGGCTTCCTCTCCAGTCTCTCCTTGTGTGGTGAAACCTCTTCATCAGAAGGGCAACAATCTGTGTGAGAACAAGGCGGGCTCCGCGCACACTCAAGGCTCCCGCAAGTGAAATATCTAAGAGAGACAAAGAAAACAACCTCTTGACAAACAAGGAAAGCCAAACTGGACTTTCAGGTGCTACATTGCCAAATACAGAACATAACAGTCTTTAAGCTCTAATAAAATCAAAGCACATGGTCTCCTGAATGCAATAGTACAGCCCCATACCATATCACTTCCAAGGATAACCAATTAAGCAATTAAGTCTTCCTGTGAGAGAAAACAGATATTCAGTTAGCACATCTCTATAGCTTCCCATGCACAGCTAATGGCTTACTGAATACTATTTTCCCTAGATATTCCTTCGGTCCTGCACTGGTCTGAGCATCACAGTTGCTAAGCACATGGATTCTCATAAAAGCATTCCCTTCATTTCCCTGCTCATATGGGACTGATAAAATCTTCATATTTGTTAGTCAATTCTACTTTCAGAGCTCATGGGCTGTCCTTCAAATTCACATGGGAGTGTGTCCACAGCTTATTAACATCTCACAGATCAATCATTTTCCCGATAGACTCTCTCTTAATTTTATTTTATTGTTCTCTGTCAGACACTTTTGAATCACACCAATCACTCTGTCTCTGTTTTAGCCCCTAATGCCTTCTAGGTGTGTGCAGGTTCTTATCAAACTCCCTTGCCTGTGGCCTTGTCCAATTGAATGTCCTTCAACCTCTTTCCTTCCTCACAGCATAGCAGTATCTGGCAGATTTACTACCACAGGTATTTGTACCATAGCAAGATTGAATAGCCTGTTTATTAGAGTGCTCAAAGTCATGCTATATTTTATGAACACTTGTGATCTGCCTCTTATTGCCTTGCCTTCTGTGTATTGAGAACACCCTAACCAGCATTTCCATATTCCATGTTTAAACAGCCACATGTATGGAAGTTCTCAAGTAGCCTCAAACTAATTGTTCTTCTCTTAGAACAGTTTTTTTTCTGAGATAACAGAATTTTAATCCCAGACCCTTTGCATTGTTCTGAGAGAGAAGTGAGTCTTAGCCAAGAAGTGAGGAAAACATGGAGAAAAATTAATAAGATAATAAGCTAAACCTCCGACCATGGTCATTGAATGAAACAGCTCAAATTCTGCACTCATTACTTACAGGTTAATCACCCTCAGTCCCTGGGAAAGTCGCATGTCAAATTCCCCAGAAAATAAAACCCAGGATATGAAAAACAAGAAATGGCCAGGAATAAACATGATATATTTGAACTGTGTGATCTGAGAGCTCAGCATGAAGACTGGTTTAGTGAATGAAGGATGAGCAGTGTATGCTGTTCATTTTGATTTAACAAAGCCTGTGACACGGTCTCCCACAGTCAAATGGGGTTTGGAGGACAGCAAGGACCACTGGCTGGACTGACAGGCAGCACCCTGCAGGCTGGGAACAGGGGCACCAGATCCAGCTGAGGGAGCAGCTGGTTAGTTGGGGCGTCCCTCAGGGGCAAAGATGAGCAAAACACTGGCTAACAGCACCTTTGAACACAGATGTGTGTGCATACCTGCACCTGGAGGGGATGCACCCTGTTTGGAGTCATCCTTATGTCAGGTACTGGGGACCAGGAGAACCTCCTGGCAGCAAAGGCAGCGCTCTGGCAGCACCTAAGAACCCTAGTGGCATCAGGGAGCCCACTCATCTCTGCTCAGGGAAAGGACAAGCTGCAACAGACACCAGCTGGTACCTGGGAAATTCTGATTTCATAAATCAGGAAATAAATTTACTATGAAGAAAACAAAACTCAAGACCAGCCTGGACATGGCACTAAGTAACCTGCTCTTGACCTGCTTGACCTGCATTTTCAACATTAATATTCTCTGGTTTTAACAGACTATAATTAATTCTAATTAATTTGGTGGCTATTTTGCAGGGAAGGCAAAGGGGGAAATTCCTTTAACTCCACAACCAAATGTTCTTTTATCCCCAGAAAATCCCACAGAACAGAAATTCTCTCTTGAAGATGTTCTAATCAGAACCATAGCTTGCTAATTTGACAGCTAACACAAATGGGATTTAAGGTTTTGAATCTGTGGAGAGAAAAAGTAGCTTCAGAATTCAGATTTTGATTCAGCTTTCAAGTGCCCTGATCAAGAAAGGTTACATTATAGGCTTGGAATTTTTTGTTCTGTAAATTGGAGAAGGAGGAGAAGACACTCTTGTTAAGAATTTTTTTTTTTGGAAGAAACTTCTTAGGAATGTATTAAGTTTTTCATATTATCATGGTAATACTCTCAATAGTTGTCACAATACAGAAATTGAGACACTCAGAGGCAGAAAAATCTTCAAGGTATGAGTGTTTTTAGACTAAAACACATCCAGTAAGTGCTTCCAGCTCAACATCCCTGAAATTCTAAAGTATACCATCTCTCATTTATCTAAGAAAAGAAGCACAGAAATAGATGTTTTCTGTAGTCCCAGATCTGCCAGATCATTAGCACAAGATGTGAATGAAAGAGCCTTCAAAATATTTGACCCTTTGATTCTCTGAAAGGCAACTATGACATCTACTTTCTTTGGACAGAAAGGGAAATCAGAGCTGCCAATCCTTCTTTTCTTGACAAACAGGAGAAAAATTATAACAACTTAATTCAGACTGCCAAAGGAAGGGAAACTGTCACCATGAATATAAATAATTGTCCATTTTGTTCCATATACTGACTCTTACTCAATATTCGTAATGCCAGTGAGCCAAGACACATCCCAAGAAGATGCAATAAACCATTATAGTGGAAGTATATGTTTGACTGTTTGACTCAGGCACTGCTTTTTTTTAAAGTGATTTATCTTTTCTGAAACCTCATATTTTTATTGTTTAAAATTATAATTAAAAAAGGTGCCAAATATCTTTCTGAATTATCTTAAGTTTCTGTCTTTATGACCTTGAATTCTGCCATTTCTTTCTGTTTCAGGTACAAAACAAAGTTCTTGTTTATTTATTTTGAATTTATTCTATCTGATGATACTGGATGGGCTCATAAAGCTTCCTTTAGGAGACAGGTTATAGAAGTTTTCAATCCATCTTCTGCATAAATAATCTCAACCTTTCACTGTCCTCTTATGAAAATCTTTATAGTCCTAATCAACCTCGCTACTTGTCTCAAGTCCTCTTATATTAACACTGTATCAATCTCAACACAGAACGTGTTCAACGCAGCTGCCTATCAGATGTGGAAGCACTACTGATTTATACAATAGTATTACACATTCTTGTACTGATCAACTTGTTTTCTTTATGCATCATATCACTTCATCTGACTGCAGCCACACTGTGAAAAGTAGCCTGCCCTGGGCTTTCCATAATAGACTCAATATGGTTTTCAAGATTCCCAAGGTATTAAATCATTCTTTCAACTAGAACTTACAGAATTAATTTTTGCTTCATAAAGCTTGTAAGTAATTCACCACCTACATCTGGTATGTATGTCAGGATGCATAAAAACAGCATACATTTATGGGAAAATGGAGTCTGATTATCACTGAGAATCATAAAGGCTAGAAGACAAGACCAGCTGACCTCTCTGTTATGAAGTCAATTTTTATGCAGAAAGCTTATGAAAATATCCTCATTAATAATTTAGATCATAGAATTAAAAACCTGACCCAAGTGTTAGAAGCTGTCTTGCTTGACTTACAATTGCAATTATCCACCAGAATTGCAATTATGTTCACAATTAACTTGTACTTCCCAATTCATCCAGGCTCTCCTTTGTATTACAGACAAGACTTTTTCCAGTTTCCAGTACATATAGGTTTATATTAGGTACAGGGAAACAGAGCAAGTCCTAAAATCCAGAAACAAAGCTTATCAAAATTCTCACCTATAGACTACTCTATAATTGGGAGCAGAAACAATTATTGTAAGAGTCTTTAACTTGGTATTAGATGGTCCTTTTCTCCTGTATTTTGCACTTCTAGAAAACAACGAAATTCTAATATTTTTTCATGGTGTAGAAGGAAAGATGGGCTATGCAACAGATAAATTAACAGCTAGGAGCATACATTTTCAATTCTACTTCTGTCACTTTGGCCTTTAGACAAGTCATTTAGAGGAGATCCAGATTTAGGGAAGGCAATACTGGATTTCCAACACCCTGGCAAAACAGTTAAGCTAGCTCATATGAAACTGATTGCATTGGGAGGCAGTGCATATTTATTGGCTTATCAGAAGTTTTGTGCCAACAAGTAGTTCTAAGCTGAGCAAGTGAACTGACATCATCCTGCATTTCAGCACATGCCATACTGGCTCAGAGGCAGTGCTAGCCCACCAATCTGTGCACAGCCTTTCACTAGAAGATATAAAAATGTCCTTCTTCTTCTTCTTGCACATTTTTCTACTCACTATAAAAATTAGTTAACAATATTGAATTTGTTTCCAGGAGGATTTTGAAGACAGATTTTCATGTGGGGAATGAAAATTTTTATTTGACTAAGAGGCACTTCGATGGTGTAAAGCATAAAGGAAATGCATCTGGTCCGTGTTTCACACTGTAACTGAATCTTGCTGATATGTAATAATGAGTTATCTCTATCCAAAGCTGATTAGAAAAATATTTATTTGGGGGGGAATTTCACAAGAGAAGTTCCCTTGGGGCCTTTTTAGATATAAATGCTCCTGTTCCTCCCCTCAGGCTATTTTTAATTTTAGGCATTTGTAAACATTTCTTCTAAAAAGTTGATTCAAATTGTTTCCATCTTAAGAATTTCCCATCTTAGAGTTTCTCCCTACTCCATACATATTGACTAATCCAATTAAGTAACACTTTTGAAGGGAAAACCTGTAGGATTTTAATTAAAAATTTAGCTTTACATTCTGAGTCACAGATCCAAAACCAGAATTCTGCATGGGCCTGAAGACCTTTGAGACAGAGTAACAGAGATCTAGGCAACTGTAGAGTTCATCAGTAGGATTAACATGTTTTAAAGCCAAGGAACTGATCTCTGTCACTCTCTAACCTTGTAAAGAACTCCCTTCACAACTCAGATCTCGCAAGCCCTTTTCCTCAAGCCAGACAGTTGACTGATTAGACTATTTCCTTCCTTTATCCCAGATATTATTCTTGTTCAAGATCTTACATGCTTAATATTTGATGACACTGAAGACCACTGAACAGATAGCGTGAACAATACATCTGAGTCCTATTGAAAAATTGAGGAAGAACCAGCACAGTCAGAAAAATGTGCTGCATACTCTCACTGAAGAAACCCCAACACCCAAATCTCACCATCTAAAAACTTGTCCCTAGAAAAACTACTAGCAAACTCATAAAGGAGCCTTTTAAATCTCCTTATAATTTTTTATTTCCTAGAATAAGGGGTATGAACAAAAGTTTATCTGTATGCAAAAAGCTTAGGAAAAGAATGCGGCAAACTTCTTTTAAACTCATCACTGTATTTAGAAGAAATACATCCTCAAGGTAGGAATGATCTACTCCAAGCAATGTGTAAGGGGCTGAAGAACTGGCAGGATACAATTGCACTTAAATCTTAGAGGGAGAAACATTTTACAGTACCCTCACACTTGTTGGAGAGGAGATACACATCTCTCTATACATATACATGCTGGATATACATGAGATATACATGTTGGAGAGGAGATATATCTGATTTTTACTATTTAAATGAAAGACAGAAGTGTAAAGTGTGTTTGTGCAAAAGAAAAACATCCAGGTGTTAGAGAGCAAAAGGCCTTCATCCATAAAATAACTTTCTTTACTCTTACTTGCTGCATTACTATCCAAGAAATGACAGAGGTATATCTAAGCAAGAGCATTTCATCCTGGACATCACTCTTTGCATCCAAGACTTTCATTCAGGTTTGTGGTAGGTAATAAACACATTGTACAGGTAACATAAGGCACATAATTAAATGGCAATGGAAAATACGTGTCTGGAACACGTATCTGAATCTGATGAAGGGCCTGGAGCATTAGTCTTATGTGAAGCGGCTGAGGGAGCTGGTGTTGTTTAGCCTGCAGAAAAGAAGGCTCAAGGGTGACCTTATCACTCTCTACAACTGCCTGAAAGGAGTTTGTAGACAGGCTGGGGTCAGTCTCTTCTCCCAGGAAACCAGCGACAGGACAAGAGGAGTCTTAAGCTGCACTAGGGGAGATTTAGGTTGTCCATCAGGAAGAATTTTTTCACAGAAAGTGTGATGCAACGTTGGAATGGGCTGCCAGGGAGGTTGTGGAGTGACTGCCCCTGGAGGTGTTTAAGAAAAGACTGGATGTAGCACTCAGTGCCATGGTCTACTTCACATGGTGGTGTTAGGTCATAGGTTGGATCTGTGAATCTCAGAGGTATTTTCCCACCAAAATGTTTCTGTGATTCTGATTCTGTAAATTTGTTAACCAAAAAATGAGTTCCAGTCTTTTTTTATTATTTTGTTGGGAGAGAAGAAACTGTTAAAACAAGGAATACATCACCTAGATTCTCAAGAGCTCATTAAATGAAGGAAATTCCTATTCCTGTCCTCCAAACTCTTCAACTTTTTTAGAGTTTACTAGGTGAACTGATCAGAGTCCCTACCTGAATCTACTTTTTCCATCAGCCAACCACCACCTTACACTGCTGCAAAGATCAACAAAGTATTCAAAACAGATTTTAAGTGTAAAAAAGAATACAACTCAAGGTCTTTATTTTGTCTCCAGGCATAACATACCCTTGTTCACAATATGAATATCATAATTTAATTTCAAGAACTTGCATTTTCTCAAAGTTAGAGCATACTAGAGGTAAGAACAATAGATGAAGAGTTGAGCACCACTGAATGCAAGCAAAATATTTCTTCACGATTATACAAAGTAGATTAAAATCAAAAATTAGATTCTAGTTTTCCCTTCCTTTACACATTCACAATTACAACTACTTATAGCCAACATTATATTTCTATTACATGAAATATGAATTTAGGTATCTTAAATACCCATTCAAGACAGAAAGAAGGTAAGCCAGCCTCTTTAATTAACTAATATTCACATGCCTACAGAATTTCCTGACTCTTTTAACCCTCTATTAAATGCAGTACCCAATCTCATACCAGTGCAGAAAAAAACATTAAGCTTTGTCATCACTCTTGTCAAATAACAGAAAATCTTTTAAAAGTGCCACACCATGCAACAGCACCTCATGTGGTAGTAGATAAAAACTTTAAAACAGATATGCATCACAGCCACGCTCTAAGTGTAAATTTGAGGAAGCAAGAAAGTCCAAACAGCATTTAACAAGTAAATAAAATAGTCAGAAAGACAGTGAACTGAGACCTCTCCTTTTAATTTATGGACCTGCTTTATACTCTTGCCTTCCCAAAACTATTTGTCTGTTTTATCTACTCATTGCATTCAGTCTTAAAACTAGACTGCAAGCTGTCAAAGGTGTTAAGGACCTGGGTTTTTTATTCTTACAATTAGTCTGTAGGGTGTCTGGAACAACAGGGCACGACTTCAGACTGGGTTTCCAAGGCACCGTGGCTCATACAATAAACAATAATAGCTACTACAAGCAGTTAGGAAAAAACAACACCCTTGCTGCTGCTCAGGTGTGAGCTGGTGTCAAATCAGCCCTTGTTTTTACTAGTGTGGAAATGGGCAGAATGCAGCCATAGCAGAAACCTGACTGAGTTTATCTAAATTTGGGAATGTAACACTTACAGGTTATAAAAGCACTGTCATTATTTTCAATGAAGGGAATTAATTTTTGAGTTCAAAATACTCTCTTTGCCTTCTCCAGACATAAGAATACAAACAGTACATGAGCATAGAGAAATGGGAAATAATGTACTGTCTTCCTATCTATCACCCTACAGAAACCATGGAGAGCCAAATACAGCTGCTACACTAACAGCCAAGCTAATCTGGTGAATGGCCACCTAAAATAATCTGGGCCTGGTGGAAGAGAGGGACACACTGCTGAACATATTGTTCCAATAATTCATACTGTCTTGGGTTATGGAACCAAAAACATGTATTCTATTTCATTTGTTGAAAGCAGTTGGGGAGATGTTCTTCTTCATCACTTGTAACTCTGGCGGGGGGTGGGGGGGGAGGGGGAGGGGGACGGATGCCTTCTGATAATGGGCAAGCTGTTAAAACCAGGTAGGGCAGTGTTTCTTATCTCTTTCACCACCCATCCTCCCTCCAGGGCAATATTTTCTGCTAATGGGCCATTAACACATCCCCAAGCAGTCATCCCAAAGTATGCATCCACATTCCATCATCCCATTGTGAGATGCTCCACCCAGTGGGAGGAGCCAACCATTCCTACCTGGATAAAAACTGAGATGTAGGAACACAAGTACATAGCTTCACTGGATTCCCAGAGGAAGACTGGACCTTTCCCACCATCACTGGACCCTTTTCTCTCAGGATCATCTCTACTTCAACAGAACCACATCTGCCACTCCAGGAGGACTCACTTTTGGACTGCTTCCAACACCCTGACCAACAGGGTGTCAGGTTGTAGCTCTGACTCTGTCAGGGTTAATAGGATTGTTGTTTGTTTGCTGGTTTGCTTGTTGTTTGTTTTACTACTACATTTGTTAATATTCCTAGTAAAGAACTGTTCTTCCTATTCCCAAATCTTTGCCTGAAAGCCCTTAAAGCCCCAAAATTATAATTTGGAGGGGGTGGGGGGTTTACATTCTCCATTCCAAGGGAAACTCCAGCTTTCCCTGGCAGATACCTGTCTTTCCAAACCAATACACATACGTAGAGGTTTTCAATTGTTTCTACATTTGTGATGCCTAAAACAGTCTCTTTTGCTACATTTCCAGGGAGTTTTTTTCTGCTTTAATTGCCATAATTTATATCTCTTCATTCTAGCTGGGATTTTTGCCAGCTTAAACCCTACTGAAAAAGTTGTATTTAAACACCAAGTATTTTTTTAAGACTTGTGTGGTGAACTCTACTACGGCCAGAGCAACTTCATCATTGTGAGATGGGAATATTCTTTGGAAACAAACAAACAAACAAAAGACAAATGTTCAGTCTGGTAGACAGACTATGATGTCTTGGAAAAGAAAATTACTGCAGATTTGAAAAAAAAAAGCACAGAATATGGCTACAGAATGGAAACCTATTTGCACCTTCTGTTTGTACTCTTTGAAGATACAATAGTAGAAGAGAAGCACAGACTGTCAGACTTGAAAAAAAATCCCAATTCATTTCACAGGTATCTATATACTCATGTCAGACTTGGCCAAGAGAATTAATACATTTTTGTGCATAGGCAAACAATCATCAGATACATTTTGTGCACTAGAATATACCCTCTTATTACAGTAAGCAACACACTTATTGAGGTTGGTTCCTTTTCTTTCTAGAAGTGTGAATCAATACTCACAAAGCTGTTGAAATTTAACTCAAGTTACAACATTTCAAGGCTGAATCCCATGCAGACAATAGGCCTAACACCCACAGTACTTTTGCTGTGTTTGGTGAAAAACTGGTGAAAGGCCAGGACGGCAATAAAATCTGAACATTTGCTCTACCACTTCCGATAACAAAACATGGGAGACTTGATGATAAATATCTTAACATTTCCAACTAGACAGATTAAATACAGCAACAGAAGAAAGAACTATATATTCAAACCAGGAGTTGTCAAACACTTCCCACCGGTTACTTGCCTCCCAGAAAGGGAACTTTTAAATACCAACTGTCCATCATTGTACTGCAGATGACTTCTGTCATACAGTTGCTCAGTTTGCCACTAGTGGTGCTTGAAAACACTGTGTACAGCACTCTGGAAGAAGCCTCTTGAAATTGCTCATAGAAAACTCAAACATTAAACAGAGGAAACAACTTCAGCAGGGCCCACATTTCACCGTGACAGACAAGGACATCCTGACCCACTTTAACTTTCAGAATTTGTGCAAGTATTACCTTAATACAAACAAAGCACTTAGTCTAAAATACTGCAGCTCCCATAATCAGGAATATTTTTAGACTGTATCTCTACTGGAGTTATTCTATTAATAAAAAAAATCCTATCAAAGTTTGTGCAGGGAAACAATTCAAAACTGAAAGTTCTGCAGGAGGCATGTTTTATTCAGACCTGAAGCTATAGTAAACAACTGAAAAATGTGTTTGATGACTAATCTTGTTCCTCAGGCATTCTCATAAATAGTGATCTCATAAATAGTGGTATTAAACAGCTTCAAGGATCTGGATTAGCAGAACCAACTGCTCCATTTTTTTTAATGTCTCCAATGAATATGGTAACCTAAATAAATTGTAAAATAGATCTAGACACAGACAGAAAGAAAAAAATTTACATGACTAAAAATTTCCACCTCTACAGAAGTCCAACACCAGGTCTACTACCATGAAGTCCCACTTATATTTCAAACGAGGAATTGGGTAACAACAGTGTAATATACGTCTTGTATCACCTTACAAGAAGTTTACCATACGAAAAGTCAGCAGAAAAAGTGCAGTCCTAAGTGCTCCACATACTGCCCTTCATACTGAAGCTACTTCACGTTGTCCCTTGTAGCTCCTAAACCAGTTTTTTGTTAGTTGAGAGAAAACAAACAAACAAACAAACAAACAAAACACAAAAAAAAACCCACCAAAAAAACTCCTCAACCCAAAACATGTAGTACTGCAGAATATTACTAGTATTGAGAAAACAGATGTGGATATTGCTGAAGTCTTTGTGGGCTTTTGTTCCACAAAAGGAATGTTTTAGTGACAAAGCAGAGACAACAAAATCACAAAAGGAGATGCTTTTGAGAAGGCACTGGACAGGTGAAAATCTAGCTTCATGTAGAAGCATCAGCCTCCTCAAAGAGAACCTTAGCACAACTGAGATTCATAGCACACCTTCTTCATACATATGATATTTACTTAATAAATGAGGGAAGACATCAGGAAGATTTCATGAACCCCCTTCCCTAAGCAATGTTCTGTTTCAGAATGAAAAGTAAGTATCTTATTCTTGATAAGCATTTCTTTAAAAAAGGTCGTTTACATGACTTACATAGTTGAAGTTAAAGTGTCTGTATTTGCTGGTGCAACAGCATTAATAAAGCAAAACTGTTTTTAAACGCTTGTATGCATGTGTGTACATACACAAATGGTTTCTTCATTTGTAAATATATATATACATAAACACAAAAAGATCTATCTATAAAATATTCTCTCCACTTCTAAGCTCAAACAAGGCAAGAAACCATCAGAATTTAATTTTCATATAAAACATGAAGACTAGCTATTAGCAACAAATATTTTCTGATGCCATATGTATGTCTTTGTGTTGATTATCTAAGAGTGAAAATTTTCTCCAACACACAGACCCCATATTATGGGGAAGAGAAAGAATAATTTATCTAGTATATGAGATATAAACACTATATTTGGAAAAATACAATTTCTAAACAACAAAAAGAGCATAATCTAAAAGAATTTACCTGTTTAAACTAGGAAGAAAGTATTACTAAATGTGTAGCAAAAGTCACATTTACAAAATTTACACATTTACACATTTACAAAATTACACTGGGCAACCCATCATCGCTGTTACCAGGCAATTCATTGCTGTTGAAATACCAGCTGCTTTTTGGAAAACAGATTTTCACCTAAACCACTTACTGAATACAGATTTTTGGTGATGTTGCACATGTGAAAAAAGTGGAATACCTGCAAAAAGTGCATGCAGGTCATTCTCAAAAGCAGCAAATAAACACAGGAATGCTGGCTGCCAGATCTCAATTATCTTTTGAGGAAGTTCTACTTCCTTTATATGCTTTTCTTTCTTTCCTGTTTTTTGGGGTTTTTTTTCAGTTACTTGAGAATAATTACAGCCTGAAATGGAAGACACGCAGTCCTTCAGATTGGAAAATAAATCTTCTAAATATTTCTTTAAAAGACAGGATTTCAAAAATGCCATGAAAGATCATATAGGTAGTCTATGCTTTTATTTCCAGTCTGTAGCTGTGGAGATAGCCTCAATAAATTATAGGAACTAAAAGAAAACAGCACATCACAAAGTGCAAAGGAAAGGTTGGAGGGAAAGACACACACACAGAGAAGGGAGCACTAGCAAGTATGAGGGAAAACAGTTGCTGTATGAAGAAATACGCTGTCAAGAAGAAATCAAAGAAGGGCTTAGAGCAAGACATAAGAGCTACACAACTGAGATTATTTGATCATTTATTTTTCAAGATATTAAGGGGGCTCATGTTCTGTCAATTACCTTTGGACAAATAAAGCATTCCCAATGCACCTATGTGTACTCTTTATCTCTCAGGTCAAAGAAATATCTGAACACAGTGGAAGAGATACCAAACAGTTCCACTTCTAAAGCAAGTGCTGTTAATAACTAACACACAATTCAGATTATGACAAAGGCAAGGAAACTGGTTGTGATAAAAAATCAGGTTCACAATATTCTCATATTCTCATACATGCATATCAGGCAGTAGGAGTTGTGAGATGTTAGTATCAAGTACAATTTTCTGTTTAGAGGGCCCTTGAGATATACAGAAATTTAATACATAGTCATCACCATCAGAGGTTGCATGCATACCAGTTCTGGTGACCCACAGCATAGATAAAGTCTCCCTGAGGATTCTTCTATCCTAAGAAGCAGTATCCTCTGCCACTAGGCAGGATAGAAGAGGCATTATCTCTTCCATCATAAGATGGGGGTGCTATGCAACAACTTTCCTGATTTATTTTCAGATTGTAGTCTGATTACAGAAGTTTGACTCTATAACACAATTTACTGGTTCGAGCAAACTTTCCATGCAAAATGAGAATTTTTCTACCAGCATTCCTGTCAGCAGCCACTTCTAAACAGACACTGATGCTTCATGTCTACAAAATTCTTCTATTCTCATAAATCAAGTTGCACTTTGCAAGGTGGGGTATTAAAATAATTCTGAGGTTCTTTCATGCAAATTTTACAGGGAATTGAAAGAAGTGAGCTCCATTCAAAAACAGATGTTAAAATATAACTTCAAGGATATTGTAAAAACCACTGTCAAGCCTCTTTTTGCAGTTACAGTGAACTCAATTTGTCATAGTGCATTAAAGGATACTCTTTAAGAATAGAAGAAACCACTTGATCACATACCAAAAGACGTCAAATCCCACTCTGCTGCTCACGTGCAGAAATCAATACCACCCTTTACTACAGCATATTTTCTGCAAAGACCCAAGTCTTGTGTCAAATGCACCAGGAAAAGCAACCCACTTCCCTGGGTAGAATAAGTCCAACTGCTAATTAACTTTTGCCTGTCTTTAGATTACAGCTATTTGCTTCCTTTTTGCTTCCTTTATTTCATTCTCTCTTCTGCCCAAATAAAAGGTAGAATTATACCTTAACAGATAATATTCTCCATGCATTAAAAAAAAAAAATAGGATCTTAGAAGCAAACCACTTCTCTATCTTACTTTTGATAAACTGTGTTAAAAGAGCTCTGATGGTGCCTTTATAAGGACTTTACTGCTGACCTCCAATATTAATTCTTCTCTGCTCGCTTTCTGAATTCTCTATTTCTCCCTAAAGTCATTCCAACTTAAAAATGTGGACAAAAATGTTGTACTAGTATTGTAGTATCAGTCTCATCAATTTTAAATGGATAGTCAAAATGACCTCTTCACATCATTTTGCACATTAAGCTCAAATATAAATCACCTTAGCTGTCTTAAAATGCTTTTCTACCAGGATCAGCACATAACTTAGTGTTTTCCAGGATATTAGTCTCCATTACACAGACACGCCTAGAATTTGGCTTCATTAAAATACCCTTTATTTAGAATGGATTCAGCTTTTCAAGTGATCTAACTCAGTCCTTAGGAATGGTCTTACCACATTTCCACAGTTGTCCTTTTTTTTAATTGACAAGGTTATGTTTACTTCAGCATCACTCACGAGGATAATTAAAAGGCAGAATTGAAACCCAGCTGAAATTCACAAAAGCTCTTCATTTTGATATTTCACTATTAATGACTGCTTTTTGTCAGCTACAATTTCTTAGTGAATTAGCTTTTAGATGAGCTTTATGAGTACCATATATTGTTGATCTCACCAATCCTAACAGGAGCAATGTCACATTTGGCCCAATATGGTTTAAAATGGCTAACACCGGCTGATTCAGAGAAAGCGTTAAGCAAAGTTAAAAAGTAGTTATGCATTAACCTGCCTCCATACCCACACTGTCAGAGGCTAACTTATCCAAGAAGTTAAAAGGCATATAAGCTTTAATAGCACTTCTGTTACTGGAGCTGTTCATATTATGCATCCATTAATAACCATTCTTTGGCTTTTTTAAACATATTGCAGAACTCTTAGTCTCTGTAACATTATATAGCAAGAAATTTCAAATATCATGTATTACTGCATACGAAAACATAATGAATCAATTTTGATTTTTCTACAGTTTAGTTTCACTATACCTCAAGGGTTTCAACTGTAGTTTACTGCCAGAAGGGACTAGATCCAAAGTTGGTATCTCCCAGAAATTTCCAAGACAATAAATGCTACAAAATGAAATAATCTGGCTCTTCAGCAAATCTGGTATCATAATTGAACCATATTGGTTCCCGAATGAGCCAATGAGTCTGCTCATTAGCCTATTACCTGCTTTTGCATGTGTTCAGATTATTCTGTCATTTATCCATGGTTAGCTACTCACCTCTTGGACTTGCTCTTAGCTCTCCTGATTATTTCTGTACATATACTGCCTGCTGTGGATTATGATAATTTTGTTGGCCTCCACAGAGTTGGTTTCTCCATTTTCTCTAGGCTATTTGGCTTCAGTGGTCTTGTCAAACAGTCATTGCTAGCTCAGTCTAACCATTTCTCTGCATGATCTGTATACATCTACAAAACAGTAACTGTCTATCATGTGTTCCAACTGTGCAGAAATTAATAATGCATGACTGCATTAGAATATAGGCATGTACAATGTCTGCACACAGAGTCATCCCTGATTTAAAAACAAAATTTTAACTGTTGTCACAAAAAGCTGAGTTTTAGTCTAAGGTTTTTTCACTGGAATAAAACTAAAATTTTGAGAAAACTGTCCACAAAGGAAACAAACTTATAAATATTATAGTGTGCTTTGCATCTTTAAAACTACCAATAATAAAATTGTTACAATTAATTTAATTAATGGACTGCTACTTACCTCTAACATTTGCATTTAGAAATGTTCAAATAATTCTGGGTTTATTTTACATTATTTTTGTTGCTGACCTTAAGCAGCAGCCAAGCACCAAAAGGATGCTGGCCCATACTCCACCTCCTCCAGCAGGACGGAGAGGGAACAGGAAAAGAGAAAGTGAGAAAAATTGTGGGTCAGGATACAGGCAGTTTAAGCAGTAAAGAAAAAAGAAAGAAAAATAAACCCAAAACCAACCAACCAAACTAAAAACCAAAAAAATCCAACCCAGATAATGCAAAGGCACACCACCTCCTACAAGTAGACAAGTCAGCCACTGGTAGCAATATCTGCCTCCTAAAAAAAGCTTTTATTGCCAAGCATGGCACTGTGTGACATTGAATAACTCCCTGATCAATTTAGCTCATCTGTCCAGGTCATGTCCCCTCACCCGCCCCTTTCTTATCCTTACTCACAGTAGAGAAATGGGAAAAGAGAGAGCCTTGGCACTGCAAATACTGCTAATCAGTGATAGCCCAAACACTGGAGTCTTATCAACACTGTTTCAGTCACAAATCCAAAACACAACACCCCAGAGGCTGCTATGAAGAAATTTAACTCATTTCCAATCAGACACAGTACACTAAGACTCTGTAAAATGTACCTAGAAATTATCTCAGCTCTGACCTCAGTGAGATTCTGTCATATTTTGCTGAAATTGTGTCCCTTGTGTGTTTTTGGCATTGGTCACCAGCCTAAATCATGTACTGATTTTCTGCTCCTTCATTTAAGAAGAGACACATGCCTCTGCTAGGCTTCTTAGTCTGGGAGACATTAGATGACATTTTGGTTTCTGCACAATCCTGACACCTCAAGGGCTCAGCAGCAGTAAAGGATAGCCAACACCCCTGCTTGAACTCAGATCTATGCTTTGTGAAACCATCTCTCTAGTCCAGATTCTTTTACAAATCAAATAGCAGCATCCTGTGATCTCCTCAATAATTCCAGTTGCTTGCTCTAGGGGGTTTTGAAAATTCATTTGACTACTTTGACAAGAGAAAGTTTGACTGCCTTTGAACCTGCTTTCAAAGACAAAGCTATACAAGTCAAGCTACTGCCCATGGAGTATTCTGGTTAACTTTGACAATGATGGATACCTTTCATGACCATTTCCCAGATCCCTTATGCCTACACTTCACAACTGTCCTTAATGATGAATGACAGTCATCTGCAACGAATGACAATTTTCCAGTACTCTCATCCCCAAAGAAATGGCATTATCATCACATATTCTTGCTATCATTTATCAGGCTGAAAAAATACAGTCTCTGATTACTCCATTCTTTATTAATGTAATAACTTGAACAAATACTAGTTTATACATTTTGAGATGCAGATGGGTAAGTATATCATGTTCTTAGGTAGAATATACTGTCTTCATTATTTTAGAAACTGTAAATCTTACTCTTTAATGAAAATGCAATGTGGAGAAGACAGATTGTTATGATTTCAAACTAGTTCAGATGTCCTAGCTCAGTCTTGAAGAAATAAATTGACTGTTATAAAATAAGGGATATTCAAAACTGTGTTTTGAATAGAATTCTCATTCTCACCACTGATAGAAGTGGCAATTTTATTTGCTTAGTGAGGTTTTAGTTTTATACACTTACATCTTCACTGACTCAAGAGGGACTGCAGCAGCCCAGCAAACAAACCCTTTAGAAAAAGTTGTCTATTCAAGCTTGCATTTTGTGAGAAAAGGCCTCACCTTAAGCCACCATTATTGGCAATGGTTACTTATTACTGGCAGATCCAATTGAGTTTATCTTAACAAATAAAGAAAGCTTGGCTAAAAATTGTTATTTCTGTTACAGTAACATTAAAGGTCCACAGACCAGGACTTCCCTGTGTCTGTACTTTATACAAACAAAATGAAAAATACTGCACATAGAAAAAAATTCTTGACTTCTAACTGAAGCAAACTATAACCTAAATGTCAATCTTCAAATAAAAAGAAACATGGTAAGTATAGAGGCATGAAAATCCTAGAACCAATGTGAAAACATTCATCAGCTTGATGGACACTGACATTAGAGAACTTGAGTCTTGGATTTTGTAATGATCATTCATGATGATTAGTGATTCTTCTTATTAAAAGAATTTTTTTAAGAGAAAAAATCTTCCTGAGTTTTCAGAAGTGTTCACAAGGAGCTCCTCCCAGGCTTGCAGGGCAGAAAAAGAGAAAGTATGAAGGGTTTTTCTTTAAAACAGGATGTAAAGGAACCTAAAATAACATGCCGCTTAAGAAGACGAATGATCTCCTACTACAAGGGGAACCAGCTTTTTTTTTTTTTAACTGCATACGGATGAACATGAATGTACTTTTCTAATAGCTGAGAGATTTTCTATCTGTGGTATATGTCTGCAATATTTATCTATTTTCAGTATGAGATGAAGAGGAAAATTAGTTTCCAGGGACTGGTAGGAAGCAGTAAGCCAGTGCCGCTGCAGTGAGAGAATGCTCATGTTCACGTACAGAGGAGGGTGGGAAGATGACTGTGAAGTGACAGAGGTAAATCACAGCAGACATATAAAAAGCTACTATCCAAAGCAGACACACAAAAAAGGAATTACCAGATGGTAGCAAGCAGTATTCTCCATTTGCTTGTGCATTCCTCAACTTTGGGAACCTCATGCATGCTTACATTTGCATTTTTAATCTTTATAAATCTAGTTGCTTCAGAAGGCACATCATTTTTTACTTACAAACTGATTCAGCACCATTTTTATGGTCCAGGTGTGCTGCACGTGGAACATAGGGAATCTTCTCTGAGTCCTGCAGCAGCTTCAGAAAAACCTTTCAAGAAAGTAGAAAAAGTAACTCAGAATCCATTTTTTAAAACTGTTATATATATGTATTCTAAACCATCCAGACTGTCAGAAATTACTACTGACTGCTGTAACCACCTTGCTGGAATATGACTGTAAAGTTAGTCAAACTCTTCCAGTGAAAATCTTGGGGATAAAGGAAATGAAAGAAATGTCAAAAGTTACAAAAGCACCTATGAAAAACATTGCTGACCAATGAACACTACTATCTGAAAAGATTCTTCAATAGACTGTCTACCCTTGATTAACTTTTTATGCTCCTAAGCCATGGTACGTGCTGGAACTCAGTTACTACAGATTTTTCCAAGGGAACAGCTTAACTCTCTTCTGATGCTCCAGCTAGAAATCTATGGGCACAACTAGAACTGGGGGTTACAAAAGGGTCTTAGTTGTACTAGTACAGCTAAATCTAATGTACAAAATCCTACACAACTGAGAACCTACAGATTCCAGGGAATCCACAGTGTCTAGGGACCCTCAAGAAGTTCCTAGATATGTACAAGCACACGGACAGTAACGTTACTGAAAGACATTTAAAGGACAAGGCAATCATCAGAGACTGCCAAGGTAAACAAAGTCTTCTAAAACTAATGCTACTGAGAGGACTGGGCAACAATGCGTGTTTTGTAGCAAAATATTAGTGTGCATACCCCAAACTGGGAGAGATGATAAGATCCTGCTACCTAAAATTGTCATGAGAAAAACTAAAATTATTTTTTTTTAAAGTGAAAATCTAAAGACAGGCACTAGATTGAAATTGAAAGGACTGAATTTTCATAAGTAGGGGAATACAAGTCAGAAGGGACTTATAGTTAAAATTATACAAACCCAGCAGAATTCACCAACAATCATCTCATAATCATGATGTCTATTTAAATGGTACACTTTGCCAAACAGATTTGTGTTCAAACTACTATTTCTTGCTTAAACCTGTTTCACAGTTCTGTCCACATAAAGCTCTTTGAATTTCATACACACGTATTTCATTTATTTGTACCTCAGCCTTGCAGTGGCTTTCATAGTGAGCCTTATTCACACACTCCCCACTTCTTGTAAGCTCAAACTAAAAACACAACTAGCATTTTCTTATGAACCTGAACTGCAACTTAAACAGTGACCTAAGAACTTCAGATAAAAAGAAAGAAAAGATAAACTAACAGAAAATAAAGGTACCATGAGCATCTTAAGTTAAACAGAAAAAGAACAACCAAATTTTGCTTTGTTTTGATGAAAGTTTTCTTTTGCTCTTTCCTCTCTGTTTGGATTGAGCTGCAAGACAGATTATACCCACAGTGCAACTTTCAGAAATCATTAAGAAACCATTTATTTCTTCCCACAAACGAACCTGATATCAGCTATAACAAAAAATTCCTTGTTTCCAAGGAGCTCATACAATAGACAATAAAAACCAGTCAATGTGAAGTACTTTATAGCTCTTGAAAGATATTTCTTGGCTTTCTAAGGTCTGACTGTTACAAAAACCGTATTTTGCTTAGTCAATATAATTGCCATTTAACAGTGGTTATTGATTGCATTTGTTACCTGACAGCTTTCAGGGAACAACTTTGGCCATTAACAACTTCAAGAGCAGACATTTCTGGCCTGATATTTCTGTATTAGACCCTGGAGGCAGATTCTGACAGTCTAAAGCCACATTCTAATTTGTTTTCTTGGACCTGCTTGTTGATGGCTCTGAACACAAATTGTGTCAAGCAAAACTAACTAAACTGTAACAACCGAATCACAGAATCACTGAATATCCTGGCTTTGAAGAGACCTCTAAGATCATCTAGTTTCAAACCCTCTGCCCTGGACAAAATCTTCCACTGGACCAGACTCCTCAGAACTCCATGCAACTTAGTCTTGAACACTTCCAAGGATGGGATATCCACAGCTTCTCTGGACAACCTGATCCAGTGTCTCACCACCCTCTCAAAATAGAATTTCTTCCTAACGTCTAATTTAAACCTACTTGTCCTGTCACTGCATGCTCTTGTAAAAAGTCCCTCTCTATCTCATAGGCTCCCTTCAGGTACTAAAAGGCCACAATTATGTCACCTCAAAGCCTTCTCTTCTAGCTGAACAATCCTAACTCTCTCAGCCTTTCATCATGGGAGAGGTTCTCCATCCCTCTTCTCACCTTGGTGGCCTCCTCTGGACTCACTCTGACAGGTCCCTGTCCCTCGTGTGCTGGGGCGCCCAGAGCTGGATACAGGCCTGTAGGTGAGATCTCACCAGAGCAGAGCAGAGGGGCAGAATCCCCTCCCTCCCCTGCTGCCCACGCTGCTTTGGATGCAGCCCAGGACACGATTGGCTCTCTGGGCTATGAGTGCACATGGCTGGGTCATGTCCAGCCTCTCACCCACCAGCTCCCCAAGTCCTTCTGGGCAGGGCTGCTCTGGATCTGTTCATCTCCAGCCTGTGCTGGTACTGGGGGCTGCCCTGATCCAGGTGCAGCACCTTGCACTTGGTCTTGTTGAACCTCATAACATTCCCATGGGCCCAACTCTTGATCCTGTCTAGCTGCCATCAGATGGCATCCTGTCCTTCATGTGTGTCAACCTCTTGGTGAAACCACAAAGTAATTACACCTCTGAGGCTAGGACAATGCCTACACTACAAAATGTTGTCTGCATATGTTTACTTCAGTGTATAAATTGCTGCAGACACATTTTCTTATTTAATCTCATTAAGTCACTGTAGAGAGGATGTAGCTATACCTTAAAAAAAAAAAAAAAAACCTACCAAATGCTTTTCTAATACATCTTACATCTATTGTAGCTTCATTGACACATACTGTGCTACCACTGCCCAGTCCTCCCCATAGTATGCAGTTTTCAAACATCCTCTTAAGGATGGCAATCATTAGGGACTACATTGTATAGAAGATATGATTATTTACCTGATGTTGCACCAGATATCATGGACAGAAGTAGTATTAGCTTAGCAATGTTATTAACAGAATAAGCACCCTCCAACACACACAGGTCTGGAAAAGTCAGGATTAGGCACCATGACAAAGAGACAGTATATTCTTGCCATATCTAAATGAAAGTGTATTCTAGACCTCAATAGAGCATCCTTTCCCCACATGCCTTAGCAATTCCTGCTTGCTCATTTATTCAGAGCATTGTGTTAATGTCAGCAAGGTTATGTGTTCAACCCCCATATGGGCCATTCACTTAAGACCTGGACTTGATGACCCTTTTGGGTCCCTTCCAACTCAGAATGTTCTGTGAGAGCCTGTAATTCTGTGATTCTGTATAATTTCTCTTTTGACTAGCAAGCCTATATCTGACCAAGGAGTTGTCCTTTTCAAGGACAAAAAGTGCTTTTTGTCATTGAGGAAACAAATATGGCCAAATGAAAATACTACAGTGAAATAGATTAATGTTACTGTGCCATCACCAGGTTGGAGCACCCTGCATCTCACTAAAAGGTGTACATCATTTCAAGGAGGTATCTCCTTTCCCTGGAAAGTTTTGATGGAAACTATCAGGTCATTTCAAGGAAAAGAATTTAAAAGCAGTACTCAATTAATGAATTTTGACACATCTTATTTTGAAAAGATATTACAATTGTTTTGTTCTCTCCTCAAACAAAAGCAAGAAAGCAAGAAGCTTTGAAATCTCCAGAGTTGTCAGAAAGTGAAAGAGCATCCCCCAGAGAACTCTTAATATGCACTTAATTTAATTATCTAACCCTCTGTTCTCCTTTTCGTTCTACCAATACTTTGGATTACAAGTATTATAAAATAAACAAATACAAGTGTTTGGAAAAGATATCTAAAACCTAAATTTGAGCAAATATAATATTAGTGAGATTCAAAACTGCCACAAACTGATTTGTTAGAACTTCAAGATTCCTTTGAAATATGAATGGAAGTCCATTTTCCATCACAAAATACAATTTTTCAGAGAGCGTGAGTGTCCCTCAGAATGAAAAAGAATAATGGTGAATCTATAAGAGAACAAAAAGAAAGGGAAAAAAATTGTAACACATTTTTTTCCTTTAAGGCCAGGGTTCTTTGTTTCCAGATTGAATTGCTTGAATAGATTAAATAGTGCTATTATGTGCTATCCTTTTAGTTCCAATGCAAAGAGGCTTTTGATAAGAGAGGAGAGAATTGAGGTTGTAATGACAACTAATGATGAGATGCAGAGATGACAGAAATCAACCCAAATTAATGCATTAAATCTTCAAGCTGAAGAATGATACATTAATATCTAATACCACATTTAAAGATGTTTTTAAGCTTCCCCTTCAAAAAACAGCTAAAAGCAAGCTCTCAACTGAGTCACAGATTCAGCTTACTGAGGAATCCTCCTCATATCCATGACAACTTCACATTTACTTTATACATGGCAGTTCTGCAAAACCCTGTGTTGTCCCATGGGGATGTAGCCCAAAAGCATTCTCAGTACATACATTACCTCCAAATCTATGATATTTGGCAATGAACAATATTATTCCTTATACCATGTTAATCGTCTTACATAAGAAAATAAAAGTTTTCAATAAATTTTTGACTTGACTCATAGAATTGTATCACAGGAAAATAATTTACCTCATAACATTAAATAACATATTTATTAAACTTGTAAACTATTATGATAGGAGACATTGGTCTCCTATCATCACTTGAAATGAAAAACAAAATATTTCTAAAGGAAATTTATTTCTATACTATAGTAATATAGTAATATAATATATTTCTACAGTACAGTACTTGGATAATGGTGACTTAAGGAATTTTGTTATTTAGAAACTACAGATGGGGTAAAAAGAGTCCAAGGGAAATAACCTCTTGCTTACATGGCTATTGACACAGAGCTAGATTCAGAATGATGAAGATGCATAACAGAGTCTCTTCCTCTGATCCATTTAGTATAAACACATACATACATGTACATATATGTGTGTATGTATGTTCATGTATACATATATCAGACTTTCTCTCTTGGTATACATGGAAAATATTCTTTAGATGTTTCATCACACAGTTTGGCTAAGTCCTAAGCTTCAGAACTGGTAAGTTGGAAAGCATTATTTTTTCTGTCAGAAGAGCCACCTGAGCTGAGCCACCAGACTTGAAAGTTCAAAGCTTGTTCCAATGCTATGGGTTTAAGACAATACTGCTTCTCATAAAGTCAATGACACATTACATTTCTCTTAATGCAAATATTTAAGGGTTACACAGTTCATCAGTCTTCAAATTAGATTCTTGAAATAAAAATTATGTCGTAGTAGAGTGGGTGCTGAAATTAACAGCACAGCAAAACTATAAAGTATAAATTTTACCTGCTTTGGGGGGTTTTGTTTGTTTGCTTGCTTGCTTTTTTTTCTTTTTCTGTTTTTTCAAAACATGCTTCTCACAAGAAATTGTGCCATATAAAAGATACAATCAAGATTCTCTAACCAAGAAAATGTCATTACACAAAAAACTACAAGTACCTCTTCCAAAGTTGTATCAGAAATGCCGTAGCCAGTCACATGTAGATGCTGAAGGCTTTGATCTAAAGCTTGAAAAAGACCTTTAAAAGAGGTCTTATCTGCCCTTTCTGGTATCACATAGGTAAGCTCTGTCCCACTGTTCTCTTTCAAGAAGGCTTCTGGAATGTGGGTCTGTACCAGAGATGTGACCTGAACAATGTGCTTAGGGTCCTGGATTTCAAACACAGAGGGCTATGAAGAAAGAAAGATAATCATGAAGAAAAAAATTAAATATTACCAGTATTGGTTTTAGTATTAGAATTCATGTAGGAAATATTCCACTGATGAAACTGCATTACAGCTGAGATACAGAGACTATCTCCCAGGAATAAAGGACAGTGACATAAGCCCCTTTTCAGCTAAATACTGATATTCACCATTTTCAAAGATGCCACTAAATAGCAATAATAATACCATTCACCCAAAACAACCAAGGAAGCTGATAAAAAACATGTTTTGATGGTTCTCTAATAATCTGTGCCACATATTACTTCCTGGCAGGGACATACATGTCCCTTAAAATATATTTGACAGGCAGTCTCCAGTTCAGCATGGTACCTTTTTAACATACCTTTTTTATGAGTGTTAGACTGTGTCCCTGGCCATATGTCTCCCTCAGATAAGAGGGAGAGCCACAGCACCTCAGCTGGCCACGTTGCAGGATGGCAATGCGGTCACTGAGCACCTCAGCCTCATCAAGATGGTGAGTGGTAAAGATCAGTGTGCAACCTGCATGAAAAAGATTGGTACGTGTCTACAAAACCTGGTTTCTAGAGAAACCCCTCACAAGGGCCCTTTTGCCTTAAGAAAACATTTTTTCAGGGCTCCTCCAAATCTTAACTACTGGACACAAACAAAATCCGCTGTCAGAATGACAAATTTAGTTAGATTCACCTCTAAATTTGCTTTGCCCTGTTTTATACATAGCAAACAGTATTAAGGCTTTAGAACCTCCAGCTGTTTTAAAAGCTTAAGAAGTTCTTTAAAATGACATAACATCAGTGTTTCTTTCAATGGATCATTCAATGTGAGTTATTACAGCTAATTCAGTGCTCACTAACTGAAGAGCTTGCTTCCCACTATCAATTTTAACATCAGTGTAGCGGACTGACTGGTGAAAGTGTTTTCATTAGAAGCATATAAGCATCTATATACAGGTATATTCAAAATGGGAAATGGAAACCAGAAAGTAATTTTGAGAAGCTGAAGAGAGGGGAAAAACTTCAGGACAAGATTTAAAACTAAGCTCAATTTTTTTTTTTTTTAGATTGGGCATCTTTCTGTACAATAGCAGATAATTCTTTTAATGCCATTTGACTAGCCCTAAAAATACCAAGTCCAACTTAATGTTTCCTCAGAAATTAATGTATTTAGCTTCTGATAATATTTTGACTATGCTTTGACTATCAAGTTTAAATTTATTGAAAAAAAAAAAAAAGAAAATATAATAAGAAGCAAATTATGGACATAAACTTTGTACCAGGTTTGTACTTCAGAAGAACATCCCAGATGCTACGGCGAGAACATGGATCTACTCCACTGGTGGGCTCATCCAGAACAACTGTCTTCGAGTTTCCAATAAAGGAGATGGCAATTGACAGCCTCCTTTTCATCCCTCCAGAAAGGGCTCCAACAGTTTTGTACTGATGTTGGGATAAATCCACATCTTCCAGAGCTCTGAAACAGGAGTACAGAAACAGGAACAGTTTTGAAAGAGTTTTTCTAGTCACATTCGGTCCACTCTAGAGAACTACTGAAAAGTCACTATAAATGGAAAGTGATAAAATCACTACTTCTAACTGCTTATATATTTTGGTGTCAAAAACAAATAGGAAAAAAATATCTCTACCTACAAAGCATAAATGCTTATCATCATCAGATGCACAGATTCTATATAAGTATTGTAAAGAAAAATTTTAAATTAATGGTAATAAAATAAATACTAGTTTGTCCAACAACTTCAGCAAACTTCAGATCATAGCCCCTTTAAATAATGATAAAGACTGCTAGTTTCATAACTCAAGCAGTGCTTCAGGTTTTGCAAACTACTTAAAGAACACTAGGGATGCCCGAGATTTTAGGAAAGGTGTAGTCATTTGAAGTAAATAAGGCAACACCACTCCTTTTTTTTTTTTTTTTTTCTTTTTTTTTCTTTTTTTCTTTTTTTCTTTTTTTTTTCTTTTTTTTTTTTTTTTTCTTTTAGAAGACATGTTTGTGAAATAAACCAATTAGTGACCCCTGGGTAAAATAATCAAAACTAATCTAATTTCTGTGTTAAGGATTATCATGGGATATATGAGAGGATGAGAGGTACCTTACAGATGTTTCCAATTCAGCCCTTGCCCACTGATGCTGATTTGAGCATGGTATGGAAATATGATTAATAAAGGCAATACTATAAGGCCTTTAACTTATCTTTCTTCACGCTGAGCATCCAGTCACTGACCTAAGAGCTTTCAGCTGCTATCAGCTTGGCACGCAAGACATAGAAGGCTCAACAGTCCTAAGCTAAACTCCTGAATCATTTTGGTGAATATTCAGTCTGTAAGGCATGCCATTTACCCTGAGACAATTTCTCATTTTTAAGAAAACAGATTTCAATAGCTGCTCTATAGTTAAGAAAATTATTCCTAATCTCTTTAAAAGTCTACTTTTTTGGTTAATAAAAAGCTTTTGTTTCATTTTTTCTTTCTTTTCTAATTTCTCTGAAGTCTTTTAAAGCATTTGTTGCCTCTGAAAGTATTTCTTCTTAGTAGCAAGGCCTGTAGAATTCTGAGTGTTCTTATGTGCCATTACTATGACAGACTGCTGCTAGAATAACAATTCAGCAGTCTAAGTACCATAAGATACTGAATATTATTTTGCATCAGTTTTAAACCATTTAGTAAGTTTGTTTTGTCTCTCTGGTTCTAGAGAATTCCTCCTGTTGTTTCTGGGGAGAACATAGTGTCCCACACCTGTGTTTGTTCAGATCAAAATTTAAAAGTAACAGGCTTTTATGATAGCTACCACAAAGGAATACCAAAAAGGAAATTTTACCACAAATGCCTCTGCATATGCCTTATTGTACACTTAGGGAGAAGTCCCATCAACTTGACATTTATTTCCTTTGAAGCATGGAAATGCCCAGCCCTTCACAGAGGGGTGAACTTCTGGCTTGAACCAGAAAGTAAACAGAAACTATTTACTATGCCACACTGTTTGAAAGCATAGCTTTTATTCCTGAAGTAGAATAAATGCAGTTTGTTATTAATGAGCCAGATCTCCGCTTGTACAGTTTACTAGTTTAATATACACTAGGGAAAAATAATATCTAGTCCTGTATCAAAGAAGTATCAGCACAAAAACACTAGCAAATGTTTTTAACCTGACAAGTGACAAATCCTCTGAATTCATGCCAGAGCTCAGGCTTGTTTATCCTATTGGATTTTCCATTTTTAAACCTCTTCATTTATTAAAAACATTTCAGGGCTGGATTTGGCAAAGAAAAATTAGGTGGCCTACTTAAAAATATTATAATAAGCACTGCCTTTACCTGAATTTTGTGGGTTTCTAACCTTCCCTCTGCTGCAGGTGAGGGAATACAGGATAATAAATACATAAAGTCATTTTGTTGATTTATCTAAAAATTCAGGGCAAGCACAGCAGTTTTCTTCCTATCTGTTTCTCCAGCAAGGAGAGCTGTAAGACAGACAGCATGAGGTAGAACCCCTGCAATTTTTACAAGGCTAACGACCTCCACTCCAGTGAAAACATCATTATTTGATGGTGCTGTATACCAGGTTTTTAAACATTGACAGTTCCTCTACAAATACATTCAAGTAAGAGTTAGAAGCTAGGAAATCTATTTTCAAATCAGAAATGTGATAAAAACTCACAAAACCCTGCAGTTTCCATTGTTTTTTCCTTGCAAGTTTAGCATTTTTTCTTTTTTTTTTTTTTTTTGGTGGGGGAGGAGGTGGCTTGCAATAGTCATTACCAATTTACTTGACAGATCTCAAGAAATGGAAGGAAAACTCACCCACTGACTTGCTCGTTCAACTGTTCTTTTGTCCACCCGGGTGCCTTCACTGACCCGTACAGCAGGAGATGCTCTCGCACCGTCAGCGAGTCGAACAGCACATCGTACTGGGGGCAAACACCCAGCTCTGTCCTGATGGCAGCCAGCTCAGTCCGTATGTCCTTCCCATCAACAATAATGGTGCCAGAGCTCGGTGGATACAGACCAGTCAACAGGGATCTAAGAAAAGAAAAGAAAAGAAAAGCAAAAAACATCAGCTAGATAATGTGCAATTAGCTCATCCCTTATATATCCTGAGGCAGGTTCGGCACCCTTAGAGCAACATCAGTTCAGTTGAGTATTGTTATAGAAATAACACTAATGTTTTGGGGTTGGTTTAGCTATTTTTTGTTTCTGGTGGCTTTATGGAAGGTTGGATTTTGGGAGGGCTTTTTTTGTTAGTTGGTTTGCTGGTGGGTTTTCTGTTTTGTTTTTTGAACATGATCTCACTAGTTCATTTCCCTTCTTCCAGAGCAAAATCAATTTTTTTTTCCCAACTAAATCTAACAGGTGATTGTTTCCTTCTTCACATGAATATTCTGTGAGAAGTATTTCCCAAGTAGGTCCTGTCCTGGATCACTGGCTTAATGACAGCTGATTAAAGCTAACAGAAAGGTAGAAAAAAACTTCTTACTTGAGACATTTTTAAAGGTCATTTTTCATTTCATTACTTCCATTTCTGGTCAACTGCCAAGAAAGAAGTCCCCTGCAGTCTCTAGGGACAAAACCACCATAAAACTCCACACTCTCCATGTGATGAGTACATGCAGGTTGCCAGAAAAGAACACTCCTTCAAGATGTGTTCAACTTTACAACCAGACATGCCCAAGTCCTACTTAAGCTCTTCCTGAGACATCACATCATGGTTTAAGTGGCACAGAGGACTCAGTTCTCTACTCATTACATTCCTTTCATCATAGACATACAACCTTCACTTTCCATGCACTTTGAGGAGTTTGTCAAATATTTATTGGGGGGGGCGGGGGGCGGGGGAAGGCATAGCAAATCGTTCACAAAACTTTAAATTGACAAAGCACAGCAGAGATCAGAGGGGATAGTGACAGCATGAAAAGTCAGACTTACATAACTGTTGTCTTTCCAGCTCCGTTAGGTCCCAAGAGCGCCGTTATCTGTCCCTTATGGAAAGTGAGGTTGAGATCTTTAACAGCAGCCTTCTGACCATCCACGTGCTCTTTGGTGAGGGACAGCAGCACGACACCAATGGCAGCTCCTTCAGTGCAAGGGACTTTCCAGCTCTGAGATGCTGGGTCTGTGTGGGGAAGAGCAGCAGAACAAGCAGGTTGCTGAATCTAAACCTGTGTGTCTCTGTGTGTATATAAAAGGAAAAAATAACTTAACTTCTGCTACCATTTACCAAAGCCTGGAACAGATGTTCAAATTTTCTGAACTGACACAAACTACACTGAAATGAAAGATACCATGCCAATTAATATTTTCTAAGAATTTGGCCCATCTGCAGTTTTAAAAAGCAACTTAAACAGTTATGCCAAGTTATGTGCATGTCTACATATGTCTTGATAAAGTCATAAAATAGTTGCTGTATTTTATTTCTAGTAAAAAAACACTTACAATAACATTACTTGAATCATTTTTCATGCCTATAAGCATTGGAGAATTCTGACTGTGTAAGCTACTTCATACATGTCATCCAGTTTCAGGCACGCAACATTGACATAACACTCACAGGCATAGGCAGTCAATCTTCTCAATTCCCCTCAGTCAACTAAGCAAAGCAGATCTCTGGAACGATTCAGAGCAGCAGCCTAGTCTAAGCATAATTCCAGGTGCTCAAGGCAAGCACATATCCAGCAGTCTTCTAACTGTGAGGTAACATCCTCAGGAAACTGAGATGCCATATGACACCACTGAAGTTGCCTTCCTTTCTATGTCAGGTTTGCACTACTTTCCAAACATGAGCACAGTTAATCAGCAGCCCCATTACACTACTACTTTTAATATTTTATTGACTTATTACTACTGAGAGATCTGGCAGTGAGTTGGCTTATTTTCTTTTTAAGCAAAGGCAAGCCAGATTGGAATATTAGTCCAAAGAAGCAAACTTTTATGCCTGAGAATTATGAGAAGAGAGAATTATTCTTATGAATATACATAAGATATTTATAGCTTATAGTTATATTTGCAACACTTTTACATAAATAAAATGCAAACATGACAAAAACAGAGAACTATCCTATACATAAAAAGCTTGAATCATATAAATCAAATTATAAATAAAAAAAATAAACATAATTATTTCAAAGACCGGTTTGTTTACACTGTGAATGAAGAAGTTGTTTTGTTGCTTTCACACTCAATTTAAAGCTTCTGGCAAAAATTCCTTCTAAACTTGAGGTCATCTGGTAGCAAGGTACCACCAGCAGTTGTGACACTACTGAGATCTCCTACCCCTGCACCTCTCTTCCAGGTACCCTTCTGCTGTTTCCTAAATTTGCACCCCTTAAATTAACAAAAAAGCATTCAAGTGCAGAGTGGGCCTCAGACAGCGTAGCTGAGGAAAGACTTAGAGGGAGAGCTCCAAGTTGCCAGCAAGCACTAAACTGATGACCCTGGGGCTTCTCCAAAGGGGAGCTCCACGTGGGTACACAGCACCCTGGTCACTGCCAGCCCTGCTGTAGTTGTAGTTCCAGCTGGTAGGACCTACACTCCCAGCTCCTCCCTCACACACCTCTGATCTCCTAAATGCTCTCCACACCCCTGGGACCAGCCCTTCTCTGGGCTGTAGGAATAAGTGAAGAAATTGCCTGGAAGCAGGTCACTTCACTGTTCCAAAAAAATTCTTTGTGGCTGCATTTATCCCATTGTCAGTACAATGGCACACAATTCTTTTAAAGGACAGCAAGCTCCTCTGCTGCATGACAGTTTTAGCATTCACACACAGGCAATTTGCTACCAACCCCATGACATAAGGAAAAGCAACCCACCAAGTGTAGGCAATCACTTAAGTTACTTGAGCCAGAAACCACACTAGCAACTGGTCAGGAAGAGAAGCTTGTGTCTTTGTTTTCCACAGATTATGAGGTGAATCCAGAGGGAGACACTGGAAATCTTCATTTTATGTAAGGACCAAACACAATTCTCCTAACAAAATGGAGGTCCAAATTGCAGAAATTCAAAAACTCATACAAATCGTTTTTCCACAAGTGTGAGTGAACATCAAGACATTTTGAAGTCTGCTCTAATCTAGGAAATAGTTGTATGTAAAACTGCTGAGATGTTCAGCTTCTTCACCTATGCTACAGACAACTGCATCATTTCTAAGATATTGTAACTTTAAAATAAAGCACAACCCATCATGTTGTTCTAAGGGCCAAGATGAAATACAGGTGAGAGTGGCTTACTCCTTCATTTCCAAAACCTAAACTAAATGTGGGAAATTCCTTAAAGGGATTGGAGAGGGAGGAAAGGTAAAAAAATCTGAGTTAATTTGAAGCAAATGAACATACATAGAAAAGTAGTGAAATTATCTGTAGGCTGATAAAAATTAGTTACATTAACAGCTTTCTAGACAAAAATAAATAAATAAATTTAAAAAAAAAAGTTAATAATACCAAACATGTTTCAGATTCAATAGAATATGAAAGGGTTCAGTGAACTCCAGAAGATCCAAACAAAACAAAGAGCAATACACTGGAACAGGATGAACCCAAGAGATACTTTTTTTACATCTTTTAAAGAGTTTTCTTAAATATTTCTGTAGAATAGTTTTCACAGAACGAATCAATCATTACTGGGGGGAGCAAAACATAACAGTTACAATATAATATTCATAGTATATACTATATAATGAAAGAGAGAAAGGGACAAAATCTAAACACATAATACAGGACCAAGCAATGATAAAAGCAGATTCAGAAAAAAACCACAAACCCATAGTACAAACTCTATTACTACAAACCTTTTTCTTGGAAGTTTTCATTGAAGAAAAACATATTAGAATTCAGATAATGTCTCTTGCTTCTCTCTGTACCACACAGGTTCTTCCAGTAGGAAACAGTAAAGGGAAAGTACCATCGGCTCTTTAATCCAAATTTTCCTATATTAGAATTATGATATAAACTGTTGAAAAATTTATAGTCATTTTGCACCTCTTTGTAGACTGAAAATGTCCTATTGCTTACAATGAGTTGGTTAGGCCATTTAATTAGCCAAAATACTTTTTCTGCTTAAAAATTTTAATGAAGTGTAAAAAAATTCATTTGGTCATAAAACCAGGTCTTTCCATAAAATAATCAAGCCTCAGTGATGCTTCAAAGTGTAAAAGAATCAGAGACTTCACATAATCTTGTAACCCATAGGGAAGTAAATGCACCAAAGAGCCTGCCAAAAGAGCCTATTTTTTAATTATAAAAATAGTCCATTGCACCAGTTCTTCCACTAATATCTGCAAAATGCAAACAAACCAGCCACCATAAGAAACACTTATTGTGGTACATAAACAAAAAGGGCAAAACCACACTCCTATATACAAACAAATCTTTGGCATTGCTTGATGTTTTCAGGCATTATTTACCCACCACACAATACACACTCTCCCTGTTTGGAGTGTCGTTACACTTCAGTTGATATTGAAGGACAAATGTCAATTTAAGACAAAGTTTTTAAAATTCAGTTGTATACTCCAGCCACCCTTATCTTTCAAGGCAAAATTATTTTAATTTTAAAAAATATATATACAAAGTAGCCAGAAGAAAAAGTGGCATATTCAAATCAGAGGAAAGGTAAATCATTAGAGGAAAGGTAAAACATACAGTGAGGTATGAGGCTATAATTAAAAATACATCAACCAACAAAATAAGACTTTTAAAACTTGGTTCATGAAAAAAAATTAAAAAGCACACCACTACTTTCTGAAAATATACTTGAAAATCAAATTGTTTTCTCTGTTTGACTGTGGACTGATTGGGAGCAAGATACAGTTACTGTGCTGTCTGAAGTTTTTATGATCTGAAAACATGCTGTTCTTCGTGGGTTTCAGTTCAGCCCAGGTACTGACAGGAGATTCACCATTTTCCCAGGAAATTTTGCTACTAGACTAAGCTCTCTTACTGTGAAAATCCAGTAGATTCCTAATTCTATCAAATTCTACCAAATATCTGGCCTACCCATCAGCAAACAAAAGATATTTCATGCCTGGCTGCAAATTCTAGTCCATGTGTTAGCACTACTCAATATTTATGTATTTAGTAAGACATTGTTTCCCAGTCACTAAAGAAAGACCATTTCGCACAACAGAACTATAACTCAGAAAAATACATATTTTTATTTGCACAAAACCAAGAAAGACAATAAGTGCTTCCTGTGGTAGCTGAACTATTTAGGCTGAGAAGAGATTAATGAAAGAATAATATTAAATAACTTCTTCAAAAGCATGAAATAAGAACAACCCCATGATCTTACCAGGAATAATATTGCTGAAATACCAGCCACCTACAAAATATAAAATGGAGTCAAAGAACATCATCCAGCACATCCATCCAAAGGTCATGTATCCTCCTTGTGCCATTGACTGGTGCACATTATCCCACTGAATTCCTGGTAGTAATAATAATGATTTTTTAAAGGTCAAAGCTAAATCAGCACAGCATTAAAGATCACAAACACATCAACACCACACACTTCTGGGTATTTAAGCACTGGCACAAGACAAATCATAGTTAATAACAGTAATCCTAACAAACAGAAAAAAAATTTCTATGCCTCTACAAGCCTGTGTTTAGAACAGCAGGTGACACTGCTGCTGGGAAAATGCAGAGAAGTTGTTGTAGAAGGGGCTGTTTATGAAGTTTTAGCTGGCCCTTAATTTGGCAAAAGAAAAATAACTACAACACTGACAAAATGGGGCACTGACCAATGAATCAGGCTTTAAGCCACTCTGCTGATATAAAGAAAAGGATTACAAAGCTTAACATCATTTCTATACTGCTAAATCTGAAGATTTAAATCTGTGAATTCTAACAAGCATTGCGTACATTGACTGCATTCAGAGGTAAACAGAAATGAACTCACTGAATAATTGTTTCATAAAGTTTTTACATTGCAGAAGACATGAAAGGAAAAAAAGAAGGTGCTAACACCAGTGCTGCAGAAAGGTACAATACTGCTAAATGGAAAACAAAACTAACAAAGTACTAAATTTATTAAAAATATTGCTTTTCTTTTTCGCTGAAAATGCTTCTTTGTTTGCAGTACAGCGGGTCATGATACTGCTTCTACAATTCGTTTTACACAATTGTCAAGGAAAGTAGTTTTTCCCAAATAACATTTTGCCCTTCCTTCAGTAAAGATGAGTCATTTTGATGAAGTGTCTGCTGGGAAATTTAAGTATTATTTTCTGCAAGTGTCTCTTCCACTCTTACAAACTGTTGTACCATTATGATACCTTTTCAATAGCTTGAAACATTCACTGTCATCAATACTGGTCTTGCCATAGTAAGTAAAAAAAAAGGATTACATCCCTTTAAATACCTGAACTTGAGCCAGCTTATTAACTCATTACAGATTTTTTCAGAACAGATTGAAAAACATTTCCAACTGTAGTTTTTGAAATAATAATTACTAAGCTATTTTCCTAACCAAAGAGCTTACCTATTTCTTGGCCCTCAAAATATGTAATGAAAAATATTCCTTGTCCAAAGGCGGTTGTAGAAAGAAGACACTACAACATCAGAGGAGAAAGAGTATGTGAACATCAAATAAAAACTTGTTGTTAACAAGTTCCATGAAATAAAATACACTGTGATACTAAAATGAAGCACAAAGTGAACAGACTTTTTTTTCCTCCACACAGTCTAATGGTTGTTTATTTAATTTTATGTTTTAACCACACTCCCCCACAAACCTTAGCAGAATTTGCTCCACCTAACAAAGCTCCACTGACATATTTATTAATACTGGAAAGCGTTATTTTATCTGACTGACTCAGAAAAAATAAGCATTTTCTAACACTGTATGAATTATTCCACCAGTTTAATTTAGTGAGTTATTTTAAAATAGTGAAGCCATAATGTATGAAATAAGGGTTTTTTTCTGTGATGGTGATATTTGATGTCACACTCAGGGATATAGTACATTAGAAGAGTACAAAGACATAAATTAGCCTATGGAACAGGAAGATTTAAATCTGTGAATTTAGAATCTGTGAACACAGAGAACAGGAAAGGACCTGAAAGAACCTACACCAGGAAACAAGATACCTCAGATTATATGGTTGGACAAATTTCTGACCTATTCTCCAATTATATTAACAGAAAATCAACCACAATGGTTTTTTTCCAAACAAATAATGTCTTTGAGAAGTGGCACACCATCAGCTGATCTTGAAAATACACTAATGTTAAAAATATTTTGTCAAGACATTAAGAGAACTCATGAGTATGAGGAGTGCAACTTCCTGATATTTTTGTTTACAAAATTGCCCTGCCAATTTTTCATTCCTTTCTACCTTCTAAATATTTTCTCAGTTGGAGGTTTATTAGTGTGATTTATTTCCAATTATCACAAAAGCAAATAGAAATATGGAAAAAAATAAATACTTAATGGTCTGAAGTTTTGAAACTACAGAAATTCACAGCATAGTTGGAGGAGAAAAATTAGAAAATAAGAAGAAATATTTACCATTATAATCTGGTTGGTGAAACTCAGCTGGTTCTGCAAGACCAACAAAACTATGTAGGGTAAAAAGCTGATCATATAGACAAGGCTGGCACACAAAGCTGCTGTATCGGCACTGCTGAAAAACGCTCCCAAAAAATAGCTTAACATGATAACTGTAACTCCAAATTCCAGGAGAAAAAGGAAGATAAGGAAACCGTTGCTATAAGCAAAGATACCACTTGCTTTTAAAATGATGGCCAGAGCACAGCTGCTTACTGTGAGCACAATTAGATTCTCCAAAAACCAAGCAAAGAAATGAATGGCTGGATACACACCCATTGTCTTCATATACTGCAAGACAACATAGCGAAGAGAGTTAAAGTTAGGAAACAAACTTTCTTTATGTTTCTCTTTTTTAAACAAAACATGTTGTCATAAAGACACTACCATCTTCACAAAGGATGTCATCTGCCCCTTAAATTTCTTGTTCCTTTGCCCTTGTCCTGTGCTCTCTCCTGGATCAGACATGTTATTGAGCAGGGCAGTTTCTGAAATCATTACACGAGTACAAGGAATCACCATGCTCAGTAAAACTCTCTTTTGCACAGGGTTTCAAGAACAGATGTGAGATTACTGGTTCTTCCAGTGAGGAGTTTGCCTTTTTATACTCTAAAAGGTACTCAGAATATCCACAGCAATGTATGTACATATATTTTTTCCCAGCCTGTCGCTCTTCTGAAAGGAACATACAGTTTGTAACCTTTATGTATTACCAGGCAAATAATAATCTAGCCAGGTATGAAGTACATCCCTCTTTTTCTAAAAAAATGCTTTTGGATACAATCTAATAAAATCTCTGAAGCAGTTCTCATAAGATTATCAAAATTAATATTGATTTAATATTTTGGAGAATTAAAAAACTTTATTTTACAACAGAAAGACTAGAGAAATTATATAATTCCTCAATAATTCCCCAAATTAAATATCTTACTCAGGCAATAATTCGGCTGATACACTGAAATCAGTGTAATTCTTTTAAAACTGTATTTATCCCTATAGAAAATGACAAGGACTTTGTCCTTCCAAATTCTTAGCACCTGTGAAGACTAGCTGTTGAAGATAGATAGAAGCAAATAATTGCCTCCTTTTTTTTGGTATGCAATCTTCCTTATATTTCTGATAGTAGTGCATAACAAACTCTTGACTTATTTTAGGTAGTTTTATCATTACAGACTACCTAGAGCAAAACATGAAAAAGAATCCAAAACAAAAATCATTCTAATCACAAGGCCTTCCCAAATAACACTTTCCAGCTTCAACTTTTTTTGTTGCTTTTTGTGACACGGACAATATTTGCATACTGATGCTCAAACAATGCTGTGAATCTGAGTTGGCAGCAAGAACTACAAACTACTGCCCAGAGGAAACAAGTGAAAACAAAGCCATCTGGATTATGAGTACTTAAAAGTACCTCACAACTTTTGCATTTTAGTGCACTTAAATGAGTAAATTTTCCTTTCAGAGGTTAATCTGCCTCTTACCTCTTCAAGATGAATTTCTCTTTCATAAACCAGCTTGCGAACCATACCAGCAACTGAAACCATCCATGTTAACATCATCATAAGTGGGAAAAAAAACCCTATGTTGCTTAAGAATCTATGAAAGAACAAATATGGAGAGTTGTCAGCCCGCAAAGGTAAGCTATTTTCTAGCAGAATGTTAATGGGTTAATACTGGAATTGTTCTCAAAATATGCACAAAATAAGATCTGATATGAACAATAAGATTTATTCCTGTTCTGGGTAGAATTATTTATTTTTTATGTAACAAGCTAAATACATGCATTGGTACAATATTATAATTACTATATATTATAGTATTTTAAACCATACAACTGATACAGTTACTCTTTAGGGCTTCAATCAAAGTCAAATAAAATTCAGATTTGTGTCAATGGCAAACTAATATATTTGGACAACAAGGAAGAACATGACCTTGTCAATTTTCACTCCACTTTAACAAATTTATTACCACTGACTAATTTTAAAACCTAATCATTGGGATGTTTTGATGGTTTTACAGAGAGCTACCCTACACTTTTGCTTCATCAGCTTCACCCTTCAAGGGACCAATTTACAGTTTGTGTACAGGACAACTAAGGATTTAAAAGGGATCTCTTAGAATAATCTAAGTTATTTGCACCATTATGTTGACACAGCCTCTGTCCAGCAGACTATGCCACATTATGGCTGCAAACATTTTGTCAGGGGTTGCTTGCCAGACAAACATTGTATAACATGCTATGTTAAACACAGCTGTTGGACAATATTTGCTATGCTCTAATACTCTGGTATTGGATGTACTTGTCTAAGCCTGTGCAGAGATATACATTCACCCACTGAAAAGTGGGAACCTGGTAGGATCCCAAGTTCTCTAGAACTAATCTAATAAGGACAATACATCAGATTAAAAAACTGAAATTTTACTTACAGATCACTGGTATGACAAGGGTAAGGCATGGCTTGCACCTGAACTGCTGTCTCTGAGGTGTCTGTCCCAGTCTGTGCTGAAATAATTGCCCTTTCAATCATGTCTTGAAGAGGAATGAAGACATGGTTGTATTTAAACCCATCAGCTGGCAACTTGTGGGGATGGGATTTCCATGTTGGGTTTTTAATCAAATCTGTTCTCATGCTGTAGAGAACACTGGTTCTAATTGTATATGAAATGTGTCTTGGAAGGAGATTGCTGGAATTCTGCCTCTTGTTCTCTGGTGTATTGAAGATGATACCTGACACAGTAAGAAAGGAAGCTTATGTAATTTATGCTATTTCCATAGCTAACTCATGGCTAATTACCATATGATATAGGATACATTAATCTGTCAGGGCAGGCCTCCAAACTTTCTTGATCCCAAGACCAAAATGGCAGGTTTCAGAGACACATTTTTCACATCCATGAATACAAAATGTAAAAGATTATTCACATGATAAATGGGTTTGTAAAAATAATTTTTATCTGAGGTGATTTGTCTTTTTTTGAGCTGCAGTTTTCTCTTTGCATCCACATTTAGCCCTTTTTGGGGGACTGATATCAGTTCCACAGTAAAAGCAGCAGCTATAAAATTTGTACAACAAAGTATAACAGCTTCTATAAGTAGATGACAAAGTAAACAGTACCAACCCACTAAAATTTACTCTGATATTAATCTTCAAGACAATTGCAGAACTTCCAGTTTAGCACAGCAGAATTTGAATGTTTGTTTTCTCTAGCTCTGTATAAAGGAAAAAAAAAAAAACCCAACCAAACAGATGAAAGCTCAATATGTAGCTATAAAGATGAAGCCAAGTAAGTGAAACTGCTTGTGTTCTCTTTTTGTGTGACCCAGACTTTTTAGGGCTCCTGGATAAATGCTAAATGTTGACCTTTTCTTCCTTGGAGAGAGATGTCTTACCTACCATTTGGTTCTCTGAAAGATAATAAAATACAGAATCGTTTATTGCAAACCTGATTTCTTTCAAACAGCCAACACCTTATTTTCCCATTTGCCCAAGCAGCTGATTTTCTAAGACATTCCATGAAGCTATGTAGGCTCTGAAGGCCACAAAAAAAAAAAAAGAAAGAAAAATTCTATTCCAGTTTAATGTCTTTCTATGGAAAGAAATGTATGCCTACATCAAAGCATGTAACATTGAAATGTTGGAGACATGGTGTTCCTTAAAGAGCCATCTTCTATCTCTCTAATAATGTGAAGAGATGATAAGGCCAGAATACTGAAAAATACTCACAACAAAATGTCTTGGCTTATACTAGCATATGACCCTTCCCTAGGTAAGTGGAAGAAAAATGGAACTAGAATTTAACAATTCAGTTTTCTGACGGCCAAGATTTATCTGCCCATTTCTTTCCTTAAAGAGACAAACAGTTGCCTTCTCCAAAGTACTCTTGAGTAATTTTCCTTGTCTCAAGGTATGGCCTGTTAGTTTTATATTGATAGAGGGGCAATTTCCAGGGTACAGTGCAGATCACAAAACAAGAATGGGATTCCAGACTGAAGAGTTTCCTTCTCTACAAGTGCTTTCTCATGTCTTCTGCTCTACACTTACAGGCATAAGGGGGACAAAAAACTCCAAAACAACAGTGGGAAAATGCTGTAGAACACTTTTCACAGACTTTAGGGGGCCTCTCTTTTGGAAACACTACATGCAACGTACAGCATTTTCTGCAAAACAGGTGTGTATGTTAAGGAAAAATATTCTTGCCTTTTAAAATCTTTTGTAAAATTGATTCTCAGCAATAACCATATAATGCAGGAAAAGGAGAAAAAGTGTAATCCCAAGAAAGAAAACAAATTCCTTAACAGTTTATATACTCTGAATAAACAATATTTCTCTGAGGTGTTGGTTTAAGAGTAAATCTTAACAAAACCCCTTTCTTTCCTTCTTTTTGAAATGTCAAGAATATAAAAAATAAATTTTGAACGTATGTAAACTAGATTATCTTCTAACCTTGTTAAGTTTCCTCAGTAATTCACATTTATCCTTTTCTTCTTTAAATACTTATGACCATTCCTTTAAATATTTTTATAGAAATAAGAGATTCCAAGGATTTGTTTGATATTTGTTAAAACAATATAATTAGTAATTCCAGCTTACATTAGAGCATTCAGATGTGCTTTATGTTGACTGTATTATATGTGATTTAAGGCACGCTTTGAAACTGTGTAACCTTAACCTACCTTATCAATAAACACAGACAACAACTACAGAGTCTGAAATTTTCTGTAAAAATACATTTTACATAAGGTACTTACTAGCCAAAAGATTATTTTCCTGCATGAGTTCATGAGCCTTCTCCTCCAATTTCTCTATAGAGTCAAAAGGCTGGAAACGGTCCAGTAACACGCAGGAAGAGATATTTACAACAAGCTGTGTCAACAGGTCAATCTGTTTACTTGCTGAGCTGTTAAGCATCCTGTTCGTCATAGTTTCTAAGATGAGGAAACAAATTGGACTTGCTTAGTTTTAATGGTCAGAACAGAAAGGTGTGCTGGAATTTGCACATCCTGTAAGAGTAAATCTTCTTTGCATTAAAAAAAAGGAAAAAAAAAAGTTCAAAAACCATAGAAGTTTTAGTGTGAACTTGTGGAAGTGCAATTCATGTTTCAGCGGCTTTTACAAGCCCTCAGCTACTCTTTCCTTCAATTTCAGAGGAATAAAAATGCAACAAATTGTAGCAAAGTTCTAGAAAGAGCCAAAACCCTTGAAGCTTTAGGGCTTCTAACTTTTTCTTATGTTTCCATAATTACTCCCACAAATACAAGGCAATTACTGTACTTCAGACATCATAATAGATATTAATCTCTGATTTAATAATATATTATCTCTCATATTATCCAGTTCTTTTCTCCTTGATACTGTGAATATTTCAAAAACCGTGTTATATACAGCATAAGCATTTTGACAGAAGTTCTGCATTTAAAAGCATCTGAAAAAAGCCTAATAATGTCTTCATTTTTACTTTATCTATAGATACAGAATGAATATATACCTCAACCAAAACCTGATTTCTAAAAATCTCAACCTTTTGGAGGAATTCAGATCTTCATCCATTGGCAGAGAATGTAGGGATAACGCCATATCCTTGTGTTTGAGAGAATAATCAGAAGGATAGCACAATCTACAAACAATCTTAACCCATCTAGATTTAATAAAAATATCTGAATTTCTCAGGTAATAGGCAATGCTATAAATCCATCACAATTTTCTATCCTAAATTTTTCAACACTCACTCGAAGATAAAGGCTTTGAAAAGGACAGATGATGACTTCCTATGATAACAGTGGTGACAGACAGATCTTGGATCATAGACATTACTCAGCATCAGCACAGGAAATACTACAATAGGAAGGCAGATAAGTGAAAAAATGTATGAAGCAGTCTGAAGAAGAGGCATGATTAGCAGTGAGAAAGGGTAAAGTGCACAAGGAGAAAATGCAGAGGAGCTGACAGTCTAGAATTCAAAAGATAGGCAAACAATGACGGGGTGAATCCATAGGTTGAGAGAAACCATAACCAAATAGAGATAAAAAATACCTTAATTATGGCTATCCTTGAGGAGGACAACAAAGTGCTGCCCCTTTTTTTACAGTATTAGAGAGAATATTCCTAACATTGAGCCCAAATGGCAGGGTTTTCATATATATTTTTATAGATGTGTATGTAATGATATATAGCCCTATATACATTATTCTGTATGAGGAGAGGCTGAGAGGGTTGGGGTTGTTCAATCTGGAGAAGAGAAGGCCCCAGAAAGACCTTACAGCACCTTCAAGATCCTATTGTGGCCTGAGAGGGGCCTACAAAAAAGCTAGGGACGGATGTTTTACAAGGGCATACACTGATAGGACAAGAGGGAATGGTTTTAAACTGTAAAAGAGTAGGTTTAGATTGGAACAGGTTGTCCAGAGAAGCTGTGAATGCCCCAAGCCTGGGAGTGTTCAAGACCAGGCTGGATGGGGCTCTGAGCAACCTGGTCTAGTGAAAGGTGACCCCATGGCAGAGGGGTCAGAACTACATCATCCTTAAGGTCCCCTCCTCCTGATAGAATTCTATCATTGAGTGATATATGTGAGTACACAAGACCTTAATTTGAAATCAATAATTAGCTAAGAAAATCTTCTATCGTGAATTAAATTGTTGCATATTTTAGCATAAGGAATAACATCTATATTGCTGTTGGCTTGCAGTGTGGTATATTTCTGGAAAAAAACATTATCTTAATGTGTATGAAATCCTATACTCCATCATAGAAATAACATATATATGAAAAAAATGCAATCTACATGAACATTTTAAAATCAAGATCTATAGAGTTGATGACCTTTTTTTTTCCCATTTATAAATGTAGCAATTATGAATGGAAAAACTTGGTAAATTTGTGTTCACTATTATCTTCATATTTTGTTAAAAATCAAGTCAACCCTCATCTTCCAGTCAGCTTGTTTAACCTTTCATTAAGTAACAGGGAGGAAATACAAATGGTTTATGTAAATCCATTGTCTAGAAGTGCTATTTAAGTAAGAAAAAAGTTGCTGGAAGAATAAATTAGAATAAATCAGGAATAAATAAATTTAGGTCAGAAATTAGAAGAAAGTTTTTAGTTATCAGAAGATTTGGGTGGTGACACAGTTTTCAGTAAAGGCATTACAGCTATTTGTTTCCTGCCTTCTACATACACACAAAACTATTTCATTACAGTGAGGACAGCAGAGAGGTAGCACAAAGGAAAGCTGCTTGTTTTGGTCTTGCTTTTTATCACCCTGGCTGTTATACATGGAGTCATATGTAGCCCTCTGTAAGGGAGAGTTCCTTGATAGTGAAAAAAGAAAATTCATGTCTGGGAGAAATCAAAGAAGGACAAGTGACTCAGCAAGCAAGAATTTAAAAGGGGAGCTTGCAGCACAAATGCCTCCCAGTGCCTCCTGAAGGTTTGTAAGGACTGTGCCCAGCAAGGAGCTCACAAGTTCTAGTGGGACAGGGTTTGTACAAGATTGGTAGGAAATTATTGCAAGTTTCTGGGCTGCAAAGCAAATATAGAGGAAAACAATTGTCTTGCCCACACACAGCGAGCTTAGAAAGTAGAGGGACTAAAAAGAAAACCACAAGCTTTTCAGCCCTCAGCCTAAATATTTACCTTGCTCCACCTGAGTAACTCTGACAGATTTTGCCAGTTCAAAATCCTGCTAAACAGTTTTTGAAATTTTTACCCTTGCAAGGTCTTGCAGCATGATGATTTTATAGAGACATTGGAAAAGTTCTACCAAGAGTTCTATCCACTCTGTCCAGGACACTTTACAGCAGGAGTAGCACAGAAAACACCATCACAAAGTCTGCTAACATTTTTTATATCATTGTAGAGAAAAAAAGATACAAACACAAGCACCTTGTATTTGAGGATAATTAAAAGTCATCTGTACGAGAGTGTAGATGTGATAAAAGAGGGAAATATTTGCTTTAGTTAGAAGACATGATCACAGAGATCAGGAGACATTAAAAAGCTGGAGCTTTGGAGTAAAATAAAAAAGATTGCGAGTGGCAAAACCAGTAACATGGATATATTCAAGGCATTAATTGGATGCAAGCAAGGTAATTACAGGACTAAACAGCAGATGCAATATAAGATTAATGAAATTAAAAAAAGAAAAAACCAAGAACAGAGGTTTACTTATCTATGATTATGGTGTAATAAAATGAACAAAAAGTATACAAGCTAAGATAAAATAAAAGCACATATAATTTTTCAAGAAATAAAACAACCAAGGGAATCTATACAAAGAAGTGTAATAAATGCAAAGGAGTGCTCTGGAACTTTGGAGAGATCAGTTTCATTAAGGCATAAATGCTGTTGTGATCTGTAGCTCCTATTGATTTTCAGATTTTATACGATGTTAATTTTATCAACTGTATTCCCTCAAAATAAGGAAATTCTAGTTTCATAAGCCACTCTACTTAAATCATATTTTGTCTTGACCATCCAAACTATTAACCATTTATTACATATTATCAAATGTCCATTAGTTCTGTTAAAACACTATAGCTTGAAACACACAGGTACAGATTTCTGTGATGTTGTCTGCACCAGAGAAAATGGATCTGATAATTCCAGAGATCATGATATCTATTTCATGGAATATTTTTTTCCATAACCTATCATGTAGTTCTCAGTGTTAGGTACACAAACACACAAAATCCAGCTATTACTCAAATAATAGATTGAGATAGCTATGTTTACAGCATGCTCTGAACTTTAAGAGTCTTGCTCTTTCCTCCATCCAATCTTTCCAATATTGTGATTCTGTGGACTTGGTTTTCAGCTCTATTATGATCCATCTTCATCTCAAGGGGTGAGCTGTGCCCAACCCATACTAGCAAGCAGATTACTGGCTAAGAAGATCACCCAAAGAGAAGGCAGATTCAAATCAGAGCCCCTTGCCCAAGGAGGACACTGAGACCAGATGCTTTCCAGTTTGAATTCCAGATACCATTTGCCATTTTTCTTACTGGAAGTGTGCACAGGCAGTCCTAGTCTTAAAGAAAGTCTTCAAACCAAGGCAAATTTCAACTAAATCTCACAACCTGTCTGTTAAAGAAAAGCCACATCAGCTCACACCAACAGTGAGTGCACCAGCTCAGGGCAGTAGTACAAGACTGAGAGCACACTTCACTTACAAGTTCTCAGGAGCCTCCATGGATTTTGCACATCTCCTGCCTAGAGGAGGCAACTTTTTATCTGAAAACCAATAAAAGCTGTATTTCAGGTACATTTATTTATTTTAGCTGTAGTCTTAATTATTTGACTGTAAAGCAGACTTAATGACCTAGATTTTTCTGTAAAGTCAATTTTTTCAAAACAATGAGAGTCACAAAGTCCTTCTGTGGGGGTCCCTGAGAGCTCATCACTGTCCTCCTCCAGAAAGCGACTGGAAGAGATTTCTATTTGGCTCAAAATTATCCTAACAGTCACTGACCTGAAACCACACAGATCTGTCCCTTCTACCACAATCCTCCTCTAGGAAGTACCCTGCTCCCTTTGTCCATGATGTCACACTGTCTGTTTACTGCATTTTATCCAACTTTTCTCTCTTTCTGATTCTCAAAATCATGAACTTTTCTTGGATGACATTGGAATCTGCTTCAGTACAGAGTTTTCTTTCTGGCACATCCTGGCAAGCAGTTTAATGAACATGCACCTACCTTACTGACAGCTGGACATACTGAAGTCTTTTTAAATTATCAAACTCTTATAAAATCTTTAAGTAACTTAAATTTACAGCATAATCCTTTCTCTTCTCCTATTTAAATCCTTGAATATCTCAAATTAGTCAAAATAATAATTCTCCTTCTCCTCCATTAAGAACCATTCCCCTTGGGCTATCTCTCTAACCTGGAGGCTCTCTATTTGACTGCCAGGGCTCACTACCAGTGCAGAAAGGGGGCAGCCAGGGATGGCTGTGCCCAGGGGGAGCCTGCCAGGCAGACCAAAGAATCAGGGCCACTCCTTTCCCTCCAGAGCTGCAGAGAGCTGGGCCTGCTCCAGGCTGCAGCTTCCACCATTTCACACCTGGCTGTGGACCTGAGCCCGAGCTGCGTCCCATGGGATGCTGTTCTGTCCTCAGCATCATCCCCATGGACCCACTGGCTATCCCAGGGCTGGGACTGACCCAGGTTGCTTGCTATTGACAGTGCAGCTCCATGGGGTTATAACCCTCTCTCAGGCTTTTCTGAGGCTCAAGGACACCACAAGCAACTGATTCTGAATAAACAGAGAAAAAAAAAAAGAGTTTTTCATCAAACACACTGTCTCTAATCTCATTTTCTATTTATTTCCTTCAAAATTTACTACAAAAATATACCTCTACCTAATGGAACTGTGGCTACTAGGAGATATAAACCTACGCCTTTTAAGTATGGATGCTAGGTTTGAGATTCTCCCATGACACTTTTCTACTTCTGACTTGTTACCAATATTGTTGCAATATTTGAAACACGAATTATCCAGTCACTGAAAAGAAAAAAGACAATTACATTGCAGACTAACTCAAAAGGGTAAAGTCTCTTATTACCTTTTTTTTTACTGTTATCTATAGTTAATTATATACTATAATTACTATTATCACTGAGGTACGTAAAATACTCAATTTCAACTAAATAGAGTTCTAAGCTGAAGTCTAACAAGGCTAACCATTACGTGTATTTTCATATACCTACCATATGCTAGCATTTTTTTAAGGAGCTTTTCCATGTTGATATCCAAATTACTTTCTATGAAATGCTTTACAAAATTGTTTTGCAGTGCTTCCTGAAATGAAAAGTGATAGATGTTATCTCAGGTTTACCTTCTCAAAGAAAATACAAAACATTGATATGTATTCAACTCCATCACCAAGATTTCCTGCATGACACCGCAGAAGTCATTTAGCTTCTCCATGTCTTTGGTCTTTCCCTCTTAATGGGTTAACACTAAATAAATGTTAAATAAATAACGCTAAATAATGCCAAATAAACAGCAGGGGTTGGGGAAGAGATTTAGGAGAGGTGACAGGGGAAGGCACAAATATGTAGAGTGGAAAAACCCCAGTAACAAGAATGCCTTTTTCTTTTATAGTTGATATTTCCCTCATCCATTTCACATTTTGCTGACAAACATAAGCAATGAACAAGCAAGAACCAACACCCTTTTATTTCCCTTGTTGTTCAGTGATACTGAAGCAGTACTGGAGATAGTGAGGCAACACTGCTTTAAAATATTTTCTTGTCAGAAGTTCCTCAGCATCAGTCTGTAGGTTCATAACCTAAAGCTAATCTGCCTCTTTTTCAGCTCTTTTTAAATCTGAAGTCAGATAAAGGGGTGGTTTTGCGCATGTAGAAATACTGTCCACATCAAACAGCAAAAAGTTGGAAAATAGAAAGATCTGCCATGGTTCACCAACCTGCAGTCGTGAGACTCTGAGAACATTTCCACTGGTTTTGAAAACCTCAGACATCCTAAGCCATGTCTCAGAATAAGTCTTCAAGTTTTCCACAAAACCAAAAGTGAAATTAGCCTGGGAAAAAAAAAAAAATACATGGAAACAAATGAAGAGAAATTTGTGCACACTAAATCTTAAGAAACAAAAAAAAAAACCTGGTATGCTTTAGATCTTCTGCAATTCCTTTCCATTCCATTTTAATAGTCAGCAGTAAGAATATCCATGGGGTTCTTTTGTTTTGTTTTTGTTTTTTGGGTTTTTTTACCTAAGAAATTAAAAGTATTTTTTGATACCAAGCAAACCAAAGTTTTCCTGTGCTTTGCATGCTTCCCACCTGAAGTATCATAAAGACTTCTTTATTTTACAGTATCTCTTTCATAGAGAGTATCATGGGGGTACTTGAGAAAGACAGGAAAAAAAATACATTTAGGACATATTCAAAAGAAAGCCTCTCAGTTGTGGGTCTTTTATTCAAACCAGTTTGACTGAGTACATAATAAAACTGAAATTTGGAAGCACAGTTTGGATAATAAATATAACTGATCAATCAATCTGTTTCAAAATACTCTCACAGGGGAAGACTTGAGTAAAGCAAAATATTTTCTGTCCCAGTCAAACACAGGCTACAATTTCTCTCTTAGTAAACAACCAGCAATTTTTTTTCCAGCTTGTTTTAAATAGATCACAAGTATACTCAAGACTAGAAAATATTGCAGTATCTTTTTGTTTAAATTGGTGTTATCAGTCACAGAAGTGCATTTAAGAACAATCCAGCATAGCTGTTATGATAAAAATTGTGACATTTTCCAGCAAAGAGTGTCTGCAGTGAGTTGTAAACTCCAATGTGGGACCACACTTTTTGCAATAATTGCTGTTGAAAGTACACAATTTCTGCCATCTTATTTTAAGTGCCTTTTTCAAAATCCCACACTTAGCACAACATGAGAAAACAATTTCTAGTGGCTCTTTCTTCCTCTTTGTAACACAGAATACCCTAAAGAGACCTTGCACGTAATTTTGTTTCCCTGAACAACATTATGCATTTAACTTCTATGAGAATCCCGATTCCACTTTAAAGGGTGATCATTCATTAGGATTAAAGAGAAAGCAATCGTAAATGTTAAACTAAATATGCTGTCAAGTAGACTGAATAAGGTCTTCTGATCAGAAGCAACACAGAAACCTCATGGATTGTAACCCCCAGCCTGGGCATGATGGTGATAAGATGGAGACCAGGAAGGCTGCAAGGGTGGTAAAGAGTCTGGAAGATTTGCTTTCTCCCCAGGATACAGCACACACAGGTCACACCAGAGCACAAGGAGATCAAACTTTCAGACACCACTAGAAACTATTATACCTAGCACGTTCTAAGATCTGTGCTCAGTAGAGCTTAAGGCTTCTTAAATTGATTCTGAAAAGCAAAAAGGAATAATTTTTGTGCCAAAATTGTTTTCAAAGAGCTAGAGTAACTGTAATGTCCTTGCATTCACCTCCTTATTAAAACAAACAAACAAACAAAAAATATCAGCAGAATGGATTTTTTTGAAAAGCTGAACTTTCTATAATTTAGGCACTTATTTGAAAGAAATTAAAAGCAGCAAAGTGGTAAGTTGTGTGCAGAAGGTATAGTGTCTAAGGCAGCATAGAGAAAACTGAACAAATACCTACTTCCTATGAAAAAAAGAGTTGAGGAAGACCATATACACACTAACTCACATTATAAAGCAGAAAAACACTAGAAGACTTCCTTTCAAAGGAATGTTACATCTAATTAAGAAAAAAAATAAAAAATAAAAAATAAATTCCAGGAAAAAAAAAAAGGAGTTAGTTCTAACTAACTAACTGATTTTGCTTTTTCATTCATAACCACAGGAATTTGGGAATTTCCTGTGTCAGAAGCCTTCCCTATGCAGAACATTTTGGAGAATCTTTCTCTAATCAAAGCAGCAGTAAAAAAGTCAAACAACTTAAAAAATGAACAGTAAGTAGTTTCCAGGAAAAGATTATGTTCAGTCAAGAATTTCAAAAGTACTCAAGGATTAAAAAGCTGAACTACTCACTGTAGTGTAGCCTCTTGATTAAAATTCCCTTGTTATGAGGGAAGTGGAAAATAACAAATGCAAAACTATTTATAAAGATGCTAGGGGAACCAGAGGATTGCAGACTAATAATTCTGAAATCTAAGTTTTAATTTTTTTTACTAACAATAAATAACAATAAAGAGTAGGAGTAAATAGAGAGCAGAAATAATTACAGCTGGGAGATAAAAACATAGAATATTAAAATAGAAGGTGCCACAATCTGAAGTGGAAGAACAAGCAAGTGAGGAAGAAGTGGTTGATGCTGAACTCACCACAGCCACAATAAATACCAGGAATTGATATAACCCAAAATGCAACTGGACAAATTATAGCAGCAAAGTCCTGGCAAGCCTGAACCCAAATTTTTGGAACAAGCAAAAAATTCTTCAAAAAATTTTTTTTGCTGATTGCTGAATATAAGATCAACTCTGAAAACTTTCTGAAATAAGAAATACTTCCATAAGATCAATTCATCAGCAGCAAAAATATCTTCGTTGTGAAAACAAAGATCACAGACATCACATGTGGCCTCTGAACTCCTGGATGCCAGTTGGCACTGAAGTGTTTTACCCTCAGTCATTACCACAGCCTGTTTCTGTCACTGTCACCACCACCACTCCACACAGTAAAATTGCTGCCTTCTCTGAAACTCAAACCCAGCAACCTCACAATTTATCAAAAATGGTCATTTACACACTCTCAAATTTAATAGTCCATGTGAGAAACTTAGAGGATATGCCAGAGTATACACACATCAGTATTCTTCAAAGCTGTAATCTGCTACTATTTTCTTCCAGTAAATAGATGACATGTGGCCATGCAGTCTAAAGAAAACTAGAACTGTTCTAATTTCAGTAAGAGATCAGGCTTGTGGGGTACAGGGTTGTGGTTTAGTAGCAACATTTGAGACACTGGCGACAATATTTTGCATTTCAACTTTGTGTTCAAGGAATAGCTGAGAGATATCTGTAATAAAAACAAGAAAATTTCCCACTACTTTCATGTTTACACATAAACAGATACCCATTCATAATTGCTTGCTAGATTTACAGGACTGGGAGTAGGGGCAAGAGCATATTTACAAAGATTTTTGAATAAGCTGATGGAAATTTTGTGAGCCTGAGAACATGTAAGTAGAATAAGAATTTCTACCAGAATATTTGTACTGTTCCAGAGCAATTAACCCCATCCCCCAAAAAACAACCAATCAACCAACAAACCCAAAAAACCAACCCACCTCTTTCTCAACTGTATTACTCAGTCCAGATTTCACTAAAAGGTCTGTGGGGGAATGTACTGTAGGTGAAGATATTCATCTTTCCTACAGATGCTTTTAAGAATGGAGGTTTGGCATATTAATTGGCAAAATACTGTGGAAATATTTTGTTATATTCTAAATGTCATTGTGACATAGAATATAAGTTCAAAAATATGTGTAATATTTATCATTACTTACAACTCCTTCCTTATAGGATTTCCATCTCGAAACATCAAGAACTGCTTTTCTTTACTAAAAATTTTAAATTAATTATGCTGTACTCCAGAGCGATAACTGATGTTCCCCAAATTAAGTTATTTAACTGCAAAATATTAAATCACTCAATCCTTTTTTTCCAATTCAGAACAGAAACTATAAAGCTATGTAGTATCTTCTATCTACAGTGGGGGTTTTGGATTAGTTTTTTTTAGAACATTAATTAGAACACCACAAAGTTTTCAATTAACAGAAAGTGCAGTTACCATAACATTTTAAGTTATTATGGTCTTTTTGTGTACCACTTAAAAGCAGCAATTTTTTTTTTCCAAATTTCTATTCTTGCAACAACTAATATTGCAGAGTAAAAGTCATGTATTTAAAAGATCAATGCAAAATGTGCAGAGTAATCTAAAACAAGTCATAAACCCCTCTCTTACAGATATACCTCTAAGCTAGGCATGAAGAAACATGTCATTGTCAATAATCACACCCAAGACAGAACCCCAACCACAGCAGAACTGCAGAGACAGTAAAACTCTCTAATGCCATCATCAGCATCCACACATAGAGCACCTCAGTTACGACTGCCCACTCAACTACTGATGTGACAAACAAGCAGTAAAGATGAACTGTAGATTTCTTAATTTTGTTGTTGTGTTTTTGTTTTGTTTTGTTGGGGGGGTTTGTTTGTTTGTTTTGTTTGGGGTTTTGTGTGTTTTTGTTTGTTTGTTTGCTTGCTTTGTTTGTTTTTGTTTGTTTGGGTTTTTTTGTTGTTGTTGTTGTTTTGTTTTGTTTTTAATTCAGCTCAGTGACTCCCTAAGAACAGGCTTTTCTTCCCTGGGGGCATCCCTTCCCACAGGTCTCTATGCTGCCCCATTACAGTTCCCATGATAAGAAAATGTTGAAGGCAAAAGATTCCCTAGAATATGTGCACCCTACTCCCCAATTCAGCAAGATTCACATGACACTTCTGCTAACATGTTCTTTTTAATCTTTCTACACATGGTTTAAAGGACTTTGAGCAAAATTCTACCTCTCGCACCGAGTTTGAACCACTGTAACAAGCAGGATAAAAGTTAAGAGAAGCATTAAGTTTAAAGTGGGAAACAGATGAGACCTCAGGGGGCAGCTGGGATCTATTTTTCTGAAAGGCAATTATCCAGTTGCTTCTGCCTATCCTGAAAGAAGTGGACCTTTAAAACAAATTACAAAGACAAAATCAATACACAGAAATAGTGGCTTCCTTTGATACTCACCTTCTCCATCACCAGGTCAATCATGTTGATGTTTGAATTGTACAGTATCTTCCCATGTAATAAAGGTTTCAGGAAAGTCCATAGCAAAGCCCCATTAGGAGCCTGCAAAATCTCCTGATAAAGCTTCAAGCAAAAAGGAGCTGCAGAAACAAAGGCAGATTCACATTTAAGACAGAAAACAAAGGTGAGATCAAATTTTTTTTATTCAAATAAAAGCTTGAGTCTTACTTTAGAGTCTACCACAGCACCATTCTGAAAACTGTTATCAGTGTTTTGGTAACAACACCATACAATTGCCACTAAGCAACCAGTACAGGTCCCTATAGAAACAGTTTAACACAGAAACTGTGACAGAAGCTGTTTAAACACAGACTATGATAGTGTTGAGGATGCAGAACTCTAAACACTGAATAGGAAAAAAAAAGTCATAATCGAAAGAGTTCCTCACATTTCTGAAAAGCAGCCTGTGAGCCCATCTATCCTATGTGTTATATTAGTGCATTTTAGAGCAGAAGGACATGTGCAAATCCTCTGCCCACAAAAGTGAATTCAGAGGGAAGAGCCACCTTAAAAGAAAATAAAGATTTCCTTCCATGCCCCTCCATTGTTCTGCAGCTTTGGATTCCTATGAAAAAAAGGAGTAGGAATATACAAAATCCTTCACAAATACAGGGCTTTTCTTTTTGCATAATCTTACAAGAACCAACAACAACAAAAAAAAAAACACAAAACAAACAAACAAACAAACAAAAAAACCAAAAACAACAACAACAAAAACACCAGGCAAAAAATGTCATGACACTTAACTTCTTGATTTGAAAAGTCTATTGTCTGTTCTTTAACAAAAAAAAAAATCTTATATCGCATGGGTATACTAATGCATTAGGCTGTATATCCTTCAGCACTAGGATCTAGGGAATAGTTTCCAAGATATCCCACTATATCTGTACTCATGTAAAGACAATGAGTTCCTATAAGAAATATTTAGATTTTTATGCCCAACTCATGGTTTTGGGCTGTTTTATTATTTATTACAAGTGTTTTCAAAATATGCTATTTCTAATGCTCTAAAGAAATATTAAATAATGCCATTAACTCCTCAAGGAAGACAAATCTTTTTACATAATGGCAAACTAGGCCAAAATCATTTCAACTCCTGACAAAAGTTAAAGAAAGAAGTGTCAGATATGTTTCATTAAGAAGGGCCAGTTCTTTACCCAAACTTTTACTTTCTTGAATGAAACAATCTTTACTAAACACAGTTCTTGCTAAACAACAGAAAAGAATTAAAAGGCTACTAGTTGGCCAGACAGAAATGTCAACAGATTAAAGACACAGAAGACTTGTTAATCTGGGTTTGCTGTGATCTTCAGAAAATCATTAGGAAGTGTTTGGTATACACAAAATACATACAAGTTAATCACTGTGAAGTGGTATGAATCAAGTTTCTGTGGCTTCAATTTTTTTATTTTCATTTTTTGTTGCCCCATATACAAATTTATAAAATATGGGCAACAGTATTAACTCACTCCCAGAAACGTTGGAACTAACCGATGCCTTAAATATTTCAGAGTCCTGTGGTAAAAAAAGTCTCCACAGCACAGCAGAGTTGTGACAACTTGAAAAAAAAAGATCAAGAAACAGTGCTTCTGGCCTAAACAACTTTAAAAGAGACTAAGTTTCAAACAATCTGTCTAGTCAACCATCCAGCTGACTTCATTCTTCCAACAGGAAAGAAAAGCAGAGCTGCCTGCTTACTGCTACATCCCACACATGTAAGTGAGAAGGCCAAAGCAGAGCCCTGGCTCCCTCCCAAGGGTTCCAGCCAAGCCAGGAACAATCTCTGCCTGTGGAAACCAATAGATGACAGAGGCTTCCCTAGTGACACTCTATCACTGTATTCTTCTCTTGCACAGAGCCACCTGAGGCACTAATAAGGTTATTAACAATACTAAAATTAATCAGGGTAAGTCAAATGTGTATTAAGGAAAGGGAGCAAAGGTGAAACTATATGAGAGCTAAGGGATTTTTCTGAGCACTTGACAAACAGAATAGGAATATCAACCATTACAAAACTCATTCTATCCAGAAGGTTTGCATATTTTACTGCTCAATAATACCACAGTTTTGTGTTCAGTTTTGTGTTAGCGAAGAAAGGCAAACAGCAATAAATTCACAATCTTGTTTCTTGAAGATATGTTTTTAATATCAAAAAATGCTTTAAAAATGTTAATAAAAATGTCTCAAAGACAGGAATATCCTTATTTATTATTTTCAAAGATAGAAAAAACAGAATCTCTTCTGTCTCACCCACAATTATAGCCACTTAACTTTAATTGATCAACACTTTGTACTCAAGATGACGATGTCACCTGAGATGTTAGTGGGTATATAAACATTTCCATTTAAGTGGGAAAAACTTCTCTTAACTGTGAATTCATATTGCAACTTGTCATAGATATTTTTTCTTACTTGAGTCTTCAGGAATGCCATATTTTGCCATATTGTCCTCCAAAAGTCCCATGATTCTGGGCATGTCTATGAACAGGTTTGCATTGCTGAAAAATGAAGATTCTTCTTTACACACTGCCTTGATTACAGACTCCAGGGATCCAACAGCTGAACTTCTGAACTGCCCACCTTGCAAAAACTAGAACAAATGAACAAAAACACAGATGAATCAAAGATGCTTTAAGTAGCTTCAAGGAGAAACCCTGGTGTTCTGTCAATATTGACGTCTAAGGAGATTGACAAAGTTAGGCTGTTGTAAAAGCCTATTAGGATGAGGGCCTGCTGTGCTCATTTCTGTTCTTCTGATCACTACTATTATGGGGAAAGGTAATGTAGTTTTAATTGTCAGGATACTCAATCAAAGACGGAAACATAAACTACTACACTGAAATATGAAAAATACTGTGTAGCAGTTAGGCAGAAAAGGAATGAAAATATCAAGACAACTGGACTACAGATACGCTGATTCCAATGCCAGTTTTCACAAAATGTGCTCTTCTGGTAGATCATTCTTCTGTCACAAAGGCAGCAGAAACAACCAAAAGTGATTTTGTTATGAACATTTACAGTGAAGACAGTTCCTAATAAGAAAAAAAAAAATAAAATATTCAGATGCACATGCCCTAAAAGCCTATTTTTCAAGTGCATCTTTTAACTTGTTAGATGTGCTTACAGTTCTTGCACATCTTGAGTCATACCAGCATTTATTATTGCCATTTGTTCATGACTAGCATACTTCTAATGAGGAGAGAGAGCAATCTGACTGCTTTTATGGCTTAAGCACCATCATTCATCACATTCAAAAAGAAAGAAGAACAACAATAGTCTCATCCTCTGTACAGCTCCACTTTTCAAATAATGGGCTCGATTGTAAGTGATATCTCATGGGAGGATGTACAGGTGCACAGCTCCAAGAGGACACAACTGCAGGGCACCACACTGCTGTGGTACAACTCAAGAGTGCACTGGCTTGCCTGATACTCATTGCTGTTGCAGATGCTTGTCAAGAAAGACATAAGTAGACTATCAGACATCATCTGAAGAATCCACAACTGGCAAGTAGAAAAAACACAGTGATGCGTCAAACACACACATTCGGCACTGAAAAAAATTAGCATTTTATCGTTGGAATTTTTTTAAACAGAAGAGTCAATTTTCAAAGTAATACAGCACTTTACATAAAGACATAATCACAGACAGTTTGGAAATTGCGCTGTTAGAAACAGTTTATCCTGATCAATGCATTTATTGAAGTGCCAGGTGCTTCTTTAGTAATCCTGGAGGAATATTAGTAAGTGTTGTTTAAAACTCAGTGTTAGCTGCTCCCAAAATCTTACTTCTAGCACAGAGTTTCAGCACAGAGCAAAGTAAATAAATAATACCCATATTTTGTTATACAGTCATCCGTAGCCCTTGAATGAATCTGCTGGCATGGACTTCACTGGAGAAATAAACTTTATTCATACACAATGCTGTAAAAAATTGGTTATGAATCTTTCACTTTATTAGTGACTATTTGCACTAGAGGGATAAATGAAGCTTATTTCAGTCAAAGAGCACAAACGTGCTAATTAATTCCAGTTCCAATCAAAATAACTTGAAATTCAAATAATGAATATTTATGTGGTAAGCTGCCACTAACAGGCTGAATCTACTTACTGTCTTTCAACTAAATATCCACTGACTCAAAAAGATATGTTACTTAAAACTTGGCTTTGATAAAGTATGAGAAATATATCATATGGATCTCAAAAAAAAAAAAAAAGTTATCTTTGATATAGTTGGTCTAGTTTAAACTGTATAAAGTAGGGCTGTAATGAAGACTGATGAATCCAAACAACCAGCCTCTTGCAAACTAATCAGTCAAGAAAGTCACTGTAACAAATTCATGGAAGAGGAAGGCTGGTATGGAAGATTAAAAGGTTATCTGGAACTGGATTTTCAAATGGAAGCAAAACCCTCACAGCACAGGAGCTTCTGACCCAACTGAACAGCCATGTATGCCTAAAAAATGTTATGAATAAAAACAAATTCACATGGAATAGAAATACCAGCTACTCAGAAAAAGAAACTCAAAAGTCATACTGGGCTACAGCTTGCACATAAATCTAAAATACATTCCGAATCATTACAGTAGAGAGAAAGAAACAGAAAAAATAATGCAATTTTCCTGGAAAACTACAAGGAGCTTAAAGATAATTCAAAATTCGATAAAACCAAAGGGCTAAAGGAAACAATTTCAGAGAAATAGATAATCCTTATTCTGGGGGAAAAAAAAAAAGTAAACCAAACAAAGTCTTCTTTGTCCTGAAATAGACAGAATCAGGGGAATAACAGCAAAATTGCTGATTTGATTAAACAGTTTTTCAGAAGCCTATCAAATTTAGATGGCACTATTTGAAAAGTAGAAAAATCATATATACTCAAGACGGAGGAGTTTAATTACCCAGGAAATAATGGATATCTGGTTCTGATGTTTATTAGGGCAAGATATACAGTAAATTTTGAAGTGGACAACATTAAAGACAAAAAATATTTGAGAAGTAAAATTTAATACATTCTCAAGTTATCATTCCTGACCAACACAACATATTTATGTGGGAAAGCAATTCCTTTCTCCACAAAAAAAGATACATGCTGACTCAAATTTAGGTGAACTCTAACAACCAATTAATGTTCTTTCTCTAGAAAATATTAATCATCATTCATCCAATTGGTGATTAATAGTAGTTGGCAAAAAAAAAATACATTAAGAAGATATTGCAGAGAGCCTGTTAACAGGAAAGAAAGCACAGGATTACAGAGAAGTTATTAATGTTATTCCTGTGAGCCCTGAAAGAAGCAAATTGCCTAAATCTGCCTATCATTTAATACCAGAAGGCATTGCAGGAGAAAAGAAGATCAGAATGCAATATGGCAAAACACCAAATACCTAATTCAAAGCAAATTGAATAGAAAAATAACCAGTGCAAAATCTTATTTATCAACTGAAATTATGAGATATTGCTATAAAAAAGAGATCACCTCAGTAAATCACTCTTCCTTAATCATCTAAGAGACAAAACTCTGTGCAGTTTATGAAAAAAGTTGAATGCAAGTTTAGGAAAGTTATTTTAGTAGGTATAGACAAGAATGAGCAGGCTACAAAAGTCATCAGTTGTAATTCCCCTCAAACACTGTACACATTTCCTTTTCCAGACATTCAGGATTAGCTTTAAACCAGCACGCAAAAATGATGCTGGGCTGTCATAAGCAACTGAGAGCCTGATCTAAAAGAAAAAACTAAAGCAAAAAACAAATGCTAAATTAAGTAATTTCCACCTGGCAAAACAGAGAAGGACTGCCATTGGCCTTCCACAAACATATGGGTAAGCCAGAGAAATTAAAAATGCTACAGAAAAATTTTGATACAAGAATAAACATAGTAGCCCAAAAAACCTAAGTCAGAATTTTATTCATTTAAAACCTCAACAGGTTGTTCTGCAATGATAGGTTCAACAGAGAATTTGTTCAAATTAGTGGAAGGATTACAAAGTGAGGCCGCCTCTCACAATTAACAGCATTCAACAACTCAGGAAGTCCCCTGCAGCTTACCTATTGATGAGTGACAAGCATCCAAAAATTAGGAATGAAAACATAAGTGAATAATTTCAAACAGCAAAACACAAGCAAAAATCATGATTGAAATCAGCAGCGTTTTTTCTCAGGAGTTATCCATTCATTCAGTGTTTTTAACAGTAGAATCTGGCATCATATTCCAGTTACTGATGATGGGTAGATGATGAGTTTTTATATCATCTTTTATTACAATATGAGTACCTTTTCAATTCAATTTTACATGTTACAGATATAATGAAGTTATTTCTTCCTTTTAATTTTTCCTTTCAGACAGAAATTCATGTCCACAGTTGACAATTACTTTATTACCTCTTTCATTATAGAAATAATTTTTTTTAAATTAACTTCAATGTCTTTCTGACAATGGTCCACACATTTTACCCTAAAAACATTTACATTCTTTATCTGATAATCTTTCAATATCACTGAACTACTTTGCTCTTGGTAATCATGAAAACTAAAATCCTGAAGGATTACTCTTTTGGAAATAGAAGAACACATTTAAGGAGGGAAGTGTATAAGCAATATATGCACTTCAGTGGAGCACTTATTCAATAGCAAAAGTTGGCCACCATAGAAAAGAAGCAAAAAAATAATCAATCATTAAAACTTATTGGAAAGTATATAAAAACACTTTTACTAGCCTTCAAAATGAAAAAAAAAAATTTATGGAGACAGAAGAGCCCTTGAAATCAAATATGTAATTTATTAATAAAAGAATTGATTATTTGATTGCTTTAATCCTCCACAAATTATTAAGTGACCAAAAAGGCCCAGGAATTTCACAAGAAAAAGGGATTTAACAAAACATTAGAAAATAAAGACTGTGTCAAAAAGTGATCAAAAAAAAAAAGGTTAGAACTAAAAAAGAACAAATTTTCCAAGGTTAAATCTATGGTATATTACAAGATAATAGGGATGACCACAGAGCAAAGCTTAACACTGTGAGCAGATGGCCCTCTGCTGTTCTGTTTGTTCCTTTGCAAACTTTTTAAAACGGCACCTTTTGAGAGGTTCTTCTATCAAATAAGGAACTTTGGGATTTTAATCCAAAAAGAATATTTCATTTGCTGAAAGGAAAGCCTGACACAAAAAGAGCTAGTTTAAGGAAAGCAGAAAAAAATGCAAGTGTCTGATGAAAGTTATCATTCATTGTGGCAGCCAAAGAGCTATCCCAAAAAGACAGGCTCAAAACTGATAGATGCACCAGAACAGCATTTTTCAACATGTCTCTATCACACAGATTAGAAGATCTTTAAAAAGATAACACTAAGGAAAATAGTACTTAGGGCAGTGTTTACTCTGTACTTCAGCAATAGACCACATTGCACTGTTTATCACTGCAGGATCTTCTAGAGGTTTGCAATTTTAAACCAGATTCAATCCTCAGTTTTCCATACAGGACAACAAACCCAAAAGGCAATGCCATGGGGGTCAGCAGGTCTTCCCATGGAATTGGAACCTGCTTAGAGACAGAAATTTTTCTGATGATTGATTTAACACTAGATGCACCACTGTGCTGGCATACAGCCATACAGATGTGCATACAGCAGCTGCTCTTCAAGGCAGGGACAAAATAAATATCCTCACTCACACCTCATGCCAGTTTTTTTTGGTTTCTTTTTTTCAAATGTCAAGCAGAACTATCACACAAAGCCCTTAGGTGACACGAACAGAAACAAATTGCAGATACAAGAAATGCATAGGCTGTCTTGAACACATATTATTTAAAGAAAGTAAAGCTATTTCTTGCAAACAAAATAATAATCTGCTCTTAAAAAAAAATAAACCAGAGAAAAAACAAGAAACACTTAGCTGAAAAGGCCTGGCTACCTATATCAAAATCACAGATAATAGATGATAATGTTAGTTAAGAGATGATAATGTTAGTCAGTTGACAAACAGTGAAGTAACTTGGACTGCAATCTCATATGTTAACAATTAAAAAAAATGACAGAAACAACACATCAATAGTCTCAGAATTACCAGCCTGCTTGAAACAGACCAAATTAATCTTCCTAGGGTTTATGGACTCTTTCATGCATTCCCAACCTTCTAGGAAATAATTTCTATTAGTGTGCCTCCTTACTAAACACATATCCCTACCTAACCACCTCACCAGGGCAATTAATTCCACATATTGAAATCCTACACATACCTGCTGTAATGCAGAGATGTCAAGCACACCAATATTTTGAATTCCTTGGAGGAACACTGGAAGCTTTTCCATGACATGGTGGACTTTATTGAGAAGTGAACTGATACTAGAAACCACATCCAGTAACATATTTAATACATTGCCTATCTCAGGTGGTATCTGGACCTTGGAAAAGAAGAAAATAAAACACAACGGGAAATTCCAGTTAGAAACAAATGTTAACCTTTCAATGAAACACTCAAAATTATTCAGTCTTTTTCTAAAACTGATTATACAATGTTCCTACAAACCATGAGTTAACAAAACTCCTCTTGATGTAACTCCCTAGTTACTCTCAGATTAAGTTGAAGTTCTTTGTAATGTAATGTTAGATCTGGCTTATGAAAAATCATAAATCAATATTCAGGGAACATGTTTACACCTGCCAAGTTGAAGAGAGCTTTCCAACCCTAGATACTAATGGGCTCTGTGACATTCTATCCTTTTAGAATTCAGTGTAAATGGAAACTCTTCCTTCAGCACTTTAAAATGTTCAATGCAATAATTTCATATTTTAAAAATAATTTGTAAGTTAAATCTAGAAATCACTTTTATTGCTTAATATGACCCCTAAAGTAACTAACTTTCGTGCCACACTGTTCCTGCTTTTGAATTTTTCATTCCCAAAATAATTGTGTGCATTTTATTACCTACTTGACCTAAGTTCAATTGGCTGTTTGCTATTTCCACCACGCAAATTCGTCATTATGGATTTTCTCTCCGTTCCCTTTGCTTTTGGGGATTAGTTAGATGATATAATCATACAAACTGAGTCATTGTTATCTGTCTATGCAAAATAATAAAACCACTATAATCTCATTATATAGCTTCAGTTCTTCCTCTGATTATCTATTTTATCCACCTTTGTCCTCCTACTATAATGTCTACGCTTGATTTTCTTCTCAGTCTTCACCAGCTATTAAGTAACAAAAAAAATTAAAAAAAAATTAAAGACACCCATAAAAAATCTCACTAGGCTAAAAAAATAGCGTAACTTCCCCTATAATTTGGGATGAACTGCCAACATTTTTTACTCTTTGCGAGGACTTGATTAGGTTTCCATAGAGTTCAGTAGAAACACTCATCAGAATAAGCACTGGTTTATTTTCTTCTATTCTTTTCCCCCTTCTAGGTTTGCAGGTAATTCAGGAAGTAAAATCTTTTCTTTTCCCTCTGGTATCTTTACCTATTGTGGGCAATTGTCATTTTTCAAATTCTATGTCTATGCTTAACTGAACATGCAGCATCCAGAATACAACCAGATCCCTATGGCTTTAAAACAAACCTTTCTTCCTCACAATGTTATATTTCAGCTATTCATGCTTACATTTTATGTTCTGTCAATCAACTACCCCCAAAAGAACTGAAATAAATGTCTTCTAACCATCCCATTCAATAATTCTGGTCTTACAGATAAAACCATTATCTCATTGAATACCCATACCAGATTCCAGATTATCTGCAGTTGTACAGATAATACAGTTGTGCTACAGACATTTGCATCCACAGTACTATGAATTCTTCCTAGAAAATATTTTTTCACTCTTGTGATGTGAGCACCTATGCTCGTTTCAGTTCAAATGTCAGATCAGTCTTCCACTCTTACAAATAATGAAGTGACTAATTGCATGAACTACAAACTCTGCTAAAGATTAATAAAACTATGTCTTTGACCTCCTGTGTTTTCTGCAAAGCTTTCATAATTGACTCTTCAGTGATAATTTTCCTGAGGAAGCATCTATCAGCCTCATTCTTCAACTGTTACATTTTGGGGAGCTAAAGACAAAAATGCCGTATGTCTGCTTTCACGGAGAAAGAACATCTGAAGAAATAATAGAATTAATAATCTATCCACCTGTATGTTTCATACTACCTTCAAATAAAGCCATCTTACCTTGTAAATGATGTGACGTACGTTCAAATTTTGTACAATCAACACAAACATGGTATACAAGTCCAGTGCTGGTAAAAAACATAATTCTTCCACTACCAGGGAAGTTCTATTGTTTTCAGGCAGCTTTAGCAGCAGGCTAAGTACTTCTTCATCACATCTTCCAGTTAAAGCTACCACAAAGGCACTGTAAAGAACCTATCACAACATATGTGTATTAAAAATTTTCTCCCTGAAATGCATCACCTTTTTTTATAGTCAATAAAGTGAAAATTTGTGTCACAGTAACATGAGAATTTGCAGGCACCAACAGACCTGAAACAATAAACCATACAGCTTTATATCAGATTGCTATGTTCTTACTTTGTACTCCCTGTACATATAAAAAGATGAAGTATATTTCTTATAAGGATTTGCTTTCATTTTTCACTGTTCAGTCATTCATTCTTGAGCATTCATGCCATACACAGGCCTATTTACAGTGCTGAGCATAATCCTTCCAGCAGATATACACCTCTGCTGCAGAAACACCTGAAGATCAAAATCTAGGCATGTGAATCACTAACATCGAACAATATGGTCCTTCCTTCTTTCAAAGGACACACAAATTTAACACTTGGGGATGCCTATATGGCACAATGTTGACTGAGCCAGCTCATATTTCTCAGTTAAACATTGTTTTAAAGTATTATTTAATAGCAGCTGAAGGGACAAATGCCTAAGTAGACCTTGGGTAAGACTACAATAAAACCATCTTGGATAATGGCAAGTGATTAAAGTCCAGATATCTCAGGAGTTCTTAGCTACCCATTCTCAACAAGTCCAGAAAAACTACAAGTTTTTTAGGAGCCTGTAGGAGCCCCAAAGTACAGGACTCCATTGTACTGCTTAGGACAAAATCTGCCTCTATGCCCTCCGCTGAATGCACCTCCTGCTGCTATCAGCTGGGGAGAGGATCTGCAAGACAGTCAGGATATGCAATTTAACCCTTTCATTCCTATGAACATCTTATTTTCCAGCTTAATAATTTGATTGATTTTTATTCTGGAACAGAATTTTGCCTTTGTGATTCCACAGGGTTTTCTATATACTGAAAGAATCACTTTTTTGTGTGTGCGTTCAAGGAACAGAATATGAACATAATTCTGTGAGCAGCTTAAGATTAAATTGATTTAGACTTCTTGCTGGGGAAGAATATCACCATTTTAGTGCAATTTTAACACATTCTATGTTTTATCCCCTAGGTTAAGTTCCTCTGAACTTTCTGAGTACCAGAGCTAATCCAAACTCCTACATTCAGTAGATGAATGCTTACAGTCTTCAGGTTACAGGTTTTAAGTGACTTCAAATCACTTCATCACATGGCAATGAGCATGGCTAGCACATAACATCATGGCAGAACTTATGGGTAAGTACAATAAGCACAAAAAATTCCCAGGCTTACCCTTATTGTTCCGGAGGTAAGTGTGGTAGTAGCATATAATCACAGAAATGTAAGGCTACAATGGGCCTATAGCTATCATTAGGTTATCAGACAGTGGCTGTATAGACAATAAACATAATGGACATACCTAAAATATAGTTATAAAAAGTACTTGTGCAGCTTTCATAATTAGTAAGAGACAGAGGCTTTTAATGCTCCAGTTGGACTGGGGGAGGATTTAAGCACTAAGCAAACAAAAAATGTGGTGTAGTTATCCAAATGTGATATGTGTGTATATATCTGAGCTCTACATACGGCTGGCAAAAAGTAAGGATGGAAAGTAATTTGACAATTCATCCAATTAGCATTATTATTCCAAAGGATCAAAGGTGCACTGAATCCCATTTAACTGAATTGCCTTCAGATGACTTCTCTCATTACCATTTAGTGGTATCACAATAACAAGCTAACAATAAAAGCAGCCACGCTGCCACAGAGGCAGAAGAACAAATCATCTATAAGCAGTTATGACGGTCTGAAATGTCTTTTAATGCTGCACTTTTCACGAACAGAGCCTGCGATGGTTTCTGCAAGCAGAGCACCACTGACACCCAGTGGCTGCTCGACTGAGCTGATCAATTTAAAGCAAATGTACCCTCAGCTCCCAGAACAGGCGCTCGGAGCAGAGAGAACCTGTCAGCTAATAGCATTTTACAATATTTTACAATATTTACAATAGTATTTTACAATATTTTACAATATTTTACAATATCTTGACTCAATACTCAAGAGTTAACAACTCAAAGTGAAAGTAAAGCAAGACAGTGGTAAGATAATGTAAGAACAGTGAGGAACACACCAAGGAATTTAAAAAATATATACATAAGACAACTCCATACTGCAAGGAGTGGAGGTGGTAAGGTACAAAATGACATGTCCAGAAATCCTTATCTTTTCTACAATACTGAGACAGAAAAGCTCCAACTCTGTGTCAGCACAAGAGGATAAAACTGCTGAAAGTAATGAAGCAGTGCCATTTAGACCAGAGGATAGTGCTACTATAAATTGATCTCTTAATGCATCACATCATTACTTTAAAGTCCTAAACCTCCCAAAGTATTTCACATGGAAGTGATAAGTGAAAATATAAGATTCCAAACAAACAATATGGCTTGTTTTTCTTCATGTAGCACACCATACTAGAGGCTAGCCCACTAATTTGACACCTCTTTTTGATCTTTTACCTCTGAATGAGAGACACTGGCTTCCAAGAGGCTATTGAAAGTTTCTTCAGAGATATTGACAGAAGAACCAATTTCCATCCTCAACTGAGTAATATTCTGCACAAGATCTTTGATTTTCACATCTGGAAGAGAAAGAAAATAGTACCAAGAGCACCAATTTGATTAATCCAATTTCCTACAGATTGTATCCTTTCCATTCAATCCACTGTGTGTGAAAATATTGCCTTAAGTCAATAGTCTCCATAAACAGTGTCCCTTTGAATTTGAAAGTACAAAGAAACAGTTATTGCCCTACAAAATTACACTAGAGTGACTTATAGAAAAAGTGAAGAAAACTGTAACCCACCATTCTGTAGATTAAATTTGCTGAGGAAAGCTGCCGCTGGATTTCCCGGTAACTGTAGCTCCAAACTTTCAGTCACCCTGAAATGACAGCCTTAGTTTCACAAGTCATCAGAACCAAGTCATCGGCATTTCGATGTATAAAAACTAACACAAATGGTGAAACAGAACTAAAAGAGGCAATAGGGTCCCATTGGCCCATTAGGGCCCCTCTGTGTGCACACACACTGCAGGCAGCAAGCACCTCTACAAACCTCATGTGGTATTTATATGGCACAGTGGTCATCATCTTTCATGCCTAAATGAGACCATATGTAGAGATACAAGTGTACAGCTCTACATATATACACATGTAGAGATGGATTCCCATAGTGATTAAGGGCCCAAGCAAACAGTAGCTTATGGAGAAGGACAGGTCTAGCAATATCTTATTTCCGTGTTTCTTACTGAACACACATTTTTAAAACCTTGAAATACAATTCACTGCAGTTCAGGATAAAAAAAAAAAAAAGTCTAATTATAATTTAAATAATAAAGAGTATGCACACATTAGATACAATTTTCTCTTCAAAACTGGACATGAGCCCATGGTATTTAGGAGCAGCATCTAGGCTCAAGTTCTTCTGTATTATTACTGTAATTCACAGACACTATTCAAGCCTATTATGAAAACAATCCAACAGTCAAACCAGTATAGCAATAATTATAACAATGTCTACTTCCAGCTGATTGTAAATTTGAAATACTCTGTAGTAGCAGCTTTACCTAAAATCTAATTGTTTTCCCCATGCCAATAACTACTTTCATAGGTTGTCTGGAGTTCAATCCCATCAGTTTCAAATCACTGTACTGTGTTTCTAACTCTTTGAACTGTTGAACTGATCTGAATGCTTATTATTTCACAAAAAAAAAAAAAAAATCAGCTATTGAGAGGAAAAGCCATATCAAAAGAGGTAAAACTAAAAAATTTGGATACCCAAATTTTTACCTAACTGAAGCCATGAGAAATTGAACATTTTCTTCATTATGATCCAAAGCATTCAGCTGTTTGAGCAGCAAGATCTGCTGCAAGTGTTTGGTGAAAAAAATGTAAGGGTTTTTAGAAATACTCAGTCATTCTAAATAACTTAAATAATTTGTGCATTTTATCCACTCAGTTTTAAGATAAATGAACAAAACTCAAAAAGTATTTCTCCTGTAATTAATTAATTTAAAACACAGGCATATGCACAGGATAACATCACCAATGATGAAGAAACATCATTGTTCTTCTGTTTTATCAAAATGTGAAAGGCTTTACACTTGCAGTCGTCTCTGGATGTTCCCCAACATTAGCTGGCATTCACAGCTGTCACTGCTGGTATTCTGCAAGGCTTCCACGAAGCTCTCTAAAGCACTGGAAAGTTTTTGGTTTATATATGCCATACTCTCACAATCCCCCTTGTTAAAAGCAGGCAAATATCTTCCAATATCCTGCAGAACACAATGATCACATGGTTAGTAAATTCATAAGATTGTGTTATAGTTTGATAGGTGCTCTCAGCAACTAGATAATTTGTATTTTCAAATGAGAATATGGGTAATGTAATATTCTCTTAGTCATTGTATGATTAACTGAAACTGGATTATAATTAATCTTTTCAAGAACCAAGGAATTTTGGAATATTTGAGTTTCGGAAACAATCAGACTGGGAATTTGAACTAGCCTATCAAGGAGAGTCATCCACTAATAGAAATGCCAACTTTTTAAAATTTGTTTCAAAATGAAATGAGCTGTTCTTTTTTTTTTTTTTAATTTAGTCTGATCATTTTTATCATTTTCCAAAAAAAGTGTTTTGAACAACATCAGTTTCCATTCAACAAACCAAAATATCTGGATCCTCATAGCCAAAGTTTTTCATGCATTATGCTCTGTATAGTATGCCCTTTTATATTCTCTCCTGAGTATTTACAATTTTGGTTTTGTGAAGCTTTTTTGATATTTGCAGAAGTAGGTCATGGAAGGGTGGTGGCTACACAAGTGCATTTGGCCTGCAAAAGTCTGCTTTGATATATGAGTGATGCCACTTGTCATCTGTTTACTTTAACACGTTGTTTGTATCAGAAAAATGTCCAGGTAGACAAAGCAGCAAAGAGAAGACAAATTCTATGTTAAAAAGTATGACTTTAGTATTTTGTTTGTGTACACACGCGTGTGCTATCCAAAGGCCTGCTTCCAACTCTAAGTGAATCTCTATATGTAAAATATTACTCTCACCTGCTGGCAATTTCATGTTAAAGAAAAACAGGCTGAACCCAACTGTTAATCATAACTGCTATTTTAGCTGGAATTACTCTGGCCAAGAAGTTTATCTGTTTCTAGTTTAATTTTGCAAATGCTCCTGTGAAGATTTAAAAGTATTAATGTACTAAAACCTCATTAAATTAGCAGAATAAGAGATTAAAGAAATTAAAAATGGGCTGCTGTTTGATTGACAATCCAATTATCCTAGTTATAGGACTTCTAATAATTCAAAGTCATACTTACAGCATGTAAAGCTTACCAATGTTTTTTTAAGGAAATTCTTCTGGGTATCTCTATCAAAATTATCCGAGCTATACCTATTTAAACCTCAGATTTATATAGCCACTGTGGGGACTTGTCATTCAGACAGTGGGAAAAAAATGAAACTTTCATTAGTTTCCAAAGTTCAATGCATGTTGTAAAGTACACTTGTAGGAGAGGGAATCATTCAGACCTGATAATGATCATGAACCACAGCAGTCCCTTCAAAGACAGAGAGGAGCAGGTGACTCATTAATCCATCTTTACACTTCGTAATGGCACAGAAAATGTTGCTAAAGACAATGGGTTCTTCTGTAAGATAAAATAGCCAGATCTAATCAGATTTAAAAAAAAAACCCAACTTGAAATCAAATTTAAAGTTATTCAACTAATAAGGGAGAGAATTTTTTTAAAAAGCAAGGAACATCTGATGTGTTAAGGCACAGAGAAATATTTCTAACCAAATTTATGTATCATTTCAGAGGAAAAGAAAGGCTGGTTTGATTCAATTTCAGTTACTCTTCTCCTTTACATTTTCCTGATAATAAGAACATCCCTACCTGCTAGAGAACCAGATAAGAGAATTTCATTTTTGGTCTTCCTGAGCAAGAAGCATGACTGTGAGAAGCTGAGTATATTAACCACATCTACCTTTTCCTCAGGCAGGCTCCCCTGATGCTATTTTCCTGTAGGAACACCTGGGTGTTACTAACCCTCCAGTGAGCAGTAACTTTCAAACCCAAACCAAAAGGGGAGAGAAACAGCATTGCATAAGCATTTTCCATGTCTTGGGATAATGAACCCATATCTGGAGATAGTATCATCCCACTGGTCATCTGTGGAGTCCATTTCTAACCAAGCTCGCAGCCACCATATCCTTGGGAAAAGCCTCCTTTCTGCTGTCTGCAGTGGGTTTGTACATGGGATAGTAGCGAAGGAATTTGACTTGACTGCTGAATTCTCATTTAATACCAAGGTAATTTTTTCAACTATGGTTTTTTAGTGGTTTTTTTTCCCTTATATTTGGTTCTTAAGTCAAGTAGAAAGAGTAATAAACATTAAATACTACTTCTAAACCAAACAAACCTTGATCAGGCCCATAGAAGTAATACAATTCTTCAAACCAAACCAAATCAAGAAGTTTTCATCTTTTCTCATTAGGTTTCATAATGTTTTCTGTGACAAATGAACATTATGAAACATTCCCACAGATGACTGAAATGAGAATGACAGAAATTTGTTCCCTAATTTCAGTTCTCTCAATAAATAGACAGTTCTTCAGAGGTCAATAGAACACAGCTACATAAATTCAGTATCACTTATGCTAGCTCAACATCACTACTGTTTTACTCTTTGGAGCTACATCCATCACAAGAGAGTGGAGAAGGCAGTCAAAACTGGGTTGTAATCACATCTTATACTCTTTTAGAAATTAATTTGGCATAAGACATTACAGATCTCATCCCTTCCTCTAGAAGGGCAGGTTAATGTCTCCTAATTGCTCTTTGCAAACAATTCTGGCCATAGCTGGCTAAAATATGAACTTTGAAAAGTACTGGCTTTTGTTTTCCAAATAAAACATAATATGAAATTATATTCAGGTCAATATAGAGCCTTTCTTAAAGTGAACAACTTGGGAGCATATGCATAAGGAGTAAAACAAGGTAACACATTAAAATTTGAACTATTTGCTGAAGATTAAGTTTTTCAGCTACAGGTAGCCAATTAACTGACGTGACATGGCCAGAAGTCGGAGATGCTACTTCCTTTAAATACTTGCCCCATTTTTCCTTACTGTCCACTACAATTTTCCCTGTGGCAAGTCTGGCTCATTACAAAAAAAACCCCTATGACTTAATTCAGCTCACAAGCTGAGGAGGAGCAGCAAAACCTCCTGCTTTCACTGGGATTTTAAATCTACATAACACTCCAGAAAGAAATCATCCCTTTGTATGATCTGCATCAGATTTTTTCTGACTGGTTTAATTTCTAGCCACCAGTATGCTTGCCTTGCTTGGCATCACCCAAACTTTTTTGTACAAAATTGTGCTTATAGTAAAGCCTTAACAGCACTAGCACATGGAGACTCAGAGTCAGTACTGTGACTGTGGTAACCAACCTGAAAAGATTTTGAGAATATTCAAAATGGTAAATTGCAACTTCTGCAATAGTACAACACTATCAGGGTATAAACGTTCCTGAAGAATGTTGCAGATTTTAGATGCTCTGTAGAAACATCAAAAAGAAAACATTCTTTTCAGTCCAAGGGTGCCACAGAAAAATTTCAAGAAGTGACAATGCACAAATGCAATCTTCAATGAACCACACAAGGATTTCAATATTAACAGTTTTACATTTGTTTGAACTATTTCAAAATCATAATATAATACTTCCATGTTAAAAAATACACCCTAGGAGTGCTAGAAAATACCTTCACAAAATAAGCAAAATCATAATAGCTTCAGACATACTGAGAGCCCATAGGATATGCTGACTCGATGGCAAAGGGCAGATAATCAGCATGTAGGGAAAATAAACCACTTTTCCACTATTTGCTTTTGATATTTTTCAACAGATTAGGTTAACACTTGACCCTGATGGACAATGGTTTCATGTATTTGCATAAAGTTAATCATAAAGGTCAAGATACCACATCAGAGCATCAAATTTACAATGCCATTTCTCAGCTGGTTACATCAGTAGGAGTAGTAGCTCCACCAGCAAGATACTCTAGAGCTGTTTGGAGCAACCAACTTCTGGGCTCATTTAATATTAAATGCAACAATTTCAGTCTAGCTTATTTTTATTAAGTAAGCCATCAGTAAATCTGAAGCAGTTTCTTCTGCTTCTGGATTACATCTGATCTGTATAATCAGGCAAAAATGATTGTAGACTCAAGACTCCTTCAGACACTACATTTGAATAAACTGAAAAACTTAACACAATTTAAGTTAAAGAAACTTTGTATAGCCTGTATTTGGATACAGGAAAAAACCTCCACACATGCCACAAAGAATTAGGCCCAAGCATTCCTTAACATTTAGCTCCATGGGCAAAAATTACTCTTGCCTGCCAGTTAGTGGGGGTTCAGTATTCAGACCTGCAAGGATTTTAAAACACAATTATCCTCAAATATTTTTTCTAGAATAGTTCCAAAGAAATCAACTCAAGTGTCAATACATATGACTAAACACATATCATAAACATAAACTAAACACAATAATCTGGTCCACACAATGTGTTATGTGCTGTGATACCAAATACGGCTGGTCTGAACAACATAAGTTGGAAAAAATCTGAAATGAAACACTAATTAACTTAATATAAGTTTTGATTGAGCTGTTCATTAACAGAGAGCCTTTCTGTCATTGTCAGCACACTTCCCAAAATGAGTACACGGAAAACACTCACCTCAGTTCTGCCATTACATCCTTATGCAAATTCATTAGTAAGAGTTTTATTTTATTCCTGTCATGTTCTGCAGTAGACTGAAATATTATTTGCAAAATCTCTTGCATGGTCTCCAGAGTTCTGCTTTGGGACTGAGTAGAAGTGTCTCTATATGGTGCATTATAAAAAAATGAATCAATGAAGTCAAATCTATGAAGCTCAGTATTGTTTGTATGCAAAGCTTTTTCTACAACATCAAGATCAGCAATCATATGAAGGAGGTTGTTTAGCACAACTGAAAAAGCAGCATGAGTATTACTCGATTTCTCTCTGCTAAAATGGCTGTCACCAAACAACAAACCAAAGTAGTCCTTCTTAGACTTATTTTGGAATAGCTCCAGAAAGGCAATAATATCTTTGACAGCCAGCAGTAGGTCATTTGGTGAACTTTCATTAGTCATAAGGAGAATCAGAGCATGCATTATTTTAGAATAATTTTTATTGTTACACTCGCATAGAATGGTCTTCACGACGTCTTGTGTATCTTCAAAATTTCTTGATATAGCATCTAAAGATGTCTTAAACTGCTCTAGTAAAACATCAGGAGCCATTGAAGAGGACTGTCCAGTAGCAAACTTTAGTAATTGAGATTCTTGATCTATCACCTCAATTAAATGTCTAATACTAAAATTCACCAATAAATTTTCTATGCTTGTAACTACAGGAAACCAGAAGTTCTCAAAGTTGTCAGATATACTGATGTTCCCACTTAAAGCTGATATTGTCATAAGCGTTGCATGTGTCTGGTTTCCAACAGACGACAGTGTCAGTAAAGGCTGAATTACAGAAAGAAAAGAAAGGACAGCTTCAGTGTTCAGGAGTCTAGAAACTTCACTGGTCATATTCTTAACATTAGTAAGAACACTTTTAAGTGATGCTCTTGACTCTCTGTTCCAGCTTAGGCCACCATAAAGATTATTCAGCTGTTTAAGAAGACTTTTGGCTATCTCCATCTCTGACACTGAAATGCTGCTCAGAGTTTCTACAATTTTTAAAGCCATTTGGCTCTTTGGTGTGGAGGAACAATTGATTGCATGTGTATGATTCACCTGCAGTGGCACAGCATAAAGGGATAGCTCATTCCAAAACTCGAGTAGCTCTTTGAGAACTGAGTTATTTACATGATGGAGCACAGAAAACTTCAAAATTATAGAGTTCCATTCTTTGATCTGATGAAAAAAGCAAGTCAGATTTCGAGTGATATCCATCTGAACGTCCTCCATAGAGCAAGCAAAACTGTCATCCAGAGTGATGAGTTTAAGCTCCTTAAAGACTTCAATGACTGCATTGTAATGAAGAGTAGAATTGGTATGCACAAAATCACAAAGTTTAACAGTGGGATCGCTCTGAGGTGTGGCTGTTGTAAGAGCCCAGCAGAATGCTGCAGAAACACAAACAGAGACCTCTCCAGGTTCATCAGTGATGTCTGACAATGTCTCCAGCAACATTAGAAGATCTTCTACTTGGTCAGAGAACTCCTCATCAGTAAACATTGGCATTTTTTCTTCCTGAGTCAGTATGAAAGCATGTATTTCAGTTAGTGCTTCTGTAATGTTTCCATGAGCCAATCTTTCTGTAAGGCTGATGACATCAAAGAGGAGATTGAACACATCTTCTATACTGTAGAGCTCATCTTGTTCAAAAAGTTGTGTTATTTGACGCATGCCAGTCAGGTTCCAGTAACATGATATGTTCTCAAATGCATCCCACCAGTCTGTTAAAGTACCTAACTCAGAGTTCTCAAGAGAAAAAGGTTTGATATTTTTGAAGAAATTTTCTAGGTTCTCCTGGACCTGTTTGAATCTACTTATCAAAAACTCAACATCCATGTTTCTCATGCTTTGCACCAATGCAGCCAAAAGCTTTAGAAACTCCTTTTCGTCTCTTGATGGAAAGACAATAAAAGTAGGAGACTTGAAAATTTCAAGTGCCTTTTGTACCAGTTCAACATTCAGATCTGCGGTTTCTATCAGTTTCTGAGGAAATGTTTTGTGTTCATTCTGCAAGTTTGAGTCGAGTTTTCTAATCATATATTGAAAGAACTCCATTAGCAAACTGATATTTTTCCCATGCAAGAACATTTCTATCTCATTGTCCAAATGAGAGGAGCTGTTTTCTTGGACTTCAACAGTATTTTTCAGAAGACTTTCGATTTCTGACAAAAGTTCCACTGATATAAGATGAATGTGGTAAAAAGGATTAAGGAGCATACCTGAAGTCCTGTTAAAACTATGGGTTGACTTAGTAAAATGGGTCTTATTTGACATATACAATGAACTCCCAATTAAATCACTGATAATGGTTTGCATTTGCTCTCCAGAAATATTTAAATGTTTAAAAATAAATTCAAGCACATTAATGCCATCTTTTACATAAAAATCAGGGAGAATAAATTTCAAAGTTTTTGCTATGATATTGAAATAAACACTTGCACAAATCACATCAGAACCACCTAGGGGACATTCAGGGAGTGTCAAATTAAAAACCAAATTAACAAAGTCCATCACATTCACTAGCTTAGCATTTGTCTCAGCATTTCCCAGAGACTGCAGAAGAAATAGAATATGTTTTGCACTTTCAAGATGGGAAGGTGACTTGTATTTTTCAGTGAGATTACTTAATCCATGTATCCATGTGTTGCAATCCTCTGCTTCATCCATTGTACTATGAAAGCTTAGAAAGGAGTTAAGATGAGATGAAAAATTTGTTTGTAAGTAGCTTAGGTCTTTCAGAGTATTATCCAAAATTAATTTGGTAATATTCTGGAAAATGCTGACACAAGCCATATATTTATCTTGAGGTACACTTTTTAAAAAAGCAGCTGTGTCATTTATCTCAGTAAGAATAATTTCAAGTTCCTTTTGGGAGAGCTTAAGAATAGTAGAAAGAGAATTTCCAATGGAAAATACACCAGCAGCCTTATCTTCTCCTTCAGATCCTCCTGAGATGAAAGCATCAAGCCAAGAATTCAAAAACTCTTCATTAACAATCTTCAGTAGAGATTTCTGCATTTTAGTTATCATGACTCCCATTGTCTCTAAAATACTTTCTAAACTGCTATCTTTAAGCAAGTTTGTGACATCAAATGCGTTGTTAATTACACTTTGAAGATTAACAAGGAATGCCTCAAAATCTTTCAAGTCATTTAAATTGCCATGTTCCTGAAATACAGCTTTCAATAGCTTCATTGCTGCTCCTGTAGCTTCAACAATAGCCATAGCTGTATTATTGCACAGCTCATCTTGAGTTATATTTAAAAGGTTTTCAGAGAGATATGCCAAATCATCTCTTAGGCAGACAAACCAGGTTGAATTCAAATTTAAGATTTCCGATGCTTCTTCAAAAATCTCAGTCCACGCTTGAAGCCATGAAAAAGTGCAGTGCAAAGCAGAAGGCACACTTACCTTATCTCCCCAGTTTGTGACATTAGACAGGACAATGTCCAATGGAAGCAGAAGTAAGTTATAAACCTCTACTGAATCTTCTACAGAACTCGTGTTTGCTAGATAAAAATCAGTGCACCCATTATTTACCAGGCACCCTGGAGACAGATCAAGAAACTCTTCCAAATAACATAGGACAGCTGTTTGGAGCTCCTCATCTATAAATAAAGTTTTAAGGCTGCTCAGAGTGTCATAAACAACTTGTATATCTTTTTTTCCATTCTGTGCAAGAAATTGTGCCTGAAACTCTGTGTAGTTGTAAATTAATAGCAACTTTTCACAGAGAGACTTACTGGTGAGGTTCCAGAGAAAATCGAAAGTTTCAAACAGAAAATCATAAACTAGTTCCTTATTTTGCAAATCATGCCATACTTGAGAAGATGACATACTTTTTGAAGTCTCATAAAGGATTTTTAACAGAGTGTTATTGCTCTTAATATTTAAAACCAAATCATCATTCTGGTACAGAGAGAAAATTTTTGGAACAAGTGAGGCCACACTCGTACTGTTTAATTTTTGGATATTTCTGAGGAAATCATGCACAATTTCTCCTAATTCTTGTACCTTATACATAAAAGTTGCATTTGAGAGAAATAAAGAGGAGGTATTACTCACTCCAGGAATTTTGCTAAATGACACATTGACATGATCACCAGACAATGACCCAACTTCATAGAGATTTCTTTGGAAGTGTCCACTTAAATGTTCTAAATGATCCAAAGCAGTAATATTTAACTCTGGCCAATCAGCCAGGATATTTTTGAGGAACATCATACTTTTATTATAGATCTTATTTTCTGCAACAGAAGATAAAATTCCAGATAAGGTCTCAATTATCTCTTCCTCTTCTAATTGACTCAAGAGAGAAACCCTAGAATGAAGTTCATGGAATACAATTTCCACTATATGCCAGAAAAGTTCTGTCTTCTTTTTTGCCCAGAAGGTCTGAAGAGGCTGGAAACTTTTTTGTAGTTCATTATGGAGTTCAGAAACTGCAAGTGAGAAATTGGTGGCAGATTCCTCCCCGCCAGCAAAGTTTTTTATCCATATAATTACATTATTTAAGGCATTTTCAATTAGAGACTTGTTTGAAGAAATTGAGAAATCAAACATAATTTTTTCTATTATTTCTGCAAGATGAAAAAGACGATCCCTTTTCTTCTCACCAGAAATCCTTACATTTTCTTCTGTCTTCAAAAACTCTTTAAAAGATGTCAAAATCCTGAAAAATTAATCGTAAGATTTTTTTCTTATTAGTTATCTAGCAGACAGACAAGAATTTTTTTACTATCTTATTTAATTTTAGAATCTAGGTCTATTTACTTAATTCAAAAAAACCCCAAATATTATTTAAATAACAATCAAAAATTAATCACCACGAAATCTGAATTATCAAAAGTTGGCAATTGCTTTGGTTTTCAAAAAATGTGAAAAAACCCTACTGGAAAGTCACAATCTCATTCAAATTAAAACCTGGATGTAGACAGCAGTTAAAGAATTGTGCATTTATCAGTATTTATAATCCAGCTTGTAAGCCACAAAAGGTCTAACACCTTTGAGTACATCACATTTTCACCTGCTGAGAAGAACAAAGCTTTTATGTTCCACAGACTAATTATTTTACAGACAGGAATGTATCAATAAAATTGATCAAAAGCTCTGATTCTCTATGAATTCTAAAGAATTTTTTCTTTTCTTATAATTATTGAAAGCCAAAACATTCCAATTGACTGCCTGATAGCTGAACACTGCTATTTTAATACAAAAAAACATGAAATCACAGTGAAAATTGGAATGCACCAACTGATGTTTCTATTGTGTCAGTACTATTTCTCAAAAGAAAAAGCAACTACTAGCTATATAAGATTGGTCAAGAGGAGGTGTGTGGAAAAAGAGCCTTTGAATGTAAAGGTCTCAAGCTGAAAATATCTTCTCCTTAAATATATTTTCTTTCTCTCCAAACTCTGCAATCAACAGAGGTAGAGCACAAAAAAACATTGTGTACTGCAAACAAAAGGGTAAAACTGCTCAAAAAATACTTAGTTGTTTCATATAACTGCAGCAGCACAGCAGTTTCCTTTTATAAATTAGAACCAAATTTTGAAACACCCTCCTAAATTTTTGAACAACTTGAGTGCAATCTCTCTCTTACTAGTTGATAATGGATTGTTTCTTTCATATTTTGCCTCAGATGCTGACTTGTATAACATGAATCAAATCTCCTCCAGTTATAGGGTTTGATATGAACAAGTAATTGCAAGCAATGAGAAACTGAGGCCAATATTATAACTCCCAGAAGCAATGCAAGTCATCCAGTGTGCTGTTAGAAAGAGGGAAGTATCACTTCCTGGGCTCTGCCATAGACCTTTCTTGAGGCTCTGCCAGCTCTGACAAACATTAACTCCCTTTATGTACAACTTAACTCCTCTGTGGAACCTTCCAGATCAGGAATATTTGAACAGCAAGACAAAACACATCATTCTTAATAGGCACAGGGCTTACAGCCACGTGTACATATAAAGTGTTTACGCTTGCATTAAGTAATGAACCAGAGAACTTTAAAGTGTAAGAAAAGTTTTAAAATGTCAAAAGAAATCACAGAGTGCTCTAGATGAGATTACAAACTACATATGCACAATTAATTCTATGTGTTTAAAACTCTGTTTTCCATACTTTGTAGCTGTTGCAGTAGACTTCTGTTACAAGATCTCCTGCACACCTGAGTTTGACTTCTGCAATAAAAATTCTAAATATTTCACATGCACTGGACTTGCTATACATGAGAAGTATTACTGAAGTATCACAACTACTACTTGTGGGAATTAAACTTTGTTTTCAGAACAAGATAAAGAATTCAGGTCCTGGTTCAAAATGCCGATTATCCATAGCTGCTGATTCCTGTGAGTCTTGATCTTGTAGTAGTCAGGTAGGAAGTTATACTCTGAAGCACAAACTTAATTTCTTTTCCAGAATATGTAAGCATCAGCACAATTACTTGACTGTATGCAAGGTTTTGAATTACAGAATAAAAAATAAAATCACAAAATGGACAAAAACCAGAAATCAGTCAAATGCAAAGTGAAAACAAATATTCAGGTAGATCTAATCTTATAAGACAAGTTGAAGAAAGGTAAGTATAACTTACCAATCATGAGATGAAACATATCCTTCTGAAAAATTGGTATCTGATTTCTCATTCCATTGCTGGATCAGGGTATTTATCTCTGAAAAAAGTTCCCTGGCTTCCCTGTCATCTTGAAATTGGGACATTAAATCAGCCATGATTCTTCTAAGTTCCAAAAGGAGATTCTGAGAGAGACTGCTGCTGTGAAGCCATTGCTCAAGTATCTAATGGATTGAATGCAAAACAGAACATCTCACTAATCAAAGCTTTCTTACTTAGGCAGTACACAGAATTTGCATGTCTTTAAAAAAAAATCAGAGAGTCAAAAATGATACCAAAATTTCTCCCTAACAACCTCTCTAGATTCTGAAATGAATGACATTACAAAGGTTGGTTTTCAATACAATTTTGACTGACATGCAAGTTGGCAATGTAACAGGCTACAGCACACAGACAACTGGCATCCTACATGGTGCTGACCTTGCCTAAAGACCCCAGAATGGAAAAAAGATGGACTGAGGCTGAAATCAACCAAACACTGACTTCCACAGCCAATTACTCAGGCTTTCTTTACCAGACTTCTGCCTACACTGCCAATATGATAGAAGATAGCAGCCTTAACATATTTGGTGTCCCATAACACAGAGACGGTTAAGGAGCCTGCATGCTCCTCTTGTGTAGCCCAGAAATAAGAACAACAAGGCCTGGCCAAAACTACTGACTGCTCTCCTCTCCTTCACCATTATCTTTCTTTTTAATGCCAAGTGAATATAACAGATTTACTCTAAGAGATATTCTGTTCACCAAGATAATTCACAGCAGCCAGCAGCTTACAGTATTTCTGGTTCCCATAAGAATGTCCCATAAGAAACAAATGCTAAGAGTTTTACAATCATGGCTGAAATTATTACTGGATATTCCTACATAGAAATTTCTGCATTAATTTTGGCAATCACATTGAATTATTACCTCCTGCTTCATACTTCATCATACAGAATGGAAACCTTCTCAAGGATTACATTTTTGAGGAAAAACAGGAAGCTGTACATGCTTTCTTTAGATAATATTGCAAACATCTCCAGAGCAGCTCGATACATGATTCTTTTTTTTTCTTTTTTTTTTTTTTTAATGGAGAAAAACATATTTTAGTATAAAAACAAATACCAGTGTTAAGGTAGCTAGGTATTTTTCTTAGGAAACATCTGAATGTTTAATTCTTTCATCCATGACACTTATGTCATGACAGAGAATGCATGCCAAGCTACTCTATCAGATCAGAATTTTAAGATGCTCTAGTGGAAGTATACTTTTATCTTGCTTCAGCCACTATTGCCAGAGACAGTGAAGGGGAATAATAAATTAATTAATTGTATATCAGTGGAGGTGTCTAGTCACTTTTCAGTTTTGTTCAACATTCAGTCTCAGGTGGAACAGTAAATATTTACTGGAACAGTAAACAGTTTCCTCTGACAGGTGTCCACATTGCAGTATATTTCATTACATTCCCTATTAGATTTCAAATCTGAATCTCTGTTAATGAGAAAATCTGATTAAGTGGACACATGATGATAGATTATACTTCCACTGTAATGATTCTTTATAAGGAATATTTTATCTTATTAGCAAGAAAGTTCATGACAACAAAATTTTATAGATAACTTAGATCTTTTAACTGAGTTACTGCTGACAACCTACATGCAAAAACTAGGAATTCAATCTATTAACTTATTAAAGTTACCCGTGCATAGAGTTTGAACTTGCTGACAGCATGAACAAGATACTGTTTGACCTCATGCTGTGCAGAATTACAGCCCTCTCCATTATTCTCTTTGTTTGCTTCATCTTCTGGGACAACAGCCAGAGCAGAGCACACAAACTGCTCCAGTCTCTCTCCTGTGGGAATCTGGCAAGGACACAAGGAATTGATGAGTATTTCAGGAGTGCTGTTGAGTGTTATCTCTCCTATCAATTTACTCATCTAGCAAAAATAAGAGTAACACATAGCCTTTTCAATGAGAACAAAGCCCATTTAACCCAGCCTCATATTCCTAGGCACAAACATCAAAGTACTCCACATGCAGGTTGCTGTATAAAATACCAATAGCCTGATAAAGGTGCTCATACAGCAGGCAGAATGATGAGACTCGTATATGCAAGGAATTTTCACCTTGCAGCTACACTAGCGTAGCTACTTCTACAGTAATTTGCAGGCTGGTGCTGAACTAACTTGACTATGATACAGTACCCCTACAGTAGAATAACTACATTGAAACGACTCCACAAGTATAAAAATTACTGATTAAAAAAGCACTTTGTACAATGACACATCTCAAGCAGTGATTACATGCAGCAGACCAGTTTTAAGTTGAGGTTGGTGGGTTTCAAGAGACCAGCCAAGAGAACAGAATGTTTTCCTCATAGAGTAATTTTTAAACTCTGTAATGAAACATTAAATATTCCCAAGCCTATAAATATTATTAAAGCTTACAAAAATAATGCCACACATTTTAATTCTGTTATTGCCTTTCTGAGATACTTTACATCCTTTCTCCTTTCAACTTGGGACAGAGAATTCATAAAAAGTTTTGCAGGTGCTTTGATACCAAACAAAATGGGGCACTAGATAGAGAATTTAAGTGCTCAAAACATTTCCAGGCTTCCATACCTGCTTTCATAGTTTTTGATGGTCTTCAATGTTCTAACACTGAGACAGTGTTCAAAGAATTAAGAATTTTAGAAAAATTAAGATTTTAGTTAGAGATAAGAGAGTTAGAGATAAGCTTTGCTGAAATGAATATAGATAGATAGGCCTAGTTAAAGTGGAAAGTTAATAATTAGTTGATAAATGATTGCTTGTCAGCTGTATGTTTGTTTAGCTGTGCTTGTAATGAGAAATAGAGAATCTGATAAATTGATTTTAAGAACACAAGACAATCAGAAACCTTCTGTACTCAGAAACTCATTGAATAGTCACGAAGGGGGGAAATAGGAGCTCTACCAAGGGTTAATTTATCACATTTGCATTGAAAAGGTAGAAAGGTCAGAATGAGGAAGACTTAGTTTACTTCCTCATTTCAGGACCCTCCTCATAAAAAGAACCACCGACCCATATCAAGGAACTAACTGTGCATGCTTAATAGCTTTTTAGCTAATTACCATACGAAGTGGAGAATGGGAGTTACCGGGGTTATGAATATGCATTTGTGTTTTGGGTATTCAATACTTGTGTAAGTAAAAGGACTTTATGATTTTCTGTAAGGTGCAGTGTGTACTTGGGAGCTATCCCTCATGCTGCCCGGCATCGCAATAAACACACACTTTCTAACATGAAACTGTTACAGAGTTTTTTCTGTTACAGTTGGATATCGGTACTAGATCAATATCCATATTTTTTTAATAAATCAACACAAGCACAAAATATTGAGATACTAGTTTAAATAGTTAGCAAGTGAGTAGCCTGGGATTTCACAGCAGCTACCAAGCTGCAGTTGAATTCAGTTGATTTGATCAACAGGCCATCACTGCTATTTCCTTAAAAGGCCATTCAAAAGGAAAGGTCTGGTTGTTCTTTTTTTTTTATAATTTATCCGTTTGTTTAAATCATTAATTTTTACAATGAGCTCTTCTGGAATGTAACTCTGAACTGCACTGCTCTGTAAAGAGCAAACAGGTTTCACATAAATACCAGCATGTTCTATTAAAGAAACTGTAGACTCAAGCACAAATTCAAAGATGTTTCCAGTTTTCTGCAGTTCAAACCAAACCACCACAACAGACCACTTTGGTCTGGAGGATAGGTTAGAGCGCCCTATCTGAAGAAACACTTTCTTCTAAATGTGATGCATCACCAGGATATTTGATTAAGCACCACTGAGACAACTCAGTCTAGTATATTCATATCAAGACTGCACAACTGAGAAGAAAGGACTCTTGGTCTTCCTAATTTATGCACAGATGAGACAGGCATTCTTTGTCCAGCAAACCAGATGAAAAATGCTACCAGACAAACTAATCCTGTGAGACTCAAATCAAGGATTTGGTTCAAAAGCTTAGTGGAGCAATCCTCAGAATTCTCTACAGGACTGTATAATAAAGTCAGGACTCTGCCATACACAGTTGTGATTTCAGAGAAAAATAAATTCATCAGTGTACTCAACTAGACCTATCTGTATCTTCATGTGCAGAGATTTCAGCTGAAGCTAAATACATTTACTTGATGGGAATGAACCCAGGATATTTACAGTCTAGTAGCTGCTTCACAAAGCTAAGCTTCTGTAATGCAGGAAAATATATTCAGGGCATAAATTAAAAAAAAAAAAATAAAGAGGACACCAAAATTTTTAACTGATTTACCTCTGTTAATTGTGCTGTATAACTTAGCATCTTCTCAACATAAGGGCCATCAAAACCAAACCTGGATTCAAGTTCTGCTTTCACATCAAGCGGATTCCACAAAACATCCCCAAAAGAAAGATTATATTGAAAACCTGTAAGAAAGGAAATATTTTGTTTATGTAATTCATTCTTTTTATTCATGTTGTTTATTGGTGGTTCCCACTTGTTGAGATCCAAGTACCATATTCCCAGCTTTTTTGGGGACAGCAGGATGTGTGCATCTGAACACCAATTTACCTAGGATAAAATCCATGATTGCACTAGTGGTAAAGTCAGTTGATGCAATGGCATTTCAGCAATTGATATGATGACGGTGGGAGCCCCTGTATGGTGATTGCCAGCAAACTCAGTGGGGTGCCATTCTGACCTGTACAGTCATGCAAAGGTGTGTGTATGGACTGGATGTGAATCACTACTGAGAATGAGAGCAACAGGAGAATACCAGAAGTTCCAGAGAAATCAAGTTTATCCTCTGCGCAACGGCTCCAGCACATCACCTTTGTCCCATATCAGCCTTCAATCTTGCAGGTGAAATGGGATTTAGACTGCATATTACTTTTAGCCTGACTTTCCACACCAAGCAGACAGCTGCACCTCTACATTGTGTGCTTCAGTTTGTCCATGAAACTTGCTCCTGACCTTTTCTTGTTTTCCTGAGGCCAGCCTACCTTCTCCTACTAAACTCATCTTCCATAGTGAAGCAGCAGATGGAGAAATGTAATGCTCCAGCTGACAGCAGAATTTATGTGAACAGAAGAATGAAGCTTAAACCAGTCTTAACACACATGCTCAAAACAAAAAGCTCTCCTTCTATTAAATGGAAGAAACTCTCCCTTGTATTGAGTCTCTCTCCAAAATTCACCACTGAAAGACCATTCTAAACACCATGTATTAGACCAGTTTATCTGATGCTTTGTTTATCTGATAGTTGCCAGAGTCTAATAAAATTTAGTTATTAGCACTGGTATTTAAAAAGCAGATCATTAAAGAACTGGATTAGCACCACAGCAATATAGTTTAGTCCCTACACATCAGGAACTCAGCAGAAAGTCCAACAGTTTCATCATGTATTTCGAGCATGCCAATGAGGTAGTTCAAACAAAATCTGAAGAAAATTTCTTACCTTCTAAGCTGCTATCCTGTAGTGATGCTGCAGTCAAATTCAGTGCCATTTTCACCACTTCATAGAAACTTTGGCCCAATGGCATCACAGCTAAATCCTTCAGTGATGCTAAGGTACTGAAAGTGGAAAATAAAACAAAAATTGAGCTGTCTATACACCCAAAAAAACCAGAAACGACTTGCTGGAAAGAGACAACCTTCAAGTAGCTGAATAATAAAATACTTTTTTTTTATTTTTCGAAAAACCAATATTTTTGAAATTAGAGTTTAAATTAACAAATCACAAATTGAGACTTTACAGTTAGAGTATCAGTCATCAGTCAATTTCCATTAAGGAAATGTGTCTTTAGAGGATCATGGTCCTCTTAAAAAACTAAAAAAAAAAAAAAAAAAAAAGGAAAAGCAAACATTTCAATCTCTGAAATGAATCGTTATTTCGACTTTATCTGAAACATTTTCATAGTTACTGTATTCCTAAGTTTTGATAATTGACGTACATTTTCAGATTTCAAACAACCCACTTGTGAATAATTTCTAGTTTCTAAGCACTCTTTTTTGTGAAACCATCAGATTTGCATACAATATGAATGTCCTGCTAATATCACAAATTAAATGAAAATTATAAAAGGAGAAGGATGACACAATTTCCCTTCCCCTACTCGCTATATGTTTTCATTTGAGCCAAAAGAGAAAAGGGAGTGATGAAAATAAGAGCAAAACTACCACAAACATTTTCTGTTATCCCCACGAGAAGGCAGGATCAACACAGAATATTTGTATTTTACTCCCCATCAATCTGCAGGAAAAAATATTTTTAAAGCAACATCATATTTACTCTCACAAGAAGCTAAAGTGCAATACAGATTGCATTGATAAAAATATACCTATTGAATCTCTTAGAAGTCTCTGTCACCTCAGCTATGAAAAAAACTTACCTGTAAGTGTAACTGCAACTTAATGCTTAAAGTTTACAGAGAGAAAAGACAGGGAGAGAAAAGACAGATGCGGGGAGAGAAAGGATGGGGAGAGAAAAGACAAAGAAAAGACAAGACGGGAGAGAAAAGACCAACGGGGAGAGAAAAAAGAGAGAGAGAGAGAGGAAAAAAAAAAAAAAAAAAAAAAAAAAAAAAAAAAAAAAAGGGAGAGAAAAGACGGGGGGCCAAAGGCGGGAAGAAAAAAGACGGGGCGAGAAAAGATGGAACGAAAAGACGAGGAAAGAAACGGCGGACGGGGGGAGGAAAGACGGACGGGGAGAGAAACGACAGAGGGCTAAAGGACAGGCAGAGTAAAGACGAGAAAAGACGGGGAGGGTAAAGACGGGGCGGGAAAAGATGAGGGTCGAAACGACGGGGAGAGAAACAACGGGGGATGAAAAGACGGACGCCGACAAGACGGACGGGGAGAGAAAAGACGGGGAGAGAAAAGACGGACGGGGGGACAAAAGACAGACGGGGGCGAACAGACGGGGAGAGAAAAGACGGGCGGAGAAAAGATGGGCGCGGGGAGAAAATACGGGGGGCAAAAAGACGGACGAGGGGGGCAAAAAGACGGACAGAGGGAGAGAAGACGGACGGGGGGGAGAAAAGACGGGAAAACACAGACGGGGAGAGAAAAGTCCGGGGGTGGGGGGAAACCCGGGGAGGGAAAGACGGGGCGAGCAGAGACGGGGGGAAGAAAAGACCGGGGGGAGAAAGGAAGAAAAAAGAAGAACCACCAAAAAAAGAAGAAAAAAACAAAAAAAACACCACACCATCCACAACAACCACAAAAACCCAATGCCAGTCGTGTAGATCTGAAAAGCCTCTGTTAAGTACACAGCAATCGTGGTACAGACCAGAAAGTGAGAAATGTAAAATCAGAACCTTTCTCTGGGGTAAATGTTGCCTTAGATAGGACTTCTGGAAAGTAGTATAGTAATATTAATCTAGTCAAGAGACAAGCATTGTTTTTGTGGTTTGCTTTCCAAACTGCATTAATGCGGGTAAATTTGGGCACTGATGGTCACGAGAATCTTAAAAATCCCCAAGTAAATGAAACCACCAAAACCCATACGTAAACATCTGAGCTTCCTTTGTAGTTTTGCGTGTTAATAGCTCAGAGAACAAGCTGGAATAAAGCTACAAATGTTATAAATGTGCTGCCCGATTACCCAATAATAAAAGCCAAACAAAATTTAAAAGCAGCAGCCATTTTAATTAAGCAGCTTGATTATACAAAATTGAATACAATTAAACAATGAATACTAGTAAACAATAAATTGGTTCGGTTAATAATGCATAAGCAAAAATATAAACCGCGGGGTACGGAGTAGGACCTTGGGATCCCGCCTCCCGTACAAACGAGATAACCTCGCGCTGGCCCCTTCATAGCGTGAGTTTAATGTGTGCCACCACCCCTCTCCACCTATTCTCGATTCGTAAGTTTTGCATCACTTGTTTGCATCATCACCTTTACTACGCATGCTTCATCATCTCCTTTAGGGGGTCATACCACCTTTTGGGGGTCTTTTGATGAAGGCTCATCCTCTTCATCACGTGTCCTTTGAATAACCTTTCTTGTTGCCCATGCATATTAAGCTACCCCTCTAGTTACACATGCGTATTAAGCTTGTATTATATTAGCAAATACCAAGTTTGAACATTTCGGCAATAAATCTCTTTTAATTAACAGTTTCTTTGGAGTCTCCCCAACTTTCCCATTTCAGAGACAAATTTAGCTAGTCTTATCTGAGTTTCTTCCTGTATTTCATGAACATCTGCAGGAGAAGGGGGGGACCGCCTCCCTCTCCTCTTTGGCACTACTGGTTACTACTTGCTACTACTTTGTTATTTTAGAGTATTGATTACTGTTTCAATTTTATCAGCACGAATCATACCTATTTACCACACAAATTACTCAGGCATAAGGGAAAAATAAATTTTAAAAAGCACCAACATAGGTGCAATCCACATATTATAAGAGAGACTTATTTCCCAGTTTGAAAAAAAAGTATTTTATATTATCATTCTTATCTGGGTGGGGAGCTATTTTCATTGATTTTCTTTGGTTTGGGTTTTCTTTAATTAAAAAAATTTAAAAAAAAACCAAACCAAACCAAACCAAAACAGTGGGATGATAAAGGATGTCAGAACAGCACATTAATTTCTCCTTCATGATCTTTGGGGCCCTGCTTCCCCATGGCCTAAGGCTGGTGAGGTGCATGGCCAGTCTTGCACAAGCACCCAGGTTCAGAGGGCTTCTCTTGCTTTATGACTGTTATTTGACTACAATGGCAATTGCCTATCAACCTATTACAACAAACTGCCTACCCTGGGAAACACATACCTGACTTTCACCTAACAATTACCTATTTTACCAAAAATTCCTGTAGATAATGTCTTGGTCTATGCTTCAATTCTATGTCTTCCTCTGAATCCAACTGTCCTTTACCTGGTTCAGAATACAGCCTCTGGGGTTTTTTTCCTTACTGCATCATTTCTTGAAAGAGAACACCTAAAGCAAGAGGCTTAAGAAATAAAACTGAATAGTTTTCCTGCTACTGACCAATTGCTACATACATTCATATCTGATTAGGATCAAAATTATTTTCTTATATGTTCTGTCATTCAAAGACCCCCAAAGTACATTACGAGGTTCAAAGCCATGTTATGTCATGAGCTAATTTCATGTGTTGCTAACATGAGGCTGCTTATCAAGGACTCCTAGGGCATCTCTCTTGAGTTTGGCAGAGATGCAAAACACAGTTGTAAAGGAATCAGTGTGGGTGAAAATTCCTAATGCAGTTTTATAAAAGCAAAATCTGGTAAAGAGAAGAAAAATTAAGCCTCTTTACTGTTAACGCTGCTTATTTTATTAAGTAGAAAGTGAGAAGAATAAGAATTGCAGATAAAATTTTAAAACAGAGCACTTTCAAGAATGTGAAAGTACTTACTTTTGAATAACTTTTAGAAACTGTGTTATGGTAGCTAACTCATCTTCTGTATAAAAGCTGTTCAGTTCAAGATGAGGGAGTGAATGCAGAAGATTCCAGAAATATGGTTGCTTGTACAGATTTTCTGCTCTAGAAATAATTTTCTCTGCTTCATTCAAATCCATCTTTAGGTGGAAAAAAAATAAAAATTACATGCAACGCTTCCAATAACAGAAGAAAAAATAAAAAAAATAAAAAAAAAGGCAGGTGCCTGTTATTTCCGTGACCCTCTTGAATTTTAAACTACTCAAAATATTTTTCCAAAGTGGAAATATACCTATAGATTTGGTAATATACCACATTATTTTGGTGGTATTTTGAACTCATGGAAGCTTTATTTCTGGTATGTCTCTCTGCTCTGATGGAGAAAATGGAGCTGGAAGTAAAGCTAAGGCATCTCTTTCTGCTCAGAAGTTTAACCAAGGGAAGGATTATCTTTGGGGTCTCCAGCACAAGAAACTCTTAAGCCCCACAATGAATTTCTAAGTCTAGGGTATAAAGATCAGGGGACTGTCAAGGCCTTGCTGTGGGCTTTGCAGCTCTTTGCAGGGCTTGTGGGGGTCTCAGATAAAAATTTACAAGGATGGCTCTTTAAAGATGAAGTGCCTGGGACAAAATAACTTCTTTCATAGGACTACACAATATGCTGCCTGTGCAAAACAGGATTTATCACACTTTCTTATTATGCAGTGTTTGCTACTCTAAATTAATGACTCACTAGGGTTTTTTGCATAATGGTGACATGAGCATGGCTTATACAAAAAGACTTGCACAAAAATTTGTGCAAACAAGTTCTGTTTCTAATAATGATAATCTACTGTCAACTTAATATTTTCTTAATGTTGAGAAATGCATTCTTTCTATTCTATATTCCATTCCAGAAATTAAATTTCATATTGATATGGCTTCTTTCAATCAATGATCTTATGAGCAATTAAAAAATGTTATTATAAAAATGCCATGTAATTTCAAGTTATAGACTGGAAATCCAGCTTTATGAAGTAGCAGTAACAATCACTCAAATATGGAAAAAAATACATCTGATGGATGCACTTGTAAATTGCTCCTAATAAACAAATACCCTTCAAACAGTTGTGAATTTTAGCTACTAACAACCTAGACTGGTTTAAATAAGTAATCTAGAAACCATTAAACACCTATTAAGTTTACGAGACATCATTTTTTCCTTCAAGCACTTTTTTTAATAGTTTACTTAAACTTGACAGGATACAAATTTCTAACCTTTCTTATAATAAAGATGTCTCAAATCCCAGAACTGTAATCTAGAAATAGACTGTAAAAATACTTACAGTAAGAAATGTGGTGATGTTATGGAGCCCTGTAAAATTAAATATTTTCCTTTAAAGAGAAGCATTATTAACTTTAGGAGAACCAATATTATAAGCAAGAGCAAGCAGTGCACTAAGGATGTTTCTAGAAAAGTAAAAGCACATGAAGCAACTAATATCCCAAAGATAATGGTCCATTTGATTTTCTGTGCTTCCCAATACTTTTACTTAATCACAAAAACTATTTAAAAGACAGTTGCTTACTGTTCAATTTTTCAGTCAGGCAAAATCATCATATCAACACTAGATGAACGTCCTGGCTACCAGATGTCCAGGCATGAAAACTACGATTTCACTTGAATCTTTCTGCTTGAAAACTCAGCCAGAGACACAGGGTAGTGGGAGGTCTTCAATGTCCCCCTGTTACAGCAACAAGGCTGGAACAGGAGTCTCAGACCCTGCTATTTCCAGTCTCACTCTTTCTGCGCAAGACTGAAGGTCACCTAACATCACCAGGTGTGTGCTACTGTTGTTTTCCCTCCCTATACTCTTAAGTACTCTTAAGAAAAATATGAGGAGAGAAAGTTAAATCCACATAAACTACTTTTGAATGCATGATAGACCAAGTAACCTTGTACTCTGACTATAATCCTTATCTTTTAAGCTTTCCTGTCAGTGTTTTCATAACTCTCAAGTATACAAGGGCACAGTTCTAGAAAGCAAAATTTTTTTCTGATAGTTTTGATGGCCACAGTGTTAGTAATCATAAAAGTGGCCTTTTTTAGATCAGCTACCATTTCAGTTGCCTATTCTTATTTTTAAGATCAAACTATTCTTTTGTTTGATGGCTATCACTAACCAATAGGTAAAGAAATTAATTTTTAGAAAGATCACAGCTTACCTGAGAGCCTTGAGTTTTCTTCCCATAGCTTTTCTAAGGCCACGGCTTTCTCTGTAGTATCAATAAGTTCCTTTGCAAGATCTTCTATCTCTTCCATGAAGTGTAGATCAAGTCCAGGGGCTCTCTCTGGACCACTTTGGGGGCTTGCACTATTTTTTGACAGGAAAAAAGGGACAAGTAAGGTAACACACTGAAATCAAGTAACTGAAAAATTTGTATATACTCACAGCAGTATTCTGATTATACTTTGGTGATACAATTATGTATTTCTATAATTTCTATTTAGTTCAATTCATTAGCATGCAAGTTGCAGCACTGAGTCTCAAAACCTCAGGAAAGTGGTCAATGAAAAATTGCTGAGGTCACCCATGCCAATTCTGGCAGCAGCCAAGAACAGACACATCCAAAATGTCTTTAAAGTTTCTGAATGCACTCAGCTCTTCTCCCCTGGATTATCATGTGTCCTGGTGGCAGTTCTTTGATCAAAAAGTTCAAGCTTTTCTATTGCAGCTAAGGTGACAGTTTGTTTTTTTCAAATACATGCAGAAACATATAAAAAGAGTATTATATCCTTACCTTTTCCTGATTTTAGGTTGCAGACATACTTCTAATAAATGTTATCTCTCTTATCTCTATCACATTGCTATCTGGTGACTACTCAATAGCACAATTTTCTAACAATACTTTTAAATTAAACCAGAAGTTGGAGTCGTTTAAACGCCTCTTTACAGGACAAAATTACTTAGACCCTTGTAAAACACCATAAACAAGGGAATAATTATATTTAGCATGTTACTAGGCAATTAAATTCTGTTTTATCTTACAGGCAATTCAAATTACCTTAAGAGCTACATCCTGTCTAGCAAAAACATTGCTATTTTGCATTTAAAACACAATTAGCTGTCACAGAATCAAAGAATGGGTCAAGCTGGAATGGACCACAGTGGATCATCTGGTCCAGCCTCCCTGCTCAAGCAGGGTCACCCTAGAGCACAGGGCAGAGGATTGTGTCCAGATGCTTCTTGAGTATCTCCAGTGAGGGAGGCTCCACAACTTCTCTGGGCAACATGTTCCAGTGTGTGCACCCACACAGTAAAGGAGTTCTTCCTCATATTCAGGTGCTACTTTATGTGTATCAGTTCTGCCCATTGCCACTTGTCCTATCCCACTTACAAAAATATAATAAAGAGTTACATTGCTTTCCCATTGAGCTTATATGCCAATAGTTGCTTTCAGCCCAGTTTTTACTTATTGAAAGAAAAGCATAATAAGATCAATTCACAAACCAAAGAAAGCTATCAGCCACCACTTTCTCATTATTTCTCTTTCCCTCCCTCCCCCCCCATTTGTTCAGACATCCACAGAGGTGTTTGCAACTTTAGATTAAGGGAAACAAAGAAAATTTAATCTTAAAACAATCAAGTTATTAATTGTTTCAGTACAGCTAATTTTGATCCCTATTTGCCCAACAGCAGGATTTTGGAAAAGTCTTTCACTATCCTCAAACTTTAGTGGGATAAAGACAGAACAATTCCTCAACATGTATTTTTCCTTTTTAAACGGAGTTTTAAAAAGCAACTCTCTGTTCTTCAGAAGGTGGGTTTTAGGGTGATTAGAAGTTGCACTTTAGCTATTGTCTTTGAAAACTACCACATAAATTCCAATATTACTGAAACTCTCACTTCCCAAAATTCCGGACAGCTGAGAACTCATGTTTGACAAAGAACTGAAACACTACCTACATACTGAAATCTTCCTAGCACTCTGCTTTCTGAGTATAAACAAGAGGCCAGCACTTGACCAGAATAACAACAACCTCTTTTGGTTAAGACATAAAGCAAATCAGAACTTTAAAAAAACAAATCTCTAGCTCAGTTTCTGTGGGATTTTCCCACAGATTTTTTGTTGGGGGGAGGGAGCAGGGAGTGGTGTGGAGGAGGTGGTGGTGCTGGGCTACCTTGAGACTTGCTGAACTTCATCTTGACAACTAAACTCTCCTAACAATGTCACTTAGTAACAGGCATTTAGATAAGTGGAGCATACAGTATTCAACCCAGATTGTTTTCCCTCCAAACTAGACCCAAGCCTTGTTTCACCATCTGCAAATCTCCCTGTTTTAGAAACATAACAAACAAAAATGCTCAGGGAAAAAAGGCCACCTTACTTCTGTAGGAGCACACAGCAGGTGTTAATGTCTCCAGGGGCTGCGGGGCTGCCTGGCCTCTATGTCAGCAGCAGGGGACACAGCAGTGACACGGAAAATCAGTAACTCCATCTGCTCTGCCTCCATCACTGACTGCTGCACCTTGCAAGCTTGGGTTGATAAATAGCAGGGAAACAACAAAAAAAAACATTCTCTTGGCCTCTAATTTTATGTGCTTTAGCCATTTGTTTGATGCACAGCAGAAGCACATTAGATAACAGGTTGAATTGACACATCAGCTGCACTGTCCTATCACTGTTCCCAGGCTGGAGGACTAGGAATACAAGCTACTGCCCTGTGAGGTCCCAAAGTGCATGGGGCTGGGAAAATGAGGCTGGAAAGATGCCAGGACTAGAAACATTTGAGAAAACAGCAGACAGCACTTTGGAGAAAGAGCTCTGAAGAGAATCACAGAATCACAGGGTTGGAAAAGACCTTCAAGATCATCAAGTCCAACCCGTTCCCTGACACCTCAACTAAACCATGGCACCGAATGCCACATCCAGTCTTTCTTTAAACACATCCAGGGATGGTGACTCCATCACCTCCCTGGGCAGACCATTCCAGTACTTTATCACTCTTCCCGTGAAACCTATATTTCCTAATATCCAACCTATATTTCCATTGATGCAGCTTGAAACTGTGTCCTCTTGTTCTGTCAGTTGCTGCCTGGAGAAAGAGACCAACCCCCACCTGACTGCAACCACCCTTCAGGAAGCTGTAGAGTGATAAGGTCACCTCTGAGTCTCCTCTTCTCCAGGCTTAACAACCCCAGCTCCCTCAGTGGTTCGTCACAGGGTTTGTGTTCCAAGCCTTGGTGTTCCATCCAAGAGGGTGAAGTGAAGATAAAAACATGTTGATGGTGAAAGTGGAGAGGGAGCTGAGAAACACTGGGGGGTGTAGATATTTGGGGCATGGTAAAAGGAGCAGATCCAAGGCATTAGGCCCTTCTATTACAGAAGAGAAGGCACATGTGCAATCTGAAAGACAGATAGAAATGCCTCTTTCCTAAGCACAAGCCTCTCAGCAGTCCAAGAGCAGCTGTGTGAGCTATTAGCTTTGTGGGGATTTCCAGGTCAGCAGCCATGTCAGCTAGCTGCCATTTGTGACCCTCTTTTGCCATCATTGCCACAGACCTTCCTCTGATTATTCTTGGATCTGAGTACAGCCTGTTTTTGAAGGGGGAATGGCAACAGGCATGACATCAGTTATCAGGCTCAGTTTTATGAAACAGAATGAATTATTACAGAGGTCTTATTTGCTGAATATCTGTGTTAAGATTAAAGGACTTTATTTATTTTCAACATAGTAATAGAGGATCACATTTAGCCCCTAATAAGAGTGCTACAAGTTACTACTGATCTCTTAATTCAGTACAGGTTACACAAAATTGCAGGAAGTTGTCACCATCTTAACAGAAAGATAAGAAACTGTACTTCAAAACCAGCTGCAGAGATTGTCAAAACAAACAATTTTCAGACAATGTGCCAACAAAAGTACTTAATTGTTGCACTGTTACTCTCCTGAAGAGCCTTCAATGTGTGCTTTCTGGAGCAGAAGGTGACACTAAGTCACTTGCTTATGTGTAAAGGAAGTCCAGCAGTTCCAAGGAAATTCCTTAGCAGCAGTTACTAGGAACAACAGAGAGGGGAAGCGAGGGATAATAAAAAGGACAAAAGGAGGAAGCCAGCAATTTGTAGGAGAGGACATACATAATTAGAATTGGGGTGTTAGAAGAAGGAGTTGGGGAGTGTGTATATAAAGTTTCATTATCATCTTTGGTAGCTCTTCCTTCAACTATGCATTTCCACAAATTTCGTGAGAACAGAAATCAAACTAAAGACATATATTGGTACAGGCTTTGACTATGACAAAAAGCTGCAAAAGAGCAAAAAGTTTCTCCATCTCTTTGAGCATGTAAGAGTAATTACCATTTCCTAAAGCCATGACTCAAAAACATTAATTCTGTCCAATTTACTCAGTTATTCAGGATGACAATGAGAACATTTCAGAGTTCATCTGAGAACTCAGCTACAATGTGAAATGTAATTTAGACTGGTGATTTTCATAAGCATCTTAGCAAACTCATCTCAACCTTACCCCTGTCACCACATTAATAATTTCTTTCTAAAATTGCAAAGCCCCAGCTGGCTTCCATTCTACACTAAATCAGGGTTACAAGCCTGGAGATATCAATACCAATACACACGCTGGACAAAAACATACTGTGTGTCTCCCACAGAAAGGTCTTTCTCTTCCATGTTGATACAATTTTAACCTTCCTAAAATGTATTGGACCAAAATATATAAAAGAACTAAAAAAATACATTCTTCTTAATTTGCTCTAAAATGAAGAAAACCCATGTTTAAATTTCCTTTTCTCCCCAACTCTCTGGCAATCTATAAGCAACATCACAAAAACTGCTTCTGTTTCTGTTTTCCAGCTACACATCCTGTGACTGCAAAAGCTGGCCCAGACCACAGAGTTAATATTGCAATAAGTTGATGCAGCCATAAGCTATCTTGAAGAACTGTTTCTCATTTGAACATATACCTCATTTAAAAAAAAATCTAACCCTTTAAGTGATTCTTACACAAAGACTTTTGCTGATGCTTAGACCTCCCTTGATTTTGTTCTTCCACACTTGCTGTTGTATGTGAGTTCTTCTGATGCTCCTTCACTGGAGAACCCAGGCTAGGTATTGATAAAACAAAAAGTTTAGAAGCAAAAAGTAGGAAGAAAGGGGCTGGCATGAGCAGACCTGCTCCAGATGGGTGTGAAGCTGGGAGCTGAGGCAACCCTGGAAGAGTCCATGGCATCACCAATAGGACACTGTCCCCCAGGACCCCAGCCTGCAGGCAGACACAGGGCTGTGTTAAGGCTCCAGAGACAGCCCCAACAAGGCAGCGTGAGCCCAGGAGCCCAGTCAGGTGCAAAAGTAGACAGAGCTACCACATGGGTATGGGTAGCCCATCCAGCAGAAGTGCCAGAGACAGGTCTGGGCTTCTACCACATCTACTGGGTGAGGTTGCTCAGGCTGCTACTACTTGTAGCTAAATAAAGAGAACTAAACTGATGTGCTTAGAAATAACCTTTTAGAGTATTGCTTTAATGATATTTGTGGTTCTAAGTCTGAGAATAGCTTAATTTTCTTCTAGGTATTGAGAAGTCCAACTAACATAGATCGAGGAGTTTGGACTGCAAGGGCAGATCCCACCATGTTCTGCAAGATTTGCCAGGGAATCCAGAGAACTGAGGAATCATGATGTTTCCATGCATGTGCATGAAAATATGTGGGTGTAAGGCCATAGGACCCCTGGGCTGTGTGGTTTTTATCCTGTTTGCATTCTCTCAATTTTACACTGTGCTCCACTAAGATGAGGTGGGGAGTGGAACATTCTGGAAAGAGCAGGGAAAAATGTCCTTTGCCATGGGAGCTCCTGAATACTTCCTTGTTCCTCTGCTCTGAGATACCAGTGGGTGTACCAGGCTAGGGAATCATATCAGTGAGCTGCCAGCCAGCAGCTTTTGCAGTAGCTGAGAAGCGAGGAGCAAAGCCACAGAGCTCTTGCAACTGGATGCTTTCCGAGGCATCAGAAGAGGTGGCAGATCTTGCTGCAAATCAAAGTTAATATGGCTGTAGGCTTCATCTGGCTCATCATCTTACCATATCACAGGCTGTTGCCTGAAGGGACAGGGACACATTTGTGAGGGCATGGCCTGCACCAGGATAACTTCACCCTGGGCTCAGACCCCTTATGGTGGGGGCTGCTCACTGACAAATAGTTATTGGTGGTTTATGGATTCCATGGAGGTTCCAAGAGTAGTCCTAGAACTACTTCCTCCCAAAGACAGCTACTGCATTTCAAACTGATAGCACCAAAGTGGTGCATACTGTGAAAACAAATGGTCAAGTGTCCATGCAAACTATGCAGTCTCTGACTCACCCTTAATAAACACAACATTATTGACATAAAAAAATGTTCCTTTATCAGACTTCTGGTTTGATATAAATCGTTAAAGAAAGATAATTGCTATTACTGTTCCTATGCCACCTCATCTCTCCAAAGCAACAGGGACTGGATTCAGTTATGTTTGACTGATCAAACTGACATTCTATATTCCTAAGGCTGTTGGCAGCCAGCATAAGTCAGAGCAGCCCTGAAGTTGATTTAATTTATACTGATGGACCTGGTGGAACAGACTGACCTCAGAATGAACTTCATCCTACCTTTTTAGCATTTTTCCTTACCTAGGCTATATGCTACTCAATGCAGCCTATTGAGTAAATAAATATGGATACATGCATGCATTTTATTTTTCAGTTGAATAATTGAAAGCTACTGAGTAACTTCCCCAATTCTTAAGTAGGTCTAAGACTGCCTCCAGGAAATTCTTTCCTGATTTTGTTTTGAGCTGGAATATAATTTGGGCAGTTCAGTCAAAACAGTGTGAATAATCATGCAGAGCAGTCAATACAGTTCATAGTTTCTAGAGATTTAACATATTTAGATGGCATCTGAACTAGTGATGTAAATAAAGCTATACTTTTAGGGAACAATTTTTTAAAAGACCAATGGTTACTGTAACTGTGGAACCCAGTATTTCTACTGGAAGTAAGAGGCTACAGGCTTTGAACTGAGTTTGAAAGACCACAGCAGAGGGGCTTGCCACCTTTGGTTTTCCTGAACTTGTCTTATTTTTGTTGACTTGGGTTAGCTTTACCTTTTTTTAATTTTCCTGGCCAGACAACTCTGGCTATTTCTTGTATTTTCACTTGTCATTGTATAACACCATCATAGTTTTATACAGAAAAAATAGCAAGTGACCATTCAGTGCAGAATGAGGTATTTATGATTAACAAAGCAGTGCAGAAGAACACAGACCCAGTATAATAGCAGAGGTCTTGAGAGGTGGAGATCAACTGTACTGGAGTATGTGGGATGATAAGAGGTGGGGCACAGACTGGCACTGAGCACCCCACATCTATAAACAAGTCACCAGTGTTCAGTTAAAATTCAGAGCTATAGCTGGACAAAGCTAATTTCTAAGTATCAATAAAAATAATAGATGGCTGACGTATGTGAAAGATACCACATACATTCAGGTGTACCACATAAATTTGAATGTATCCCAGAAATACAGGCCAATGGAAACAAGCAAAGTATAAAAGCACACTAGCAAACATAAGTGACCCCAAGTGCACCCTCAAGTGAAAAAGAAGCCATCAGTACCCCATTCCTCCAGGTGAAGTACTGAATATCATGACTTGCCATAACAACCCCATCACCTCCCATCTGCAGCGGTTGACATGACCCAGAGCAGCAGTGGAAAGGTGAGCATAACCCCAGAGAAAGGACTAGAAACTCAATGCTCATGTAACAATTTTAACTGTATTAGTGGGAGGAGGAGGCAGAGGAGAATTTTAATACAGGTATTTTTGCTTGTGAGTATCTTGACCAATAGTGGCTTCAATTGTTAAGATTTCAGTTCTAGTAACAAGTTCTAGCGTTATGTAGAACATGTATGTCCATAAACAAGGTTTATATTGTATGGTCTTATGTTCGATCAGCATTTCTCTACATGTCCAAATAACTGAAGCAGCTCATCTAGATCAATAGGTAAGTATTATGGCCTGGTACTGTGGGACTGAAGCTTTCCAACTTGCTGTATGCTGAATTTTTTGCTATCTATAAACCTCTACAATAATAAACCATAAATATTTGATGGTCTGACACACCTGGCTCAGCCCTCTAAGATATTTTGGTAGATATTATCAGTTTTCTAGGAATAAAGATACAGATATAAATCTATATATTCTGGTTAGCTCACCCTAATCTGACTTTATCATTATATATTTTGAAAGGCTGTTTATGACTATACCCTTCAGCCACTTTGCATAAGTGTATCTTTGTATCTCAAGCATTTTTGGAGTAGATGAAATGACTTAATTTCTTAGAGAAAAAATCCAAATTCAAATCAATCTTCTTTCTTTCTCAATTTTAGGATCCTGTGACAAGGACTTCTTATAGGTAACTTCTTCCAAGTTCCTTCTCATTAGAGAACTTCTGCTATTCCTTATTGGCTCTTTGTGGGTCTTACATGAAAGTTATTGTTGTTTTGCTTTTCTGGGTTCACTTCTCCCACCATGTATGCTCCCAAATTATTCAAAGTTTAAATCCACATATAATTTTGTTTCTAAGCTTCACTCTCTAGTGAAGGATAAAAGTATGCTCTCACATGGTAGCTGCAAAAGGGAAAGAATATAAGGTACCTCTACAATTTTACCCCCAAAGTGTGTTCAGTGTCAAAAACCAGCATGAAATGTCCAAGAAATGCAAACAAAAATTAGCAAGAGGTATGACTAAGACCTTACATCCTTTGCAATCATAAGAACACCAAAGGAAAATTTCAGCACAGAATAACAATGTTCCTATTTTTCCTGTCTACAAGGCAGTAAGAACCTTTGCTGCAAAAGAAGATGCACTGTGATGGTGACAGCTCTGTCAAATTCATGTAACTCACCTGAAGCGGCTGTGTCTCTGCGTTGTGTAACTGGTGTTCCTGCATCTTGAGCCAACATTACAGAAGAGGGTCCGCATGAAAGGGTAAAGGCCCCGACTTGGCAAATCACGAGCTTCTAAGTAACCTGAAACCAAGCAGCAGCAGCAGCAGCAGTAAGATGAGTAACATTGCATTTGCAAACTGTACCTTGTGTCCCCTTAGGTCCTAAAAGGCCCCTTTGTCACCTGCAAGCAACGAAATTGTATCAATGTCAGGTGTCTCATTTAAGCAAAACTCAGTCATCACAAAAAATGAGTAACCTCTCTGTCAGATTGTGACAAACTACATGTGACATTGGAGAGCAATCTTTGAAAAGCTGATTTTCCTGGTAGTAAGGTTATTGCACTGTCATGTGGTTGCTAGCCTCTCTGCCCACAAGCATGTGACCTGGATTGGAATATAGACCTCTGCAAAAAGTGGTATTTCCTCTTTTCTCACCTTTTAAAAAGTGAAGGAACTTGTATTCAGCAATATCTGAACATGCATCAATCAAGACTGTCTAAACAGCCACTTTTCCATAGCTCTGGAATTATCCATATCTGTCCATAAAGTAAATGTATATAGTGCAGGCTAGATTCTCTCCAGATATTTCACTCTACAGATCTAGAATTGTTTTACCAAACTGATTTTTAATGTAGCTAAAACTGGTTTATCCTTTTTTTACTGGCATTGGTGAGTAACAAAATAATAAACAGAATAGATTATAATAAATTTATAATAAATCTATCCAAATAGAATATAATAAATCATAAATAATACTTTTCTAAATGAACTTATATTTTGACAAGATAGAAGCAAAAATAGCTTTATAAGGTGGAGGGAGTCATAACAACTTTTGAAGTGTTAAAGGAAATGGAAGAATTTAACAAAATACTAATTCTCAACCCCAGGAAGTGGGTAGGGGTAAGGTTCATCTTGTCTAATTGCAAATATCCACCTCTAAGGCAGTAATCTAAACTGCATTACTCAATAGAAAGCAATAAATACAACTAAACCCCAAATAATCTCTCTTACTCCAAAGTTGATGTTTAAAACTTGTCTTACCAATCAGATCTTAAATTTTGTATCTCTTTCCCACCTAAACTCAGCTTCCTCGGACCCATAGCTGGACAAGATTGAATCCCACTGTAGGACTCTTTCCATTGTCTCCACTACATTTAAGTCCCCCCTTCTAGGATGTCTTTAGTGTTTGCTAAATACTTCTACAAGAAGAAACAACCAAAATAGGACACAGGTGAAACAAAACATACAGTTTTCCTTGTATTTTGGGGGCTCCTGGAAGCGGATGGCAGCTAGAATCAAGAAAAGTACACATGGCCACAGTATTTCAGTGAGAGAGAGGACCTGAAAAAGGAAATCAGAACATCATCAGTCTATGGAACACAGAGTTTGGGAACAAATCATTAAAATTCATATGTCTTTTAATTTAAAATAAAAACATTAAAATCCTCTCCACTTAAAAGTAGGAAAAAATAAGATCATTAAAGCAAGTCAGTAACTGACACTTATATTTGAAATCCTTATAGCTTTGTGAAATAAACTTCTTTCAGAACAGAAGTTTTCATTTCAATTTATAGTATTTGTAGATACTTTCCTCAGGTCAAGACAGAGACTCTGGAAAGGTGATGACAGTGACCTTCAACTTTCCCATACTTGAGCCTCCTAAGAAGTCAGCAGTATTCTGCACTTTGCTGCAGTTCCTCATGCTCCCCTCATCCCTTCCTGGGGACATACCTCCTTGTCCTTCCCAGGCTCCATTGCACAGCTGCTGCCATTGCACCCTTTCTGTCACCTGCACTCAAATGCTCTGCAAAAGCCACCTTCATCATCTCCAGGAGGGAAGACCAAGTGAGACCAAGCTAACAGGCCTGAGGCTGCCCACAGCCACACATCTCTTATCCCAGTGTTCCCATTTCTAGGGCCACAATGACAAGGCACATGTGCCACGGGACTCAGATTTTGAGTGTGTCTTTTCTGAGCAGATTGCACATACACAGTGCACGTTCACACCTCTGCAGAGAGGGCACAAACTCCCAAATGGGTTGGGAGGAAGGAAAAAAAACCACAAAAGCAATTGCAACAGTTTTCAACAGCAGAAAGGAAGAAACTGCCACTGAGATAAGTTTCAAAAGATTTCTCAATTCACTGATAACAGCATTAGGAAAGTGTGAATAGGGACAGAAACCGCTGTAGAAATGACAGCCACGCTGAAGATCTGCCATTCGAGGCCGTTAACTTCTCTGGAGCATACAGGGGATTTTATTTCTAAACTGTCAGAGTTGAACCACATCCCATCATGGAAGTGATTCCTCAACTTGGGCATGACAGAAAAATGCCTAAGAACCATAACATAATGCTTAGGAACAAAATCCAGTGGCAGAGTCTTCCTTGTTGAGAAGGACATCTGTGCTGAACAGGAGACAAGGAACTAGGGTTTCCTGAAATTTAGAGAAATTGCCATTTATCTAAATTGATCACACTCAAAACAATACAGGAGCCAACCTAATAAAAGTGAGGATGGTGCTTTCAATCTTTTAGGAATTAGCAAGGGCTGGGTGCTCCCCAGGGTGCAGGGATCTGTGTGTAACAGTGCCACCCAGCAGGGCAGGGGACCCATCCCAGGGACCCCAAAAGGGGAGCAGGGCTGCCCTGCTATCAGAGCCAGCCTCAACCAGGAGTCCAGCTCCTCAGTCAATGTCACAGGAGGTCAAGCCAAACAGTGGCCAAGCACAAGGGCTGAGCTGGAGAGCAGTATGCCAGGCAGGAGCAGAGGGCACAGAAGCCCCTTTTCAGCTGGGCCTTGAGCCCCAGTGAGGCTGCTCAGAGCCATTAAACTTAGCAGAGGCCCAGAACCCTGACAACATCCTCCCCTCCTTGGTATATTCATCTCCATTCCTTCTGTCTGGGGTCAGAGGGAGCACCTTGCTGTGGAGCAGAGGCACTGCTGCAGAGTATCCGTGGGCTCTCTGTGGGGAATGGAGCCAGCTGCATTCAGCTGAGGGAAGGGGCACTGCAGAAGGGATGTGGAAGGGGAAGTTACCAGGCTGCCCAGGCGGGGCTGGAAAGGGTCCAGCTGCCCCTGGGGCCACACACCACTGCCCTGACAGCCTGCAGTCAGTGGCTGGGGGAAGGTCCCACGAGAAGTTTGGGTGAGCGGTGGGAGACCAGAGCTGGATGGGTTTATAGGGGAAGGCCCCGGACAGCCACAGGCTGGGCTCCCTGGTGCCACCTCAGGGCTCAGCTGGCAGCCAGGGCACAGCACCAGCCAGCTGCTCCTGAAGGGCAGGGAGGCAGGCAGGGAGCCAGGGCAGCAGGGCCCTGGTCAGGAAGGGCCTGCCCGGCAGTGCCCCGGCTCCCAGGGAACCGGCTCTGCTGGGAGCCTGGATCTCCAGGTGAGCCAGGCCTGAGGCTGAGGCAGGAGATCAGCCAGCAGTGAGGGTCAAACACAGCCCCAGCATCTCTGGCATAGTCCTTGGGAGGAGGGTACAGCTTGGATAGGGACTGCTGCTCCTGCTGACAGGAATTTGGGATAGGAACTGAGAAGGGAGCTGCAGAGGAAACAACAGGCTGGGGGACTCAATGAACCACCAGCATGCTGCAGACATTAAGCATGCAAAACTCATCTTCATAAGTAAGTTATTTGCTGTAAACATGGGAAAGTAATGCTGCTGGATAAGGCTTACTTGTGTTCAAATAGGAAAAGTGCCCAGAGAAAGTCCAAAGAAAGGGTATTTGTGAGGTTGCAGGATTGTAGTCCTTGCAACTGCTTTGCCCAGGCACTGAGGGGAACTGGAGCCTGAGAGCTCATGACATTCTGGGGGGAGATACACCTGGGAGGAATGGTGAGTTTCAGTAACAAAGATTTAGGACCCAGCTGATTTTAATTCCAGTTGTTCTCTAAATTAGGGCATCAGAATTTGGGAATCATATTTTATCCTTTACCTAGCTACAAATTTGGAAGGCAATAAGCATTATTTAACTGATAGTTAAGAAATGCAGCAATGGAAAACTAAAGTAGCATATTTGCCTGGTAGTGTGTGTCTCCTGAGCTTCTAGAATGCGTAGTTCTGAAGTAAAAGCTTCTGAAAACAGAAATGAGAATGTGTCTTTGGCACAACTGCAATTTCAAACTCCAACAAGTCAAAACATACAAAAGAACTTGTCCTGCCTTTGAGTCATGTTGATAGAAGGTGCTGATGCCAATCTGAATTTCAGTCAAAAGACCTGTTCCTTACAGAACTCTTACATCTGTCACAGCCCCTTCACCCTTCACTCTGTAATATGGACTAATGCCACATGGCACTCATGACGCTTTGCTGGTTCAATAGCCCTCGCTTGTCTTCCAGCCCTAACTGCTGATAAACAACCATGAGGAGAAAATTGTCTTATACAGACAGATCTACACGATATGGAACAGAGCTGAAGCACATCAGATCTTTCAGCAGGTGCCTCTCTCTTCAGATTCACAGGGGTCTGACCACCTCTGCATAGGTGGATGATCCACCTGGTTTTCTCCTCCAGGAACTGCAGATGGAGCACGTTCACAGCTCGTTGTTTGCACAACAGCACACAAGAAGGTTTTGCAATTTCCCCGGGGCAGCTTCTGCCTCTCAACAGTCAGAATGAACTTTGCTTTCGATCACCATTGTAATTCCTGGCTTGGAGAAGTCTGCATCTCACTGAGGTCTCCTTTCAGGAAATCTACCAATTAGACAAACTTAAAACTTACATTAATTAAGATTTTTTTTCCTTCAGAAAAAAAATATAGGAGGGAACACTACACAGAACAAGAGGAAAAATAGATCCACATGCAGGAAAACAGGAAATACAGAGAAGCCACTTGATGCACACCGATTGAACATACAGAATTGCTCAGGTGTGGAGAAGAATATGACCAACTGCATCCTTCCCCCCAAAGTATATTTTATATTAGAAAACATCACTTTCATTAATGTGGGGAAGAAAATCCTCTCTAAATCACAATTTTATTGAGGCTAAATATTTCTGAAACTGAAAGCTGTGTGTTTATTTAATTGAAATAATCCTGTCCAAAGCAGCCAACATGCTTCACTGCAAATCCCCAGATCATTAGAGAGAAGTGAAATCAGTGTGAAACTATTAATTGAAGTGACATTTTTTCCCCACAAAAATGTTCTTTCACTTGAGAAAATGCACTTCCTTCTATCCTAAAAAATCATTTCAATCACAGTAAAGGTGAAAGACATATCTAATTTTCATCATTTTAATTTTGACTTCTGTTGAAGTAGCTGCCACATTATTTTGCATATTTGGAATTTTAAAGGTTTAATTAGCCTTTGGAGAGCAGATAAGAAATGAAATTTAGAAGTTTATACAATTTTAATGCACAATACATTCCCTGTATCTAGACTTTGATCACAGTCATGCAAGCTTTCTTACGTTACCTATAAGCACCTGTAATGTGAAGAAAATTGATTTTCTCCCTTGCCACTGCTTACCAGTACTGCTAGTATCTAATCTTAATTAAAAGATAAGCAGTGGCTCTTCAAAACTTTTATGAGATTTGTCTCATTTTCAAATTAGGGAGCATTGCTATATTCAGCCATTTTAGAACTAAAAAAAACACACTGTTCTCTACTTGTGTTTTCAACAATTAGGTAACAAAAGGCAAAACAAGGACCATTTGCAGCCAGCCTGTCCTTACCAATCTCCAGTGAAAAGGGAAAATCAATATACGCAGTCTTTCCAACAGATACTAAAAAATTCAAAATATTCCTTTTTTAATCATTTCCAAACACTCACCGGTTGCCTCACACGGCAGAGCCAATTTTTCCAAAACAGAGCCTTGAATTGGTGTACAGCGTGCCCCATATCTTCTTTTCTCTCCTTCATCCACTTGCAGAGTGGCTTCTTAGGGACTTTCTAACTCAGAATCATCTCACCAAGCAGTCCAGACGTATTATTCAGAAGCTGATTAATTCCAGCACTAGTGAATAGTGCAAGAGATTTGCCTGCTTCCTGAGAAAAGATGAGATTATGTTTCTGCCTCTTGTTTTGCTTTCGTTGAGGAATCTCATCTTTCTGTTTTTCTCCTCAGTGCAATGAACAGTAAGGGGATGGGTTTATAGAAATGCCTTCAGGCTGCTTTACTCCACAGCATACATTCTGCACTTGTTTCTACTTTTCTGGAATAAAAATGGATTCAAGAAATGAGGGTGGGGGGAGAATATGTAACACGCATTTGTCTTTTTCCAAAGTTTTGTGACTTTTTGTCTCTTTAGTGTTTGTCTGTTTGTTTGCAGATGTTTATATTTTTGAAAGAAAAATAATAGTAGGAAAATAAATAGGAAAATAACTCTGTTTCACCACATAGCCCTAAAAATGCCACTATGCTTCTAGAACATCCTCACAAGTATACATCTAGCACTGCAGTGGCCCCAATGCATCATCATATGCCTGTTGAATTTTCTCTTGTGGAGGGTGTATGTTTGACATTTCATTCTCCTTTACCTGCATAGAGGGAGAATATTCCAACAATAGAAAACTCTGTTAATTAATAGCCACATGCTGCCTGGGATGAATATCAGTCTTACAGCAGCAGTTCCTTCAGCAAAGAGGTGGGAGAGCAACTCCTTCCACAGAAGGACAGCATGTGCAGACCTGTAGCAGCAGAGCCAGTGGGAGATCCAGCAGGAATCTGGTGGTGCAGAGGATGACCACTCTACCCACCAGGAATGACACTGTGAGCAGAGGAGTAAACTTTCTGATTTTTTTTGTTCTACACAAATGAATTGCCTAATAATTTGATCCCCAAAAGCTCTCTCTATGGTCAATAGAGACACACAATACAGCCATTATATAAGGTAACTCAAACCACCTAGAATCATGATTCACACACACACACACACACATATAGGACAGCATGATGCCTGAACAAATATTCTTTATTTCTCATTATTGCTGAGTAAATTGCATCATTGCACTTTCTACAAATGTATTCCCATTGAATGACGGACACATCCGAACACTCGCAGCTATTTTTCCCCATTAAGAGTAAAATCTCCCAAAATACAAAAACTTTTTGGATACAGAAGTCATACAGAAGTGGAATCCATCTTCCATTAGATTTAAGCCAAGGCAGCAATTTATAAAGTCAGTAAGTCTGCTACTTCTGCAATGAACAGCTAACTGCACATCTGCAGGTCTAATTAGTTGTGCCAGTTTCTATGGGATGAGGATCAGCTAGTGTTGAGTGCCTTAGCTTCCCTTTCCCAGGATTTGGCTCACCCAGCAGCAGTTTTGGCACTTCAGAGGACATTGTAGACTTAGTTACTCCACTTCCTAGGAAAATTACTGATTAGTCTGATAAAATGTCTGCATTTGAAATGGTGCAAATTTCTGTTTTAATTTTACCTTTTTCATGGTTCAAGGAATAAAGAAAAAACCAGACTAAGTAGGTGTCACGAATTCATCAATATTACATACTGGTCAAAATCACCTCCCAAAATGCAGAAATCACAGATGAAGTCATGGCAGAATACAACTAGCTAAACACCTTCATTTCCTAGATATGGTGGGATTTCCTTATATATTCTCTGCTCTGAGACTGAAAAATTACTAAAGTAATCATTTAGTTTAAATAGAAATGTGAAAGCCCTCAGGACATATTAAAAAACAAAACAGTTTAATGTTTACCCGAATGACGTTAAGCACATATGTACCTTTGACTCAGGATTAACTAATATCTTACCAAGGAGCTCCACTTCACACTTGGATGGCATTTCTGCTTTAGTCAAGCATTGCTAAAATCTCTATTTCAGAGTATGGACAATCATTTTTCTCGCTAGGATCAAAGGTGACATTCTGAGATAGTAGTGAGAGAGATTCTGGGCACAGCAGAAGTATGCATTTCTAAACAAATATTTTTTAGAAACTAAAATTGAAATACTATTAATTGTTAATATGTGTGGGATCGCTCAGCCATTATGGAAAGCCAGGGAGCAGAATCTCTAGGATGTGATTTGTAGGAAATTATAAATTACTCAGCATAATGAATTACAAGCAGTTACTTATCAAAGCAACTGATATGGAATACAGTTCCTGTCTGTAAGTGTGTGGGCTAAAGTAGCTCACATGAACCACTTGCCAAATTATTTTGAACAAGTCTTTCTGCAAAATCTCTGCTCATCCAACTGTGATGTGTTAATTTATTATGCTCTATATAATTACAGTCTCATAAACGTGGCATTCTATTTTCGCAGTAACAGGAACCATTTTGTATGCAATTAGTGTCCAGTACTAATGAACTACTGACTCCCCATTTTACCATATAAGACACTCAATAGACAAACACCTTTCACCATCAAGTTATATTGACTTCATTTGTCTCTTACTTCATTAGAGAAGTCTCTCACTTCCTATAGAAATTCATTCTTGACTAGTTTGGTGTCCTCCAGTAGAAGACCTGTTTTTTGTAGAATGAAATTTAGGAAAGTAAAATATATCCCATGAACATACCACCAAGAACAATCACTGCAGTGACATTCTGGGAAATTACTTCTAAAAGTAATCTTAGAAGACACAGATTGTATGAGCTTGATTGTATTATTTTTAATGTCATAGAACTATGAGAATTATTAAATCAGACCATCACCCCCCCCGCCCCCAAACCAAACCCTTGGTGCCAAAGATATAATAATGTATTTACACATGTATATATATATTTATTTTTACACATGTATTTTTTTTATACATGTATATTTACATATTTTTACACATGTATAGTATATTTACACACAAAATGAAGCACAGAGGCAGGAAAATCAAAGGATTAATGAATATTTTTGGAAAGATGTATCAGCTATATTGCTGCCATCCTGGAAGCTCTTTTGAATCTCTAGGTTTCATCAGGACAGAATCAAATAGTATCCTGTGCAAGTACCAGCCCTAAATATCTATATTAACTATATAATTATTTCACTATAAACAACAGGTAATAGCTATATTAACTGAATGCTTTCAGGGCTCCTTGACAAAGTGACTGTAGTCAACAGCAACATCTTGAATATTGCAGGGCAAGTTAGAAAGCCATGGATTTCATGATGTGTTCCACTCACTCCTTCTGGAATGGAAAAAAAACAGGCTCAGAATTGGGTCTCTGAGTAAGGACAAGAGAGTGACCTGCCCTTTTTTGCTTCTGCTTAGTTTTAGCAGGCTTTGTCTTAGTTTTAACTAAAAACTTTACTTTTATAATATGCAAGTCATCCAAAATCATTGGGGCTGAAAAGGCAGAAAACCTCCTGCCAGCATCCAGCTCTGGTTTTAAAACTCGACTGCTTTATAATATCAGACCATTAACACACCATGTCTAGCCTACAGTTTTAATACAATGTAATTAGAGTAGGCTGGCAAGCACTTTCAAAGAAACGTAATTTTATATGCTAAATAGGTTAAAGCCTGAGAGCCAACAATACTGTTTGGTACAGACAGGAATGCAGTCAAATCATGTAAGAATATGGCTGGGAATCTGGCAAACTAACCTACTTTTCCTATCACCACCCACCACTTCTTTCTCAAGGTTTATTAAGTGATCACAAGACTTTCCTTTTAACATTAATAGGAGTACTACTTGTAAATATTTACATGGTCCAGACCTGTGTTCAGACAAAGTGCCTGCAGGGTGACATCTATTAGTAGCATCTTTCCTGGGAGACGCTTCGTGCGTGCAAAGGAAGGGCCTGATGAAAAATGTTAGTTGTGGGCAAGGTCAGATAATGGGGCTGATTAAAATGGAGCTGTGTGTTAAACCAACAAAGCAGACTCAATCTCCCAAGGAGGTTGGTAGTTTGTTTGAGCTTCCAGGGAGCTCTAGGAAGTTTACTCTCGTAAAATGAGAGACTAATAGTAAATTGAAATTTTTCTCAGAGCTACAAGCTCAGTGCCAACAAGAATCTGGAATCAGGCTCATGTGTTGTGCAAAACCAGCTCTTGTCTGTCTTTTGCTGCTGCTTCACTTTGTTTGTAGCCCAAGCAAAAGCATTGTACCTGTCAGCATTACTCTTTCTTCTATTACTGTACCGCAGAGTTTCAGATTTAATATTGCTCTGTTCAGTGACCTCTTTCTCTTCAGCAGAAAACTTTCTGGACTTGTAATTTAACCCATACTCTGGAGTATAATATTAAATGGTAATTATTTTAGAAACATAAAACATGACTTTTAGTCACTCAAAGACTGAAAAACTTTCAGGGAAAGCAAACCTCAACATCTTATAGCAAACCATAATAGTGACATCAAATCACACTACTGTGCCTTTTTGTATTCAGTTGTTGCATGCAGATGCAATCCCCAAAGCCCAGTTTGCTGCTTCGGTTTTCTTTCACCTGTCTTGTCAATGGAAATTAAAAACATCGCTGATTCAACCATATATACATTTTATTTAGGAGCATATATCGAGATCTTGACTTGAAAAAATCCAGTTATGTTATGCAATGCACTGAAAATCCTTTACAAAGAAGAATATCAAAAAAACCCATGTTGCTTATTACATGTATATATTTTCAAGAAACACTGAAATTATCAAATTATTTCACTTGGTTTCTAATGAACAGATAAAAACATTTGTTGTCTAACCACTCCTGGACATATGTCATTCCAAAATGTTCCTTTTCAGGATTTCTCACACCTTCCAGTAAAGAAAATCCTTCTCTGAAATATATCAAGATGCCAAAAATAAAAATCCGTTCCTTCAACTCACTATTTGAGTTAGTTACTGCTCTTTTTCAGTCTCTTGCAAATGTAAAGTCATTGCCTTATAGCCTGTCTTCATTATGATCTTAAACATTTATTTAACAAAATGGTAGGAAATGGCCAGAACACCATGAATCACAGAACAAACCATTGGCAGGAACCACTTTTTTCTCCCTTTCTGCTTCCACTCTATTCATATTTTCTGTCTTTCTTCTTTTCTTGTATCCCTTCTGATCCCTGGATTAAATTGATTGTAAAGTATTTTGCAAGGTACAGGATGGCACAGAGAACCACAGCAGGCCCTTGATTTGAAATAGGTTTCTGGGGTTTGCAGGATTTACAAATCTACTAGGAGACAGTGCGTTATGCAATATTGAACATTTAGGTAACACCATATGTGTTTTTTAAAATATCACCACTCCGAATCCTGATTCATGTTCTACAGAAAGAGTGAGAATGGCTCATATTGAACAATTGACTTGCCTATAAAACCTGTAAATATTGTATAACTCTCAGTACAACCTACAGGAAGGCAACTTCTCAGCCGGATGCACACAAGTGACTCATTTCTTTATCTCCCTGTCCAGTTGCAGTCATAAGGGAAGATACAATTGTTCTTATCAGGGTAACATTCTGGCAAGTTTCCTCTGAAGTTAGGAAAGGTATTTTATTGTATGTCAGATGTGTCTGCAGAGTGACCTCTTGAATTAGGAATACAGCATCAGAGGATGGAGAACAGCAGAAACAGGAGGATACTTGGTATCCTTTGACTTCTAATTTTAAGCTTTCATATACCCCTTTACTACATCTGGTGGGAAGCACAGAAGTAAATCTTTTAGCAGAAAGAAATGTACAGTATCCTAAGGAACAGTGGGAAGGAGGAAGGACATACAGGCAAAAGGTAACGGCTCATCTTTCAGAGGCTTCTGCCAGGGTCTTGGCCATTGATTTAATACAATAGTTGCCTCGCCCCATGAATGCATGACCCTTAGCTCCAGCTTGGCCAGACCACAAGCCCATTTATATTTTAGCATCTAGAACATAAAAGTTTCCATATTAGTTCTCAGAAGTGCCTACATTATTTGACTGTGAATACAAAAACTTTTTAGTTTCATTTGACAGCACACACTATTAAAACAATTCAAGAAATTCTTTTTAACAGGTTTCCAGATTCATTCTGTCCTTCCTTTAAAAAGACAAATCACATCAATTTAGATTCATACCTCCAGGACAACTGTAGTAATATGCTTCCCCAGAGTTTCACAGTCACATTAGGTGTTTTCCAGGTAAAGCATTTTTTTCTTCTCTTTAGCAACTTCTTATTAAGTATTTCTTACACAACTGCCAACTGTCTCCTCCAGACCCATACTGGTCAATTTGGTATAAGACTTCCTTCACCACAGAGTGCAGCACACACTGATCTTGTTTTTATCTCCTTGTTACTGTTTCAAGAACAGGACCTTGAAGAGAAAATATGTGCTTTGCTGCTTGTTTCCCAAAGGACCTCACAGACTTCATGCAATGCCTAGGCAAGCACCAGCCATAGTTAAACACAGATTTTTTTGAATTTTTTATTTTTTTTTAAATAAAGGAGAAACAGTTCAAACAAAATGTGGAGCCATTCCCTCCTTTCTCCTTCCCTTAAGCTTAGGGAAAATAAGATTTTCTCTGAAAACTTGCATTCACTGTATATCCTGACCATAAATGAAAACATGTGGGTTTAAAATTAAAAAAAAAAAAAAAGACTAGATCACAACTTCCTAAAAGTTACTAATACGTTGTCCAGCTGAAAAAATAATCAAATTTAAGGAGACTGATCCTCACTGGCAATTTTCTGTTCACGAGTCACCCTTTCTTTTTTAATGTTTTCTTCACATTGCTTTCAGTCTCTGTCACTTGATGACTCTGCCTACTACTAACATCACTCTCTTATACTTCTAACTGTGCTTGTTAACAGCATTGCAGACTACAATCCTCACAAAGAAAATCTCATTTTGCTGGGTCAGCCATAGCCGTTCTGAGAGCTGATTCAGGATTTTTGACCTGTGACCCCTGTGAGGACTGGACCCTCCCCCACTGCAGTAGAAAGAAGGAATATAAAATACAAAAAATTTAAAAAAGAAGAAAAAGAGATAAACACACTTTTTTTAACTGACCATGTATTTACATTCCATCCACAGCAGCAAAGCAGTAAGGAGTACAACTTTCAAAAGACCCCTGAACACTTAGGCCAATGTTAGTGGGAAAAACTACAATTGCAGAAGGGGTTTTGATGGCATGTACCACTAAGAGGTATACTCCAGTTCCTCAGAAGAACTGGGAACCATTGCAACAGTGAGTGTTACATCCTGAGAATGGACATGAATACCAAAAAAAACCCCAAAACAAAACAAAACAAAACAAAAACCCAAAAAAAAAAAAAAAAAAAAAAAAAACACCAAAACAAGGAAACAAAAAGAGTTACCATAAGGGCCTGTGAATGTGCTGTAAATGCCTTTGATTCCTTGCTTCAGCAAAAGATTGCTGAATGCAAAATGACTTAATGTATTCCTGGGTGTTGATTCAATTCTTTAGTTAAAATATTCCTGGATCAGTATCTAGGCATACAGCTCAGTGTCAAGTCCTTAATGCTTAGAAAATTCAGTCCCACACTTTGCAATTTCATGAAATTTTAATGTATGAAAATAGTATTGTTTATTTGTCAAAGTCTGCAAAAAAAATATACTGCATTCACTTTAAGTTTTCTTTACAAGTGAAGCAACAAAGACAATTATAAATTATATAATTTTTTATAACAACAAGAAAATTATTCTATTTTTTAGGTTAACTTGCTGGTATGCACGAAACTTGGCAATAAAGTAGGGTTTTCTCTCTTTTAAAAACTTTTACATGTTTACATCACAGGCTTGTCCTTCAGAACAGATCCACTTTCCGATTCACAGAAAAGTGAGTTTTATATCCAGCAGTGCATAACTAAACAAAACTTAACTGAAGTCCATTCAGCACATTCAGTTCCCATGGAATAGTGACATAAATGATTAATTTCCACTGACAAACGGAATGCTGTAAGTTATTCTGAGGCAAAAGACCTGTAATGCACAGAAGTCATAACCGTGACTGGATCTATATAAAGGCCTTCTCCTTCTCTAAAACACAAGACGGAGATTTCATACTTTCCCAAGACTTTTCTTAATGAAATATCCCACTAACTTCTGTGGTCTCTGCTGGTACTCCACAAGGACATCATGTGGGCTGCTGATTTGATCCCCTTCGAGCCGATTCAGAAGAGTGACACACACTACAGCAGCTAGAAATTAAAATACAGCATTAGTTAGGAATCACACTCTTGCATTTTACAGTTCAAAAGCATAAACATTTGAACAAACCAATAAAAGAACAGAAATATAAGAGAAAACACACCCCAAGAAAGAGTGTGCAGTATACCATGAGATGCTAGGGGACTAGCATGCTGTGGATGATAGAAGGTAGAAATACTTTAAGGGAACTGCTTGCTACACTAATAAAGCCAGAGCTCTCAGGCAGCTGCAGACACTTATTGCTCTATCACGATTCCTATGTTTTCCTTGATAAGAAGTATATTTCACAAGTACCCAGGACATGACTGGTAGGAAGTGACCTGACACGCTGTTTTGGCAGAGCCAGTTACAGTCCTCCACTGAGGGCCTGTGCTGTAGGTGCCATCCCTCAGGAAGCAGCAGATAAGCTGCCTCCACATTCAGGGAACAAGGAACACTGCAAGCACATGAGGACCCCAAGGATCATCTCAGGTTCATGTGTTGCCATTCTGTAATCAGAGTCCCAAAGGCAAAACCCCTCCTTTCACTCAAGCTCAAGTCTATCACTCAGCCCTGTAACTGCTCTGTCTGGGGTTTCTGCCAGTGGCAATTTGCTGAGCACAAACAGTAAATACACATTACAGACCTACAAAGCAGAGACAGCAAAAGGCCTCCTGAATTGCTCAGGGATAGTACTGGTTGGGTTTTAATCCGTTTCGAGCCAGTAAGGACTGAGTGTGTTTGATATAACCATTGGCCTTTTTGTTTATATTTCATCATTTTGACCTCCTCAAACTTAAGTGAGTTTGAGAAACATCAGTGTTTTAAATTGGCATATTCCTTACTAAGGAAAGTGAGAGAAGACAGTTAATATGATAGGAAGAAAGACACTGTGTAGCCCTGGTTTGTGCTCGAGATGTCTCTTGTTTACAGAAAACTCTCTGGGAAAAGAGTTCCAAAAAACCAAAACATCTCAAGCATGAACCAAGGCTACATCAGTGTATTACATTATTTGTAATTGCCCCTTTTTACTTAGCATGCATAAAAAAAATTAACTCATTTTATGATTTGGAATAGTTTATTCAAGATGCTATAAAAATCCTCAACTGTTTAAGAATCATAGTCTTAAGTCTACAGAAAATAATTATGTGTTCCATTTGATATAAAAGTATAGAAACTGAGTATAGTTACATATATATATAGATCTGGGAATCACCTGATTGCTTAAACTAAGCAGTTGCTTTCTGTAAACTTTAAAAGCTAACTGGAGAAAACAAATGAATGCCACAGGGTAATTAGGTACTTTAATGATTTACATGGTTGCTGTGGGCTGGAATAGCAAATGACAGAAGTAAACTGTGTAGAAACTGCATGAGGAATTATGATAAGTTGTGACACAATTGATACAAATGAAAAAAATCATAGCAGTAAAGTTATAACCAGAAATATCTTTTATATACGTTTATATGTGCAAAACGTATGTTAACATTCCTTTGCAGTTTTTACCCACAAACTCCATGCAATACAGAAAATTTCCTATAGCCTGGATAAAGTGGCTAATTTAGTTTACCTTTGACACCACTGAGATTACACATTGCAGCAAATACAGAAGACTCCATTTCGATGTTTCTGACACCAGACTCATAAGCATTCTTCAAATATTGCAGTTTTTCTTCTTCATCATATAAGCAGATTGCACCATCCAACCTGCCCTGTCCTAGAAATTAATTTTGTAGAACATTTCAGAGTGATGAAGTCACAGAGAAAATTCAATTTTGAAAACACCCAGTTACTACAGTTTCCTCCATACAGTGTTCAGCTTTTACTACTGCTCCTCATTTTTAGGACAAAGTGATTCTTAGCTATTGCAAGAGCATATACAGATTATTTGTATTCTTTATAATGTGAACCATGGTAATTTAGTCTTCTTCAGCTTCAATTCTCGAATTCATAAACAGAAAAATATGCATAGTACATTCCCATACAAACAACAAGTATCAAAACTCCACAAGAAACTTTAAGTTGCATGGAAGGGCTGCACTTTTAATATGTTTAATCACTGTCTAAAAAATCCACCAGGCTTAAAAATGCTTTCCTGCTTCTACCTTAAAAGGATGAACAGTTTATCACTTACAGACTTTCTAAGGTAAGAGATGTAGAGCCTGTTAAGCTAATTAGCTAATATTATTGTAAATTCTGAGAATTTTTTTACTCAAATTATTCAAGAATATCACCTACAGACAAGACAGCAGCAGGTTAAATACAGTAGAGTTGAATTACACTGTATTTTATTCAGGATCTTCTTGGGTTTGGGAGTTGTACTCCTTAATTAATGTCCTCGATCCTGTTCTCAGCTTTTGCTGTATGAGTTGAAAACATCCCTGACACTTTTGTTAGTGTTGCTTGCACCTGTGGTTGGTGCCTGAGATGCACGAAGTGACAGTGTGCGCTTCTGCCCAAGCTCGAGCACTGTGATGAAGATCATTTGTGACCTACTCACCAACAGACAGAGAAAGTGGGATCAGGTGCCACTTACAGTCTGTTCTTGCAAGGTTTGAAAGGTGTTTCTGAATGAACATTGTTGGGGGTTAGGTTTGTTCCTTTTTTACTTAGAGAATTTTTCACTTAAGTTGCTAGGAGACTGACTACTGGGTGCTTGTGGGTGCTTGGGAGGCGGAGATAACTCGAGTTTTGGGTCAGGTAAAGAACAGAGCTGGGGACAGCTGCTCTCTCTTGCTCTTGGCATTGGAGAGAGGACAGGAGGCTGCTGCTTGCTGCGGGAGGAGTTCACTGTCACCAGAAAGTCCAGTCCTGGGAAATCTACCACCATCTGCTCGTGTGCCCAGGAATTCTGAGCTGCCTCCTCCTGCCCTCCTGGGCCGGCCCCGTCCCACCGCCGCCGTTTCCTCGGCCCTGCTTGGAGGTTTTTTGTTGCTCTGTATCCCCGCACTGCCCTGCCCTGCCCTGCCGGGACATCCCCGCCGTTCCAGCCACCACCGGCAGAGCTGCTGACCTCACCCACCAGCCCGGGATTTTCCACCGCTCCAGCCTGGTGCTCTCAGAGATCAGACTGCCCTGGGCTTTGTGAAACAGAGCCCCTTGAGGTTTCTGGTTCTGTTTACTATTAATGCTGTAGTTGTTGTTTGTTTGTCTTGTTATACATACTGGTAAAGAACTGTTATTCCTATCCCCATACCTCTGCCTGAAAGCCCCTTTAATTTTCTAAATTATAATAATTTGGAGGGAGGGGAATTGAATTCTCCATTTCCTAGGGAGGCCCTGCCCCTCCTTAGCAGACACCTGTCTTTCAAACCAAGACAAACATCTAGATTTGGGAGATCAGAAAAGCACCTGAATGCCTGTATGTTTATCCAAAATAGGCCTTGCAGGTTTCTGTCTCCTACATAGCAGCACTTAGACAACTCAGCAAAATATTACATTTGGTTGTCTGATCATGGCTTTGCTCAAACTGAAACAAGTTTCAACCCTTTTTTCAGAAAATATTTACTTTAGGCACTTAACCAGTGCAAAGAAAACCAACCCTAAACAAGTCACAAATAATTCCCACTCCTCTAATCCCCTAGGATGCTTCAATAAATCACATAAATTTTGTGACAAATCTACCTGACAAGTTCATGAGAAGTATATAGTAGACTATATGTACTTCTATTAAAGCTGGGGAGAAATCTCCACAAAATTAAAAGTATGATACAGAAAACTGCTAAGTACAATGCTTGATTTTACATAGATGAAAAATAGGTTAATTGAGATTTGTGAGACAAGCCAGAGTAGGGCATGTGTTCTGTTAATGAACTGGAAGCTTAATGTTAATATATTATTCAATATCTATCTGTTGCTGCCTACCAATACCCTTCTGTTAGTCTATCACCAGCCTTACCTTCATAGAAATCCAAAGTGCACATGGTGTTTCCAATGACTGTATGGAACTGACCAATTTCTTTACTGCACTGCATCAGCTCCATAGCCAGCTGTTCATCCAGGTTAGTGCTCCGAATTACTGTCTTCCCCAAAACAACCTGTTCCAACTGAGGTTTGAAGGTGGCATCTACAGACTGCCTAGTTATAACCACTGAGCCTGGCTCCAGACCTGCAGCAAAAGGAAAGAGATATATCTCCACAATGTAGTTAACAAGTGGTTTCCAGACACATAAAACATACATCTTGACCCAACCCTGCTTCTTTTAAATGTGGCAATTTTGCCTCTGAATCCAGCAAGAGAATTTTTTGTCCATGCCTAGCTGCTTCCTTTTATTATTACTAATAATTTCTGAAAGAATGAAATTTTTCCTTTTTCACTTATTTCTTATATTTTCCATACAGGACAGGAAAGTCCTCCTCACATTATCAGATCTTTAAGTGCATTTCCCCTATGAAAAAGCAGATGTCGCCTTTACTTTCACAATTACAAAAGAAAAATGATGCATCTCTTGTGGAAAACTCTTCTGATCATTAATATCTTGCATGCAGAGCAATGCTTTACTTTCCTGCAAAGAGACTTTGGTTTGCAGAAAGAAAGAAATCAAGAGGGGAAATACCTATTCCACCAGAAGTGCCAATGCGAATGATGGTTATGTCGGAACACTTGGCATGATACAACAGTTTGATCAGCTCATGCAACATGATTGAAATAGAAGGAATGCCCATACCGTGCTGAAAAGGAAACAGAAATTAATATTCCACATTGCCCTAGACAACACAAAACATATATGGAAGAAGCAGCTGGACATTATCTCCTGTCTGATACTGTTTTCCCAAGTGCCACCTAACTCATTCACACAAAATCCCCAACCTCTGGGCCTACAGAAAGACACTGAAAGGGCCTACATATAGACTCCCACTAGCTTTGGCAGACTGTGGATGAAATACAGGATTTCTAAAAACCATGAATTACAGAACATTTACATTCTCAAAAATATAGAGTGTCATTTCCCAACAGCTGACAAATGCACTTCATCATGCAGTGTTTCCTAAACACAAGAAAACCCCACTCTGATTTTTCACCAACCTGAAGTGCTAGTGAATAGTTAAGCTAATTTTTTTTTCAAAACACAGACACTGTGGTTTAGTCTTGACATTCAGCAAATATAATTCCACATTAGCTTGCACAATATTGTGATAATTACAGCTCACAAGAAAGGGTGCAAAATAATACTACAGTTTTGCAATTGCAATTGAAGCATGCAATTCTGCCTACAAATTAAAGCTACAAATTTCTTTAAAATGCATACAGGGGTTAGCAGCACCAGTCCCATGGAATGCTGCTCTTAAGCACGTTTGACAATGCCATTGCAGATACACAGCCCTGGGTGTGATACAGACATTTTTTCCAATACCCCATATGCACCAAGTGACACTTTCCCCTCCTTTTTCAGTGTACAGAAAAGACATGAGGCAACAGTAATTGCTCAAAACATCAATAAGGCCATTCCTGCAAAACCTCAGTGGTACACTGAGGATGCAAAAAGAAGCAAAGGTATTGGAGATTTTCCCTCTTACAAAAAAAGAGCTGAAAAGGAATCCTTAATTAGCTGACTGCACTATTTTGAGCAGCCTGGTTTGGACTGCGAGGTATTTAAAAGTAACGTGCATTCAAATGTTCTGCTCTGAACAGCATCAAAACTGAACGGTGTCCCCGTGTCAGAGGAGGGGAGGTACTTACACTGACGGACAAAACAGGCCCCACTTTGTACATGGCGTAGCGGTCGGTGCCCGCGCAGATGTTGGGGTAGTCACAGCCAGGGCCCCCCAGCCCCAGCTCCTCCGCTATGTAGGCGATAAAAGCTTTCATCCGGGAAGGGCTTCCTCCAACACACACAAACTGGGGTGGAGAGAGTACAAGGAAACAAGATCAGCTGCATGATTCCGTATGTCAAAGAACACACAAAGAACAACACGAGTGTGCAGACGCCTTCAGTTAGCACAGATTTATCCCCAGATACAGTGCTTCTCATAATCGTTCTAAAATGCCATGAAGAATAATTATGGAAAAAAAACCTCAGCTGTCTCTACAGCACTCAAATGCCTTCATCCTCTTTAAACTAATAAAGACAAATACTGACATGAAGACCCAACAAATCGAAGTTGTATCTGAATAGAGCCTACAGCACTTGCCTTTTTACTGGATGAAAAGACACAGTCAAAACCAATTATACCCAGCTTTGTTGGATGCCAAAAGTGACCAGAACCCACCCATAAAAATTTTCCCCTTTTTCATGTACTCCTTAATCATTGGTGGGCTGACACATTTAGTCTTATTCTGAGGATGCTACACTTTCACCTTCTGCAGAAAAGCTCAGGCTTGCTGAATGAAGCAAAGCATCTTACCTTTACATCCCCAAACAGTGTTGGAAAATCATGGGTACCGGTCCCAAGAGCAAAATGGTACAGGATATCTTCTTTCATTTTCCCCAGGTGAGGGTTGCAGAGATGAATAAAATTCTCTCTGCCAAGACAGCAGCATTGTGAAACACATAGAATATATACAAACCCTTACATCGAAAGATGACAATTCTTCAAAGTCAAGCAGTCAAAAGCTGGGAAATGGCACACATACAAATGCCTGCACTACCTTATTTCGGTTTCTTGTGCATTGTGTTAAAGAAAACCTAAACTTCATAACTGCTTTATATCTTGTAAAATATCACATGACATTTCACATTCTATTCATCACACAGGATGAAATTGCTGAAGAAAAGCCCAGATGTTCAGATGCATTTGCAACAGTTCAATTTTTATCTTAAACAGTATTAAAGCTGGGAACCAGATTGGATCTTTATGGTGAGCAGAACAATGGGAACAGGACCAGGGAAAATTCAATAGCCTACCATATTACAAATGCAATCTATAGCAAAGCTGAAAAGCAAACTTGACCTCTGTTTTGACTGAAACTCTGCCGGCCACCTTAGAAGAACAGGATAGAAGAAGGATAAGAAGATTTGGGCTTTATGCACAAGCACAAACTGGATTTCAGGCAATTTGTTTTACTCTGTCATACAGACAGGAGGAAAAAAAAAAACTATAGCACGAAACTGATAACAAGGGTACAGAGGATCTGAATAAGGAAAGAGAAAAGTAGAAATCTGAAGCAAGAAGAAAACCATAGAACTGAAAAAAAGATCAAGAAAAAGGGAAAAGAGAGGAAGAAGTAAAAAGAATTCACTTCTTCCTAAGGGCTTCTTGAAAATAAATTATACATCTTAAAAGAAAAATAAAAATTAGTCTGTCTGAAGAGACAGGAAATTACAGGACAAGGAGGAAAACCTGAACTACTTGGCCTGTGGGATCACCTTCACGGAAAATTTGATCGTGGACTAACTAAACCAGCTGAATGCTTTATAAAACGTTTGCCTTCTGCAGTTGATGTTTTAAGTTCAATTGAAACAAGTAGGAAAGACTAGTCAATAAGTTCTAGCTTAAGCAGAACACTGGTCAGTACTTCAAAGTAATTTTTAGAGATGGAATCAAGCAGTAAATAGCTTCCAGACACAAGAAGATGACTTTGTAGCTTAATGAAGACTCAGTGGAGGCACAGCATGGCTCAGCAAATTCAAACTGCTTTGTCAGAAGAGACAAACAAAAAAGTTCACCTGGACTTCATTCAAAAAAATCATTAGGACAACTCAGGAACAGCTCTGAAGCCTAAACAGATGTGTTTAGCACTATTTTAGTTGGTCTAGGTCACTAGGTCATCCTGTCTGCCTTCTAATGCCTCTCAAGAAACACTGTGCTTTCCCATAGCTCCTATGCCATATCTGCCTGTGCAGGATGAAGGAAGCCTACAGTGGCCAGTATGCCCATTCTGAGGTCACTGAACTGTTCCTTGGAAAGCAAATCCAGATATTCTGAGTACAGCAATTTCTCCTCTTCTGGATGGTGTCTTTCCAACATCATTAATTATCCAGTAACAGCTGCACAACCAAGAGGTGTCATCTCAACCCATCCTATGTGACCCTGCCTACTGTAGACAATCACCTTCAGCAACTGAAGGAGCTGCCCATCCAGGCAGCCAGTCCGTTCACCCCTTCATTAAGAATTCCTTTCCATCTCCCATGGGCCCCATTGGTCTCTCTTCATACAAATCCTGCCTGAGGCAGAACCAAAGGCTTTGGCTGCCTTTGTTCTTCCTTCCAAGAGACCTGCTTGACTCTGGGAGAACTAAAGAGCAGGTTTATGGCCTGTCATGAAGACACAGACAACCTAGGAATTCACCAGCTCCTATTATTAGAATTTCCAAGCTGCCTCCCCTGAATTATTCCTGTTCAGTTTTGTGGGACTCTCTACATTTATTTACTGGGTCACTCACTAATGCAGATCCAATATCTGGCTGTACTGCTGTCCATTGGAATGGTTGTCACATACAAATAGGATAGGGTATGATTTGAAATCATTTTACAATCTGTCCTCTGGCAAGCAAAAAAAAAAAATTATTTCTTTCTTCATGAGAACACTGGTAATAATAGCTTCTCTCCAGGAAATAAATCGAGAAAAGGTGAGGCCTCTATTAAAAGTGCAAGGAAATTCATGTGGTATGTGCCAACGCCACTATCCTCATGCCTGGCCAGAACACAGCCTCCTTCCTCCTCAGTAGCTATACTCCACCCTTTTCATCTCACACCCCACCAACAGCACGCTCTGATCCACCACCTCAACACTGTGAGGGGCCGTTATCAACTTGCTCATGTTATCTGCACATTTGATTGTAGACTTGGACCCTGGGGTGAAATGAGCAATAAAAGCTAGCATATTGTTACGTGTACATAGGACCAATGCCATGGAATTGCAGGAGAGGCAAAGTTTGCTTGATAAAAATCCTTAGCATGCAAAGCTCAGGGGCAGAAAATTTATTTCCCTAAAGCTGTTGTAAAGCACCTACAATTTCTAAGGGTGTAAATAAAATACGAATCCAAACACTAAACAGGCATGTAGCAGGTTTTAGTAAAATAAGCTTAAAGTAAGTATTAGAGAAACACACTGAAAGGTTTGTTTGAACTCTTGAAGGAGCAACCAAAGACAACATTTCAGCAGCTCATTGGATTAAAATAAACAAAAACATCACCCTGCTTTGAAAAACTGCTGGCTAGCCATGTGAACTTCTCTCAACAGTGAAAGTCCTCTCTATAGGTGTGGTAAATCGACAAAGCATCCAGTTGTTAAGAGAGCTGCTACTGGATACTGGGCATTATTATCATAAACTTTATCTTAAATGAGTGTGTAATGAGTTCAAGGAGGAAGTTTAAGTGTAAACTTGGACAAAATAATTCATTTCTCAATCTTACTTTGAAGCCTGTCCATCATCAGTTTTCTTCTCTTTAGAGGAACCAGGAGCCATGTATTTTTTATACCTAGAATTATATTTTAAAAAAAAGAAAAAAGATATGAGTGCATCAGAATAGTGCCATCTGTAAAGCTGGAAGCATTAATAGAGAGAGAAACCTTCTGTGTTGATGATAACTACCATGAATATTTAATTCCCCAAATAATCCAGCCACGCTACCATTTTTATAACTGGAGCAAAAGGAGCAAAAGGAGCAATTTTTACAGCCGAGCATCACCACTTTCAAAGCCTTCAAGCCTAAATTAATCCCTTGCTATTGCAACCCCCACCTCACCACTACCTCTGTACTGTGGTATGAACAGCTGCAGGTTCAGCAGTCAGAGAGACAAGTCTCATTGCTAACTAAAAAAAAAACCTCACCCCCTTTCTTCCATACCTCCTACACCAACAGTGGCTGCCAAACCAGCTTCAGTCCCCTTCCACCTTTGGCTCTAGAAGGTCTCCAAAGCTCAGCTCTAGCTGTCAGAAGCCTGAAACACAAATCCAGGAAGCATCTTACTCATAATATCCTCCTCATTAAACTCCTCCTACTGACCTTAAGAGCACTTCTTTCTCCAGCATAAAGCAAAGAACATGAAACTAAAACATGACTTCAAAAAGCCACAGCTCTCCAGTTTATCATCTATCCTGAATACATTTTTTCTGATCCATTACCTTAACCTACATGGAAAACCTTCTCTACATTCTTCTTTGCATTTAAATAGGTGAATGTATCACTGAGGCTTTCATGCTCCTCTGAGGACAGAATTATAATTATAAAATGATTAATTTGTTTTTATTTTCAGAAGTGACTAAGGCTACGTGTTGAAGTTGATACTTTCTGGGAATGCCCTTATGGGAAGTACTGAATCATAGTTTTGCTCTACCCTCCATTAAGATGGGCCTGACAGCACAGAGATTGTAACAGACAGGACTGTAATCCTTAAAAACTCCAGGATTACATCACAAGGAAACAGAAAGAAATCGGTCTTGCAACAGAATTACATTGTATGTGAGTTTCTAAGGAAGTGCACAACCTAACAAAATAAACAAGAGAGCTGCCTGTTAAAAGCCACTAAATAATGGAAATATATTAAAATTTATAAGGGCAATTAGTTTTCTTAATTTAAAATATCAACCTTTATTAAGTAGACCCAAACTTCACATGTACTAGGTATACTAAATGTATACCATCATCTGTGGTCAAGGAGATGAAGTATAAAAGTTGCATTTATGATCCACTACTCTTCCTTATGGTGGTATGAAGTAGAGTCAGCTACTACTGGGCATCGCCATTATACCACATACATTACAGGAAAAATACATCATTTCTTCCTACAGTGCCACTAATCCTGATGAAGAGGAGTTAGAAGCTAGGAAAAAGAAACAGCAAAGTGATTTTTATGTATCAAGAAGAAAAATGGCTCCAAATAAACCAAGGATATTCATTCAGCTCTTGTTCACAGTATTAAGCATCCATGCGATTTTAAAGTGCTCTTCGTTCTGATCCCCTGAGTAATCACAGGTTATAACTTCAAAAAGCTGAGAACAAAGTTCTGACAGTCCAAATGTCCGGCATACCCCCCAAGAGCGTCCAGCTGGAGGTGTCTTGGCAGGAATTGAAACAAGGAGCGAGCATAAAGCAGCTTTCCCATGGCAGACCCTGACAGCCATCAGGGAGTAGCTGACAAGCAAACGGTTAATGTAAAACCACAAAACTCACACACTGTTTAGCAAAATGGAAATTTTTACAGACTTGTCAAAAGTCTCTGCAGTCTTTCTCAGCCAAAGTTAAAATTGATGTTCTACAATAAGGTGCTCCCAGCAGGACTCAGATGAAGAAAAGGTGCAGCCTGTTTTAAGGTGCATGCATATTTTAGAATGGTTTGGGTTGGAAGGAACGCTAAAGATCACCTGGTTCCAACTCTTCTGCCAGGGGGAGGAACACCTTTCACTAGACCAGGTTGCTCAGAGCTCCGTCTATTCTGTCCTTTAACGCTGCCAGGGATGGGACATCCACAACTTCTCTGGGCAACCTGTTTCAGTGTCTCACCATCCTTATAGTGAAGAATTTCTTCCTAATACCTCATCTAAGCATCTAAATCCTCAGACCGGTGCTTGAAACCCATGCAGAATCCACTATAATTGCCACCTCTCATTTCCCCTCGCCATCAGTCATTTTTTGAAGGAAGCCCACAGTCAATGGTTTTTGCAGGAAAAAGCTCTTGTTCGGTGTTCACCCATCACCAGGAAAACCTGAAGTCCCTGCAAAATTCATTTTACCCTGCTGGTCCCCTCGCTGCTGGCGAGCGCTCCCCCGGCTCCGCAGACAGAGCAAGCGGCCCCGCCCGCCCGGACGCCGCGGCACCGCAGAAACGAGCGCTCGACCGGACCGACGCCTGTGCCCGCCGCCCCCCTTCCCTACCCACGCTCCGGGGCTGGGAGACACGGCGGGCACCCCGCCATCCACCGGGGAGCGGACCGCGGGCTGCCGGGGCGACCGGCGGGACGGGCTTCTCACCGGGAGCAGCGGGATCCGCCGCTGGGAATCGAGGAGAGCTGCTCGGTGTTCCCGGGCGGGCTGCGGGGCGCCAGCGGCGGCACCGCCCCGCCCCGGGCCCGGTTAACTCCCTGCGCGCCGGGGAGGCTGCGGGGAGCGCTGTGTGTCCGGGAAGCCGGGCACAGGGCGCGGCTGCGGCAGTGATGCCCCGGCCGGTGCGGATGCAGCCGGCGTGCGGGGAGCGCGGGGCTCCGGGCCTCGGCAGGAGAGCTGCTGCCAAGGGCACAGGCGTTCGGGAGGACCTTATCACAGAGAGAGAGATTAGAGAGATGATAGAGATAGAGAAAGATAGTTACAGATACAGATATACACGCAGGTGTCGGCCGAGGATGACAGAGTCGGGTCGGTGCCTGTATCTGCCCTTGTGCGCACACACGGTGTCTCCCGCTCTCGTGGGTACGTGGGCACGGCAAACACGGTGCGAGAAAAAGAGCAGAGGCGTTTTCGGCTGCTGGAAGCGTAAATCTAACATGGTTCATTCATACAGTAACTGAAAACCCCAAAAGTAACCAAGCCAACAGGCCTGCAACGCAATTTTTAAAGTAGGTTTTCCTACCAGAACCACGCTGGAGTTTGTCATAGTAGGGAATACTTGGGAGACAGAGCAACTAATATCTTCTTGGTAGAGAATTACCTGTGTCTTGGGACAGTAAACACATTAGGCACAAAGCATTGCCGAGATGTATTTATTACAAAATCATGTGTTGAACATTTAGAATAAAATTTATTCATATCCTGTCTCACACCAAAGGACTTTGCATGGGAATATAAGAGAGCGTATATCCCTTGCACAGTTGAATTTCTAGGCAGAAATGACATGCAAGAGGAATTGCTCAACAAACTCAGAAAAATGTCACCTGTTCAGCTTGTTTAGATTTCCAGTGGGTGAAACAGAAGGACAGCTTCCTAATCCACCTTCCATTTTCCTGTTCTTTAAATATTTGTCAAGACTTCCAAGCTACAGTACTGGACAAACACCTTAGAAGAGTGTTTAATTCTGTGGAAGAAACTTTTCCTTTCAACAGGAATATTACCTACCCCTTCATCTCACAGTCCAGTGAAAGGTCTGCTTTAGCTTCCAGATTGTTTTCTGTTCAGCTATATATTAAGAGAATAATCAATGTAAATTGCTCTTTTTTTTAAATAATAAGGTTACTATAGTTACCTTGTCTGAAATGTTCAATAAATTATGAATTTCTATGAGTCTAACAATTTGTGGTAACCTTTGCTCTCAGTTATCACTAGAAAATTTTCAATCTCCGTTTAGCTTCCTGGTTTTGTAGTGTAGTGTTTGGTTTTTCATACCATTTTGCATTTTAGCGGGAAGGATACTAATGCTGCTGTTTAGAAGGGTGAAAAATACACAGCTACATACAGGGTTAATATCAACAATATGCAATGGTGTCTGCTTTCAGGTTTTTATATTGCATGGATGAAAATTTGAGCTATAGAAAATAAGGCTGTCTGTCATAATCAAATGTATTTTCCCTTGTGCTCACCATAAACCATTTTTACAGTCAATTGGTCAAATTATTCAGCGCAGCTGTTTTACCCACTTCATTTTGATTCTTCAGTTATTCTGGATGTTTTGTATCATGACAACTATTAATAGAAGGACAAAATGTGCTAAGACTGATCTTCTATATTTCTATTTCTAGCTTTTTCTCCCAGACTATAGCATAATATGTATCTACATTTGGAAAATATATCTGCAGAAAAGAGCAAGAGCAGAATATTAAGCTATTTATTTACAGAAAGAAATTGTCTTCATCCTACATCATTTACAACTCAGCCTGCATATTCAGCACAGATAATAGTATTTAAGAAATAGATAAGCCAAAATCAATGGAATTTTAGATGCTTCAGAAGCACATGGGCCAATTGAACAAAGAAAGTTAATGCATACGTACCCTCAATCTCTGAAAGCATTTTTATATTTTAGTCTAGTCCAAAAAGGCAGAAGTGGTTAGAATTATATGTTAGATATATTTTAGTCTCTACTACAATGAAATGGCTGTATATAAAAGGAAAATTACTGTCTGGTCACTAAATTGCCAAGTTATTGTCAAATCTCTATCAGGAATTCTCTTTTAGAAACATTCACATGCTCAGTATACTTGGATGCAATTCATAAAATGTAACTGCACTTTTATCTTTGGGCTTGCAAAGCAAACAGTATTCAATAATAATAATTAAAAAAATCTCACTACTTAAAGGCATTCAGGGCAGAAATAGAGCACAAGGCAATGAAACAAATGTTTCAGCATTTAAAACAATAAGGCAAGATTTTGTAATAAGCACCCAGCTTTTGACTTTGGCATTTGTCTGAAAAACAGAAATGGAAAACCAGAAGCTTCCACTGCTTTTACATGGCACTGTTGATGACTTTGAAAACTGCCAGCTGCAGGACTGCATTGACTCAGAAGTAAATAGAATGAAGTGATTACTGCGATAAGGTGAATTCAAGCAACACACTCCCATCCTTGGGTTCAGCTGGAGCTTTTTGATTTGTTACACCATTTTGACTTCATGCCCCATAGAGAACAGGCAAGTTATGTGTCTGCTGCAGCTCTCTGTTATTCTGAATGCACAAACAGATTCCAGGATCAGCCCCTGCCCCCACTCTTGTGAAGAGAAATCTCAGGCTGTTAATATTCTAACTCACAGTATTCAAACTGTGATCCATTCAGATTCAGTTGACCAAAAGTGCAAATCAAATCTCTCCTTGGCTTGACTAAGGAAAGCTGAATACACATTAATGGCAGTCATTTTAGTTGTCAAAGACCACCAAGATCGTCAAGTCCAATGTTCCAGTGAACACCGCCTTGTCAACTAAGCCATAGCACTGTCATGGACAGTTGTTTCTTGAACACTTCTAAGGATGGTGACTCCACCACTTCCTTGGACAGCCAATTCCAGTGCTTAACCCCCCTTTCAGTGAAGAAATTCTTCTGGACGTGATGTCCGACTTGAATCTCCCCTGGCTCTTTCCTCTCATTCTGTCACTGGTTGGCTGGGAGAGACCAACCCTTGCCTGGCTACAAACCCCTTTCAGGCAGTTGTAGAGAGAGATAATGTCACCCCTGAGCCTCTCTTTCTCCAGGCTAAACAACCCCAGCTCCCTCAGCTGCTCCTCATAGGCTTACTCTCTAGAACCTTCCCCAGCTCTGTTGCCCTTTACTGGAGTCACACCTACAAGTTGTGCTCTTATTTTCCCTCCCCCATCCTGCTGGGAAGGAGAGTGATAGAGAGGCTTGGCAGGCACCTGAAGTCCAGCCAAGGTCAACCCACCACAACTGGTCAGGTTTTAATGCTATGAGCTTCAGCTCTGGCACCCCCTGATATGCTAGCCTAGAAAACTGGATTTGCCCAAAAGCTCTGCCTTCACAGCAAAATTAATGGTTTCAAAGTATCTGGACATAATGCACAACACAAATTGTAAGTGAAAACAGATACAAGGTAAGTAATTTCACATACCACTAAAGTTACAGCTTGACGTAAGCTTTTTTATATTTAGAAAAATTTGCTGAGTAGCCAATAACTGTACATTTAAACATTTGCATATGTTTTAGCCTTTTATTTTTTAAAATACAACTTAGTTGAATTGTTCAATATAATGGATAGCAAAGATGGACTCAGGTGCTAGGTCTAACAACATCAACAGCAACATTTCTTCAGTTCACTGAAAATTTTGAGCATTCAGATTAGCAATGGTTTACCTATTTCCAATCAATTTTTACATCAAGGTTCTAAAGAAGAGCATTATTTAACCAAATACTCTAAACATTCTGTTCAAAGAAATCTATATTTAGTAAAAATTTTTAGAATATTCAGGACTTGGATTCAAAGGTGTAAAATGTACTGAATGTAATCTGAAGAGGAAATCCTAAAAATTAGGAGTTTACTTTTCATGGTATTAGAAAAAAACATGGTAATGAAATTGCATCCACTTTCTAGTGGACTTTATAATCAATATTTAATTATTAATAAGATTTCAGGGATATATCCTAATCGAAGTAGATAAAATAGCCAGTGTTGAAATATCAGTATATCTTAACTTTCTCAAAATATTAAAGTACAACTTCTATTCATTGCTATTTCAAAGTACAAACTTCTGCTGGTCTGAATAAACACAGTGATCTAGCACATAATATTTTTGTTGCAATCAAGACTTCAGGAGAGGTAATTCTTTTATCTAACAGCTGAAAGTGCAGACATCATAGATAGCTGAGTTCATATAACTGTTAACCAACGATTCAGCTTCTAGACAACAAGACTACACCAGGAAATGCCACCAGGTCTTTAATTATGTGGTTGAACACTATGACTGATCAACTATTTCTTGTGCAGCAGGCACAGCACTAGAACTGTCCTAGAAAGCTGAGTATCTGTTCAAAGTAAATGAGCTTTTGGGATGAAGAAGCAATCTTTTCAGTGAAGGTTTGACTTTTTTTACTGCAAGTATCCATACCAGCTCAATTCTTTCTATCTATATTTCATCCCATACCACACAGTTGCCCTTCACCTTTCTTGGTAGCGTAATTCATGAGTACAGGTGTACCTAACTGAAGAAACTTGCTGATTTGGACACATCAATAGTGTGCCTGTGACTAGTCAAGTCAGCAGCAATATGGTAACCCTGTTTGAGAACAGCAAAGCAGCAGGAGTCTTGTGCAGGAGAAAACCTCAGTTTTGCTTTATTTTGTTTATTATATTAAGAAAAGGTCTAGGACTAAGCACTGACAGCTGTTGCCTGTTCTTTAAAATTTGCTGTAATTAAGCCAAATGAAGTTCATCCATCTCGCAAACTTCTCAAACAGGGATGAGTTAAATTACAAAAATAATCTAGCCAACATGTAAATAGTAAGCTATATAAGCAACATAAGGCTTTAGTTTCCCCAACAGTCTTTCAAGTTACTTATTAACATTCCTGAAATGGTGGCTTCAACTCATTGCTTGCTGGTGGGGATTCAGATTCTTCTGAATCTGCAATAGAAAAAATATATTAAATTTTACAGAATAACTTCAACTATAATAATAAAAAGGTCAGCTAAAATTTATGGTTCCTTCCTCATGTCAAATACACATAAGTTCCACTACTTTTAATTTTGAATTAACAAGATAAAGAAGCTACCAAAGAAATGTGCAGTATGATGCAAATCTGTAACCCAAAACAAAGGGATTACAGATTTACATATGGAATGGGTTGTATCTCTTTCCTGATGTGTCTAGGACTTATTCTGTGCAAGTGAGTACAGAGAAAGCTCCATCTCAAGAGGGAGCTGCAAGTTACTCATGCTGCCAATTGCTTTGGATGAACAGAAAAAAGGACACAGGTGGGAAAATGTGAAAACACTACCTTTAGCAGTCACCTAAAAGAATGAAAAGGACAAGGTCAAAACTGAATGAAGATACACATCTCGATGAAATTGTATTGTTAAGAGCATTAAAAGCAATCTCCTTTTACACTGAGATACAGAACCAATCTCAATCGGAATAGCTATGATTGCAAACAAAGGCAATAGAAGCAAAGTAGGCATCATGTTATCAAAAAATCTGAAAAAGGAAAGCAGCTCAAAATTAGATGTATCTATATGTCAATCTAATCTATGCAGCACACTGACTTTTCAGCAGCCTTTACAGTGTACCCATATTTTTCTTCTCTATTGCCTAAGTGGTATAGTCAAACCAATTTTACTCTGAAAAATCTTCAGGTTTTCTTTGTATCTCAGATGTCTCATTAGAGGCACACACATTAAAGAAATCAACTATCACCAAATTAATCAAATCGAGATTTTGAAATCCCCTTTAATTTTTCTCACAGTAATGGGAAAGAAAAGTGTCAGCACACAAGGAAGTTAAATAGAATCTGGAAACAAAGAAGAATATTCAAGGTTTTCTTTCATGCTGAGGAAGAGCACTTTTAGACTCCGTGGTTGAATTGTTGAGTCACTGAGGCTCTCAAAGCAGCATCCTCTGAATGGTCAGAGTCTGGATACTTAAGTTAACTTGAAGAGTGGCTTCTAAGGTTATGCATTCCCCTTCAGATCCAGACTGAGATCTGGCTTCATCCCTCAGTTTTATGACATTTTTTCTTCTGAACAAAACCACATAACTTCTAGTTCTCTGTTTTCTCCTGATACTCAGCTGGAGAGGAAGAGGTTTTGCACACCAAAAAAAAAAACAAAAAAACCCCAAAAAACAAAAACAAAAACAAACAAAAAAAAAACCCTGAAATACTGTAGATATATTAATGGAAGACAAAAAGATTAATTCAGACAGAGATGAGGTGAGAGAGAAATTAAAATACTTGGCCTCTAAGACTTTCATACATTAATCAAGGTCAAGGGAATAACAATGCCCAGTGTGTACAAAAGGATTCTCTGACAAAGATTAAAAAAAAAAAAAACAACTGGTGCATGCAATGGGAGGTTCAATAGCATTTCCAAAAACTGCTATAAAAAACTGATATAGCCAGCATGATTACCAAAGCAAAAGGTCTTTGACAGAAGTGATGGAAATTTTCTCACCCTTTAACCTTTATATTTAAGTGTTTCCAAGTGAAGTCTTTCATAACTATTACTATTGTGCATTCTAAGGTTTGAAAGCAAAGGTGAATATTGGATAACTTTTTTCTCTTAAACTGTTGAAATTCCACTGCCTTCAACAATGTGCATATATTTATTTTGACAAATTTCTACAAACAGTGATCTATTTCTTAAACAGGAGTATCAAGGACAGTTTTGACAGAAGTTTTTGTAAAATATTAGGGGCAAAAGAATATTCACAACAAAGAGGCAACAAATATTTCTACAGTCTGCTTAAATATAGGCAGGATGGCTGTGTCTCTGCAGCATTTTAGAGAAACACATCACAGAGAAGCCCCTGGATCAGAACACAGAAGCCCCTGGATTGGAACAGAGCATACTGCCATTGTAGGGATGAAAAAAGCCCATGAAAGCACCTGCCTTCGCTGATTACAAACAGGAGCACTCCCTTCTTTAGCTGGTCACAGGGTATTGTAAACTAAGTACAATAATTCAATGTGTTTCACCATATTCAGGGAGCCACACAGATACTGAGGCTGCCCTCTGCTGTTACCTTGAGAGTCCAGCTCATTTTAAAACAGCTTTCAATAATGTTACCTTCAGAGTGCTCAGTATTTTCTGATGTTTCTTCAGTCTTTTTTTCCCATCCAGTAGACTGATGAAACCAGTCAGTCGCATAACCATGGCTTATTAATTTGCTAAAATTTACTGCTTCACTTTTTCTCTGAGCAGGCCTGCAAATACAGATATATTAAAGGAAAATGAAAGCAAAAGTAAACAAAAATGGGGGCTAGGTGGAAAAATCATATCTTGCACAGAAAAGGCATTATAATTTATTTCTAATTATAACATTAATTTAAAAATATAACCATTTATAGCCTTATAATTTATTTATAAATAACAACACATATATTCTACATGTAATCATCCAAGAAGAAAAAAAAACAAAAACAAACAAACAAACGTAAGAACAGAACTGTGCCTGATTTAGTACCGTGTAAATTTACATGAGAAGAGCCATCTGTTTCATTGGAATTTTTCATGTATAATGCTTATACAGTTCTAGTCTTAAAGGCAAAAAGTGCAAAAGGGAAATCCCACAAAGAATGTGTAAGTGAAAAAGGTTGACAATACTCATTCTGTGGTGCACAAAAGTAAAATTATGTCACACACTTTCTCTTGAATTCATTTGACAGTTTAATCACTTATTTGGCAGCATTGATAGTTCTAAAACACACTAGGATTACTGATGACTGAGCAATAAATTTTTAAGATAAAGTATGGAGAAACAATTCAGCTGTGCACACAGCTGATGGTGTGATTACATCACATCACACATGACATAAAAATTTGCTTAAAACACCTCTTCTAGGTGTTCATTAGAGCATTTTTGCTCTGTCCAGCCTTATAAAGGCTACAGTTTATGTCTTTCCTTAGTGTTAGTCCCACTTGTTTCTCCGTAACCTACACTGACAGAACTAACAACATAGATTATCATTTTTACCTGTTCACTGTTACTGAGAAAAAACCCAATTTAGAGTACCATAAAAATCTGCTACATGAAGATATGCAACTCTATGCTAAGTTTTCCAAACACCAAGTTATATGGAATAATTTTCTTATATGAATTAAAGAAGTGTTATTTTACTTGCTTTTGATGCTTTTAAAACTATTTTAGCATCACATATGATAGGCAATTTAACAGTAATAAAGATCCACAAGGTCCAGACACATATCCCCTAATTCTCACAATTTCACAAGGAGCCATTTTACTTGTACACATGAATAGTTGCAGGCTTAGCTGTTTAACAATTTTCATAAATGTACTACTTACATGGGTGGGAAGGAAAGCTTATTTGCTCCACTAAATTCCTTGTTTGTAGAAACAGTTGGCATTCTGCTTGAATATTTAGGGCTTATAGGTGGGAGCTTTACCTGTGTTAGAGAAATCTTAGCTCAAAAAAAAAGGAGTTATGAAAAAGATAACCAAGATAATATGATAGCATACCCTTCATAAGTGAGGGTGATATTATAGGCCTAAATGTGTTCAAATTCCCATGTCTTAGCTACATTATTTCCATAAGTAATAGTAATGGATTATTAAGGAGTAACAAAAGATAAAGCATCTAGATACTAGATTCTAGAATAACCTTAGTTATTCTACATGGGATTAACTGTTTGCTCTCTCCACAATGTGCTCTACAGAAGCCTTCCCCTCACAGCACACTTCTACCCAAAATTAAGCTTCAAATTCAAACTTATCCATTGCAACCTCATCTTGGTCCATTTCTCTGTATGCAGAAAAAGAAAACAGACCAGTCTTACTAAAGTCAAGAGGACTAAAAAATAATTTACAGCTTAATTGTGATTTCTTTTTTAGTTTGTTTTTGGTTTTGTTTTTGTTTTTGATTTGTAACAAAAAGCATAAAACATCCTATATAATAAAAAAAACTGTTGTGGTATATTAATTAGAGGTTTGATATTCAAACCAATACATGTATATTGGAGGAAGCCTACAACAGAAAAATGTATTTTATCATCTTTCCAATGACAGGTAAAGAAACTCAGTGCTGACACCTAGAAAGCCAGGGAAAGACAACACACACTCCAGAACTGAAAGGGGGAAAAAACTATAGTAGGAGAAACATGAGCAACACATACCAATCCTCTTTATTTTAACTTTGATAAAAATCAACAGTTACTTAAGGATCAACTTACTTCCCTCTCAAATAAAAGCATGAAATTAAATATCCTCAACAACTCCCAGATATTTTTCACTGAAAGTTGCTAAGAAATTATGAGTTAAAAAAACAAAACATCTTTAAAGCCTACTTACAGCTTCCTTTGTTGCATGAGGGGGACAAGGGGGAAGTCCTGAAGATAGCACAAAATTTTCAAAGCTTATTAACAAAGTTTTTGTGTTACACTAATATAATTTAATTAGAACCTACATATTATTTGACTGCTTTCTTTTTTTAACATGCAACACAGGAGAGCTGCCCATGGAATAAGATATATTAGTTGCAGGTTATTTAGAAAAAAAAATAGGACAGGGTAACTAAAAGTGAAATGTATTGCTCTGTAAACTTACAAGTACATTAAGGATAACAATACTTTCCACCTATGTAGTCATAACTATTACATTACAGTTAACAGAGCAAAACTTAGTTTTTGCTAAGTTAAAAAAGTGCAAAACTTAGATGCATCATCAGCAGTCACACTTGGATTGCAGACACTACAAAACACCCACAAAAACTTCTGTAAGGAGAAGATTCCAAAATGTAAACACACCAAGGACTTCTCAAGGAGGCTGTGCACACTGAGTATGGAAAGAGCAAACAAAAGTATAATGGCCTTTGAATACTTCTAATTAATGAAATCATTTAGAAGCCACTAAAAAAAGCAGATCTGAATGTTCAGAGAATGTAAGTTTTCTCATTATCGGGAAGAAAGTGAAGCCTAGGACAAACAGTTGTACTGATTCTGAGCCAGGAGCTCAATGCAAACATGTGTAAAGTCAGTGCTGAAATTCTTCAGACTTCAGTGGAGTCAGACTGGGACATTTGTCAAAGAAGAAGAGATGAGATTAGCAAGAGCATGCAGTGGTATCAGAGGCAGCTATGTGAGATGAAAAGGAGGGTCTTTGTCCAACCTAGAGGTTAAAAACCATATTAGTTTCTTAGAACTGCTTTTCAAGTTTGTTCACACTGTTTGCTGAAGCAGCCTATTTGTGCTTTACACTTCAAAAATGCCATCCTATCATGCAGAAATGATAGTGTTGTCTTCTCTCTATCACTAGACTGGACCACTTCAGACTTGACATGCAAGTTTCAGATCCAGGACACAATTACCTACATTTTCAACTGACAAAACAACCTCAGGTGACATTTGCCACATGCTGAAGGCAGGGTGGCACGCAGGGCAACACAGAAACACAACTCAATTTGATAGGATACACAAATAGCAAATGGGGAGAGATTAGATTTTCCTCTTGACATTGAACAGAAGCACCAGGAAATGAGGTCTAGTAATTAAAGAGTTAATTAAAGGACAAGGGGAGAGCAGAAGCTAGAGAGATTTTGACTAGAGACAGGAAAAGGTTCAAACTGTCCAAAATGAAGTCAAGAAAAGAAAAGGGGAGAGGAAAGGCAAAGAGAAAAGTCTTGAAGGCTGTGAGTAAGAGCATTGTTTTCAATGTTGCCTTTCTTGGCATTAAATGAGAGGCTAGCATAAAGTGCAAAGACCAGAACACTCCCTTACTGTTCAAGTAAACTAATTAATGACAAAAGTAGCAAGGGAACAGATCAGAATTTGGCTTTGGAGGACACCTGCAATCTGTTCAGATGTTATTTGTTACTTTGCTGAGCAAATTCAGCATTAAAAGCAGACTCCTGTGCCAGTACACCCTGATGATTACAGCTGAGGGGGCTTTTTCCCTTTGACAAGCCTCTATTTAGCAGCCATCAACTTTCCCAGATAAAACAAACTACACAGGGCATTTTTTTTACAAACTACACAGCGCATGTTCTTGGTTTAAAGTGTTTTCTCCCTCTGTGAAGAGATTGCAACAATATAACTCTAACAATTACTATGTTTATTATAAACACATATTCATTAATCTTGGGTTCAAGAGAAGTGACATAGAACTTGTATTGTGCCCGCTAGTATATGAAGAACAATGGATATCTGAAGCCAGCATGGTAAGATAAAAGCCTCCAGATGAAATCCTGGCTCCTGTGTGACCAAGGACAAAATTTTAGATTACATTTCAAATCTCTCTCTGAAGTAAAATCCTGACACCAGATGAGCAATCATTTTGCTACAGGACATACATACCTGAGTACATATGCATATATACACAGACATTTCAGACAAATGCCTGAAAGAGAGCACTTTGGAGATGAAGGAGTTGTGGCAGCACAGGCAAGAACAGGACTGGACTGCTGGGGTAGCTGTTCTCAGTCTTTAATGAAGCATCAGTCTCATTACAGGGGTAGAGACAGTTGAGAAAAAGCAACAGCTCACAGCCTGCCAGCAGCAGCTGCAAATTTCTTTGTTACAGAGCATCTTAATAATTTTTCAGCAAATAAACAGTATATTGCTAAAGCTTACAGACAGTTGGTTTAGCCAATCAATTATAGCACACATACACCTGTTTTAAACAATACCCGTTTGTATGCTTTTCTATTAACAAAACACAATATCCTTATTAAGCTTAAGACCTTCTACTGTCTTGTCAGACATATATTTTCTGCAGTGTTAAGGTTTATTCAAGCCAAACGTAGAAACTCAGCCTTTGTTTCCCATGTCCTTGTTTGCTATACTACTGTATACTACTGTATCTTTTCTAGTTCCAAACTTTCTTCAGTCGCAACAGATTCTGAGTTCTCAGCTTTTTTCTGTTTGAGGCCTGCCTCTTCAGCTCCTAAAAATCCTTTTTACTTTCAGTATTTCCCACAAAGGAGTAATCTTAATGGTGCTACAGGGATATTGCCAAATGCTGATGTAAACCCTGATGACACCTCCAACTGACCTCTCACCCATATAGGCCTCCCTCCTTCTTAAGGTCACAGCTTTTTCAACTCAACCCAGCTGGGCCATAAGATGCACAGGCAAAAGGATCACAGAATCACAGAACAGCTTGGCTTGAAGAGTCCTTAAAAATCACCTAGTTCCACCTCCCCTGCCACAGGGACAACTTTCACTAGACCAAGTTGCTCAGAGATCCATCCAGCCTGACTTTGAATGCTTCCACCAGGGATGGGGCATCCACAGCTTCACTGGGGAACTTGTGCCAGTGTCTCACCACTCTCACAGTAAAGAATTTTTTCCTAACATTTAGTCTATCTCTACTCTCTTTGAGTTTGAATGCATTCCCCCTTGTCCTGTCACTCCATGCCCTTGTAAAAAATCCCTCTCTCTCTTTCTTGCAGGATCCCTTCAGATACTGGAATGTCATCATTAGGTCACCCCAAAGCCTTCTCTTCTCCAGGATGAACAATCCCAATTCTCTCAGCCTTTCTTCATAGGAGAGCTGCTCCATTCCTCTGATTATCTTTATGCCTTCCTCTGGACTGGCTCCAACAGTTCCCTGTCCTCCCAGTGCTGGGGCCCCCAGAGCTGAGTGCAGCACTGCAGGTGGGGTCTCACCAGAGCAGAGCAGAGGGGCAGAATCCCCTCCCTGGCCCTGCTGCCCACGCTGCTTTAGATGCAGCCCAGGACATGTTTGGCTCTCTGGGCTGTGAGTGCCCATGGCTGGGTCATGTCCAGCCTCTCATCCACCAGCACCCCAAGTCCTTCTGGGCAGGGCTGCTCTGGATCTGCTCATCTCCAGCCTGTGCTGGCAACAGGGGCTGTCCCAGCACAGCTGCAGGATCTTGCACTTGGTCTTACTAAGCCTTGTGAGATTTCCATGGGCTGCTTCTCACTGGGCCAGAAGTCCATCACTTTGCCATGAGCACAAAGGCTAAATCCTTCAGACACTAATACTCTTCGCTGATTTGCAAAATTGCCAGAAGAATAAGACCTATTGCTGTGATTAAGGTATTAGGGAGGAACTACGTGATCCATCCTGAGGCATGAAGGACCATTCCTAGATCTCTTGCTCTCCTCTACACAGTAACAACTACAAAGAATGGTGGAGATTTTAATACTTCAGAGCAAAGCGGCATAAAGGCTTAAACCTTGAGAGCAAGGGCCCACTTGGGAACAATGTTTTCCAAACCAAGCAGAAGAGGTACCCTTGGAGGTTAAATGGCTTTGCACTTGTTCCTAAGGGCACCCTTTGGGATTTAACTCCACAATTGCATCATGAATGTCTCTTCTGAATAACTGCTTAGTCACACTGGACTGAAAAATATTTTCAATACATTCAGTCCCATACTACCAGAAATACTTGAGGTGGTTTGCTGCTGCAGTGTCATCATGTAGTCAAATAAATAAATTCAATATTCCTTAGAAATTTGTCTGTAGTGTTTTGAAATACATTATTCTTACCTTTCAACATACAAGATGTATGGCAAAAAACTAAAACTGAGACTCTTTTTTAGGGCTAATTCCATTGTCTTACTTGAAAGAGTCTTTGGGAAGGTACTCTAAGCACATGGGATAGAAACTTCCCAAAAGAGGATGTTCAAGAGGTAGCTGTGAAAGAAGAACCGTGTGACATTTCAAGACATATGATATGCTTTTCAGTGTACAAAAAGATACTGTGAAGCACAGCCAAATGAGAGATGGTGGTTTGGAGGCAGAGCTAAACCTAGTGACACAGAATCTGTCTTTGCACCTAATCTTACAGAAGATTTTGCAGATTTAGAACCCTAGACAAAACTTAACCTCAGCTTCCACAAGAATGGCATAAATTATATATGAAGACCTCAGCGTATTTGCAATCTGAGCTGAATATATAACATATATTCACTATGCATTTAGTCAGAAATAAAGCACATGACTGAAGGAAACTGGGAGTACATGAAACTTTCAGACACATGACTGGATGAAACTGGATCTCAACCAAACTCCAGCAAAACTGAAATTAACCTAAGCTTCACTTTACAAGTCAGCACATGGGCTTGAATTACTGTTATCAAAGTGAAGTTTTCCTTTTAGAGCACTGGTTCTTAAGTAAGGGAGTGAGGAACAGCACTTCCTCTCTGTCCTAGTTCAGTTCCTTTAAGAGACACTGAACTTTAAGTTTTTATTTTCAGTCCTTAAATCTATGATTGAAAATAAAAGAAGCAGCTTCACCTACAAGCATCAGGCAAATTACAGTTTAAACATATGTTGCTTGATTGCCTGTTGCCACAGATTCAGTAAACATTCCCAAGCCTATTCAGTAATGAGGTACTCGCATTTACACGAGACATGATTCTTAATTTGCACTAGTTATTCATCTCAGCAAAGGCTGAGGACTTTTTTTCATAAAATGTCCAACATCTGTCCTTCTGTTTAAGAAGGGAGGTACTAGTGTTCAAGTACATCAAATGCCTTTCCAGGTATACCCCAAAGGCCTATGGTAAATGTGGCAACTAAGAATACAGAAGATATTTAAAAAACACAAGGCTTCAGCATCTAAATTGGGCAGGGCAGGGAGGACAAAAGAGGGAGGATAGCAGAGAGGTCTCCAAGACAAAACACCAATGTCACTACAGAAAGGTTTGTTTGGGGCATAGCTTGTGCTATATTAGTCTTGGATACATCTTTCATTCAAAGACTGCTAGCACAGTATCTTTGGGAACTCCCTTGCATTTCAAACTAAATTGAACTCCTTTTTCAGAATAGTCTTTCGTTCTTACCATCTTTCTTCCTCACCCAACATTACTAAACAAGATGTCTCTTCACCAAGAATGAATTGCAGGGGAAATAAAGCGTAAGAAGATAGAAACTAACTACTGCTTTTTATTTATACTGAAGTGTATGTACCATATAATGTGATGGGAAACTGCATTTCTGGTTCTTACACTACACCTGCAGCACTTAAGAAAACATGGCTTTCTTCTTGTTCTCTAACTGCAATATAAAAATTGGTTCTGGAATACAGAAATACACAGGGATTATAGCTTCCCTCCTATAAGAAGCAACAGGCCCAGACAGACATGTTCACAAGCGCTACAAACAAAGCATCATCACAGGGTGCCTGTCCATCCTACCTTCTTTTTCTCTGCATTTTCTTTGTCCTCAGCTTCCCGCTGCCAAATACTTTTTGTATCAAATTCAAAAGGCCCTCTTTTAGTCTCATAACTGTTACCTGGATGGTCATCAGCCATAAACTCTCTGTGAACCATATAATCCGGAAGAGAGGAAACACAGCTCCTGCAGGCAAAGATTTGATGCTTGTTTGTACAAGGTATACAAATCCTGCACTTTAGTACAGAAGCATTCAGAAATGCTAATAGGTTAAGAGAGAGGCCAAGATATGTAGGGCCTCAGCAATCTTACCGTGGCTCCTCAATCCCTGCAGGATTGGCACAGTGTGAGTACCAGTCAGGTGCAGCATATGCTGCTGGAGGGGACTTCATTACCACAGGAGTGTAGTGCTTCAGTAGGTCTGGAGAGAAAAAGACAAAAGACAGTACATTTCTGACTTCTTATCTAGTTGCAAAAGCACTACCTTTGTTTTCAGATTGCTGTTTTGTCAGGAAGAAATTAATTTCTTCATTTTTTCCATAAGTTCATTTCAAAAGTCCAGAGGATCCTTCTGTAGCATCTACGAGTACTTTACACTGCACTCAACCAAAGCCTCCCCCAAAAAAAAAGGAAAATCAAAAAAGCAAGACAGATGCTTACCAGGTCGGCCTCCTTGCTTTGCCAGCCTCAGGTAGGCTGAATCAGTCTCTTTGATCCGCTTCCCGTGGCATCCAGATTGTTGCAGCTCATGGGGAGCTCTAGAAAGGTCACTGAGACCCGGAATCTGGGAGGGAAGTGGGCTCTTCTCTGGTTGTTTCAGTGGCATGGATATTGCTGTCCTGCAGTAATGGAAAAGAAAGTATCCATGGTAAAAGTTAATTGCTAGCATCCCTTTTTGCAGGCAACTTAACAAATTGAGCCGACCTGGAACATGAATGAGGTGTTATACATTTCATTGTGGAGACAAAAGACCAGGCATGCTCATTCGGGGGGGATATAACACATGCAATTTCTAGAGAATCAAGTGCAAGCAAAACACTTTTGTTTCAGTTTTGAGACAGCATTCAAGTTTCCTCTTAAAGTGTTCTCATACAGAGGATTATGCCTCTTCATTCTGAAAACTGTTTCCAAGGACACATCAAAAGCAGTGATGGGCATACAAGACAGCAAGAAACACAAGCCTTTGGTTTCCTTTCCTTCACATGCACTAACTAAAAGTAAAGACAGTAACTGTCCATTGGCAGGTCTTTATTTGTAAAACAACCAAACCTGATCCCCAAATAAAAAAGAAAAAAAAAATCAAACACCCCACCTCTCCATACATTACTTACTCGACTTGTAGTGAGTAAAGGAAAATATAAACAAATCCTTCAAAATGGGAAAATGTGGGGGCGTCACGGGCAGGCACTGGACTTGATTGCTGTGATAGCTGTTTTCTTTTTAATGAAGCATCAGTCTCATTACAGAATTTAAGGCAAGGTAGCAGTTTACAGCACTTATGTACAGCACAGCAGTAGCAACAGCAGCAGCTCTATACAGCCCCAGCAGCAGCCCACAATCGCCCTCAGCAGCAGCCCCAATAGACCCCAATAGCTGTTTTCAATAACTCTTTACAATAGCTGTTTACAATAGCTCCCCATTTCTCGGTTACAAAGCATCTTAAAAACTTTTCAGCTAATAGTATATTACTAAAAATTACAGACAGTTGTTTTGACCAACCAAATTAAGCACACATACACCTATTTCAAACAATAGTTGTTTGTAAGCTTCTCTATTAACAATACACAATACTCTTATTAAACTCAAGACTTTCTACTATCTTGTCTAGCATATGTTTTTTACAGTGTTATAACTTATTCAAGCTAAACTTAAAAACTCAGCCTTTGTTTTCCATGTTTGTTCGCTATACTATTATATACTACTGTATCTTTCTCAGTTCCGAACTTTTCTCAGTTGTTACAAATTCTGAAATCTCAGCTTTTTCTGTTTAAAGCCTGCTTTTTCAGCTCCTAAAAATCTTCTTTTACTTTTAGTGTTTCCTACAGATAAATGCACTGCAGATAAATAAGAAAAAGCCAGCACAAGATACTGTGCCATTGAAGATGCAGAGGTACTTACGGGGGCGACTGCAGCTGCAGCTGATGCCGTTCCGTCGGTGTAAGGGCACCACTTCCAGGCAGCAGCTCGCTGAGGAGCTCCTGGCACACACACGCGCGCTGGCTGTGCCCAAACTCAATCCCAAGGAACAACCCAAAGCGCTGCCTCTCCCCGGGGTCAGGCGCGCAGAGGCACCAGCCAGCGCCCGCTGCCGCCTCCCGGGCGCGTCCGTCCCCCGGCGCTCTCTGGCTGACGATGCCCGGGGTCCCTGCTGCCGTCACGGCTGCAGCTCAGAGACCGAAGGGCGATGCCCCGAGCGGTGACCCGAACCCCCGGGAAGCGGGCGGGACGCGGCCCCAAGGGGAGATGCGGGCGCAGCCGGATCGGAGCGGCACAGCCCGGCCCCCGGTACCTCCCTCCCGCCCTCTTTCCCCCGCGGGGCTTGGAGCTCGGCGCGGTGCTCGGCACCGCCTGCAGCAGCAGGGCACAGAGCGCAGTCGGTGGCTCCCGGCGGATTCCCGGCTCAGAAAGCGGCGGCAGCCGTGCCGGGACGCCTTCCTCCCGAAGAGGGGGGGATGCCTTCCCACTGTGACCGCCCGCCTGGACCTTGCCGCTACTGGGAAGCTCCATCCCAGCTGAAACCACGGCGAAGTCCATCCTTTATTCCACGGCATTCACCATTCTATACTATTTAATCTTTGCCTTCTGGCCCATCCATATACTGAAAGCTTGCTGGTACCCTTTTGGGTCCTTGAAATACCCTCTTATGAGATTTTTCTTTATATTCCTGGAGCTGGCAAGCCACTTTATCCACCAATGCTGCTTCTTTATTTTTCCATGTCTGGGACCCGGAGAACTTAGAAGGATGAAGGGATATGGTGGGATGGTGAGACTGGGAGAATGTGGAGGGATGGAGGGAGGTGAAGAAAATGGTGGGGTGATAGAACATGGAGGATACAGTGAGATACAGAGGAGATGGAGGGCCAGAGGGCTGGCAGAGTGGGGGGACAATGAGTCATGAAGATGTTGGGATGTGGAGAGGATGGAAAGATAGTGGGATGTGGAGATTGTGGGATGTGTGGGATTCAGAGGAAATGGAGTGGTAGAGACCATATAGGGATGGTGGGATTTGATGGGACTATGGGCTGTGGAGGAGATGGAGTGACAGTGAGAAATGGAAGATAACAAGTTGGAGGAGACAGGGTTGTTGGGCCAAGGTGTGGTGGAATGATTGATGGAGAGGCCAGACAGATGAAAGCATTTGAGACAGAAGGACAGTGGGACATGTGGGGAAATGGAACATGGGGTAGTGGAAGAGAACAGTTGATGGCTAGGGGGACACTGATGCCAGGAACAGAACAGAAGCTGCAAGCTTAGGAACCAGGAGGTTCCTGACGGGCTCACCCAGGCTCTGTGCCACATATGGAAGTACCAGATGCTGCCCCCACCTCCTGGGGACCCTCCCTCCCCAGTCCTGTATGTGCCCTCATGCACATCTCTTCCCACACATAGGCATGAATTGGTGTGAGGCAGCTTGAGATACCCTGTGAGGCAGTTTGAGGTCGAGGTACACCCCATAGGTGAAATCATATTGCATTATGGGGCAGTTTGCAACATCCTGTGGGGTGCTCCAGGTCCATATGGGTTGGCAATCCACAAAATTTTTAGGGTTGGAAGGAACCTCTGAAGATCATTCAGTCCAACCCTGCTGCCAAGGCAGGGTCACCTAGAGAGAGAATTTACATGGGAACATGTCCAGTTGGGTTTTGAATGTCTGCAGACAGGGACACTCCACAGCCTCCCTGGGCAGCCTGTTCCTGTGCTCTGCCACCCTCAGTATAAAGAAGTTCTCCCTCATGTTGAGGTGGAACATTTTGTGCTTTAGTTTATGGCCATTGCTTCTTGTCCTGTCTCCGGGCACCACTGAAAAGTCTGGCACCATCCTCTGGACCATCCGCCTTTGAGATGCATTGATAGATCCCCTCTGAGTCTTCTCTAGACTTAGGCCCAGCTCCCTCAGTCTCTTTCTGTGAAGAGATGCTCCAGATCCCAAATCATCTTTGTGGCCTCTGCTGGACCCTCTCCAGTAACTCCTTGTCTTTCTTGTGCTGAGGAGCCCAGAACTGGAACCGCAGTACTGCAGATATGGCCTCACTATGGCTGAACACAGGGGCAGGATCTCCTTCTTCCTGCTGGTCACACACTTCACAGTGCACCCCAGGACACTATTGGCCCTCCTGGCCCCAAGGATACACTGCTGGCTCATAGTCAACTTGTCATCCAACAGGACTCCCAGGTCCTTCTCCACAGACATGCTCTCTCATTTGATTCAGCAGTGGCCTCATATTTTCCCTAATCTTTCTTTACCTGTAGAAACCCTTCTTGTTGTCCTTGATATCCTTTGCTAGATTCTATTCCAAGGGGACTTTGCCCTTCCTCGCTGCATCCTTGAATACTTTTACAATGCTCCTATAATACTCCCACGTGGCCTGTCCCTTTTTCCACATCCCATAAATTCCTTTTTCATAAATTTCAGATTTACTAGAAACTTGTATGGGCTCCATCCATATTACAGGTGCTATACAATGGAATAACCCCACCCTCCCCACAAACCCAACCCCACACAAACTGCTGCTGCTCAATGCTTTTTATTGGCTGACCAGGGTTAGGGGGGCTAGGGAATGTTGGGCACTTGGAAGTCTAAGTGGGACAGCTGCAAGTTCAGGTAGGATACTTGGGGATCCAGAGCTTCACTCTTCGTTGAGTCCCTTCTGATGGAGAAGAAAAAGGAGCTGTTGTGGGGCAGCCATGAGGTGGCCCATGAGGCACCTACGGGCAGGGGAAAGTCCTACCTTAGCTCCAATGTCACGGCTCTTGGCTCGCAGCTTATTGACCTGGGACTCAGCAATGTCAGCACGCTCCTCTGCCTCATCCAGCTCATGCTGTGCCTTGCGGAACTTGGCCAGGTTGGTGTTGGCCTGTTCCTCCTGAGGGAGCAGGGACATCAGTGAAGATCTCACACAGCTCTGTCTGGCCTCCTGCCACCCAGTCTGCTCTCCATACATATGACTTTCTTATTGCTCCATCTGGCCCACAATAGAACCACTGTTTCTTCAGGCATCCCATTTTCTAACCACCCAACTATCTAATCAATGATCCATCCATCCAATCATCCACCCACATAAACTTCAAGCATTCTATCTTTCCTTCCTTCCTTCCATCCATTCAGTCATCCTTCCTTCCTTCCTTCCTTCCTTCCTTCCTTCCTTCCTTCCTTCCTTCCTTCCTTCCTCCAGTCATCATCTCTCAGTCGCATCACCCACCCACACTCCTCACCCCCTGACACTCCACCCCTTGACCACCTCATCTCAAGGTTACCTGCTATTCCCCACATCCTCTCCCACATCCTAAACCCATGCTGTCCCCTCCTGGGGATGGTCCCATGGCTGCCCGCCTAATGCTCACCGCCTCCTCTGCCTGTCGCTTGTAAGCCTTGACCTTCAGCTGGAGCTTGTCCACGAGGTCCTGGAGCCGGACCATATTTTTACGGTCCTCCTCCGTCTGTAGGGTGAGATACACATGGATCATGACCTGACCCTACTTGTGCTTTGAATCACCACCCAAGCTATGAGGGTCAGGAGACAATTAATGATGTACTTGGGAAGTGGAGGCTCTCCAGACTGAGGGTGGCCTCAGCTCTGGAAGCAGGACATGGGATGCCTTCTTGCCCATGATGAGGTCCCACCTGAGGTTCTGGATCATGCAAAGACCCCATGGATGCTGGGACACCAAGAGGTGGCCTGGGGAGCTCATCATCCAGACCATGTTAAGGTTCCCACAATGGTATCAGACATACTTGCAGTGCATGGTCTAGTATCGAATTTAGATAGCCTGTGTCTCTCTGGCCAGCAGGTCAGCCATGTTCTAAGTCATGTACAGCATGAGACATAAGACCCTAGGGCCACAGGGAGAGTGGTTGACCTGGATCATCCCAGTAGCCCAACCTGGTAGCTGAGCTCCTTGACACGACGCTCAGACTTGCGGAGACCCTTAATGCTCTCAGCATTGCGCTTCTGCTCAGCCTCCAGCTCATTCTCCAGTTCCCGTACACGAGCCTCCAGCTTCTGCAGCTGCTTCTTGCCCCCTTTGAGGGCCAACTGCTCAGCCTCATCCAATCTCATCTGCAGATCCTTGATGGTCTGCTCCATGTTCTTCTTCATCCGCTCCAGATGGGCGCTGGTGTCCTGCTCCTTCTTCAGCTCCTCTGCCATCATGGCCGCCTGCCCAAGGAGAGAAGCAAGCAGAGAAGGAGGACCAAAGCATGCTCTCCATCATCCTCCGGTGGAAGGTGTCCTACATATTGGTCCCACCCTGCTACTCACATCAGTGATGGCTTTCTTGGCCTTCTCCTCAGCATTTCTGCACTCCTGGATGGCCTCTTCCACCTCTGTCTGCAGCTGGGAGATGTCAGCCTCCATCTTCTTCTTCTGGTTGATGAGGCTGGTGTTCTAGAGTTAGAGGAGAGAATCTCAGGAGGTGTCTGTTGAACTGCTGACCCACCCTTCTTCATCAGCCCAATATTTAATGCCCCCCTACTCCCTGCAAACTCTGCAGGCTTAAAGGATCTGGAGATCTTGATAACTCAACCCATTAGAAGCCCACACCCATGGATGGAGGTAACCGCTTTCCTTGAAGGTATGTGAGGTCTCACCTGTGAGTGGAGAAGCTGGACCCTCTCACTGGCCTCAATCAGCTCCTGCTCGGCCAATTTGCGGGCCCTCTCAGTCTGTTCCACCACTGCCTGCATCTCCTCCAGCTCTGACTGGAGGAGGTTGTTTCTCCTCTCCACAATGGCAATATTCTCCTTCAGGTCTTCATTGGCTCTTACTGCATCATCTAGCTGCAGTTGGGTGTCCTGTTGGGATAAATAGGATGGACATAAGCCAGCAGCTCCAAGGGGCTAGGAAGACCTCCTTAGAGGTGGGTGAACCCACCTTGAGGTGAGCCTGGGCTCCTTTCAGGTGGGACTGAGCCTCAGCAGCCACGCGGTTGGCATGGCTGAGTTGAATCTCCATCTCATTGAGGTCACCCTCCATCTTCTTCTTCAGCCTCAGGGCCTCATTGCGGCTCCGGGTCTCAGCATCCAGAGACGTCTGCAGTGAGTCCACCACCCGCAGGTGGTTGCGCTTGGCCTGCTCCATCTCCTCATCCTTCTCGGCCAGCTTGCGCTCATAGTCTGCCTTGACCTGGTTGAACTCCAGTTGGGCCCTCAGGATCTTTCCCTCCTCGTGCTCCAGAGAGGCCTGGTGGAGACAGAGAAATTAGAGGGCCACAGAGAAGACTAGGACAAATTAGGGACTCATGGGCATGTGATTTGGCTCACCTCAGCCTCTTCCAGTGCAGCTTGGAGCTCCAGTTTCTCAGCATCCAGCTGCTTCCGGACCTTTTCCAGTTCATGGATGGTCTTGTGGCTGCCACCCAGCTGCTCCGTCAGGTCCGAAATCTCCTCTGCTCAGATTAAGAGCCCATCAGATTTGTTGGAAAGTGGTGGAGAACAAGGTGGGCAGGCAGTACCATGGTCTCACCTTGGAGGTTCTTGTTCTCCCTTTTGAAGGTCTCCAGGTGCTCAAGTGACTCCTCATAGGCATTTTTCAGCTTGAAGAGCTCAGTGCTGAGGGACCTGGCCTCCTTCTGCGATGCCTCCAGCTCCATCTGTGACTCTTCAAATTTCTGCTTCCACTCAGACAAAATCTGGAACAAAGCAAGGGATCACCTTCTGTCTCCATGTCTGCTCCTGTCTCACCACTGTGTCCTCCTACCTTGTCAAAGTTTCTCTGCTTCTTGTCCAATGCAGCAGCTGCTGCATTTGATCGTTCCACATCTGCCATCAGGTCCTCAATCTCATTCTGCAGACGATGCTTGGTCTTCTCCAGGGAGGAACACTTGGCATTGACTGCTTCCACTGCTTCCTCTGCCTCCTGCAGCCGCTGGGCCAGCTTCTTCCTGTCGTGGGAGAAAACCTGGCTGTGGTGACCTATGGACCAAGTGGGCCAACTCAAACCTTATTCTACCTATTGATTGGCTGAGGCTCTGGATCTCTACCATCTGCAGATTCCTATACCTTCTCAAGATTCTTCTACATTGGAAAGGTGTCCACTCTTCCCTGCCCCATAGAAACTCTCTTCATCTCCCTTCATGGGGAGATTACTCACTTGGCCTCCTCCAGCTCCTCAGTGCGCTGGATAGCATCTGTCTCATACTTGGTCCTCCACTGTGCCACCTCAGAGTTGGCCTTTGAGAGTGATCGCTGGAGCTCAGCCTTAGCCTCTGTCTCCTCCTCATACTGCTCCCTCAGAAGGTCACAGTCATGCCGGGCTGACTGGAGGGCATGGGCCAGTGCATTCTTGGCCTGAGAGGGGGAGGCAAGGAGAAGGTGAACTTGAACTATGTGTAGGTCCTTAAACTCAGTAAGCACTGGTATTTCTCAGCCAAACCTTCTCTAGGTCATCCCAACCAAATTCAGCTCATCTAGACCCAGAGAGATCTAAAGATGGGTATCTCTAGTCTGGCCCAGTTTGACGTCCCCTGATCGAGTGCCACCCCACCACCCATAGGCCAACACAGCTGCTTCAGAACTGACCTGCTCAGCCCAACCTCTCAGCTGTTAGGCCAATGCAACACAACTCAACCACTCTTAGATGCAACCACCCCACTGAACTGGCCTGAACTTGACTTCTATTTGGTGCTACCACCATGAGGGTGAAGGACACCTTGTCTTGTGGCCCAAACCTACCTTCATCTCTTCTTCCAGCTGCCTCTTCAAGTCCTCCATCTGCTGGGTGTATGACTGCTTGCCCCTAGTTAATTGAGAGACAAGGGCCTCCTTTTCCTCCAGCTGGCGGGATAGCTCTCCTGCAGAGTTAGGGCAGGTTTTCAAGGGTGTGCCAGGGATTGAAGATGTGGGGTAGGGGCTGAGGGTGTGGGGTGAGGAGGGGTATGGTGGGTCAGGGTTCCTACCATTCTCAGTCTGGAGCTTGGCCCGTTGGGTGCTAGTGTCGTTGAGGACTCGTTGTGTCTCTTCCAGCTTGGCCCGGTGTTCAGCTGCCTGGTCCTCCATGGTGCGAGAGATCTTCTCCATGCCCACCTTGGAGGAGAAAAGTATGGAGGGAAGGAATGAAGCAGGAGAATAATGCCCATGGTGAGATAAGATGACCACCTTGGCCTCCTTCTACCTTGGCCTTTATCAGTTGCTCCATGTTGGAGCTGAGGTCATCCAGCTCCAGCTTCAGGTCGCTCTTCTCCTTCTCCAGCTTCTGCTTGACACGCTGTAAGTTGTCAATCTGCTCGCTGAGCTCAGCCACACTGTCGGCGTGCTTCTTGCGCAGCGCAGCAGCCGTGGCCTCATGCTGCAGCGTGGCCTCCTCCAGATCCCGCCGCATCTTCTGGAATTCTGCCTCCCTCTTCTTGTTGAGCTCAATCTGCACTGAAGTGACACCACCTGCCTCCTCCAGACGCTCGCTGATCTCCTCCAGCTCCCTTGACAGGTCTGAGCGCAGCTTCTCCACCTTGGCTCTGCCTGTCCGCTCTGCCTCCAACTCCTCCTCCAGCTCCTCAATCCGTGCCTGTGCTCCGGGGATACAGCTGCTGTCAGCAGACTTGGCTCCACCCAACTCCTCCATTCAGCTCAACCAATTGAGCTGGAGACTTTTCAACCCAACTCACCCCAATAAACTGAAAACTCTTCAGCTCATCCCAGACATGTGAACATTTGTCAACCAACTGGAAAACTCCTAAACTCAGCCTAACCAGATAGAGACTGTTCATCTCAACCCAACCAGCTAGAGGTTCTCCAGCCCAAATAAGCAGAGAATAGATTCCTCACCTGCAGCTCTTTCAGCTTCTTCTGGAGCTGCAGAGCCAGAGCCTGCTCATCCTCAACCTTGCTGTTCTGCTGGTTGATCTCAAACTCCTTCCTGCAAATGAAAGCAGTTAGCAGTGAGGTCCCTGCCCTTGCCCCCTGACCAGTTTAGACTCGGGAAAGAGGTCCATCTTTACTTCTTGAGCTTCTCCTCCAGCTGCTGCTTGTCGTTCTCCAGGTCCATGATGTTCTCCTGGGTCAGCTTCAAGTCACCTTCCAGCTTCCTTTTGGCCCGTTCCAGGTCCATCCGGACCTTCTTCTCTTGTTCCAGGGAGCCTTCAAGCTGTGTGGAAACATGGAGATGGGGGGAAACCTCAGTTTTCCATCATATCTGCCCCAGAAAGCTTCTCAGCACTACCCATGGTGGGACCAGACCACACTTACATCATCCACTTGCTGTTCCATCTTGAGTTTGGCCTTTGTCAGGGTGTTGACTTTGTCTTCCTCTGCCTGCAGGTCATCCAGAGTCTGCTGGTGAGATTCTTGCAGGGTCTTCTTCTCCTTCGTTAGCTTGGCAATGGTTTCATCCAGCCCGGCCATCTCCTCTGTGAGGTTCTTGACCTGAAGGAGGAGAAACACTGGGCCTCCAGCTTAGTACCAGAGGTAGAGCAAAGCTGGGTGATGTTGCTGTTGTCTTTGGCCAATGAGGCCACTATGGTGGTAGAGAACCCAAAGGATGTTGAGTCTTCATGTAGCCCAGATCAACTAGTCCTGAATCTCCTCAACCCAACAGAACCAGATTTTGTTGACCCAAATCCCCACAACTTAAGGTCAAGGCCTCTCTCCACCCTCACCTTGTTCTCAGTGGCATGCTTCTCCTTCTCCACCTTGGCCAGAGTCAGCTCTAAGTCATCAATATCCTTTTTCAGCTCTGAACATTCATCCTCCAGCTTCCTCTTCCTAGCTGTCAGCTCTGCATTCATCTCTTCCTCATCCTCCAGTCGCTCTGTCAGTTCCTTCACCTTGGCCTCCAGCTGGATCTTGTTCTTGATCAGCTGGTCACAGCGCTCCTCAGCATCATTGAGGTTGTCCTGTTCCTGTATTGGAGTCGTAGATGAAGTAGGGTGGCCCAGGAGGGGTGCTGGTCACCCCCAAACATGGTTTTGGGGGGCAGTCTCACTCACCGCTTGCACTTGGAGCTGAAGGTCATTCTTCTCCTGCAGCATGGAGACCATCTTCTCCTCCAGCTCCTTGCGCCGGGTCTCTGACTTCTCCAGGGCCTCTTTCAGCCGCCCAAACTCTTCCTTCATATTCTGAAGCAAAGCCCAGGAGACCAGTAGCCACATCCAATCCCCTCCCTCCATCAACCCCACCCAACCCATTTTGGATCCCAAGCTGCCTGCCTCATCACCTCCTCTCACCTGCATCTCTTTCTCAGTCTCAGCACTCTTCAACAAGGGCTTGATCTTGAAGTAGAGCTTCATCCAAGGCCAGTTCTTCACCCCCATGAAAGCCCTGATGTTCCACTGAATCACCAGCAGTGAGTCCCTAGAATGATGACATAAATGCCACTACACCACAAAGCTGGTGACCCACCAGAGGTCCCTTCTCAAGGAGAAAGACCCTTCCCCTCTCACCGGCGCTCCAGGATCTTCTTAAACTCAATACGCATGAGCTGCCCTCGGGCCTGAGCCTGAATGCGGGTGATGATGCGGGAGAGGCGCTCGTCCCGCATCTCCTCCAGAAGTCCCAGCAGCCCAGCCTTGAAGAAGACCTGAGGGAGGAAGGAGACAAATGAGATGGTGAATTGGTTGGGAAGGGTTCATAGATAGATGGTTGATGGGTTGTTGAGGGAATGAAGTGATGGATGGTAGGGTGGATAGGCAGGTGGACACATCAGTGGTGAGACCATGGGGTACACATGACTCCATGGGTGGTAGGACCATGGAGAGACCATGTGCCCTTACCTTGGTGTGTCCAAATTTGTACTGGTTGTGGTCGATGTCAATAGACCCCAGGAGCTTCTCAGCACCCTTGCGGCTGTCAATGAATTGCCCTTCAGGGATGGCGGCAGGGTTCAGGATGCGGTACCTGGTGACCAGAGAGGACATGAAAAACCCTGAGGTCAGCCCCAGTGGGGTTGTCCACCACCTCCCCATATCTCTGTGCTTACCGCTGGCGGAAGTCCCCATAGAGGATGCGATTGGGGAAGCCCTTGCGGCAGATACGGATGCCCTCTAGGACCCCGTTGCAGCGCAGCTGATGCATTACCAGGGGATTGTCCATCACACCTGGCAGTGGGTTAGAGGGGTGGTGTCAGTCACAAGCCACACCTACCACCCTTTTCCCTGCCCTTGGCCCTGCCCTTTGCTCACCTGGCTCCTTCCGCTCATTGGGAATGATGCAGCGGACAAAGTGAGGGTGGGTGGTCTTGAGGTTGGCCATCAGCTTGTTGAGGTTCTCCTGTTGAGGAGGGAGGAGGGAAGAAGCTGACTAATGAGAGAGCAAGAGAGGGTCTGTGGGACTGAAGGGGTGATCCACCACTCAGGAGGTTGTCCTCCCACTGCCTAGGTCCAGTATGTAGGTCCCTCACCCGATGCAGGGCTGAGACAGTCTGAAAGGAGGACCCTTTCTTCTTGGCTCCTTTCCCCTTCCCTCCATCACCACCTGGAGAGAAGAGGGGTAGGGTAATACAGGAAAGAGAGTGACTACTGGACAGTAGTCTTCTCCATCAACTCATTCCTCCATCACCCCACCATCCGTTCACCCACCAGCATCTGCTCCAGCATAGTTGGAGAAGAGGTTGGCCAAGAGCTTCAGGGCTGATTTCTGGTAGAGCCCCACCACTGTCTCATTGAGGGGGTCCTTGTTCTTCTCCAGCCACCCGATGATGTTGTAGTCCACTGTGCCAGCATAGTGGACAAGAGAGAAATGGGCCTCTGGCTTCCCCTTGACATTACGTGGCTTCCCAAAGTTGGCTGACTTGCCCAGGTGATTATCAAAGAGCTTGGCCTTGAAGGTCATGTCCGAGGCTTTGGGAAACATGCACTCCTCCTCCAGAATGGACATGATCCCCATGGGCTAGGAAGAAAAGTGGTGATGGAGGACAGCAAGAACAACCCAGCTGACTAACTTTGGGGTCCCTGGCAGGCTCTTCCCTGCAGTTCCTTCAGCCCTCACCACAAGACCCTGGGGGAGGTGGTACCTTCTCAATGAGGTCAATGCAGGCCTGGAGGTCCATGCCAAAGTCAATGAACTCCCACTCGATGCCCTCCTTCTTGTATTCCTCCTGTTCCAGCACGAACATGTGGTGGTTGAAAAACTGCTGCAGCTTCTCATTGGTGAAGTTGATGCAGAGCTGCTCAAAGCTGTTGAACTGGGGAGGGAGAGAGGAGATGGCCAATGGGGTTAACTGGATCAACTCAACACCCAACTGGGTGAATAGAATGCCCAGTTGTATCAATGAGATCAACTCAATACCCAAGAGGATCAACACAAGGCCCAAAAAAGTTCAGGTTTCCAGAAAAGATCAACATGAAGCTTTAGAAGATAATCTCAACACTGAACTGGATCAACCCAACCCCCAAGAGGACAAATACCCTGCCATGCCCTCAGTCCTCACATCAAAGATCTCAAATCCGGCGATGTCCAGCACACCAATAAAGTACTGCCTTGGCTGCTTGGTGTCCAGAGAGTTGTTGATTCTCACCACCATCCAGTTGAACATCTTCTCATATACAGCCTTGGCCAAAGCCCCAATGGAGTAGTACACCTGCTGGACATTCTGCCCCTTGGTGACATATTCATTGCCCACCTTCACCCGGGGGTGACACAACCCCTTGAGGAGGTCAGCTGAGTTCAGCCCCATCAAGTAGGCTGACTTGTCAGCATCTGCAGAGCATCAAGAAGAAGACATGCTGTCAGATTCCACCTAACCTGGTGACCCCAAGACCTTTGTCACACCATACCACTCACCTTCGGTACCATCTGGTTCTGCCTGCTCTTCCCGTTGCTTCTGCTTGAACTTCATGTTGCCAAAGTGCATGATGGCACCTGTCAGCTTGTAGACACCAGCCTTCTCCTCAGCCGTGAAGCCCAGGACATCAAAAGCGCTCTGGGTGATAAGTGGAAGGGGATGGGAGAGGGCCTTGCCACCAGCTGTGGCCATGGCTCTCTGCTGGCCACAATTTGTGTCCTTCTGCCCTTCCAGCTCATCAACTCCTCCATCCATCTATGGATTCATCCACCCATGGACTCACCCATTATGGATTCATCCATCCAGCCATCCAGCCATCCAGCCATTCATCCATCAGAGGACTCCATCCATCTATTCACCTGTCCATGGACTCTTCTAACCATGGATCAGTCCATCCATCCATCAACTCACCTATTTATGGACTCATCCATCCATCCATGGACTCACCCATTCACCATTAACTCCATCCATGCATCCATGGACTCATCCATCTGTTTGAGGACTTGTTCACCCATGGACACATCTGTCCACCTAAGTACTCCCCCACCTGTTTTTTTCTCCACCCACAACCTCCTCCTCTCCCTGCCTCCTGTCCTACCTTCTGACCCTCACCCCACATCATCTCACTTCACCAATCTGCCATCTTCCCCCTTCCTATCCTCCACCTCTCAACCTTATGTTCCTCCTCTCCTCCACCCATCCATCTTCTACTGTCTCAACCATCCACCTGGCACTTTTCCTTAAATTCATCATAGGGATGTCCACCTGCCCACCCCACCACTTACATCAGTTGCCAACAGCTCTTCAGAGTCATCAATGGAGGCCACAGTCACCTCTCCTTGGGAGACATAACTGTAGTCATAGGGGTTGTTTGTGATGAGAAGCATCTCTGCTCCGTGGGCCCAGGATAGAGAGAAAAACTGAGCATTTGCACTGGTTAAATAGCCCCAAATCATCCTCCATTGCTCCAGAAAGGAGCAGAGAATTGTAGGAGAGGAAGTGGAAGACTCAAGGCCAAGCACCCTACTCACCAAGCAGTTCTGGCTTCTTGTTGGAGAGGATCTGGTAAAAGATGTGGTAGTTCCTCTCAGCCTTCAGCTGGAAAATGACACGGGACTTCTCCAGGAGGTCTGAGGTAGGTATGGAGAGAAGGAGGATGGAAGTTGGGGTGAGAAGATGGATTGAGATATGGAGAGATGGATAGTAGTATGAGGAGATGGAAAAGGAGGGGTATCTGGATGGTGGGATGAGATGGAGGGAAGAAGAGAGAAAAATGGAAGGTCAGATGGATAGTGGGATGAGACAATGGATCCATCAACCATGAAGACAGATAAAGAGATGGACATGGGTGGAGGGGAGGCAGGCAAGGACGGAGGGAGGTAGACACAAGGAGATGGAAGGACGAAGAATTGGAGATGAAGGATCAGGTGGATGGTGGGATAAGGAGATGAGGAAGTCACTGGATGGAGGGAGGAAGGGAGATATGTATGCATGAATGGAGTTCCTGGGTGGATGGATGAAGTTAATGGGTGGATGGAGGAGTCCATACATAGATGAGTCCTAGGATGGATGAATAAATCCATGGATAGATAACTAGATGGATGGATGCTGGCTTACAAGACATCCTCTCATTGGGCTCTCAAGGCACTTACAAGTCTCAATGTCGGCTGATGCCAACTTCCCGGTGGCCCCGAAATGGATTCGGATGAACTTCCCCTGGGAAAGCAGTGGCAGGAGGTGGAGGTGGCTGCCTTCATGCAGCAGATCCCACACCATAGACCCTGTCCTACAAACAGCTCCACAGAGCCCTCCTCACAGAACCCATCCCCCATCACTCACAAATCGGGATGAGTTGTCATTGCGGAGGGTCTTGGCATTGCCGAAGGCCTCCAAGGCAGGGTTGGCCTGGATGATCTGGTCCTCCAGGGTGCCCTGGATGGGGTGGGACAATGCTGGGTGTGGGTACCACTGGGGTACACTCTCTGCCAAGGGTACACAGACTGAGGCACTCACCTTGCTGCTATTGGTCACCTCCTTCTTGCGGTCGCCAATGGCAGCAATGCTGGCAAAGTACTGGATGACCCTCTTGGTATTGACTGTCTTCCCTGCACCGGATTCTCCGCTGGAGGGGCAACAGTGAGATACTGGATAACATCCTGGTGGGTTCTTCATCCCACTCCACTGCTATGGGGCAGGGTTGGACAAAGCGGGGCCTTACGTGATGAGGATGGACTGGTTCTCTCGGTCTGCCAAGAAAAAAGAGTCTGGTGAGATGAAGTTGGGAAACATGCTTGGGGTCTTCGGGTTGAGGCTGAGGTTCTCCATCCTCCCAGATGAGAATCAGTTCTAAGTCAGGAGCCATTTTTTGGAGCAGGGTCTCCTAGTTTGAGGTCCTCACAGGACATCCTTACCTGTCAGCATGTTCTGGTAGGCATTGTCAGAGATGGAGAAGATGTGGGGTGGAGCTTCACTCCGCTTCTTTCCCCGGTAGGCAGCCACCACCTCAGCATTGTAGACAGGCAACCACTTATAGGGGTTGACAGTCACGCAGAAGAGCCCTGAGTAGGTCTGGAGAAAAGGGCAGGTGGGTCAGAGCCAGGAGGTGCCACCCCACCAGCTGGGGACATCCTAGGTCTTGGTGGCCCAAGGGATGTGGTGATGGGATATCCTGATTTTGGTTGTCCAAAAAGGGGCTGGAGAAGGGACATCTTGGGTCTGGGTGGCCCACAACATGCAGAGATGGGACATCTCATGTGTCAGCAGCCCAAGGGGTCTGGGGATGGGACATATTATGTCCCATCAAGGGGGCTATTGAAGTGACATCTTGGAACTGGGTGGCATCCCCTTGAAAAGGAGTCAGGGGATGCAACATATCAGGTCTTGGTGGCTGAGGCAGTCTAGAAATGGGATATCTTGGGTCTGGGTGGCCCAAGCGAGCTGGAGAAGGGCCACCAGGTTGTAGATGTACTGAAGTCTATGAAAAAGCCACACCAGGTTTTAGGTGGCCGCAGACTCTCTGGAAGGCCCATCTGGTTCTAGGTATCCCAAGAGCTTTAGGGAAGGGTCACTAGTTTCCATCCACCCCACAGGCTGTGGGGAAGGCCCTGTCTGCTTCCCAGATGCTCTGGGGTCTTGTGGGAAGGCTCACATAGATCAACCAAGAGGCATAGCGCTCCTTGAGGTTGTAAAGGACGGCAGGCTCATGGAGAAAGGTCAGCATCGCCATGTCCTCAATCTTGTCAAATTTGGGGGGGTTCTGCTGGTGAATGTCAGCTTCCTTCACCGTCACCGTCTGGGGGGAATGAGGAGATATGAAGGTGGGTGTTGAGAGGTGTCCATAGCTTGGAGGGTGCCTTGTGGGGTAGGGGGTGGTCTGTTGGTAGGATTTCTTCCATGGCTTGGGAGGGGTCTCCTATGGGTTGCGGGGTGCCCCCCCATGGGCTGGGAGTCTTCAATGCATCAGGGCCCCCACCACTATCAGCCTGGTTTCCCCCTCCTCCATTTGCTCCCTCCCCTCCCTCCTTTAACCCCTCCCCCATTAATTTAATCCCATTAATCCCTCCCTTCTTAACTCTTCATCCCATTACTTCCCATCAAGCCCTCTTCCCCCGTGATGCCCAACCCCCCCCATATGACTTGCCGTCAGCCCCTCCCATCCTTAACCCCTCTCTCCATTACCCCCTCACCCCCATTAATCCTTTGCCTGACATGGCCCTTTGCCCCCCTGCCCTCACCCACCCCTATCCCCCGTTTGCCCACCTCTCCCAGCTCAGTCTGGACAGTGGCCTCCCCTCCTTGCCGCGCCATCACCCGTCCCCGAACAAACTCCTCCCGGGGGTGGGGGACGAAGCACTCGCTGCGGGGGTCGAAGGGTCTGGTCTGTGCTGCCAGCCGCTCCCGCTCCCCTGGCCGCAGGAAGGGGGCTGCTGCCCCCAGCGCTGCCAGCACTGCGTCCGCCATCCTGCCCCACACAGACAGGGACCCTGCATCACCTGGGGGGCTGGGAGGCTGTGGCCACAGGGCCACACACAATCCCACTGGCCACAGCTCATTGCCATGCATGCCCCCTACAGCCATGCCCAGACTCTCGTGTCTGCTGTGGCAGACACTAGAGCCAGACATGGAGCTTTGTAGCTGTGCACAGTCCCATGCATGGGTCCCTATAGATGTGCAGGGAGCCTCTGCAGACCCACGTAGTCATGCACTGCCCCATGCACAGAGTCCTGTAGTGATTCAGGGGCTCCCTGCAGGGTCCCCTACAGCCATTAAAGGACCCCTAATAGTGACCTACAGGACCTCATAGTTGTGTATGGCCCCATGAACAGAATCCTATAGCCATTCATGACCCCATGTATTTGAGCCTCATACAGTGTGCACACCCCCTATAGCTGTAGGCAAACCGCTATAGTCATGCAGGGACCCCAATAGCCATGCACAGCCCCATGTATCTCCACAACCGGGGACCACCAACCCCTGGAGTGATGCATGGACCCCTGCAACACAAAGACCCCTATAGCCATGCACAGACCCCCACAGTGATTCAGGCATCCCTACAGTGATGCACAAAGACCCATAGCAGTGCAGGGACCTCTATACATTGCAGGGAACCTTAAGAGTCCTGCACAGCCTGACATGCAGACCCCCATAGCAAAGTAAGGATCCCCTGTAGTGATGTGCAGACCCCATAGCAACACATACACCCTATAGCAGCATAGCCGCACCCCCCCGGCGAAGCACCCATCCCCACACTGCCCCATAGCATCACCCTCACCTGGAGTCTGTGGATCTAGCAGGTAAGATGAAGGGAGCTGGAAGGATGTGCGGAGGGTGAGTAGGGCTGCACCCCATGCCCCCTATAGACCCTCTTTGCCCCATAGACCCCCTTATGCCCCATAGATCACTTTGCCACATAGATCCCATGTGCCCCATAGCCCTGTTTGTGCCACATGGGCCCCCTGGTCGCCCCACAGACCATCAGTGTCTGATGCTGTGCCCCCATAGGTCTCTTTCCCCCACAGTTCCCCTCAGTGCTTCTTAGGTCCTCTGTGCCTCAAAACCCCACAGGTCCCCGCACCCCAGAGAACCCCTATACGTCCCATAGGCCCCCTTTGCCCCATATCCCCCACAGATTCCTGTGCCCCATAGATCCCCATATGCCCCATAACCATCCTGTGCACCCCATAGCCCCCCATATCCTCCCTCAGCCCTTCATATCCACATCTCACATTCCTACTATGCCCCCACCCTCTCCCTCTCTGCCCCACTCCGACACCTATGCCAGCCCTGCAGCCCCAAGGCCTTTATAGACCATCATGGAATGGGGAGGGGAGGAGCATTCCTGGGGAGGGGGTGGCTGATAAGGGAGAAGGAGGGGGGCACCTCCCCCCTGCATCACCAGCCACAAGGTGGCATCTCTCCAGTGACCCTGGCATCCATGACCCACATATTCACCCCACAGGATGATCTATGGGACAGAGCTATAGGGGTGAGCAAGGGCTCTCCAGACACCTTATAGGGATGGGGTATGGGGTGGGCTAGGGGCCCTGGATGCCTGGGTCTCTTGTGTAGAGCCCAGACACCTGGATCCCCTGTGTGTGGGGGCGGGGGGAAACTAGGGACCCCAGGCACCAGGGTCCCTTGTGTGTGTGGGCGATCTGTGGGGACCAGGGTGCTTTGGTGGGATTTGGGGTGATTCTATGGGTCTCAGATGCCTGGGTGTCTTGTGTGTGTGGGATCTATGGAGCCCAGATGCCTGGGTTCTTTGTGTAAGGAGGGGGTTTATGGGGCTAGGGGATCCTTGTGAAGGGGGTGCCTATGGAGCCTGGTCGCCTGGGTCCCTGGCCAGTGTCCTGTCACCCGTAGGGTGGTGACAGCTCTACGCTGCCAGGTCTATATTGGGACACGGCCGGACAGTGAAGGGGAGATTGTTATCTCATCCCCCCAGTGAGGCGCCGTGGGGCCGGCAGGGGTCTGAGGGACGGCGGGGGGGTCTGGCAGCATTCCCGAACACCGTGTCCACTTTGTCATCAAAGAGGTGACAAGTGTTCCCGCGAGGTGACACATTCCGTGGGCGGGGAGGTCTCCACCTCCCCATTGTGCCCCATAGATCCCTCCCCCCACAGACCATCTCCTCTGCCCCACAGAGCCCTGATAGAGCCCCATAACTTCTCCACAGCACCAGAGCCCCCACAGATCCCTACAGAGTCTTTTTAGAGCCCCACAGACTCCACATAAGGCCCTATAGAGACATTACCCTTCCTCGGCCTGGGTTTGGCGGGGGAGGGGAGCCACCCGGCCGCCGAGGTCCCCTGGGGTCCATCACGCGGCGCCACCAGGACCGGGAGGGATGGGGCGACAGATGGACGGGGGAAGGGAGGGTGAGAGGGGAAGGGGCAGGGACAGGCAGGAGGCAGAGGGACAGTGGGACATAGAGAGCATGCAGGGACCAGGAGGATGTGGAGGAGGTAGAAGGACTATGGGGAGATGGAGGACACAGGGCTGGTGGGCCAAGCGGTGGTGGGGTGATGAATGGAAAGTCCAGAGCAATGGAGGGGCATGGGATAGAATGTCAGTAGGGCATGGGGGTTGTGGGACATGGTGTGCAGTGGGACGGAGCAGCCGGTGGCTCAGGGAACACTGAGGCCAGGACAGAGGGGCCCTAGCACCTGCAGTAGGAGAAGGTGCAACCTCAGGAGCCAAGACATGCCTGAGGGGTCCACTCAGGCTCTGCCCAATATGTGGGGGTCCCAGGTGCTGTACTCCATCTCCGGGGGTCCCTCCCACCCCACCCCCACATCTTTCCCCAGACGTGTCTCTCTCCCCAAATGGATCTAGGTTGGTGTGGAGCAGGTTGAGGTTACAGAACACTGTGGAGCAGATGCAGATACACTGTGATGCAGCTCAAGGTTGAGCTCATGGTTCACATCAAATTGCATGGTTGGTCTGGCTGCATTACGCTGTGGGGCACACTGTTCTGCACACTGGTTGGTGATCTTGTGTGGGCTACAGACATCTTGTGGGTGCCATGCCATGGCAAAACCCCACCCTCCCCACAAACACAGCCCCACAAAAACTGCTGTTACTCAATGCTTTTTATTGGCTGACCAAGGTTAGGGGGCTGGGAGTGGGGGTGGGCCTCTTGGAGGTCCAGGGGATATTGTTGGGGGTCCAGAACTTCACTCTTCATTGAGTCCCTTCTGATGGAGAACAAGAAAAAGGGACTTGAGCATGAGGAAGTTGTGGGGCAGACATAGGGCAGCTGTAGGGCAGGGGAAAGTCCTACCTTAGCTCCAATGTCACGGCTCTTGGCCCGCAACTTGTTGACCTGGGACTCGGCGATGTCAGCACGCTCCTCTGCCTCATCCAGCTCATGCTGTGCCTTGCGGAACTTAGCCAGGTTGGAGTTGGCCTGTTCCTCCTGAGGGTGCAGGGACATCAGTGAGGCTCCCACACAACTCTGTCTGGCTTCCTGCCATCCTGCCAGCTGTCCCTCCATCCCATCTCTTTATTGTTCCATCTGGACCCACTTGTCCTTCCAGATATCCCATCTTCCAGCCACCTGATCGTCTACTCAACAAACCATCCAATATTCCATCCATCCATCCACCCATCCATCCATCCATCCATCCACCCATCCACCCATCCATCCATCCATCCATCCACCCATTCATCCACCCTTCCCACCACCATCTCTACATCCCACCACCCACTCATTTTCCCCCCTTTCCCTTGACCTACCCTCCTCACCCCACTGACACCCCACCCTTTCACCACCCCAAGGTCCCCTGCTACCCCCCACATCCTCTTCCACACCCTAATCCCATACTGTCCCCTCCTGGGGGGTGGTCCCACAGATGTCCCTCCAGTGCTCACCGCCTCCTCTGCCTGTCGTTTGTAGGCCTTGACTTTCATTTGGAGCTTGTCCACAAGGTCCTGGAGCCGGACCAGGTTCTTGCGGTCCTCTTCCGTCTGTGGGGTGAGACACATGTGGGTCCGGATATGACCCTACCTGTGCTTTGAATCACCATCAGAGCAATGAGGGTCAGGAGACAATTAATGATATTCTTGGGGCAGTTAATTATGCTTTTGGAGCTTCCTTAGATCTGTAGGTGGCCTCAGCTGTGGGACAGCAAGTGGGTTGTTTCCCTGTTTGAAGGTATCTTCTTGTTCCTGATGAGATCTCACCTGAGGTTCTGGATCATGCAAAGACCCCATAGATGCAGGGACACCAAGAGGTGGCCTTGGTGGCTCATCATCCAGACAATATTCTAGATCCCACTACAGTATCAGACATACACACAGTGCATGGTCTAGTTTACCCATGTCTCTCTGGCCAGCAGGTCAGCCATGTTCTAAGTCATGTACAGCATGAGACATAAGACCCTAGGGCCACAGGGAGAGTGGATGACCTCCGGCACCACTTCAGGCAACCCACCTGGTAGCTGAGCTCCTTGACACGACGCTCAGACTTGCGAAGACCCTTGACACTCTCAGCATGGCGCTTCTGCTCAGCCTCCAGCTCATTCTCCAGCTCCCGCACACGAGCCTCCAGCTTCTGCAGCTGCTTCTTGCCCCCTTTGAGGGCCAACTGCTCAGCCTCATCCAATCTCATCTGCAGATCCTTGATGGTCTGCTCCATGTTCTTCTTCATCCGCTCCAGATGGGCGCTGGTGTCCTGCTCCTTCTTCAGCTCCTCTGCCATCATGGCCGCCTGCCCAAGGAGAGAAGCAAGCAGAGAAGGAGGACCAAAGCATGCTCTCCATCATCCTCCGGTGGAAGGTGTCCTACATATTGGTCCCACCCTGCTACTCACATCAGTGATGGCTTTCTTGGCCTTCTCCTCAGCATTTCTGCACTCCTGGATGGCCTCTTCCACCTCTGTCTGCAGCTGGGAGATGTCAGCCTCCATCTTCTTCTTCTGGTTGATGAGGCTGGTGTTCTAGAGTTAGAGGAGAGAATCTCAGGAGGTGTCTGTTGAACTGCTGACCCACCCTTCTTCAGCAGCCCAATATTTAATGCCCCCCTACTACCTGCAAACTCTGCAGGCTTAAAGGATCTGGAGATCTTGATAGAAGCCCACACCCATGGATGGAGGCAACCTCTCTCCTTGAAGGTATGTGAGGTCTCACCTGTGAGTGGAGAAGCTGGACCCTCTCGCTGGCCTCAATCAGCTCCTGCTCAGCCAACTTGCGGGCCCTCTCAGTCTGTTCCACCACTGCCCGCAGCTCCTCCAGCTCTGACTGGAGGAGGTTGTTTCTCCTCTCCACTATGGCAATATTCTCCTTCAGGTCCTCATTGACCCGTACCATGTCATCCAGCTGCAGTTGGGTGTCCTACAAGGTGGCACGGGGGAAGAGGGTGAATGGGGATGGTGAGGAAGTGTCTTAAGATGGAGAAGTAGCTCTACCTTTCTCCCACTCTGGAGTGGTGGGTTCTACTACATCTCAACATGCTTAGGGGATAGAGGTCTGATGGATACCTTGAGGTAGCCCTGCAATGTCTTGACTTGCTTCTGGGCCTCAGCAGCCACACGGTTGGCATGGCTGAGCTGAATCTCCATCTCATTGAGGTCACCCTCCATCTTCTTCTTCAGCCTCAGGGCCTCATTGCGGCTCCGGGTCTCAGCATCCAGAGACGTCTGCAGTGAGTCCACCACCCGCAGGTGGTTGCGCTTGGCCTGCTCCATCTCCTCATCCTTCTCGGCCAGCTTGCGCTCATAGTCTGCCTTGACCTGGTTGAACTCCAGTTGGGCCCTCAGGATCTTTCCCTCCTCGTGCTCCAGAGAGGCCTGGTGGAGACAGAGAGAAATTAGAGGGCCACAGAGAAGACTAGGACAAATTAGGGACTCATGGGCATGTGATTTGGCTCACCTCAGCCTCTTCCAGTGCAGCTTGGAGCTCCAGTTTCTCAGCATCCAGCTGCTTCCGGACCTTTTCCAGTTCATGGATGGTCTTGTGGCTGCCACCCAGCTGCTCCGTCAGGTCCGAGATCTCCTCTGCTCAGATTAAGAGCTCATCAGACTTGGTGGAAGGTAGTGGAATACAACAAGGTGGGTGGGGAAGGATCACAGTCTCACCTTGGAGATTCTTGTTTTCCCTCTTTAAAGTCTCTAAGTGATCAAGTGACTCCTCATAAGCATTTTTCAGCTTGAAGAGCTCAGTGCTGAGGGACCTGGCCTCTTTCTGCGATGCTTCCAGCTCCACCTGTGACTCTTCAAACTTCTGCTTCCATTCAGACAAGATCTAGGAGGAACCACCTGCTCAGCTGCTGCTTTGCATATGAAGAACCCTCTTTCCATCCTCCTCCTCATTTCCCTAATACTCTCCTGAAAGCAACTGAAAGCTCTGCTAAAACATGGTCATTGAAAGGTGTTCAGCTTTCTTCTGGACTTCTCCTGCTTTTTTTTGATTAATGGGACCCACATCTCTCTAGCCCCTTCCCACCCTTCTCCTTCCACCATTTCTTGTTCCTCCCACCTTGTCAAAGTTTCTCTGCTTCTTGTCCAATGCAGCAGCTGCTGCATTTGACCTCTCCAGATCTGCCATGAGATCTTCAATCTCATTTTGCAGCCGATGCTTGGTCTTCTCCAGGGAGGAACACTTGGCATTGACTGCTTCCACTGCTTCCTCAGCCTCCTGCAGCCGCTGGGCCAGCTTCTTCCTGCCGTGGGAGAAAACCTGGCTGTGGTGACCTATGGACCAAGTGGGCCAACTCAAACCTTATTCTACCTATTGATTGGCTGAGGCTCTGGATCTCTACCATCTGCAGATTCCTATGCCTTCTCAAGATTCTTCTACATTGGAAAGGTGTCCACTCTTCCCTGCCCCATAGAAACTCTCTTCATCTCCCTTCATGGGGAAATTACTCACTTGGCCTCCTCCAGCTCCTCAGTGCGCTGGATAGCATCTGTCTCATACTTGGTCCTCCACTGTGCCACCTCAGAGTTGGCCTTTGAGAGTGATCGCTGGAGCTCAGACTTGGCCTCTGTCTCCTCCTCATACTGCTCCCTCAGAAGGTCACAGTCATGCCGGGCTGACTGGAGAGCATGGGCCAGTGCATTCTTGGCCTGGAAGAGGAGAGAGTTGAGAGGTGAGGAGAAGTTGGGTCCATACCAACTTGAGCTATATTGGCATTATCCAACTCCAACAACCTAGTTACTAACCAACCAACCCAACCCAACCTCCTTATAACCCACCAACCCTACTTCTGAGGACCCTCAATTCATTTTCTCCTGCTGTGAGGGCAGGGTCATGATGCACCTCTCAATCCCAAACCAACCGCATCCTTGACACTGGAGGTGTCTTTCAGCTCCACTGACCCACTAAGAAAGCCCTACCTTGACTTCTTCCTCTAGCTGCCTCTTGAGGTCCTCCAGCTGTTGTGTGTAGGTGAGTTTCCCTCGTGTCATCTGGTTGATGAAGGCTTCCTTCTCCTCCAGCTGCCTAGAGAGCTCACCTGTCAGGTGGAATGGTGGATGATCATTTGTGGGACACCCAAAGCCACCTTACTGGGCAAGAGTTAAGCAATTGGGTTAGGGAAGAACAAACTCCTCACCATTTTCCGTCTGGAGCTTGGCTCGTTGAGTGGTGAGGTCATTGACCATGCGTTGAGCCTCTTCGGACTTGGTCCGGTGCTCATTCATTTGATCTTCCATGGTGCGGCACATCTTCTCAAGGTTGGCCTACAAACAGAAAGGGCAGGAAGATGAAAGGGTACCTTGAAAGAGCAGTGGAAATGTTGTCTCTTCATGGCTGGAGACCTATTTCCTACCTTTGCCTTTATCAGTTGCTCCATGTTGGAGCCGACGTCATCCAGCTCCAGCTTGAGCTCACTCTTCTCCTTCTCCAGCTTCTGCTTGACACGCTGTAAGTTGTCAATCTGCTCGCTGAGCTCAGCCACACTGTCGGCGTGCTTCTTGCGTAGCGCAGCAGCCGTGGCCTCATGCTGCAGCGTGGCCTCCTCCAGATCCCGCCGCATCTTCTGGAACTCTGCCTCCCTCTTCTTGTTGAGCTCAATCTGCACTGAAGTGGCACCACCTGCCTCCTCCAGACGCTCGCTGATCTCCTCCAGCTCCCTTGACAGGTCTGAGCGCAGCTTCTCCACCTTGGCTCTGCCTGTCCGCTCTGCCTCCAACTCCTCCTCCAGCTCCTCAATCCGTGCCTGTGCTCCGGGGATGAACATGTTTTCAGTAGATTTGGTTTCACCCAACTCCTCCACTCAACCAATCAAGCTGGAGAGTCTTTAAGTCAATTCAAGTCAGCCCAACCAACTGTGGACTCTTCAGCTCCACCCAGACAGCTGTAGACCCTTCACCTCAACCAGTCTCGATCCCATCCAGTTCTCTTCAACCTCGTCAAGATCTGAGCTCTCCAGATCAACCTGGCCTTGTTTGAAGACAGTCTACCATCTCAAATTACTTTGAGATGCCTAACTCCACTGGTCTTGAGGACATTGAGAGCTAACTGGACTAACAGACAACTCAGGACAAACTTCTCTAAGGACATTGGAATGAATGTCATTCAACCCAGATGATCTGCTCAGCTCAGATGACTCTACCCAAGATGCTCTCCCTACCTTGAGTATTCCAAACCCATTGGTTCAGCTCAACCCCTATGAAAGGCAACCTATCCAGGAGTCCATGAGTAATTTCAAGGCAATAAATGACAGAGAGGTTCTGGGACAAGGGACATGTCATGGGCTTCTGACCTCAGGTGGGTGGCATGCTGGTTTAGGTACTTCTCAAAAAGATATGAGGAAGATAATGGGGAGGACCAGTTCATACTTTTGTTTGATCCCCAAGCTGAAGCCCATCTCACCTGAAGCTCTTTGAGCTTCTTCTGGAGCTGGGCTGCAACTGCTTGCTCATCCTCGATTCTGGCATTGAGGGCATTGAGCTCAAAGTCTTTCCTAGGTGTGGAGAGAAACACCAGTAAGTCATTCTCCCAAGTGCTCAGCAGAGGTGTCATAGGTAAAGGACAAGCAAGTGTGCAGGCCCTTACTTTTTCAGCCTCTCATCCAATTGTTGCTTGTCATTCTCCAGGTCCATGATATTCTCCTGAGCCAGCTTCAAATCACCTTCCAGCTTCCTTTTGGCCCGTTCCAGGTCCATCCGGATCTTCTTCTCCTGCTCCAGTGAACTCTCCAGCTACAAGTGAGGAAGAGACACACACATCAGCCCTTGCAAACACACACTCCAGAAGGACTTCCAAATCAAAAGTCATGGAAGTGCCCGTCATGGGAGTGGAACCGACACTCACATCATCCACTTGCTGTTCCAGCTTGACTTTAGCCTTTGTCAAGGTGTTGACCTTGTCTTCCTCTGCCTGCAAGTCATCCAGCGCTTGCTGGTGAGATTCTTGTAGGGCCTTCTTCTCCTTCGTTAGCTTGACAATGATCTCATCCAACCCGGCCATCTCCTCTGTGAGGTTCTTGACCTGCAGGAGGAGAAATATCAGGCCTCCAGCTTGGTACCAGAGGTAGGACAAGAGACAGGAGGTTGTTCTTGCTCTTGGTGAAGCTGGGTCTAAGTCAGAAGGTATAGAAAAACACAACCAGCCTTGGTTCTTGGTGATGCCATCCAACCAGCCTTGAATCATCACAACCCAACCCAAGCAGTTTTGGATCTTCATAACCCAGCTCATCCAGCCTTGATTCTTGGCAACCCAACCCAACCAGCCTTGGGTCTTCACCAGACCCTATTCACATTGGCTTGAGTCAGCTCAATTCCCCACAATTTGAGGTCAAGACCTCTCCCCACACTCACCTTGTTCTCAGTGGCATGTTTCTCCTTTTCCACCTTGGCCAGCGACAACTCCAGGTCATCAATATCCTTCTTCAGCTCTGAGCATTCATCCTCCAGCTTCCTCTTCTTTGCTGTCAACTCAGCATTCATCTCCTCCTCATCCTCCATCCGCTCAGTCATCTCCTTCACCTTGGCCTCCAGCTGGATCTTGTTCTTGATCAGCTGGTCACAGCGCTCCTCAGCATCAGCCAGGTTGTCTTGCTCCTAGAAGGGGTAAGCTTGGTTTGAGGTGAATGAAAAAGGAGCACAGGGCCAGGACATCTAGGTCACTCACCGCCTGCACTTGGAGCTGAAGGTCATTTTTCTCCTGCAGCATGGAGACCATCTTCTCCTCCAGCTCCTTTCGCCGGGCTTCTGACTTCTCTAAGGCTTCCTTCAGACGCCCAAACTCTTCTTTCATGTTCTGTGGGAGGCACAAAGGTGCTGTGTAAATCTCATTTCTTCCTTTTTGTCCCCACATACCACTTCCTCCTTCCATCTACCCACCCACCTTCCCTACCCATGGCCCTGTCCTACCTGCATCTCTTTCTCCGTCTCGGCACTCTTCAGCAAGGGCTTGATCTTGAAGTAAAGCTTCATCCAAGGCCAGTTCTTCACCCCCATGAAGGCCCTGATGTTCCACTGGATCACCAGCAACGAATCCCTGGAGAAGCCACATCAAGATGTGGGTCACCAGGGGCTTCCACTCAACATAGATGCAACACCATCTCCATCTCACCACCTACCGGCGCTCTAGGATCTTCTTGAACTCCTGACGGGACAGGAAACCACGGACTTGGGCCTGCAAGCGGGTCATGATCCGGGCCAGGCGCTCATCCCTCATCTCCTCCAGCAGCCCCAGCAGCCCAGCCTTGAAGAAGACCTTTGAGGAGAGATGAAGATAAGTGCTGCTGGGATTTGGAGGCATGGTGGAGAGATGGGTGATGGTGTAGATGGAGGGAGCTCAGATGGCAGATGGACAGGTACATGATGGGACCATAGAGTCCATCTGGTCCCACTATGAAAACCTTGTGAATGGTGGGACCACCAGAACCAAGACCAAGTGACCTCACCTTGGTGTGTCCAAATTTGTACTGATTGTGGTCAATATCAAGGGATCCCAGGAGCTTCTCAGCGCCCTTGCGGCTGTCAATGAACTGCCCCTCAGGGATGGCAGCAGGGTTCAGGATGCGGTACCTAGTGACCAGAGAGGACAGGAAACCTCTGAAAACAGCCCCAGTGGGGTTGTCCTCCCAATCCCCACATTTTCTCTTTTGTGCCTACCGCTGGCGGAAGTCTCCATAGAGGATGCGATTGGGGAAGCCCTTGCGGCAGATGCGGATGCCTTCCAACACTCCATTGCAGCGCAGCTGATGCATTACCAGGGGGTTGTTCATCACACCTGGTGGGTCATCAAGACTGGTGATTCAAGGCCTGCCCCACAGCACTGCTCCCCACCACCACCATTGTCCAGGGCCCAGCACTGTCCTCTGGATCAACCCTCAGGGACTGGCTCACCAGGAGACTTGGTCTCATTGGGGATGATGCAGCGGACGAAATGAGGGTGGGTGGACCGCAGGTTGGTCATCAACTTGTTGAGATTCTCCTGAAAGATGGAGGAGGTGATGATGAAGGGAATCAAGACACCCCCCAGCCTGTCCCACCAAGGGTCATCCGTTGCCCTAGGACATGTTTTCCATGCTCACATACACTGGGGTCCACCAATAACCCTTAGACTCTCACCCGATGCAGGGCAGAGACAGTTTGGAAGGAGGAACCTTTCTTCTTAGCTCCTTTCCCCTTCTCCACAGCTGTTGGAGAAACAGAAAGGATGAGATAGGACAGGGACAGTGTGGGAAAAATCCAGGTGCTGAGGAAGGGGGTTCATCTTACGTGCGTCAGCCCCAGCATAGTTGGCAAAGAGGTTGGCCAAAAGCTTCAGGGCTGATTTCTGGTAGAGCCCCACCACTGTCTCATTGAGGGGGTCTTTGTTCTTCTGCAGCCACCCAATGATGTTGTAGTCCACTGTGCCAGCATAGTGGACAAGGGCAAAGTGGGCTTCTTGCTTCCCTTTGATGTTTCGTGGCTTCCCAAAGTTGGCTGACTTGCCCAGGTGATTATCAAAGAGCTTGGCCTTGAAGGTCATGTCCGTGGCCTTGGGAAACATGCACTCCTCCTCCAGGATGGACATGATCCCCATGGGCTAGGAAGAAAAGACCTTGTTGGCTACAGTGAATACCAAGTACAACCCAACTGGCCAACTTTGGGGTTCCTGCCAAGCTGCAACTGAAAGGGCCCTTCCCCAGCCTCATGAGGCCCTGGGGGAGGTGGTACCTTCTCAATGAGGTCAATGCAGGCCTGGAGGTCCATGCCAAAGTCAATGAACTCCCATTCAATGCCCTCCTTTTTGTATTCTTCCTGTTCCAGCACGAACATGTGGTGGTTGAAAAACTGCTGCAGCTTCTCATTGGTGAAGTTGATGCAGAGCTGCTCAAAGCTGTTGAACTGGGGAAGGAGAGAGGAGATGGCCAATGGGGTCAACAGAACAACTAATATGTTCAGTGGGGTCAACATGAGCCCCAACTGGGTCAACACAAATGAAAACAAGGTCATCTGACCATCCAGTAAGATTAACTCTACACCCAATGGGGTGAACACAACATAGTCAACCAGGGCTTACATCAAAGATTTCAAAGCCAGCAATGTCCAGCACACCAATGAAGTACTGCCGCGGTTGCTTGGTCTCCAGTGAATTGTTGATCCTGGTCACCATCCAGTTGAACATCTTCTCATACACCGCTTTGGCCAAGGCTCCAACAGCATAAATCACCTGGAAGAGGGATGCCCCACCAGTGAGAGGGGCCTCTTGGTGTCCTCCTTGCTGGAGATGGCACCATGTCACCCCAAAAGCAGGATATTTTGGGGGATGTCTTACTCACCTGCTGGACATTCTGCCCCTTGGTGACATACTCATTGCCCACCTTGACCCGAGGGTGGCACAACCCCTTAAGAAGATCAGCTGAGTTCAGCCCCATTAGGTAAGCTGACTTGTCTGCCTCTGAGGATGAAGAAGAGAAAATATGAACCCAGAAGGACCATGAAGTTCACCCTAGTTTCCATCTAAACCTTGGCTGGACCCAACCTTCTGTGCCATCTGGTTCTGCCTGCTCTTCCCGTTGTTTCTGCTTGAACTTCATGTTGCCGAAGTGCATGATGGCTCCTGTCAATTTATAGATGGAGTTCTTCTCCTCTGGGGTGAAGCCCAGGACATCAAAGGCACTCTGTGGGGCAAAATTGTGTTCAAGATCTTCTCCAGCCCACAGAGATACATACACACTGCCTGATGGCCTCCCATCTCACATCTGTGGCCAGGAGCTCCTCTCCATCATCAATGGATGGAACTGTGGTCTCTCCTTGGGAGATGAAGGCATAGTCGTAGGGGTTGTTGGTCACCAGCATCATGTCTGAAAGAAGAAAAAGGGGTTGGGACAGGCAGGCCCCAAAAGGGGTGAGGATCAGGTATTTGCCAGTAGGTTAGGAACATGGCTCACCCAATAGCTCTGGCTTCTTATTGGAGAGGATCTGGTAGTAAATGTGGTAGTTTCTTTCAGCCTTCAGCTGGAAGATGACACGGGACTTCTCCAGGAGGTCTGGGGTGGGGATGAAGAGAAGACGGGTGGAAGTTGGGATGAGAAAATAGAGTCACATGGATGAATGGAGGGAGGCTTGAGGATGTGGAAGGGTAGATGGATGGTAGCATGAGGAGAAGGATGGACAGGTGGATGGAGAGTCAGATAGAGAGAGGGATAGTGGACAACAAAATGTCCTCTCATGGAGCCCTCAACCTACTCACAGGTCTCAATGTCAGCTGATGCCAACTTCCCAGTGGCCCCAAAATGGATCCGGATGAACTTCCCCTAGAAGAATAGTGGAAGTAGGTGGAGGTGGCCACCTTCTCCCAGAACAACCCAACCCACAGACCCTTCCCCACAGACTCCGCCCCATAGGCTCTTCCTTACAGACTTTACCCCCAACACTCACAAATCGGGATGAATTGTCATTCCGGACAGTTTTGGCATTGCCGAAGGCTTCCAAGGCAGGGTTGGCCTGGATGATTTGGTCCTCCAGGGTGCCCTGGATGGAGTGGGACAGTGTCAGGGGGGAATCTCACAGTAAGGGTCAAGGGATTTAGGGTGTGAGGTTTGAATGGATGTTTGGGAGAACATAGCATCCATGAAGGTTTGCCTGGGTGATTGAGTTGATGGACAGTGGACAGTGGTTGATGAGACATGGGTTGATGCCATGGGAGGAATGGTTAGTTGGTTGGATGGGGATGGGACAGATGAATGGAAAGTTTGATAGATGGCTGGGTGATTGGTTGGCTGGCTGGTTGGTTGGTTGGATGATTGGTTAGATTTTTGGGTGTTTGGTTGGGTAATTGTTTAGGTGGTTGATTGTATCATTAGCTGGACAGACAGGTGGCAGAATGTTGGCCACACCCCCAAGTGGCCACCTGTCTCCCCCACCTGCTACCCTTACCTTGCCCGGGGCTCCTGCCTCCTTCTTGCCACGGTCACCGATGGCAGCGATGACAGCAAAGTACTGGATTACCCTCTTGGTGTTCACTGTCTTCCCCGCCCCGGATTCTCCGCTGAAGGTAGCCAAGGAGAGCAATGGTTGGATACTGGTGCTATGGTGCTGGGGGTGGGGACTCACTGGGGAGGGTTCGATAGTGGATCTCTACAGACAAGTCCATGTAGTGATAAGGGGCTGGCCAGTGGGCATGATGTCAAGGGGGAAGGGGAGGTGCCAGGTGTGGAGGGGGTGGGGAGGGGGGGTTGGGTGGGTCTTAGCTGTAAGCAGGACTAAGACAGTGTTTACAGGTGAGATCACTCACGTGATGAGGATGGATTGGTTCTCCCGATCTGGTGGGATGAGGAGAAGAAACATGAGGTTCTGAAGCCCACCTTGGCTCTGCCCCACATCTCCTGCTCCCCAAAAAGGAGCAGGGAATATGGTTATGGGTCCCTACCTGTCAGCATGTTCTGGTAGGCATTGTCAGAGATGGAGAAGATGTGGGGTGGAGCTTCACTCCGCTTCTTTCCCCGGTAGGCAGCCACCACCTCAGCATTGTAGACGGGCAACCACTTATAGGGGTTGACAGTCACGCAGAAGAGCCCTGAGTAAGTCTGGAGAAAGGAGCAGGTGGGTCAGGTCAGGAAGTTCCACCCCATCAAGTGGGTCCAAGGGGTCTGCAGAAGTGACCTCTTGTGTTTAGGCAATATCTTGGGTTTAGGTGACCCCTGTGGTCTGGAGATGGGATGTCTTGGGTGCAGGGGACCAAAGAGGTCTGGAGAGAGCTGTCTCAGTTCTGGGTGGCCCATGTGACCTGGAGGAGGGACATCCTAATTTTGAGTGGCCCAAAGGGTCTGGGATATCTTGGATCTGGGTGTCTCAAGAGGTGTGAAGAAGGATCATCCCAGTTATGGGTGGACCATGAGATTTGGAGAAGGGACATCTTGCATCTATAGGGCCCAAGGGATCTACAGAAGGGGTGTCCGAGTTCTGTATGAGGTTTGAAGAACCTCATGGGCTCCCAACTCACATAGATCATCCAAGATGCGTAGCGGTCCTTGAGGTTGTAGAGGACGGCGGGCTCATGGAGGAAAGTCAGCATGGCCATGTCCTCAATCTTGTCGAACTTGGGGGGGTTCTGCTGCATGATCTGGTCCTCCTTGACCGTCACTGTCTGCTCAAGGTAAGGAGGATACCATGGAACAGGAACACAGGGCAAGGAGTTGCCCCAGTTGTTCCCTACCAGAGGGCTGGGAGCTGGGCATCTGGGTGTTCCCTTGAGCCAGAGGAGGTCTCAGTGTCCCTCAAGTGATAGAGAAGATGTTTTGGGGTCTGGGTGTCTCTTGGGTAATAAAGGAGGTTGGATGGGGGTCTAGCTGTCCAGTGGGTTCTGGGAAAGGTGGATCAGGGTCTAAATATTTCCTGGGTTCTAGAGAAGATGCTGTGGAATCTGAGCATCCAGTGGGTGCTGCAGACGGCATGTTGGGGTCTAGATGTTTCTTGGATTCTAGAGAAGGTGGGTTGGGTTCTTTGTGTCCTATGTAGAATAGAGTTGCTATTTTGAGGTTCTGGTGTCCCAGGTGTGGCTGGGGTCCTCCCACCTTGCCATGTTCAGTCTCAGCAGTGATCTTGGAGCCCTCACGGCTGACAATGGTGGCCTTGACATATTCCTCCTTTTCATCAGGGACGAAGATGTCCTTCTTCAGGTCGAAAGGGCGGGTCTGGGCAGCCAACCGTTCCTTCTCCGACTTGCGGAGATAGGGGGCGGCCTCCCCAAATTCGGCCATCTCCACATCAGGCATGGTGGCACTAGACAAGGCTGGGTGGGGTAGGAAGGATCAAACTCTCCAAGTCCTGCCAGTTCATCCCAGTTGACCCCATTGCAGCACTTTTCTTGGTGAACCCATCATTCCCTGTTCTTCTCCACATGTACCACTTCCTCCTAGTCAACCCAACTCCTTCATTCCTCCCTGCTGCTCCCAGTTCCTCTCCAATGCTCCCACTCCTCCCAGCTGGCCCTTCCCAAGTCCATCCTCAGTGTTTCCATCATCTAGAGTTCCCTCCCAGTGCTTCTACTTCCTCTCCAGTGCTGCCAGTCATCCCCATCCAAAGTGGTCTCATCTTCTCCTATTATCTTCCAGTGCTCCCAGTTCCTTTCCAGTGCTCCCAGCTCCTGCCAGTTGTCCTCATCCCTATCCCAAGTTCTTTCTTGGAAGTCCAAGTGCCCTCCCCAGTGCTCCCTGTTCCTTGCACTGCCTTGCACTGCCTGCCCTTTGTCCCACTCCAGTACTCCCCAGTACTCCTGCATCCCTTCCAGTCCTTCCCAGTTCCCCTACAGACCCTCCCGGTATCATCCCAGACCCTCCCAGTCACCCCCAGTCTCCCCAGACACCCCTCAGTTCCTTCCACTGCTCAGCCCCACCTCTCTCTGTGGTCTCCGAGTCAGGGGATGACAGTGCAGACTCAGGGCGGTCCTGGTCCTGCTCCGGGACACAACACCCCCCCCACAGTATGTCCCAGTATGTCCCAGTATATCCCCATATGTCCAATTACATCCCAGCATCCCAGCCCCACTAGTACTTCTCCAGTACAGCACCACACAGACACACACACACACAGAGTACAGTTCAGTAAGTCCCAGTATCCCCCTAGGAATTATCTAGTACCCTCCTTCCTCCCCCAGTATCACTCCAGTCCCTCCCAGTTACCACATAAACCCTCCCAGCATCATCCCAGTCCCACCCTGTTTCCCCACAGATGCTCCCAGTATCATCCCAGTCTCCTGCAAAGACCCTCCCAGTTCCTTCCTAGATCCTCCCAGTCCCTCCCAGTTCCCCTACAGACCCTCCCAGTACAATCCCAGTCCCTCCCAGTTCACCCATAGACCCTCCCAGTTCTCCTGTAGACCCTCCCAGTCCCTCCCAGTTCACCCATAGACCCTCCCAGTTCCCTCCCAGTTCCTCCCTGTTCTTTCCCAGTCCCTTTCAGTTGCCCCCAGTTCCCCCATAACCCCCTCCCAGACCCTCACACTGCTCCAAGTGCCCCCTGCCCCACCTGCCCCTGGGTCTGCAGGCGCTGGCTGGGGGACCCCCCTTATATCCCCCCTCCCCCCTGCAGCTGCGTCACCAGGAGGGAGGGGGGGGAGCATGGACAGATGGGTGACCTCAAGGCCACCTTACTGCCCTATAGGGACACGGTGACCCCTATGGATCTACAGTACACTCCCCAACTGCATAGGGCCCTCCCTCTGCTCTGTAGTCCTATAGGACCTTCACCGCCCCATAGGGTCCAGTGACCTCTATGGACCTATAAAGCTCCACCAGCCCCATGGGACCCCCATATCTCACACCCACAAGGATCCTATAGTTCCCCCCTACTTCATAGGACCTACTCCCAGCTTCATAGGACTCCCCCAGCCCCATAGGACACCACTCCAGCCCTACAGGACATGCATAAAACCTTTCTCAGCCCCACAGGGTTGCTATTACTTCCTTTCAGTAGGACCCCTGTAAAAGCACACAGCCCAACAGAATCCACTCCCAGACACCCCTCCCCAGTCCCATGGTCCTATAGGACCCATGTCCAGCCTCATAGGACCTCTAAATATTTCCCTATAGGACCCTCATAGTTTCTCTCCCTTACTACAGGCCACTCCTGGCCCTATAGACCTTCCATAAAACCCACTCCCAGCCTCATAGAATCCCCATAAGGCTTTCCCAGACCCATAGGACCCCCCCACACCCAGAGGATACCCCATTCTCAGCCCCTATAGGGGCCCCCTCTGACTCCCCTCTCCTTCCACCCCCAGTTTATTACGGGATAGATGAGGCAAGCCAAAAGACTCGCCTGGATGCCTGGGTCCCCCTGGGGTGGGGGAGGGGACAGACAGACAAAGGACAGGTGTGACCCCCCCTCCTTCCCCCTCCGAGGGAACTCAGGCATCTGTGCCCCTCCTCCCATCCCTTTGTTCCCTCTCCCTCCCCCCACAATGGGATATTTTTGGGACATCCCCCCCCACAACCCCTGACATCCGATCAGCTTGTGACGCCAGTGGGGCTGTGGGGCACCTTCACCTCATAACCTTATATGGGGCTGGCCCTACAGGTTCCCCTTCCCCTCCTCGACCCCCATAGCTCACCTAAGAATAGACAGGGGCACCCAGGCATCCAGGCCCCATCAGTTCCAATTTCCATACAATGAGATGCCCTATAGAGGACCAGGTGTCTGAATTTCACCTAATTTTCCTGATTCCCCCCTAAGTTTTCTGATTTTTCCCCAAATTTCCTTTGTTTTCTCCTTATTTTCCTAAACGTCCCCCAGTTTGCCACAAATTTCCTTGGTTTCTCCCTGCTTTCCCTATATTTCCATCAATTTGCCCAGAATTTCCTTGGTGTCCCCAAATTTTCCCAAATTTTCCAGATTTTTCCCCAAATGTCCTTATTTTTTTTTCTGCAATTTGCCCCAAACTTCCTTGTTTTCCCCTTGATTTTCCCAAATTATGGCCAAATTTAGTTTTCCGCAATTTCTCCCTCATGCCCTTACTTTGCTAATTTTCCCTTATTTCCTGTAATTACCCCTAATTTTCCTATTCTGACCTTTTACACCTAAATTTCCTCTTATTCTCCCTGAATTTTCCCTAATCTCCCTCAATTTGCCCCACTTCCCTCAAGTTTTTTCTTTATTTCCCCTACACTTCCCTAAATTTCCATACAATTTCCCTGATTCCCCTAAGGTATCTCATTTTTTCCCCAAATTTCCCCAAATTTTCCTCAATTCCCTCTAATTTTCCAAAAATTTCTATCCTAATTTTCCCTGAATATACCCCTAATTTCCCCTAACTGAAATTTATTTCCCCAATTTACCAAATTTTTCATGTATTTCTTCTCATTTTTATGACTTCCTCCAGATTTCCCTTCATTCCATCCTACTTTGTCCCAATTTTCCCTAATTTTCCCCCATTTCCCTCAATTTCCCCTCTATTTTTTCACAGTTTACACAATTTTCTCAATTTCATCCTAATTGCCCCTAATTTTCTCCAACATTTTCATAACTTATCTTGTTTTCTCCACATTTAACCTGATTTGTTCCAACACTTTATTGGATATTGTGGGAAATGTAGTGACAAGGATGAGGAAAAGGCTCAGGTACCTAATGCCTCCTCAGCTTCAGTCTTTAATAGTAAAAGCACTTGTTCTCAGCGTACCCAGGACCCTGAACTGGAAGACTGGGATGGGAACAAGAACAAGCCACCCCATAAACCAAGGACTGTACCACTCAGGCATTTCCCTCCCAGATATTCCCCCCCTGAAATGTGCCCCTGGTCCTGCAGAAGCTCCTCATCCTCCCAGAACAGGTGAGGTTGGCTACTGCCTCTCCCTTGGCTGAACAGCACTTGAATTTGGTTCTGACTGACAGAGCTGGAGCTTTCCTTGACTTTATTCAATTCCTTGGCAATTCCGCCTTTTGTGTCTCTCCAGACAAAACCTCTCTGGGCTTCCAACCCCCTCCCACCCCCATCCACTCTCTAATGACAGGGCTTCCTTTCCTGGTGCTTCCTCAGTGCCAAGAGCAGTCTCATCTATTCCATTCGACTATTTGTGTTCCCTGACCATCACACAGAGCTGTTTCTGTGCTGCCCCATCTGCCATCCTGCCTTCCATATGTGCCAAGTGCTGCCAGCTGCCAGTGGAGCCGCCTCCCACCCGCCCCAGCCGTGCTCCCCTGCCCATTTGCATCCCCGGCACAATGGCCTTGCATTCAGTCTGGGGAAAAGAAATGGGATCTACTGCCAAATAAAACTGACCCAATACCTTTGCCTCTTCTTCACCAGGATCCCTGTGGGACCTGACTCAAGACAGGCAGGAACTGTGGCTCAGGTTCCACAGTGGTCCAGCACCTGCAGCCTGAGGTAGTTCAAAAACCCAGAGGGATCCTTCAGAAATGAGAAGGGGAAATGAGCATCCTTTTCCTTTGTGGAGGGTGACTGCTGACAGAGCAGTGCCACAGGGATCAGACTGCAGCACATGTGAATACAGCCTGCTGAGACTGTCCTTTCTTTACATCAAGGGTAAAGCACTCAAAGGTACTCCTTTGAGGAGGACTCAAGACATGGATGGAGAGGAAGGTACGACTAAGGTAACTCTAATTCCTGCCATGGCACTCTCTCCTCTATCAGGAAGTGTGAGACAACAGGAAAAGGACGTGTGGCCATAATCAGGGCCTGTTTCATCAGCACCAGCCTTTTGGCTGGTTATGACAGGAAACTAGAGGAGGATACATGCTGTGGGGAGGGGAGAAACCTCTGCATCAAGACTTCTGCAGCGTGCCCTTCCTCACAACTCCAGTAAACCCTGGAACCCTAGCCTGCTTCAGGTGTAGGAGAAAGATGAAGCAGGTTATTTAAAAAGCTTGGCAAATGGCCTTTATGCTGCCATCATGGATGGAGTCCTTCACTTCACTCTCAAAAGAAGGGACAGTGGATTTTATTGATACAAGAGTGAGTTAACAAAGTTCAGTAACAAGTGTGACAGTGACTTAGCAAATCTCAAGGTTGGAGCTTCATCAGTGGCTCTCTTAAATTTTTTTCTGCAGGCCAAGAAAAAGGGAGCAATAGAGGCATGAGAAGGGAGTTCCTATAGAAAACAGCCATGGAAACCGCAGGTGGTTAGCTTTTTCTTTTAAAAGCAGTCTCCAGGCAGGCTGCCAAGAGCTCAGAGGCACCCGACAGGTGCACAGCATTCTGATCCAGTGCACGTCTGCCCAGTCTGGGTTCGCAGTTCCTGCTGCGCCTGTAGCTCGGGCAGAGACAGGGAAGGCTGCAAGGTACAAAGGGCAAGGGAAAGCTGCTGCTGTTGCCAAGTGTTTCCTATCAGTAACAGTGGTCTCCTCTGCTTTCTTGCTTGTTTCCCTCCCTGAACACTGGTCGTATCAACTGCCCTGCCCCACTCTCTTTCCATGCACCAAGCCCAGAACTGCTCAGTCTTTTGGGGCACTCTCCATGAAACTCTCCCTGTCCATCTGGGCTCAAAGCAGTTCTGCCCACAGCTGGATTTCTGAAATGGCCCCAAAAACCTTCACAGGCCCGGTTCTGCCTCAGCACTACTCTCTGTCAGCTGTGTGCAATGCCACAGACTGTGGGGACACTGCTGTTGGGTCCAGCTGATCTTTGCCTGAATGGCCACGGTGGCCCCTGGGTGACCAGAGGGTGGCCATTCACAGCCCTGACGGCAGGCTGTGTGTGAGATGCACTGTGTGCTCTGGCATTATGCCAGCAGAACCAGCCTTGACCTGAAGAAACCCTGACATCCCCCACTGCTGAAGGGGACAAACACAGAAGGAGATGCAGGCCTGGCACACTGCTGCCTCTTCTGGAGGCATTCTCCAGAAGGTGTCCCACATGGTAAGCACTGTCAGACACATACCAAAGCTCTCCTTATGCTTGGAACTCAGTCTAAGATGAGGTCATGCCTCTGGGTGCCTGCTCCTCTTTCCATGGTCACAGTGGTGATACAGGGGCTGCAACAGATAAACATCCCCTATCCTAGAACATGATCCTGGTCCTCCAGAAGCTCCTCAACCTCCTGGGTCAGGTGATGTTGACTACTGCCTCTCCCTCCACTTCAGAGAACTGGCTTAGTCCTCCAGAGAAAGTTAAGCCACCACTTCCCTCTGAGGCAGGGGACACTGGCACATCCCTGACAGCAGATTTTTGCTCTCAGCTGGGCTTCTCTGGTCACAGCAGGGGAAGTGGACCAAGGCAGAACAGAACCCTGGAGACATCCTACAGCACCACCCTTGGGGTGAGCTGCAGAGAGACTTGTTGAAAATGAACAGGCAAACACACAACACCAGAGTCATGTCTTGAGAGCCTTTGTTTTCCTGCAGGGCAGCAAGGAGGAAAAGCACCTTGAAGCCTTCAGTACCCACACAGTTTAGCAGCAGACTCAAGAGTGGCAGTAGGGACTGCAGGTCTTGAGCCTGGCATCCCTGGCTTGGATCAGCTTGGTCTTGCATAAGCCTGAGTCAGTTGTAGAGTTGTCACCAAGTGCACCACAGGTGACAACAGGTGACCTGTAAAGGCAGTGTTTGGCACCATTTTGTTTGGGACAAAGGGCTCTGGCTCCAGAGGAGGATAAGGAGCTGCAACAAAAGCTGTGGCCAGACCTCTCATCTGTGGGGGTGGAGAGGAATTCTTTGGAAATGGAAGGGACATAATGAACATCCATTGCTCCTGTCACCATCCCATTGGTACCTGTGCTGTTGCTGTTCTCCTCTCCACCTGAAGAGAAGGGTCACCCCAGTGCCCTTACAGTTCAACAGCCAGCAGGGCTTATGTTTCTCCTCTCCATCACCATTTCTTTACTCAGCTGAAGTTTGTCAATGACACCAAACTGAGTGGGGAAGTGGACCCTTTGGAAAGGAGAGGAACACCTGCAGGAACACCTGGATAGGGCAGCAAGAACTTTGTGAAGTTCAACAAGAATAAATGTAAGGTCTTGCACCTGGGCAAACATGATCCAGGAGTGCAGCACAGGCTGGGATCTACCTGGATGGGGAGCAGCTGTGGGGAAGGGCTTAGTGGACAAGCAGCTCAATATGGGTGAACAGTGCAGAGAAAATTAACAGGACGCTGAGTTACATCAAAAGTGCCACCAGCAGAGGCAGAGGAGTCATTATGCCATTCTGCACAGCACTCATCAGGCCACACCTGGAATACTGTTCAGTTTTGGTCCCCAGTATGCAAAACAGATGTGAATGGGCTGGAGAGGGTCCAGAGAAAGGCCTCTAAGATGACTCAGTGACTGGAAAGCCTGACATATGAGGAGACGCTAGGTTTGTTCAGTGGGAAATAGGTTTGTTCAGCCTTGAGAAAAAGAAGCTTACTTTATTATCATGTTCTAGTATTTAAAGGGTGGCCAGAAAGAAGATGGAGATCCTTTATTTACAAGAATCCCATGGAAAGGACGAGGGGTAATGGGTATAAGTTACTCCTGCGGGAATTCTGTTTCACCACAAGAGGAACATTTTTTCCCAGTGAGAACAATCAGCCATTGGAATGATCTCCCTCAGGGAAGCAGTAGATTCCCCAACACTGGATACATTTAAGATCCAGCTGGGCGAGGTGCCTGGGCCATCTTGTCTATACAGTGCTTTGACAAGAAAGGTTGGATTGTCCAGCCTGTCATTCGCTGGTTCTATGATTCTATGACATGTACCAGAAGCAGAGAGGGAGCAAGTTGCTTCCACCTGGCAGGGGTTCCACTATATACCCCTACTCCTTTTGTTCACATTTTCATCAGCCCGAACCACTGCTGTTCAGTCAAAAGAACTGGAAACATTCCCATTGCCACAGGAGGTCACTGTTGGGCAGTGTATGTGTGCACGTGGCTGTGATAAGCACTGTCACTCCACTTTTGAAAAGAAGCAGTTGCCAACTTACAAAAGACTGGCAGAGACTGAACCCTTGACACAGGGAAGGAACGTAAAATTGCATTGCCAACACCTATTCTTAAACCTATGCTGGCTGGTAAACCAGTACCTTTAGGTGTAGTGTGTAAGACCCCTGTACAGTGTTTTGCCACCAGGTTTTTTGCTACACAGCCAATGCCACAACAGGTACAGTTGGTACAGTATTTATTTTAAAATAAATTAATACAGAAATGTTTTTTTGGGCATGGAGTTAAGTGGATTTTGCATTAACTATGTTGGCCTCGGAGTAGTGGTGTAGGAGAAAGATGAAGCAGGTTGTTTTAAAAAATGGTGTCACTCACTAGGAAATAAATTTATCAGAGGCCATGCAATTCTTAAAATTGTGACAGACAGTAACTGGTAGTCACTGTATAAAAGTTTTAATCCATGTCCTGTGCTGAACCAACAGAAGCAGGATGCTATGAACACCTCAGTGTGGTATCCAGGACATCAGAATTCACCACTGTTGCTCTGAAAATGCTGTGTTACTTAGTAATGGGTTTGAGGGAAAGGAATATAGGAAATGGAAGTGAAATTTATCATTACAGAGTAAATACAGTCCAAGTCATAGGTCTTTCTCATTCCCAAGGATTCACTGATGTCCTGGACATATGAGTGAAATGTGTTTGTTTGCTGTGGAATGTGTCCATTGAGCAAGTACAGTATACAGTACCTATTCCCTGGAACTACATTAACACTCGCTGTGGTAGGGTGTTACCACCAGAGAGAATCTTAAGAATATCTAGAAAGTCAGTATCCTTCATATATGAAACAAGCCTGACCCTTCCACTGTTAGAGAAATGTTGATGCACAAATCAAGCACATCTATGGATGATGGTATAATCAAGCATACCTTTTCCATGACATAGGCTAAGAGGCCCAGTGTATTCAAAACCCACTAGTGAGGTAGCAAAAATCAGATATCCATCTGTACCTTACATTTGTTGAAAGATCTCTCCCAGAATCTGGCAACCTGGACTTGGGTGGATAAATTAATACATTATAAAGGACCCACCAAAACAATCACAACACTATTGAAGCTCCTGCTCTTCTGTGTTAGTTTTTCCTCTTGCACAGTTGTACTCGTGTGAAATAACAGATAACACAACAAGGGATCGTGATGCCTGCTGGGAAACAGAACCATTAGAATTCATTGTAAGTCTGTGAGCCAACTAGCCATCAAGGTTGTGTGTCACAGGGGGCAGTACAAAATTTGAAATTTCCCTGATTCCCATTCCCACTTCTACAGCTACAGTAATAGTTACTCAAGGATTTCCAAAAAAGATTTTTTTTTTCTCTGAAGTTTTTGGATGTTCCATTTGGGGTTTGATGGGACAGCATTAGCTCCAGTATAATCGCATTGCTTATGATGGATAGTAAGTGTGAACAATGGTGCTGTCCCCCCAGAACATCTGCAAAGTTAGGAATTTTTCTGGAGGATTAGGAACAGTTAGATTGGGCACAGGAGGGTGGAACTTTTTCAGTTCAGAAATCCTTAATAATTAAGTGTCCAGTCTAGGACTATTAAGTAGACAAGCTATAATTGAACAGACTCTGAATATAATAAATGGCAAGGATGCAACTACAGAAATCTTGATAATTAGCCTAAACCCTTGGAGAAAACTCCAGAAGATTTTCAAGGAGATGTATGGTGGTGTTCACAAATGTGTTTCAAATTTCAGCAGTGTCATTGCTTGTGTTGTCGTGCAAACCTTCATTATAAATTAATATGGACTGCAAGCCCATAGGATCCATAATGGGAATCTTGTGATGCTAGGGACCCAGTTATTTGGATTGATGCCAGTATCATAACCTCCAATTATCAAAGCTTAGGAGTAGCAAGCAAAAGAGGTTTGTTGGGTAGATCTGTTTAGCACCACACCATAAGTAGGGAAAGTGAAAATGAACCCATTTACATGCCCCATTCCCTGTTATTGTAGCCAGCAGAATGTGGCTGACAGTTCAAAGAGCCAAATGCATGGATAACAAAGGTAACCCAATCGATTCTTGTGGGTGTAAAATGGGGGAAGCACCAAGGGCACTGCCCTGAAGGTTTAGAACTACAAGCCCCTTGTACAAATAATATGGCCTCAGGTAACTGCTATTTTGGCTAAGTCTGTGGTAACTGCATGGTTGTACTCAAGTAAAAATCGGGTTGTATATGTGTTTGGTTTGCTTTGTGATGTTTTCTGTAATGACAGGATGACTTTATAGAAACTAAAAATCTAATTCATGTTTTTGCTGCTGGCATACTATCTTACAACTTGGTCAGGACTCTTAGGAACATTATGGGACATGGTACATTCTCAAACTGAAGAACTGAAATTCTTAATCAAAAAGTATAAGAAAACAATTGCTTATCAAAAGCAAATGGCTATTTCTGTACTGACCAGACTATCAAGACTGTACTAGGAATTGAACTAACTGCTAAATATCATTGGTTTGATATTTTTATGGATTGTACACCATCTGCAACTGGCATATTTCATCTTAGGTTGACACTCAGGATCATTGTATTTTTTCTTGTATTTTATTTTTTTATGCATCCAGAGTTAGTGCTAACATCATGCTGAAAGCATGTTATCTAATAATAAACTGTGATGCTAGACTTTCCCATGGAAGTGCTCAAAGCTTTCCCCTACCCTCACCCACAGTGTGGCAGGAAGAGCAGCAGTACCTCACCCACTGCAATGTGGGACTTACCAGACTTTTTGTCTATACTTAAGTGGTGGAGTGTGGGTGATTACTTGACTCCTGCCCAGGTTTTGGCCTAACACACAGCTCCTGTTAAAGCCTGATGTATGGCAGTAGCAGTATGACTGAGCTAAAGTGAGAGCAACATGTACACTGGCTGAGAGAGTGAATTTTGGAGTTATTTCCTTTGTCAGCCAATGAATTTGTGAACTAGTGGAAGTATGAAGTAGGGAATTATCAAGTAGACTAGTCTGCTGAGAGGAGATTGGGCCCTTGTTTGATTTTTACCTAATGAGGTAATGAAGTACAGATTGGCACACAAGAGAGCATTGTCCTTTAAACTGGAGAGATCCAAAGGAACTCTGGCATGCATGTCATCCAGAATCTGCTACGTGACTTTGCTGGCAGTCCACTGACTGTTTGTTCCTTTAGCAAGGGATAGGTTTTCATTCAACTGCTTTCTGTCCCCTAAGTATTGCTCAGCTATAATAGGACAGAAATGTTTATAGGGAGCTGATACCTGTAATAATAATGTGAAAATTGTCACTGCAGGTTAACAACAAAAGAAAACTTATTTCTAGTTTTGTCAAGCTCTGATAACAAGCTATGGTTTGTTTTCTTCTTTCTATCCTCCCATAAAATGAAAGATAGCAATTTATTGGTGCAAGGAGAAAAGAGAAAAGATGAGAGGAATGGAAGAGCTTTGCGTTTCTTAGCTTCATTTCCTATTTTTGTGCTGGGCGGCTCACTGACATATCAGCTTTCACTGAACAAAAAAATTCCTTCCTCTGAGAGACTGGAGTCATGCCATCGTACTGCTTCTTGCTTGACAAGTGTATATTAACTTAAATGGTTTGTTTCATCTGCTCCTTATGGTGCTTTTGTATTAACACCAAGTGATGATTAAGAAAGGCCTCTTTTCTTTTTTATTCCAACTTTAGAAGTCACGATCACAGACACATTGTATGGTAATAAGAGATATAATTTTTACACATTTTTTCCTACCACAAGAATTAGAGAGTTAGTCATGTGGTAAACAACATACTTTAATTCAATAGAAACACTACAGAAAAGCATAGTCAAACTCTTTATTTTCCGTACATGTATCTCTTCTCCTGTGACAGCCTAAGCCATTCATAATGAATGTTTCTCATTTTTTAAAAAAGGTAACTTTTTTACAGTGAACGAAAGCATATCAGTTTTCTGTACAGCATAGTTTTCCTGAGAGAAATTATATATTCTATCAAATTATTTGCAACAAGCTTTTTTTCTCCCCTAGAATTAATTTTACAGTATCATTGGGGTTTATGCCACGAAGTGATTGCTCCTGAGCCAGGAGTAATTGCAAAAACTCACATTGCAAAAACTGTGCTCAGACACTTTTTTCAAATCATGCTGGACAATTTGGAAATGCTGACAGGACAGGAGGGACGACTGCTGTGGCTGGTCCCTATTCAAAGAAAAAAAAAATAAAATATTACAAACACATTGCCTTCACAGAGTCAAGGCCCACCCCAGCCCCTTGAAATAGAAATTAAGGGTGGGACAGGGCAGCAGCCTGGTCAGGACAAGAAGAACAACAAGCTGTGCCAAGAAATGGAAAACACAGGGAAAAAGATGACCTGTTCTATTCATCACCCCAGGTAATATTTTTCCTATATCGCAAGCTGAAACTGCAGTCAAGGAGTAGAAAAAGTGGGAAAGAAGGGGTGACTCTTGCTGGTGGAAAACCATTTTCAGTGGGGGCCCACCACCACAAGGGCAGGGGTGTTGGCAGAGACAGCGCCGTGGGCGCAGCAGCGTGCGGTGCCAGCCTGAGGAGGGCGAGGGGAGCTGCTGCTGCCTGGGCAGCTGAGGGAAGGCTGGCACAGCTCCCAGAAAAGGCCACAGACCTGCAGGGAGGAGCCACAGCAGAACCCCCCGCCCGCCCAGGCACTGCCGGCCTGCGGTGGAGCAGCTGCAGGCCCTTTCAGAGAGCCGGGCTGGTTTGTAAGCCCGAAGCTGATTTAAAGTGCCAGAGATGCAGCTCTTTCAGCCATTCAGCCATCAGGTTGTTTCTCAGCTGCAACTACGCCATGCTATCCACACGTCTGTTTTCTCCAAAGACACGCCTGGGCAGCAGGAAGCTCAGGTTGAACAGTTTGGGTGATCAGGGATTAGGTAATGCTCAGCTGGGATGGACCAGAGTGGGAGGACTGAACTGCTGGGACCCCTCCGCAGTGACCCCTTTTTTCAAAGCAACACTGTTGAATAGTGTGGATGTTGAAATAAAGCTGACTCAGAGCAGGAGCAGCTTTTTCTGGGTGAGCTCCCTGGCAGCAGGTGCTTGTAAGAAGGTTTTCACCCACAGCTTTTTATCTGTAAAGAAATTGCAGATGGCACCTGGAACAAGATGATGCTTGTCAGTATTCAGATTGTACCTCAACTACACTTTTTGTGATGCAAGATTAGTCATTTTCTGCTTAATTTTTTCCCTTTTGAATTAAGATTCTGAAATGCTCCTTTATTTCAGCTCCTGCAGATTTTAACTGTACAACATGAAATCATCTGGGAGAGGTCTACTGTTCTTTTGGTTAAAAGATTCAGGCAGAAAAATTTAAATCATAAAAGTATTATCAGTTATAAGGATATGTTTATTTTTGGTTTGCACAAGAGCAAGAACTCAGCTCTCTCTTCAGCTTTAAAATCTGTGCCTTCTGCTCAATACACAAAGTTTCTGTACATTAACATTTTCCTATTACTTCTGTCCATGCAAGTTAGTCCAATAAAAAATAAACTACCTTCTCCTAGTTGTGAAGAAGTTTTCAGGATTTTGACTAGTACCCAACTACCAAATTCCCCAGGAACTGGTTTTGGGTTGCATCTACAAAACACATACAGTCTTTACTTACCTCTTCTAAAAGCCTGGGGAAAATGGACATAAATTCAAAATTTCTCAAGATTATCTCAAAAGAAACTAGAAATTTGAAAGGCTTGTAGGGCTTGCTTGAAGCTACTGTTGCTGACCTTCGTTTTGGGTGAAACTGAGCCTGCCTGCACTGAAAGATCTGGACCATGGGATTCTCTCCAGGAAACACATTTATAAAAACTTAATCATGAGTTCTGTCAGAGTTCTGAAATATTTGTAGTGAATCATTCAGTGCTACATATCGGCCTCCTCCCACTGAGTCATAATTTTCAGTAGGAGTGAGCATGGGCAAAATGAAATTTTATGATCCCCTTTTGCCTTTCTCTGACGACTGGTCTACTGAACATCAGAGTTAATTAAAAGGCTGCTAGCAGGAATTGAATTTAGTGATATAAAAAGGGCAGCTATCATCAGCTTCAGTGGTAATTGTAATAAGGAGAACATACAGGAGAGGCCCTCAGTGCCAGATACAATAAATCCCAGGATGTCAAGGTTCAAAATTACAGATGAGAAAACATCTGCTCAGTTGCTAGCTGAACTTGAAAACACTTGAAATTCACTAGTCATCTCCCAGAGAAGTCTCAAGGTTCTATATATCCTACAACTTAAGTTCTGCATCTGCTAAACTATTTCTTGGCTGAAACTGGAAAGAACAGCAGTGAAGTCCCAAGCTATGCCCAGTTTTCCCTTGGGCAGTGGTGTTGGTGTCCATCCTTCTGTCATGAACCTGTGATTCAGCCACAAAAGTAGACAAGTCTTAGAGCTTCAGGGGGAAGGTGAATTCCAGAGGTGCACATGTATTACCAGATGAAATGCCGCACTTGTGGAGCCAAGAGGACAAGAAATAAGAACAGGCCAGAGTCTGTGGATCTCTAAGATAATTGTATTTCTGTTCTAGCAGAGATCTGAATCCAAAAGTCCCTCTACTGGGCAAACAACTTGGGGCAGGAAGTTTCAGGCCTTCAGCCTTGCTTGTTTCAGAACCACTGAATCTATTATGTATCTGCAGCTACAGAAGACGTGCTCAGGAGCACTGCTGGCACTTTCAGAAAACCCCCTGGAATAAAAAGAAAAAATGCACTGCTTTTCTGCAACCACTCAGGTGCCTTGTGCTATTCATGGAGAAAGGCTGTTCATTTTGTTACTGACATTAGTTTCTTGGTAAACCTGCTAGATTTGAGGCTGGTTTGTAACCTCTCTGATCATCCCCATGCAATGCACAGGAAGCACAAGTATGTAGCTATGGTATCTTATATTTCTAGGGTGGGCATTTAAATCCCAGCTTCCCTTTTGTAAACTTCAAAGTATGGAATGCATCATTTAGAGGCATTAAATATATGAGTATGCAGTATCCCCATGTTATCTTCAAAATGTTTGTGTACTCTCAGGCAAACAAGAAGTTTGACCAAAAAAAAAAAAAAATAAAAACTGTAGGGAAAAAACCCACATGGCAAAAATGTCCAATTTCTTCTAAAATGGCATCCTGTAAGAGCTGGTATAAAAATTGAAAAATAAAAAGATGCCAGCAAATTCTATGTGCTGACTCACAATGAGGAAGGTTTTTAGAAATTCTTCAGATCCTGTTTTACTTTCATCATTTTCAAGTATAATCCTTTCAATAACGCAGTTTCACTGACTCCAAAAAATGAAAATCTGTACTTTGCCTTCTCCATGCAATCCTGGAGATTAAGAATAGTCTCTGATATATCAGCATGGTTTAGATTCATGGGCAGGAGCTCAAGCAATGATGTGCAGAGATGTTGAGTAAGCATGTGCTTTCTGTTGCTCTTATTTAGATAGTGCTGCTCCTGCCTTGAAGGCTTGAAGGAATAAACATGATGTATATGACAAAGTCTGAAAAATTGGGCCTCACATTTATGAAACTGGCATTCATGTCTAGCACTGTGCAAGTGTTTTACAGCAAACTAGAGTTATACCAAAGGACCACCTTCTGTGCAAAGTACTGATAGGGGTACCTCAGCTGCATCTGTCAAACACGGATACACAACTGGAAAAGGTTGCTCAAAGGTGATGTGGAGTTTCCATTTTAAAAAATACTCAAAACATAGCTGGAGAAGATCCTGGAGAACTTGATCTAAGCTGACCTACCTTGGGGAGGCTGGTAGTGGGGGAATAGATAACCTCCAGACATCCCTTCTAACATGTATTGTTTTATGAATTTCTATATTAGTGTAACCATCTGGTGGAGCAGGAGAGCAATAAGAGACTTTGTACCAGTGACAGCAAGGTGGTGGTTCTGAGCTCTTTTTAGATAATTTTAAGCTATATGAAGATACCACTTCTGGATGGGAACTAGTTTCTATCAAGACAGCTGTGTGGGCAGGAGCAAGATCTGAGGCCTGTCTGCTCCTGCTGGTGTTGATGCATTTTATCAGCATAGCCTTGAGCATCACACTGGGATGATTTCACTCATATAAACAGTGAATCCAGACATTTGGAGGGCACCTCTCCTCTGAAAATCATCTTGTCCCAAGCACATGTGTGAGCAGAAGAAATTCAAAGTTAAGTTTCATGTAACTTCAACATGTTTGATATGAAGGAGATCCTCAAGATAAAAGAGAATCAGAAGTGATATTCACCTCTTATCTTTCAGTGTTGCAAGGAAATTTAGAATGACTTCACATATATTGTCACTTACCTTAGCACACTGAAATTAAAAAATACAAATAAATATTGAGCAACAGACTAGAAATCACTTGCTGTGACTAAAGAGATAACAGATCATATCTAAGTTATTACTGACATTTGATAGGTCTCATTTTTAGTTTGATTAATGGAATGTGCTTATATCAGGAACAATCAAGTCTGACGGAAATATGGAAAGAGGCTGAAATCTTTCCATAAGTCCAGGTATTAGACATTTATGAATTTAGACTGTTTAGTATTAACTATCAAGAACTGCAGAAAAAAAAGTAAAGCTAAAAATGAAATGCTGAAATAATGAAGAAACTGATGGAATTATGAGCTATAAATCTAAGATTAATATATTATTTGAATAATTTTGTATCTGAATTAATTTCAAAAACATTGTTTTTTTCTTTGGGAAAAAATCTGCAGTTGGGAACAAACCAGACTCCAGTTCTGGGCAAGTTAAAATCTCTGTGAGTCCTAATGTTTCTATCTGACAGCTGTTGAATAATTTATAGAATGACATCTTCTTTGTTTACATCTAAAAATAGCACTAGTAATTTAATACCAATACTATTTTCATTCAAAATATCACTGATGTCCTTTCTGCAAAGGAACTTTATCTGTCTCTGGACTTGAACAATAGAAAAATTATATAGATGGTTTCTTTGGGTGTAGGAGTCAGGGAAAGGGTCTTTCAGAGGGCCTTTGGGGAGCCAAGAGACTAACATGTACACAGAGTCCTCCCTTCCGTTAGCAAAAGAAACTGATGGTAGGGTCCCTTCTTTCATGCACAGACAGTTCAAAAGATAAACTTTTCCCAAATATACTGGGAATTAACTGCTAAGAGTTTCCTTGCTAATGACACAAAACCTTCTTGGTCAGTGCTGCTGAATGGGCTCTTCCCCCTCAGTTCCAGTGGTTTGTTGGCTGTTGCCTCAGCTTTGTCCTTGGTGTACAGCTGATAACAAGGGTTTATGGCAGGCTGGTACTGCAGGAGGCAGTGGGACAGTCCTGAGCATTCTCCCTGCTGGCCATGCTGATGGAAAGAATGGTTAGATTGCTCTGGACATTGCAAGGTCATTGCAGGACATATGGAACCATAACTAAAGGGAGTTCCAAGTACCTGGAGAATGGAAATTACAACTTAAGGTGCTACAATACTTCAAGAAACTTATTCACTTCTCTCATTAATTTTTTGCATCTTTTGCTAGTATGATTCCTGTTTTTACTTTTGTGTTCTTGATGAATACCCTTTCTCCTCATAACAGATAAAGCTGGGGAATTTAATAAAGAAAAAATGCATGAAATTTCTTAAGAGCAAAGTTTCATTGGTCTAGAGTGATATTGGTACAATACAATTTTCTCTTCTGTGATTCAGAAGCTCATCTGAGTCATACATTATTTCAAAGGCAGTCCCAAGGGTTCAGTCAAGGAAATATTTGGGCACCATTAAGTGCTGCTCTGTCCTTTGAGTCCTAGATGAGACAAAACCAGTAAAAAGGAACACAGCAAATGAGTGCCTTTGGAATGAATAAAATGGCATGCATTTATGCATTTTCTTTATTATCTTTTATTTTAATGATACTACTGAGAATGAGATTCCCTTTACATTGGTAATTATAAAGGAGAGCAGATGGTGAAGGCTTATCTTAAAGTGTTAATTAAAATAGCTTACACAGACAAGCCTCTACTTGAACAAAGCACATCAGGAAGATATAAGACATGAGTGAGTGCCCTATTCCAGTGAATTATTCTTAAATAAAGCTACCTTGGAGCAAATCCATCAGAGATACTTAACATCATGTCAGTGAAATCTCTTTCTCTCAAGTTCATGAAACAAGCACTAGATGACAAGTTCCAAGTGTATGTTTCTGGAAGTGAAGGGAAGTATGGGTTCACTAGTAGGGTTTGTATTCCTGCCTGCCTTAGTAGGTGTTCAAATAAAACAAGTGAATCTTCTTCACCGTCTCTATAGATTTGTTGGCAGGCATGTGCAGGATCGCTTCTGTGTGGGCTGTGCGGAACTGGAGGGATTCCAATTCCCCTTCGGGATTCATCCTGTTAATTCATACAGGTGACTCAACACAAGGCAATTGGTTCAGAGAGAGTGCCTAAGCCTCCCACCTTCGTGAAAACCAGTCTGAGTGTGGTAGCTGTCAGTCTGCAATACTCTGCTTTTGAAAGAACTCAGCTTGGTTACTGAAGACACAGCTTTTTTTTTTTTTTGGGGGGGGAGGGGTGTTTGCTTTGGTTTTGCTTTGTTTTTGGGGGGGGTTGTTTGTTTGGTTTTGGTTTTGTGTGTGTGTTTTGTTTTGTTTTGTTGTTTGTTTTTTTAAAAAATTTGGGACAGAGCTTTGTAAGTCCTCAGCAGCAGCACATCATAGCCACCTGGATATTTTGTAGTGAAATATGAAGTCATCCACAGATCAAGGACTAGAAACCAGTTGCCCATATACATTCTGAAATGATCACTGGACTAATTATACATAGCAACTTTTTTCTCGTTTTATTATCTGAGCCACTACATTTTTATTTCTACTGTAAAAAATATGAAAGGCAAAGAGGGGAATAGCATTCCCTCTTCTTTATTCCTTTGGCATTCTAAACTGCTGAACTGATGACATTGGAAGCTATGAAGATTGAGACTGGACTGCCCTCTTCAGTTCATTTTTGTGCTGTTAACAATTTTGAGCTCTGGGTTAAGAGTATGGAAGAATACAAAGTAATATTGATGTGTGCCAACTTCAGTGCATTCATCTTAAGGGAATTTTTTTCTCCAACCAGATACTGTAAACCTCTGTATAGAGCTTTATTTTTAAATAGTAATAGGTGGGGGAAAACTATTTCTGTCAATTCTTTACATCACTTATACTGGATAGGTTTTGGCAGTAAAGACAGAAAATGTTAAAGATCATCTGTTAGGATATACAAGATAGCAAATGCTTTGACTGCCTTTCCTTACGGGCTCAAGATCTCAGACTGTTTTCTTTTCTGAAGGATTACAGAAATAGCTCACAGTATGTCCTTCTAGCTGCAAAATTGTTCTTTAACCTTGGCTTGCTTAAAAAGTACAGTTGGGTACAGTCTGGAAGCATAACCAGTTAAATAGCTTCATAAATGCAGGTGTTTGCTGGGTTCTTCTGTCATCTGCTCTTTTTACTTGATGTCATTAAATGTTCATTTGTCCTGAAGTACTGAAAAATTCTGGATGATTAGAGTTGAACTGTGCTAAATGCTTCCTAGTTCCTGGGCACAACAAGACCAAGAAGTCAACAAGTTTCAGGCTGAAATCTTCAGTGACTTATGGCATTATGGTAGATCCCAAATGCATCCTGGCCTCATGGAAGGGTGGAAGAGGTGGCTGTGGCTCACAGTGGAGGACGAGTGGGACAAGTACAGGAGAGGAAGCGTTCTTTCTGACTAAGCACTTCAAAACAATTCTGTTGTTTGCAAATTGCCTACTTGATTTTTCTTGTGAAAAATTAGTATTCAGGTCATATGCAAGACAGAAAACTGCATTTTCCCTTCAGGCTTTTTTTTTCTTGCCCTATGTGCTTCGACCAAGAGCTTTGATGTTGCTGTTCTCATAGTGTTCACTCTCCTGTAACAAGCTGCAGTTAGGGGTAGCTTATGCTGGATTTTGTCTGAGCTCTGCCTTTTAGATGCTGCACCTATTGTCAAGAAATAGTCCAGATTTCAGACTTTAATAAGGTTTTATAATGAATATGTGGAAACTGGAAGCCCATTCCATTTTAAAAAATCTCTCTGCTAGACTCAAAATTTAAGTAATATATTTTTGCAATAAAGCCAACTATCCACCAGGAACAGAATATTATGCCCTCAGCATTTTAGAAACTGGAATGAGGCTATTTGTCCTCTGTCAGCTCCTACTGCATCCTGTCATTCCCAAAAGACAGTCCCTACTGTCTCATTCAGATAGTAAGCAGGAATTTAACTATTATGGTTTTAGTAACTTCTAGGTTCTAAGCAAATCTCTTCTACCCGGTGTTCTGAGCATTCAAGGCTGCTGAGAGAGAAAATAAAATACTGCAAGGAAAAAGTCTGAGATATCATCAGATAACCTGATATGAAGACTTTTTGTACAGTACACTGTATGACTATTTTTCCTCCCTGTTCTAAAAAATGAAATAAGCTCAGAAAGTCACTTCAGACCAGTATTACATCAAAAAATTGATGTATGAACCAGCTGCTAAGCAGACTCTTTCTAAATCTCACCTGACATTTCTGTTTCAATTTAAAATGGGAAATATGCAATATTAAAAATTGCTTTATAAATAACAGGTTTATTGCAGAGTTTATTCAATCTTTACTCCATGCCATTACTTAGCTGCCAGTGACAGCATTGTTCATGCAGATTTTACATGGAAAGTTTAACCATGGAAAGGTTGTTCTTCCTCCTCCTTTGTTTAGTGAGAACCAAACCCTGTACAATACTTTGACTTCCCTATCTGATCTCTGCAATGTCATGTACATAAAGAAACAAAAGCTCCTCCACAGCCTTTGTCTCCTCACTCTGTCTGTCTAAAGCAGACATCAGAGTCAAGCCATCTTGTTATGATGATTCAGCTATGAATGAGCAGAAGTAAAAGTTATAATCTAATTGTAAAATTTGGATTCAATCACACACAGTCAGTTTTTAGTCCACTGAGACCTTGTTCATGCTCAGCCAGAGAGGGAGGCAGGATGAGGCTGCTGGTGCCATTTGTGTTTGCATGTGTGCTGAGTGTGTCTGTGCTGCTTTGTGTGTCCAGCCTTGTATGTAGTACACAAGTACTCTGTCTGCAAGTATGTGTTCACAGTCTTGCTGGGATTACATGCTGGATTCAGCCACTCCAAATTCTGAATTCCCAAGGGAACTGGGAAAATTCATCTACCAAATTTCATTATAAAATACTGAAGTGATATTGCTGCACGTGACGTCCCACAAAACAGAGAACAGATAGTAGCTGATCAGGGTTCATTTGTTTAGATTGGTAACTGGGTACAGAGGCTCTTCCAAAACACATCAGAAGAACTGGCTATTATATAGGAGGAGATGGAAAGGGAAAAAAGGAAAAAGTATAATGATGCCAAAAGAATAAATTAATCTGAACCAGTCACAAGTAATTTTGGACCAAAACTGCAATCTGAGCCCCAACTAAGTTTTGTATTTCTGTAGCTTAAAGAGACTGTATGTTGGGCACATTGATTATAGTCAGGTGTTGGGAAACATCTGAAGGAGAGGACAACATATACATCATGAGAGAATCCATTGGAAAACATGCTGTAGGCAAGTATAATATTCTTCTCTCATTTGTATTAAAACCACGCCGCCTTTTAACGATCTCTGTGTTATTATTAGCATGGATTGTCATCACTTCATAGTCTTTGACTGGCCAGTAGCTGAACTGATGCCTACATCAATGCTTTGCAATAAAATCAGGCAGAGCTGTGCAGAATTTCATTACGTTTTCTGATTAACATTTATTAGAGCAATTTTGCCAAACCAACATAAGGTGTTTCACAGTTTGATAGCTCTCCTTTCCTTTCAATGATAATTGTACCAGAGAACATTTTGAGGCCTTACATGATCACACTTCTCAAGGGATTCTAAACATTGATTGTTTTGCTTCCTCTGATCTCAGAAAATCCTTGCCAAAAGGAGCTATTGTGCATATAAGTAGCATTTCTTTCTTCTCATCTACAGCACTAATTTAATAACACTCCAGAAAATTTTTGCTTTTGAAATTTGTGTCTTCAGTCATTAGGAAACTTTTGTATTCTGTATGTTAATTACTTTCAGTAAGCCACGAAGTGCTTGTTTACTGGGATATTTTAACGCCTGCCAATAGCTTGAACATGAGCACAAGTAGTTTTTATGGGTGACCATTTGGGGTTCTAAATTTGCCCAGAGCGTTTCTGTCAATATATTTCAGTGCAGCACTTCAACAGAGTATGTTGACTGTAGCACATGCATTCGAACACTCTGACTTCTGCAGTGAAGACTTCCTCATCCTTTGAATTACTCATAAAATAACTGGTATCTGTGTTCTCCAGGGCACAGGCAGAACCTCTTAGTCTTTAATATTTGAATGGGATGTTCCTTCACCAAAGAATAGTCTATAGAGGTTGTAGGCAGAAAACTGAACTCAGATTCAGATATACCTCTAGCTTCTGGTGGAATCATGAGTCTCAACCATATATTCAAAATATTATGGATGTATTTCTCTGATTCACATTCTTTCTTTTTTCTTTCTTTTTTCTTTTTTTTTCTTTTGTATAAGACCAACACACCTATGGAGGTGTAGAAATGTCTATCCTTACCTTGAGTTCTCTCTCTCTCTGGAACTTCTGTGGTTCAAAACATTTTTTTTTTCAATCCATGATAATTTCCATTTCTTGTTTGCAGAATCAAGTCAGCTAGGCATTAATTTCAGATTTTCAGTCTATGTTCACATGATTTTGATATCTGTTTTATTCAGTGTTTATACCCTGGGCTGAATCTGTAGGATGATGGTTGGAGAAGTTTCTGTTTGACTGGTAAGCCAACGACCAAAAAGGGCTCTTCCTGGAACATGTGTGATATAATTGTGATAAATTCAAGACATCCTGTGTCTTAAGAAGGGAGAATATCCATTAGGATGTGTCAGCTTTTTCAGGAGTCCTTGCTAGGCCATGGGCATGGTGAAGAGGTGTACAGAAGGATAAATGGGAGAGTGTGCAGGACTGTGATGTAGTTGATACTTTGCCCTTCAAACAAACAAATTTGGATTATCTGATTGTCTGTGACTATATTTCTAATTGGTTTATTAATCTGTACCATTCCTCCTGAAGCATGTGCAAGTGCCACGGCCCTGGCCTGAGCAGAAAGAAGCTGAATTGAACATGTTAAAGTGCTGAATGTGACATGAAAAATTCATGGACTTAATGAGTATCTGAGTGAGAAGTGGTCAGAAGTTGCCCATAGCACTGTGAGGGACAGGGCACTTGAGGGGAGTTATGAGAAAGGCTTGGGGGTCTGTGGGGGTCTGTCTGTGTATACTGAGAACTTGCACCCAGCCTTGCTGTAAGCTCCACATAAAGATTGAACCACCCCCACTGAGCACCACCACTTGGGGCTGGAGAAATACCCAGGATCACAGTCCTCACTAGGCAGGAAAAAGGATTGCCCTGCATCTCCTATCACAGAATCACAGAATGGTTTGAGTTGGAAAGAACCTTGAAGATCATCTAGTCCCAGCCTCCTTGCCATGGACAGGGACACCTTCCACTAGACCAGGCTGCTCAAAGCCCATCCAGCCTGGCCTTGAACATTTCCAGGGATGGGGCATCCACAGCCCCTGTGGGCAACCTGTTCCAGTGTCTCACCACCCTCACAGTGAATAATTTCTTCCTGATATCTAATTTAAACCTACTGTCTTTCAGTTTGAAACCATTTACCCTTGGCCTGTCAATACATGGCCTTTAAAAATCTCGTTCCCTGTTTTCTTGTCTCCAAAATTCTTTTTTTTTCCTCTCTGGTTCCTATAGCAATCACACAGATACAGTGGGCATGCAGAGTTATAATTTGAGTCATGTACAATGTAAGCACTAACCTGTTCTGCAGTTGCCTTCATACTCGCTGGGGACAGCACAGACACAAAACTACTTGCAGGGCCAAAACCCAAGGTTATGAGATGGTCTGACCAAATGGTTTTCAAAAAACTTTTGCTGATTATTACCAAGGGGCTTCCAGGCAGCGAGCAAAAGTCTGGGGTGTGTTCAGAATGGATGACACTCCAATGTATGCCAATGTATTTTGCCATGCTACAGGTTGGTGTTGCTATGGTGTTCTAGATGTGAGAAGCTTGCCAGAGAGAGAAATTTCTGGCTAGACATCAGGTGGTCATGGCCCTCTTGCTGGCCCCAGGGCTGTTTATTTGAGCGCAATATGTGCAGACAACTTCGGGTGAGTGGTCTTTGAATTGGCCTAATTGCAGTATATTTGTTCAGAAAAGCACTTAAACACACAGGCAGCTGTGTGCCAGTAAGAGCTGTGCTGAGGGCCAACTTAAAATGTGGTGGGTGTGCTAGTGCCACTCTGGTATGGGCAGGAATCACAAAGGCAACATAAAGCAGTGCAATGAGTGTTATTTTCTGCTTTTTGTCACAGAAGGTCTTTTGCGTGTCAGTCTCCAAATAACAGACCTGGGAGACTCAAGAAAACAACTTTTGCAATAATTCTGAGTGCATGTTTGAGACAGAAAGGCATATAACCAAATGCAGTTCTGGGATGTCTGGAGCTGGAGAAACCTTAAGAAATTAGAAGTAAAAAGCCTGTTAGGAGATGTATGGACACAAAATGTGGGGATGCAGGAAACATTTTCACAGGCTGAAAAGGCCATTTTATAACAACTAGCTGCTGAAGGAAAAGGAAAATCTGATCGCTCAGGATCTGATGTGTGTAAAAAGGAAACTTCTGGATTGACCATTTCCTTGCATTTTTGTTTACTTTAAGATTTAACAAACTCCACTACGCTATGGGGTTTTAAATCCCTAAAGAGTTTTTTCTTTTTCTATTTTTTTTTATAATATGCTTAAAAATATGCATTTTGTTGACCATTCCAAAGACGATGATGGAATGAAGTCGAGGAACAAACTGGAGTTTTAAATAAAAAAAATCAGAACACGTCTGAGATTTTTACCCTTCAGAAGAAATGTGTATATGTATTGCTGTGAGATGGTAAAATTTTAAGGCCAACTTGAACTCTCTGTGAGAAAGAGATGGCAGAGCAGGCCACTTTATGAAAAGGAAATAGAAGTGAGAAAGGAAAAGGGTGCACATGTCTTTTCAAATAACCTGCCAGCTGCTTGTCTGTATAGAGGTTTGTGTAATTAAGGCACAAGGCACAGGATTTTTACCTCCAGGTAGCTGTTACAGTCTTATTGATACAATGGTGGACAGATATCTTGCAAAAGAAACCTTCAGATTTGTTAGATATCATGGGAGTGGAATTAAAAGAGGGCTCTTTCCTGAAGTTACACAGTTGTTGACAGAACACCTTTGAATATAAAGACTGTTTTTCGAAGATTTTTGCTATTGTGAAACACTATTGAGTGCCTAATAAGAAAAACAAACAAACAAACAAACAAACAAAAACCCTATATTCTTTATTACCAGATATACCAGATATAGAACAAGATTGAATATCTTAATTAGTTATGAGTTCACTGAAGGATCTGTTGGGAATATGACAGAAAGACTGTGCTGGAGCTGGGTGGAGAGTTTTGCTTAATGCATTTCAGCTCTCCTTCTGCACCCCTCAGGTGGGAAAAGCCATCAGGAGGGGATGCACAGCCACACTGCCCAAAAAAACATTCATTGCCTTGGGCCACCGATCATGATGGGTGTAACAGGGGATGAGTGTGAGCACACTGCTTGGAGATAAAATTGTCCTTCCTTTTCCTAACTAGGTGAAATTACATCTCAGGCAGGAAAAAGGGGCTTTGGAATTTCCTGTATGATATGGTGCTTGGGGTCATATGGGAAAAGAGAAACTCCACCAAAAGTGAGGTGTGTATTTCCATGGCACAAAATATGTACAGAATAGTAGTATGTAGTACAGGAACAATCCCATGCTTACCCTCATTGCAGCACATAGTACTGAATGAATTTTGCCTGAGGAAAAAATGTTGTTAAATCTGTGTGGCAAACTGATTCAAAGAACAAATCTTTACTATCTCAGTGCCATGAGAGATCCTAAATAATTTTTTTTTTTTTTTACTGTCACTTTTTCTCACAGAACAACTGGTTTCACCCTCTGACCTAATCAGCGGTGAAACGGCAGCTGGGAAATATGCCAAAGACTTTTATGCATCTTTCAGAAATGCGTGTGTTTTAGGAGGCTGTTTTCCAGTCCTTTTACTTGTTTATAATGATACAAGCTCTGCATCTGTGGTATTTCTGATGCAGGGGGTTAGCAGAACCTTCCTCAGAAGGTGTTTTAAGAGACCCCCCTATGCTAGCACCTGGTGCCCCCAGCACATCATGCTTCTGTTTACACGCCTAAGAAATTCCACCTTGGTGGAGGGGTGGGAAGCCTGCATGACAGCCAGAGGGATTATTTGAAATGCTGCAAACCCGTGGGGTAAATAAATCTGTTTTGACTATGTAAAAAGAGCTGGTTGTCCCCAGCTGTACTGTGACTGGGAAAAATGATCTTAAAAAAGAGATGCAACACATATATGAACGATGCAGAAGAATAAAAATGGGGGGAAATAAGGAAAATAACCCTTAAATAACTAACCAGAAAGATTAGTCACCACAGAAAAGGATTTCTCACTCACTGTTTTAGAAAACAAATGTTCATTAGAAACATCTATTTTCTGATTTATTTTTAAAACTTAAAAAGAATGGCAACAGTGAACTTCAGGGAAAAAATGAGAAAGTGATATGGATGTTGTCTGCTGTGCTGCCATCCTCAAAAACACTGTGCAGTGTTCTAGTTACTTGCAACTTCTGTACAAAGGATTGCTTGGCAGATTCTTGTTCATTTTTGGTCTGTGGAAGGATATCCTTTGGCTAAATTCCAGATACCAGAAAGCATGGTTATTTTTAGATAATTTGATACATTCTGCTAGCAAATGTGAGGAAGACGAAAAGTGATGACTAAGTGTGGAAAGAGTGGAATCTGAGGATCACAGGAGTCTTGCTGTCGTGCAGACAGCCCAAGTTTCCTTCCACCAAGAAAAAACATCATTAGTCTGAACACCAAGTGTGTGTAATCCATGCCCTCCACCCCCACCATGCAGAAGCTGTTGGTCACAGCTGTCACAAAAAGGCATTATCTTTTACCTCCTTGGAAAGCCTGCTTCATTCTTTGTAAATCTTAGGCTGCCTTTTTTCTTTTGTTTCCTCATTTTGGGTGTCTGATGGCCGCATTCTTATTCTTCTTATTATTATTCTTTCTTCTTCTTTCTTCTTCTTTCTTCTTCTTCTTCTCCCAATCTTGGATCATGACTCAAGGAGCATGACTCTGTATCATGACTCATTGTCCAGACTAATATGGTTTTGGCTCTGTCTCAACTTTCTGTCTTGTGGCCACGTAAGACCTTTAAGTAATGGTGGATCACATTCTTGCTCTTCATTTTTTCTATGAACTTTCTTTCTCACATAAAAGATGTGGGAAATTATTTTCCAATATTCTCCTGTGAGTCCCATTTCAGTTCCCCAGTCCATCAATTAGTAAATTTGTAAAGAGCTATTGTTTAAGCTATATTTAACTTCAAACTTTCCTAAAGCCCCTTTAGATTTTTAAAGTTTTCTCTTCCTCATCTCTTCAATTATATCTTTTTTCTTTTATCTTAATTATTAAAATGCTGATTTGAAGCCTGAGTCTACTTTACTCTGAAAGGAGACAGAAAATGGTTTTGACATTTGAAAAGAGATTTGGTTCTCCTTTCAGCCCTGTGTTGATGTCCTTTCATTTTAAATATGTGCTTTTTATAATGCTTTGCTGGTCTGTGCTACCCACCTTTATCAGTGCAGTACCCATTATATCAGTTATTACCCATTCTACTCTTTACTAAGTTCTTTAGTTTCCAGATCCTGAAATATCAGTGATTTCTGCAATTCCTTGGGAGAATTTTTTTTTACCTTTTTCTCCCGTTATATTAGGCTTTTGACATAAAATGGAAGGAGGACATTCTCTAATGCTCATGTGTCTGCAAAGTGGGCTACTGCTAAGTTAGTAACACAGATTCTGAAGGATCTGAGTACAGCCTTTGTCCCCACTCTGATTCAAAGCAGGCATAAGTGTTAAGAAGTGACCTGGAAGGGCAAAGCATGACACAAGAAGCCAGTGAGAGGCCTTGTCCTACCCGATTGCTCCATGTGAGTAATGCGTTCAGAACTCTGGAGCAAAACAGTAAGGAGAAAAAGAGATGAGAAATGGAGTGTGGGTAGAGAAACTGGTAAATTAAAAATGAGGCAACTGTGTAAAAGAAGATGATAGATGGGTATAAAACACACATGTAAAAGTACATTATTAGCTTTAATATTAATCAATACTCTTTGTGGTACCTCTTTGTCTGTGTTTCTCCTGAGAACAGGAGGAAGATGATACGATGAATTACTTAACGATTTGAGCTCTTCATCTCGGGAAAATCTCACACCACAGCATAAAGAGGTAAATGTTTTATGATAATAGGATCAATAAAGACCATTTGCATTCATAAGGGAGGAAATGCTATGGCTTAATGACTTCTAGGATCAGGAACAAATGATGGGTTTGTACCAGTCCTTCAGTCATATCGCTATATTCCATGTGAATGGTCACATAAAATTTCATAGCTGAAGATTAAAAAGAGCAATACCTTTCATTTACATTATCTGATAAAATGATTTTAACTTATAATTCTGCAATCAGTCTTAGTCAGCAAGTACTCGGTGCTTAAATGCAGAAGTGATTCATCAGATTACACAGCATGACAGCAGCTGTAGGTACTGTCCAAATTCTGTCATTTCAAATCAAATGGTGAACACCAAGCCCAATGCTTTACAAACTCAGACATGCCACTAATGAATGCATTATTTCTGCTGTTTTCTTTGCCTTCAGCATATTGGCACTTTTTTCCTGGTTTTGAGCTGCTGCAGAACGTATAACTTAGATAAACCTGTTTGAATTTGATGCAATATTGATACAATAAGATGGTGGATACCCTATGATCCCATTCCTGCAAACCATGGAATCATTTTAGCTCATGACTATGAGGTGTCTGTGCTCAAACTATTCTGGATCAAGCACTTGCTGAATTATATTTTTTTTTCTGTTTTCTGCTCTAAACACATTCTCTTCTCTCTACAAAACCTTTTTTCACTCTTATTTTCTGTATAAGCAGTGTCAAATAAGTAAACCGTGGTATTTTAGTCTGTAGTCCTGCTTTGTACCCTTTTCTGCAGGCCATGGATAACTTTCCCACCATACAATCCACACAGGAAAAGCTCTGCAAGGCTGAGAGGTATAAAATACCAACAACAGACCTCAAAAATATACAGGAAAGAAATCTCAGGGACTAGAGAATTAAAACCAATCAAGTTTATATTAAAGACCCCTGTGGCTGCCAGCCATCAGACTTTGTTGTAAAGGGGTAGCATTAACTAACACAATTCTTTCTGGGTTCAGTTTCTGATCTAACATTTAAATTCTTGCAGGAAGCCAAAGGCTCACTTAAATAGGTATCAAGAAACGGAGTTGACATCTTTTGAGTATGTCTGCTTTAAATAATAATACACATAGGTAGAATGAAACACCTACTGCTGAGGAAGCAATGTCCAGATATGCTGGACATAGATATACTTTTGGGAGCTTTATTTTCATCAAGCCTTGGCCTGGCCTCATGTATTGATTGGTCATGTGGAGCTGGAGCACATTAGGTGTGCTGTTGACACACACCTTTTAGCTTAGTTTCATGGCAGAAGAGTTCAGCCCCCATCCTGTAACACCCCTCCACAGCGTGCACTGCAGCAGTGCAATGGGGGTGCTTGAGGAATGTCCTCATGACCCAAAACAAAGCACTCTGCCACACAACTATTGTGGCTAGTGCCACAGCACTGGTCTGCCCCCTTCATTGTGTCCTACAGCAGTGGAAGCAGAGGATTTCGCTCTCTGGAAACACCGCATCAGGAAAAGACAGAAAGACTTGCACTCAAAGTTTTACTTGAGTCCTTAGTTAATACATTCAATAAAATTAGTTAACCAAATCGCTTTCACTAAGCCCACATCACCATGGTTATATTATTATTATAGTTTAGGCAGCATGTCATTGTCAGCCATAGAACAACTTCATAGTAATAAAAATGTAAAACCTCTTCTTTTTCTTCAATAAACAAGGTCACTGTGACCTTTTCATCTGACCAAGCACTCTATCTATTAACCTACCTGTAATGCAACTCAGTTCTCAGGCCTACGTATTCTCCACTCACAGTTTTGCAAAGCTGAAACACTTCAGCTGGGAAAAGGGCTCCCACTACTCCCCTGTGATGTGGTGCACATCTCGTGGGCACATCTCGTGTGCCACTGCTTCTGCGCCTAGGAGCTTTCATAGTTCATTGCTTACTACATTCAAAACAAACCCATGTTACAGAAGTTGCACCTGAGTAGTGAGCAGTCTGTTTACAGCTTAGGCTCCAGGATTACTCGTCTCTACCCTGTTTGCTGCCTGTCATTTACTCCCAAGTTTTCTGTACACCGGTAGGAACAGATGATTAATTTAGAAGTTAGTCCTGATTTCAGTTGAGGGGCTAAATTAAATGACTTTAGGATATCCCTTCAGACTTTAGGATGTCCCTTCAAACCCATACCCTTTGAATCTATGACCAGGACAAAACTGTCTGTATATTTGTCCTAGAAAACCTACAGTTCGCATAGAAATCAAAATATTTTTTTTGCAATGAGTGCTTTATAGAATACTGTATACTGTTGTCCACCTAAAAGACACACCAAACCCAAAGTGATCAGAATTGTGTAACAATATGATCAAGCAACATGACTTTTAGTGAAGGAATTCAAACTTCCCGATGTCTACCCTATAAACATTGAAAGAGCATTTCATAATACTAGACTTATCTAGATTTTTCCAAAAAGTCTCCAAGTAGGCTGCTCTTGTGTCATAGGATGTAGTAAATTTGTAAAAGTCTTACTCCTCTTAGTAATGTAAGGGAGAGAAAATCCTTGATTGAAACTTCTGTATTTACATTAGGTTTAATCAGAAGCCCATATATAAAGTAATTTGATTAGGCCTGTGTGATCTAGATTAATGGAAATGTACAGCATGTCTTTATCTTGTTCAAGACAGACATTTTCAAGGATCAAGATGCCTTGAGTAATTCTTTTGTTAGCTAAATACCTTTTTTTTTTAGGTACAGACAACATAACCAAAAACCAGGAATAAACATTTGGTTAATGTGACAGCAAAACTAGTTTCCTGATCAGCTATATATATCTATATATGTAATGTAGAAAAATATCTTTCTATATATTTATATATGTATTTTTATATATATATAAAAATACATTCTACTCTTATATGTTACCTACCCTTGCATCTATATTTAAATTTTAAGAAAGCTCTGACAGAAAAGCCATATGTCTCTATTAGTATTAAGAAATCTGCTTGGGAAGGCATAGACTATCTAGGAATAGACTATCTAATATCACTCATTGTATACTGAACCCAGCTCTTTTGGTTATCATCAGTAGCTGGTTATACACATGGGTCAAACCAAATTTAAATGGAAGAGGTGGGTCAAACTCTTCCTGGAATGCTCTTCACACAGATTTTTATGAACGATGAATTTTCAAGGTCATTCCTCATAATGTTTCTTTATTACTTTCAACGAGCACAAAGGGCTTTAGAAACTCAAAAACAGTATTCCTTGGAAAGGTGAAGGAAGAAAAACATCTTGAGAAGCACAAATAAGAAGTGAAAAATAGTTTAAAATTATTCCAAAATCCATGTTTTTTATTTGGCCAGATTGTAAAACAGATTGCCAACCAGCCAAATGTGTAATCTATTGCTTAAATCTATTTTTCTACCAGTAAAATAGAAAGTAAATGTCATGGAAAATTTTGAAAACTGCCTCTGGGTGCACAAGTCAGGAAGTCTATCTTTGATGTAAGGAAAATTGAGTGAAAGTGGAATGAAAGAGAAAATTAATAGATCTGTGATCAATGGTTAAGCAAGCAAAAGTCAATCCAGTTTTTGTAGAGAGAAGTTATCCCTCACAAATTTATGAATTGTTCTTTTAGGCAGTGAACAAGGAAATAGATAAGTATATTTGTGTTTTAAATAAGAAAAAAATCCAGCCAAAATGTCTCCTCAAAAACACTCTCATTAAAAAATAAAAGTAAAATTACTCATTTAAAGTGAGAAAATAAAGGATGTGGCTAAATATCCAGTTTTTACCACATATCCCTTACATTGAAAGGAATACACCCTAGGATGTAGGCTCAATATATTCACAAATTACCTAGAAATGCTGTTGAATAATGAGAAGTCAAAATTATTCAAAGTTGACAAAACTAAAGCTGATCTCAAAGATTTGAAAAATTTCTTAGAAATTTAAAAGATCATGAGATCAAATGGCAGAGGGAATTCAATGTTACTAATTACATAGCTGTGGGAAGGGCAGCAGGAAGCAGCCCTGACTGCCCAGGTACTGCAATGAGCCATTGGTGCTCCTGAGAGGAATCTTGGAGCTGTTGACAATCATTTTTGGTGAACACTAGTGCCCAAGGAAGGGAAAAAAAAATGTAAATTAGGAATTAGAGAACAAAAATATTATTTTGCTGTGCACATCCACAGTCCCTTCCAGAATACTGTTTGCCGGTTTGGCTGCACAGTCTTTAAAGGATGAGTCACAGCTTAAAGGTACGCAGGAAAAAACAACACTGAGCAGAAAATCAGAAAATCAGAAAATGGAAAATCCCAGGTGATCTCAAAAAAGTGCTTTTTGTCTATTCTCATCTTGGAGGTCTCCCCTCAGCAATAAAGCAATCACAGCCTGGCTGGTAGACTTCCACTGCCCAAAGACTCAGTTTAAATAGCAGCAAAGTGGAGGCTGAGGATGTCCCAGAATGACCTCTGCCATCAGCCCGGCATGGCCCAGAGTTTATCAGCAGAGATTATCAGAGTTTATCAGCACATGTGCTGCCAAGGCTTTTGCCAGAGCTCAGGCAGAGCAGGAGTGAGCTCTGGATGCTCCCAGACCTCATAAGGCACCTCTGCTGGAATGCAGAATGGCAACTCCCTCTGGTGAACAAGAATTCGCCTGGGGAGGAGATCTGAGCACTCTTTTGTCACATGTGTTTACTGTCTCATGTCCTATCAGCCAGCTACTTTCTTGACACTTGACACCTTTGGGACTCAAAAAATAGTTCTCCTCTTGCCAGATAGCCAAAGCTCAAAAAAATACCCAGAGTATTGCCCTGCCTTCTGTATGCTCCATGGGGAATTTCCTGAGCTGGATGTAGTTTAATACTTAAAAGCCAAGGCAGCTTACAAGCACAGGCACAGGCCACTTCATGCCAGCTGGCCTCAGTGCCTGTGTATGTTTGCTACCAGGCATATTCAATTTGCTGGTAGAAACACTTGTTAGGGTTCAGTGTAATATTCCTTTTCTGTGCTGTCTTTTGATCAATTTCTACAGAGAACTCTTGCTGCTGTTTAATCTTTGATCTTTGTCCTCTGTGTGAAGTCCTTTTGACCATGGATGACTCTGCCCCTGTGCAGACTGCCTGCTCTCTGCCTGTGTACTTTTTGTCCAGGCACCGTCTGCCCTGACTAAGTTCTGAGGGTACAAATAAGCCTCAACAGCCCTGACCCAGTGGTGCCTGGGACCTCCACCTAACACCCTGTCCCAAAGACCAGGAGCTCTGTTTAGGCTCAGCTCTGGATGTTCTGTTCAGCCCTGAGTCCAATCACTGGAGTACTGGTCTCCAGTTCAGCTCTAGTCCCCACTGACCTGCAGACAAAATTTCTGGCTTGACCCGGGACCTGCCACGATAACATGAACATGCCTGGGGGTCTGGGCCCTTGCTGAAGCCAGTCACTGTCCCTGGTTCTGCCCTACTCACCTTGCATAGGGGCTGTGGGACTGGGCTCTGGCTGAGACTCCTGCCCTGTCATCTGAGTTACTGCTCTTGATTCTTGTCTCTGTCCTTTAGGGAGCAGCAAGCCATTGCTGCTCTTTGATGTGCCCTATCTGACTCCTTTTCAAAACAAGAATTGTTTCTTGCGATGAGGATTGCTGAGACCAGGAATAGGACTCTGCTGCTATGTGGTTTTGCTTCAACAAGGCAAGCATTTTTATACCACTTATGAAGTCAGTCAATTTGTGTTATGCAGGATAATTGCACAGCATTTTCATTCCGTCTCTGCATGAAAATCTGTTAGCTTAGTAGATCCCCTCTACTGCCTCTTCTGTAATCTTCTGGCCAATGTTAACATAGTCCATGGAGTCTGGGGTTATGTCTACTGACATAACACGAGTCAAACTGTGCCAAGCACATAATCTAATAGTGATACAGGGTTCTCCAGGCTGATTAACATTTAATAAGCCCCTGTGGCAAGTGTTTAGCCTCTCCAACTGGCACACTCATCAGCTATGCCTGGGCATGGTCTGGATGTGGGAACAATCCTAGCAGGCAGTGTGGAAAATATCATGCCTCTGTCATGCTCACTCTGGCAGTCTTAGAGCCCTATCCCAGCTGACCTTGACACAGTAACCTTTCTTCCATGTTTATACTTTATAGAATCAGAGAATCACAGAATGGCTTGGGATAGAAGGGAGGGGACCTTAAAGTTCCAACCCTCCTGAAAAGCATGCCTTTCATTAGACCAGGTTGCTCAGAGCTCCATCCAACATAGCCTGAGACACCTTCAGGAATGGGGCATCCACAGCTTCTCTGAGCAACCTTTCCAGAGCCTCACCACTCTCAAATTAAAGAATTTCTTTCTCATATCTAATCTAAACTTAGTCTCTTTCAATTTGAATCCATTCCCCTTTGTCCTGTCACTGCATGCCTGTGCAAAATTCCCTCTCCAGCCTTCTTGTAGGCTCCATTCAACTTTAGGTACTGGAAGGTCACAATTATCTCACCTCTAAACCATCTCTTCTTCAAGCTGAACAATCCAAATTCTCTCAGACTTTGCTCGTAGGAGAGGTGCTCCATCCTTTTGATCATCTTGATGTCCCTCCTCTGGACTCACTCCAATGGGTTGTTCCCAGTGTTTCCCCAGTGCTGGGGCCCCCAGAGCTGGATGCAGCTCTGCAGGTGGGGTCCCACCAGAGCAGAGCAGAGGGGCAGAATCCCCTCCCTGGCCCTGCTGCCCACGCTGCTTTGGCACAAAGCCCAGGACACCTTTGGCTCTCTGTGAGTGTCCATTGCTGGGTCATGTCCAGCCTCTCATCCACCAGCACCCCAAGTCCTTCTGGGCAGGGCTGCTCTGGATCTGTTCATCCCCAGCTTCTGTTGTCTCTTAGGGCCACATCAAACACAGCCCTAGCCCTTTCTCTGCTACAAGGGAAATACTGATTTTTCTTCCTTCCTAGCATGTCAGCTCAAGAGAGAAGAACTTTTTAGTTCTCATTATAGCCAAAGGACAGCAGATAGCTGTGTACACCGAGGAGATGGCAACCATTGCCTCTCTTTTTTAAGATCTCCCATAGGATTGAGGGTTTGCAGAAGATTTGGATACCAGCTGTTGTGCCTCTTGTCACTCAAAGAGTGTTAACACAGCAGCTGGGACACATAAGCTGCACACAGATGAGCAGCCATGAAAAAAATAAATGTTTGAGGCAGGGCATACACAGGATCAAGATTGCAGCCTGTGTTCTGGTGTTCAGCATGAATCCCAGTTCTTTGATAATACAGAGCATTTGGTCACTGGCAATGCAGTGGCTCCCTTTCAGGATCCCATTTTTCAGTTAGGCCTCTTGGCGTAGTGTGCTGGAAGGGAAAAAAAGAGGCTGAGGATGCCATAAAGGGCTGCTACCACTCAGAGGGTATACACTCCAGAGGGTGTGCATGACAGAGACTTGCACTATTCCCTTGAGTGTGAGTGATTGCATGCAGGGCATTATTTTATTCTTGACCAGGCAGATGTAGGATCCTCACTTCAGCTGGGAAAACTATTTGTGTGCCCATCTGCAACACTGAAAATGCTTCAGCTCAACAAATCATTCTGTGAGTCAGAAAGCACCAGTGGTGCAACCCCCTGCCAAATGATGGATCAGCCGGGAGATTGGTATGTGTGGCTCTGCCTGACATCTGGCTATTTAACAAACAACACCTTGAAAACCAAAAGGACTGAAATGAATCTGAGTGTTCCTAGTCTACATGCTTTCCTCTCATGGCTAGGCATGCCTGATATGATGGAAGGGAGTATACAGAAACAAGCAACATGTCAAAGAATATTTGTAAATAGTATCTTAAATTAGACACTAGTGTCATTGAGTTTAATTTCTGATTAAATAAAGCCTTAGGTCTTTCCTATAGGCAAAGAATGGGGATAGCTCAGTGGCCCTGACAAGGGCCACATCTCTATTCTTTGTCCATGGCAGAATCAAATCAGCCTGGTTTCCATGGTTTCCAGCCAGGGGAGAAGGAAGAAAACAGGGATAGATTTTTGCAGGGATCGGATGCTTGGTATGCAGTGTACACAAAGCTGGGCAATATGCCATCGAGAGTGAGGGGAGAAATCTTTCATCACTTCATCAGATAGTCTCCTATAGCAACTGCAGCAGTAAAAGCAGTAGCTGCAGAGGCAGACAGCTGCATAGCAACCAGCTATGTCAGACCAAGGGTCTCACACCCCCTACTCATGCATGCACACTACTATTACGGAACAATTTGATTAAGTACATGCATCTCCCAAACAAGATCAAGCTTTGCAGGCACATGACCCAAAGGATTCTACTTCTCTGCCCCTGGAAGAGGATGGAGTGTCACACATGCTGACCTCAGAAAGGTTCTCTGGAAAGCAACAAATTCTGCTGGATTTGCACAGTACCAGTGGAGTGAAGCAGTGGTCATGGCAACAGCTCCCTGTCCTCACCTAGTGTTAGCCACAACTCCACTGCAGGTTCCTCTGCTCCTCCCTTTCCACCTCAAGGAATGGAGCACCTTCTGCTTCACCATACGGTGCCCACATCAGCCCTTGAGCAGCCCTGTCTGCCGCTGCTGGTCAGTGATGGCTTGTGGTCACCAAGCACACTGTGCAGGCTGCACTGTCCCCACCATCTCAGAGCAAACCTGGTGGGTGCTGTCCAGGGCTCTGCTGTCAGGGAGACATCTTGGGAGCAGGAATGTTTACAACACGGATGCCAGAATAGAGGGTGTCTTGAAAATGGGAAATGGGAATGAGAAAGGGAAATGGGGAAAGGTTCTACCCATTTGCTGTGGATGTGTTTATTCAATGCTGGTGTCTGGGCAGACCCAGGAATGGGCCAGCAAACGGTGCAGTGGTGGCCACTGGCTGCTCTCCCTAAGGCACCAACACCAGAGTTCTTCATGCAGAAGTACATCTCATCCCAGGGGAGAGTCTGGGCATTATTCTGTGCTGCAAGAGAAGCCCAAAATCCTGGCAAGTATTTTTTTTTCCTTAATTACTCTGTTGAAAGATTTCTCCTCCTGCCATTTAAGGCCATGATTCCTTTTTTCTTTCCCAGGCAGGTAGAGAGGAGGTATGACCCCTGTCCTTTCACCTCCTTGGCATGTCAGGCCCAGTGGGCTCTGCTCAGCTTGTTCTGGCCAGCCAGTGTCAGTGCCTGGAGAAGGAGAGACATTGGGAGCAGAAGGAGGAGTTGGGCTTTCTGAACACCAGACAAATAGTGCTCCAGAGCTGATCAGGAAGCGTGTGTGCCCTGCTGTGCTAGCTGCATCCATCTTCCTTGTACTTGAAAGACAGCAATCCATCTGACAGGGATGCTGGCCATGCAAGCCTGCTCTCCAGTGACTGATTCTTTGGTTTGTTTTCCAGTCAGGCTGACAGCTGAAGAGATGACAGATGGCCCACAGTGCAGACCTCTGTGTTTGGTGCCCAGTATCATGAAGCATCTGATTCCAGCAAAAAGTCCAAGTTTTTTCCTTTTCATTCCCTTAGCAGGCAGAGGGAGAAGGACACTCCTCATTCCTGCCTCTGTTCTCAAGGCAGATACTGCAAATGGTGGTGATGAAGCAGGAGATCTGTGTCTAATCCAGCATGAAAAGTAGACCACCCAGGAATGGCCCCAAAAGAGGCAGCCTGGGATGCTGCAGGCCAGTATTCTGGCTAAATGAAGAATGGAAGTTGAGGAGGATTGGAGGTTTTGTAGGGTCTCAGTTCCCAGAGGCAGGGTACGATGTCACATCCAGATATTTGGTGAGATTAGCAGAGTGGGGTCAGCCACGACCAGTTACACTGGATCAGCCATTCAGGTCTCTAGTCTGCCTGGAACTCCTCATGGAGTTCTAAAATTTCCCCTGACACTGGCTCTCAGCCTGTATTCCTCACACTGAGACACTGGGTCCCTCCAGGCAGAGAGGGAAAAACAGCAAAGGCAAACTTCTTCCTTCTCCTGCACTTCTTCACAGGGAACTGCCAGAAGTGGAGGGAACGTGAATTCCCACCACACCAAATGCCAAAATCTCCATTTGCCAAAATGGAGGATCGTGCTACCCTGGAGGTCAGATTCCCTTAAGCACATCAATAAAAATTGTTAATGCTATTTCCCCAGCTAGATTGCTAAATAACCTTCTCTTTTGGCTATTCATGGACTCCAACGATCAGCCTTGCCTTGGAGCAGCAGAATTTGCAAACCTCCTTGGAGATAAGGCAAGGTACAAGCAAAAAAATCAAACATCTGCTGCAGACTTCTGCAACAAGAGAGTACTGAGAATGATGAAAGAACAAACTGAAGAGGGAAATCATACATATAAATGAGGCAGAAAATCTTGGACATCTGGAGGTAGTGACGTCTGAACACAAGAAGGAAAAAGTGAGCTGAAAGGGATCAGCAAAACAACCAAGGACTTAACTGTAGGAGGGCTGAAGTCTGGCTCTAAAGCAGAACAGCAGGTGCAGTGTATATATTATGCTGTGACAAGGTTAATTCATCAAAAAATCTTTGCTAATTGGATTTGGCACAATGATTTTGTAATAGAACCGGTCATTGTATCTTGTGGGGCAAAACATTCTTAATGCAATCGTAATAAGTCTTAAAGCTGAACTCTGAACTCTGTCAAATAAACACAAAATAAGGGAGAATGAAATGTAGCTCTTATTAACATACACAAGCACATCTTATCAGCACAATGAAATACAAAATATTAGCACATCTTAGAGCAAGTACATAAATGAAAATCATCTTTTGGTTCTAATTATGCAGCCAGAGCACTTGTCTGCAATAAAGACAACTTGTAATCTTCTTGAAGATTGTATCTACTTAGCATGTCCCAAAAGCGATAGTATCTCAAGTCTGATAAAGAAAAAAAAAAAAACCCGGATTTTACAGTAACTGCAAAACATGTTAGGCCCTTTCTTGTGTATGGTCCATTTGTACCAGTATTTACATCTTTCTCTTCCACAGGAGGAGCAGTCAGAGCCTTTCGGGCTTTTGAAAGCCTCACAGTCTTGTGGATTTGGAGATCAGGGACAGCCTTAGCTGCCATGACAATGAGATGGTGGAGTTCAGGGTTGTGAAAGGAGGGAACAAGACAAATTGCTGAATGAGAGCTCTTGGCTTCAAGCTCAAGAACAGTTCATCCTGATGTGCAGAAATTCCAGGAAAAGTAGCCAGCAACCTTCATGTAGTTTCTGACTAAAACAGAAACATAGTACAAGGAGTTCCTGACTGAAGTCACATCTGAACAATAGTGTGCAAGAAGTGGAAGCAGGGAGATATCAACCAGAAGAGACACAGTCTGAGCCCACAAGGGTAGAGTTGGGAAAGCCGAAGCTCAGGTAATGTTGAATCTGGCAAGGGACATGTAGGAAAACAAGGAGGGCTTCTACTGATGTAGAATCAACAAACAGGGGACATAGGACAACAGGGCCCAGTGCTGCATGGGGCAAGTCAGGAAAACGCAATGCTCAGATTTTACCAGCAAGACCAGCCTTCAGGAGAACACCCGGCCCTGGGAGCAGTGAAACACTCTAGGGCAAGAAAGACTTCACCATCATTTGAGTTATTAGGGAATGTTTAAAGAAACTGGACAGATTTGAGTCCATGTGATGTGATGGGATGACCCACAAGTGCTGAGGTTGCTAGCTCAAGGGATATCCTTATGACCTTATATAACCTTATTCCCTGGTCAGATAAGGATATGCTGATTGCTTTGCCTTACAGTTAAGGCCATCAGAGACTGCTATAATTTGTTTACATGAAAAAGTAAAGTGCTACAGTTCTCCTTTCAAAAGCATCTGAAACATCAGGTAGAAATGCAGCCTTTTGCAGAAAATCAATGCATTGATTTGCTTGGCTTTTTTCTGTTAAACAAAGACAAGGAGAGAGCAGAGAAAGAGATAAGGGTAAAATGAAGGCCCAAGCACGAAATCAGATATTTGTTTTGGAGCAAGGAAGACAGAAGCACTAAAAGAGAAGAAAAAAGGAGCAGTCTTTGCAGCAGGCATATACGGAAATTCAATTTAATTGAAGATACTGTAATTTCTTTTTCAATCTGGTGGTGTAGTGATGGCTTGATCAAAACAATGCGATTGACATTGCATAGGGTGATGGCATTTTAATTTCCACATAGCTGATCAGACAGACACATTTGTTGTTTTATTCCTGCTTCCTATAGACATCCATGACTGTTTGCACATCTGGTCATCAATCTTTAAAGAGATTTAACACATCAAAGAAAATTGCCCATATTTCAATTTTCATCAGCTTTGTAAAAAGAAATACGTTCCATTAACAAAAGAAAAAAGAAAAAAGCAAAACACAAAACCACATAAGGCTCAAGTTGCTTGCACATGAGCAGCAATTTCTCAAGGACATTGTCTTATTTAGGAGAATGCTACTACTACAGTAACTATTATGTGCATCTGTTAAGTCCGAAACATGTAATGTCACCATTAATTTATCACTATGTCTAATAGAAGGGCTTGACTTTGTGGTTCTTTCCTAGGAAGAAATGAAAATGGATTATTTTTTTTTAAGAACAAATATTTGAGGATAAGACATTTTGACTGAAAAGATTTTAAAAAATAATTTTTAAAAGAACCTTATTTTAAAAATACCTACAAGCATCCTGTCAACATCAGTAAAGAAGGGCATAGGCAGAGGGAAGTGATTGAGAAATCACTGGAACCACTGGCTCTTGCCATGCAGAATCAGGGCAGGTGAGATTTACTAGAAATAAAGCAAATAAACATGAGAGGGAAATATCCAATGTAGAAAAAATAATGGAAATTAAGAGTAGGACCTACAGGTAATGACACATATTTGGAGATAAGAAAGGCAGCACAAAACAATAGCAAGCATTTAAAACCATCAGGAGAGTCAAAGAATTGATGTCTCTTGTAAACAACACATTGAGAAAATGTGTGTTCCTTATACCAGGGATTCTGAAGAAATTATGATGGCAGTATTAATGCTTCCATACCACTAGAATTGTTTTTATTAAAAAAAAAAAAAAAAAAAAAAAAAAAAAAAAAAAAAAAAAAAACCACCTGTCAGGAATCAACATATTTTGGAACTTGTGAATTATATTAAAATGCTGTCCTTTAGGACAATAATTAGAAATAGGAAATAAGGATCTATAAAACACACTGAAAATTGCATCTTCATTATTTTTAAAACTTAGCCTGCTTTGTGAGGAGAAGTGTAATGGTAACAGGTTTTGTCTGCCACTGTCAAAAACCTCAGTCAGTCAGAGTTCCATTGGCACCAGGCCTCATTTATGTAGTAACACCTCTACAGATTTATTTAAGCCATCCCTAATGTGTGCAGCTCAAAAAGTTCCAGTCTGTACTGAAGGACTTGTTTTTAAAGAATGGCACTTTGAACTCCTGATTTGATTACTGATGTACTGAATTCACACAGTGGTTTTGCAGAATCAGAGGTTTATTCTCAATGTTATGAGCCCTATAAGGACAGGAGGGCAAAAGTCAGCCACCACTTACATTTTTCAGTAAAAAAATCGTTTAGTTTTTCTATTGAGACTGTTGATTTATCATAGTAATGCAGTTCTTTACTGAATTTCACTTCACCTGCCTCTTTGATTTGCCTATGCTTCATTTTCTAATAGTTCAAATAATAGTTCAAAAGGCAGATGCAATGCATCTTTAGATCTCTGCAAAATAACCAAAATGTAGTCAGGATCATACAGACACCATAAAAAAAAAAAAAAAAAAAACCTTTAACCTTTAGTCTTTATTTAATTCTAATGCAAAACATCCTCTAAGTGACCAAAGCAAGATAAAAATTGACAAAAGTAATTGAACATACAAATCTATCAGGAATAGATGAAAGGTGTATACTTTAATCTTTTGGTTTAAGGTAGGTTTTTTTGCAAAAAAGGAATTTGACTGTTGCCCTTGGCCAACCCATCATACACTGCCTACAAGCAAGAAAGGTGTCCCTTCAAGAAAGAAATAATGTCAAGGAAAATATTGAAATTTTAAGAAATATTTCCAAACAATACAACAGTTAAAAAAAAATCACTGCATTTTAAATTTGTAAAATTATAATAAAACTGAAAAGGGATTTCCCGTAGCTTTAAATTAATCTGACAGGATCTTCTCTTGTTTCACAGGAATTTGCTAATTCTGGTTTGTGGCTGGATTAAAAAGGAACCAGCTTTCATAGAAAAGTTAATTTATTGGAATTTAATCACAGATTTTCTTCACAGCTTTTGGCTAAGAAATCTTGGTTTAATATAATTGAAGGAACCTTTTGTGATATTATTAAACAAAGAAACAAAACCCAAAAAATACTTAGAAAATAATGGAGAGAGTACCTCTTCGTGCAGCTCTTAAAAATGTATTTTTCACCAAACACAGAAATGCTTCTCTTGTGTCAACTTCAAATTTTCTTTTCCTTAGAAATAATAGGCTAGATTCTGGGGGCTTTGCCTGCAGGTAGAACCTTATGGAAATCAAGGATTGTTTTGTACAACTACAGAAAGTGATCAGCAGTTCAAAGCCCATGTCCCTTTTTCAGTTTTACAGATATTTCAATGCATTGCAGACAGTATTACTTCTTTATTTTACTCTAATAAATGCTGATCTGGTGCTAGGGTCTCTGTTAAAATTGTTTCTTTTTTCAACATGTGAAAAAATGGGCTTCTTTCACGCAGAGGGAGGGGAAAAAATTCTGTTTTATTTTTTCCGATGTTGTCTCAAGAACAAGAAGGCATATGTAGTTGTTTGTGTAGAAGTTTTTGCTTTCCCCAGCAACAATTTCAGCACTGCAAATGCAGTCCAGCACCTCTGACTGTAAACACAGAAATCCATCAGACTTTGCTGGGAGATGAACTCAGTCCTAACTGCCAAACGTTGCTATTTAATGAGATGCTGTGTTGTAAATATAAAGGAGCTTATTGACTGTTGTTGTGAACCAATTCTTTTAGGTGAGGGGCACAGGGAAAGGCTCTGTGGTTTTACTAAAGGTAAGAGGAGATGTAAATGTATTTCTTAGCAGTTTTATTACAGCTTTTTATGCATGTTAGTCCCAGGGAACTCATGTTAAGCAAAGAAGAAATTCCTGAGTATCCTTCCTATTGAACACATTATGTTCCTTTCAGCTATAACACTGAAAATGTGCTTTCTACATCACAAAGGGAGATGAAAGGGTATTTTAATAAAAGGATGACCCTCTCAGTAAAAATGCCTATTTTCCCCCTGTGCAGCACGTAGCACCTGCTGTCTCCCTATAAAACAAATGATTGATTCTGAATCACTTTGTATGGCAGAGTTACCTTGGGAACAAAATCGTGTACCAGCTGTGTCACAGCCATCACTCAGCAATTAGCTGAACTAGTCCTCAAGCAGAAACAATGTCACTTTATCTCACAGGTCAAAGATTTCAGGTCAAAAGAACACAGCTCTGTATTTAATTTTGTATATCTGTGTCAGTCTTCAAAATGCTGTAAAGAGACTTATGGGGAAAACTAAGAGGAAATCTTATTCTTTTGCACACAGATTTAATAAACTGAAACCGGCCAAAATTAAATATTGCACTTGTTCTCTGAAAAATACGTTTCACTTTCAATACCAAGGCAACAGACCTTCCCATAAAATGTTACCCAGCTGCTAGATGAATCCTGTGATAATTATGATAATCATGGTCTTCATGATCTTAGAGGTCCTTTCCAACTTAAACAATTCTGATCCATAAAATTCAATCTTATTCTTGTAACATAAGAGAGAGACAAAAGGTTTGCTTAATTCTTGAATATTCTGTATTTTGAAAAAAATTTTAAATGCTAATTTAATCAGTTCAGGATCCTTTATTAAGGAAACTAGTACTGCTAAGATAGCTCAAGTGTTGACTTCACCAGATTGTATTTGCTACATTGACCTCAAACTTCCAAAATCAATGTGATTTTGTTATTTTGTTTATAAAACCATCCTGAATGGTGGGGCTCCAGCTCCCTAGTAAAGAATTGTATTTTACTGAAGGCTTACAGGTCTACAGTAATTTGTTGATAGTACACCTTCCCTTATGAACCTTGATGCCTAGGCATGGCTACAGAATAAGAGTGCAGGGGGTGCAGGTGCAATGAGTTTTTTTCAACCCTACCCATTCCTTTTTTCTCTTTCACACACCAGGGAAGCAGTGAGAGGAGCAATCAGTCAAAATTTTCTGGAGTTAAAAAAAAAAAAAAAGGCAACATCATACCAGCATGAAAAGTATGCCACTGCAACTATTGTGAGTGACAGCTTGCAGCAAGTTTGGCCTGGAGCCCTGGGCCTGAGCTTGGTCTTTGAAATAGTTTTACACACTTCCCTAAAATTGTAGGAAGAGTTTTGCTACAAGGGATCTCTTGAGGTCTAGCAGAGTCCCCACCTGCTAACTCTCATCCTTTTACTTTTGTAACACATCCTCCCCACCTACAATTTTTTGCAAATGACAACAAGAATCAGTAAAGGTGATACAGGGCAAAGTGGAGATGGGTACAAAACACAATGAATACAAAAATACCAGCAAGTTTTAATCGTTCACCAACCTTGATGACAGAAGGGTGGAATGTGTGAAAACCAACTAATCATCTGGATTTCTAGCAACCTTCTAACAGGTGCATGGCAGCTACCCTTGAGGAGCAAGGCTTCTTTGTTCTGTAGCTCCAGCTTCCCAAGTTCAAGCAATGGCCTAGGAAATTGCAATCACTGTCAGAGGTCACACTCTGCTTTACAATCATCACTGGTAATTCCTTGCAGTGCAGAGATATCACACTTGAGACAGGATTTTGTCTGAATGTATGGATTATCTCAAATTAGGAAACTAGTCACCTAGGGAATTTTGTACTGTTATGGGGGGAGGCTTCTGGAGGGATAGGAAATATCAAAGAGACTTTTCAATGTGGTAAAGGAACAATCATTCATTGTTTCTTTACAATGGGGGCATTATGAAAAAGATGAGTTGGATTTGTTTTTTTTTAATCGTGAGCTGCAGAGCAGAATTGCAGTGATCTTTATCAGGTTTAACTGTTAATACTATCCTCTGTCTTTCTAAATACCTCTGGATTTGTATGTTTGGGCACCTAAGAAATATTCACACATAAGATGGTATCCACAGTCTGTTGATTGATAGAAAATATTGTGTATTATTTACAGAGGAGGAAGTAAATCATCTATTGCTAGAGAGATAAAGCTACAACAAAACTAAGGACTAGTCAAGGCTGTAAGGGATGGGTTAGGAAAGGATCAATACTAACAGTAACAAATGTTACAATGAAGTATTCCTGCAAAGGAAAAGCCTCCAAGTAAGATAGAGGCACAATTTGTGTGGTATTCTAACATGAAATAGTTAATATTGCTTTAAAAATTCTGGACATTTTGGAATATCTGACAGAGATGAAAGAAATAACATGTAGAGGTAAATTTTTATCTTTGATGACCTGTCATGAAATGTATTGAGTACCAGCTGCTGTGAATTTAATTTCAAAGTTGTTTTTGACAGCTTGTTCCAATTATATCCTTATTGAAAGGCTAGATTTTTGGTAGATTGACAAGTTTCCTTTTTATTTTTACCTTCTAATGAGCAAAACAATCTGTTACAGTATATTGATCCAGCTTATTTATTTCTGGATATTTAAAATATAGTCTGTTGTCCTTCTCTTCAGATACTCTTACCACCTGCAGTACAGCAATAAATATATTTGCATTTTCAAAAATAGGTGGGGAGAAAGGTCACTTTTAAGGAATTAGTGCTTTTTCTGTGAAATTAAACTATATTAAGAGCTATGGGCTCGCATTACTTAGAGGATTAAAGTATTTGAATATGTATTGACATAGGCATACTAAGGGTCATTAGCCCTCTCCAGAAACACAATAGACCTATAGCCTCCTTAAATGGCATGGATTGTGACTGATATTTAGGTACGATCAGCATCTATTGGCCTGGCTCTGAGCAGTGCATGAAGACCTGATTGAGGATATCACAGTTGCAGAGTCATCCTGTGAGAGTGATAGTAACACATGCAGAGTGTGGGAGCAAGGATGACAGTCCCTGCATCCATTCAGTTTCAAGAGGGACACCATCAACATGGGAGAGCTTCTCAAAGGATAGGAGACAACAGCTACAACTAGTAGCAGGGGACATTTTGATTGAGGCAGAGAAATCTTTACTAAAGCAGGTTTAGACACTGCCCAGAGAAGTGACAAAATCACCATCCTTGGAAGTTTTTAAAACTGGCCAGACCGAGGCCTTGGCCAACCTGATCTAGCTTTGCAGTTAGCTCTGCTTGGAGTAGGTGACTATAGAGGACCTTCCACCCTAAACCTTCTCTGTGTCTATGATTTTTTTTTAAAGCTATCAATTAAATAAATCACTCTCCCAGGCAGCAGAGAGCATTGTGATCCTCCATTGCATTGGGAATCCAGAATAAATTCCACTTACTGGGGAGAACTTCAGAAAGGCCAGAAAGGAACCAGGGTGGTTGAATGGCAGTGTAAAAGAAACAAGAGCAAGGACTATTATGATCCTTCAGTAATGAGGAAAGAGGAAGGCTGATCAATACTGCTGGATTAAATGTAAACGTATCCTAGGACTGTCCTGGCATGAAAACTTAAGAATAAATCCTTTTTAAATGCCTCAGGAGATGAAAGGCAGAGAGGCAATCAGCAGAAATAATAAGGAAAGAGGATGCAGAGGAGACAGAGAAAAAATAACTCATCTGTAGAAAAAAATCTCATCGCAAATTTATTATTTCTCTACCATTTCCATTTTACAGGATACATGAATGATCAATATATTGTAACTTGAAACCAGTTCAGGGATACAAAATTTTTCTGAAGTTTAAGATAGGAATGCCGCAAATGAACCAACAGAAAAATTCCCAGAATAAAAATTCAAGAGGTTAAAAGAAGGACCTGGTCTTGAGATAACAAAATATGCCAGATTGGGATTGATGAAGAATTGATGGAGTACAGCTGATCTGGGTATTTCAGCAATGAGGGTTGGGTCTCAACTTTGTTGATATTAATTATGTTAGATTTTCATTTAACTTACTTTTCGTGCTAATTAAATAGTGGTACAAGTATTAATACTATTACAGCTAAAGTAGCATCTTAATGAGATGAATCAGATTATGGCCATAATAAGAATTTCCACCTGTAAGAGCATTTGAATTTCCATTCTGTGAAACAAGAATGGAGATTTCAAAAATACACCTGTGGCTTTGCACACCACACATGAAAATGCACACATGCACATGGAACATCATTACTACTGCAAGACTGCATTACTAAACATTCAGCTCAGGACATATTTCTACAGTAATTGTGTCCTTTCTTGTTTATCTTGTAGCCTGAATGTTAAAAAGGGAAAGGGAATAACTCACCATTTTTTCCTTCTTTCTTTCTTTTTTTTTTTTTATTTCAGGACCAAAAGAAGGACAGAATAATGCAAGTTAAGGTGGCAAAGACTCTTGGGAAGCCAGAAAGACCAGAACAATCACAATAAATAGGAAAAAAATTCTGTGTGCATCGTAAAAGCACTTTTCTGTTTATTCTGATGAGATAATGCGCATTCATACTTTAGTAGTATATAATATTGATTAGATTTCTTGATAATTCTTAAAAGCATACAGTATTTTCCATCTGTCCATGTAATGGGACAGAGAATCAGAAAAGCATAAGAATTTCACCATGTCTTTTGATGCTGGGAAATGCTGAACACATTCAGTTCCCACTTAACTTTAGGATGGTTGATCAGAGTTTAAAATCTTTGTGCTATGGACAAGGAGATAACAATGTTAAAGTTGATATAGTTCCTTAAAAAAAATAGTATACCTTCATCTAATATAACACCCTCTCCCCCACTCCCCAAATATTAAAAATCTATGAACCCTTACCCATAGCTTCAAAAATTATTGGGAACAGAAAAACCAGATAATATCATTATTTTAAAAATATCATAAATTAAATAAAAATCAGAGGGGTTTGGGGGTGTTTTTTTGCAATGATATACCTAAGAATTTCTGACAGGTTGTTGTTCAGCTTGAAATAGTTTCTAGTAACTTTCCTGTATATGGTAGATGATTCTATCATCAGGTACCCATCCTTCATTTACAATTTTCAGCATTCAAAGATGAGCACAAAAATCTCAGATTATATTTCCCCCTTTTTTGCTGTGTCTTTATTTTGCTTTTTGAGGAAAAAAAAGTTAATGTAAGCTCAGGCATTCTTTATTCCAAAGTAATTCTGTTATTTTTGAAGAAGAGTGCACACAGTCCCATATTAAAGGAAATGGAATTGAGTATTTTGCAGTTCATTGCTTGAAGAGAGTGCACTAAAAATCAATTTGGCTAATTGCATATAGTGCTAGAATGTATTTAAATGTCTTTAGACCCTTCCAAAAAAAAAAGAAGGTCTTGTTACATACTTATCTATATTCTATCAGAGTGAAAATATGTCAGCCAATACTTTATCTCACTGCTAGAAAGGTTTTCTGCACTGCAATCTAAATTTCTCTTCTTTTATTGTGATTTCATCATCTTTATCCTTATTAATGTTTCTCTGTTTTGGTGTTAATGTTTTAACTGCTTGCAGAATGAAGACATGAGTTTTAAACAAGGCATACAGGCTGTTACCGCTTTACTTTGTCATGTATCTTCTCAGAATTGAGATAATTTTTACTCTCTGCTTTCAAATCTCTCCAGGATGTCAATACTGGGTAACAAGAACAGCCAAACAAGATTGCACATAGAGTCTTTGTTGCTTAACAATCGCTTAGAGTGCTTATTCTTTTCCTGGTGTGAGATGTTCTTCTTCTTCATGTGCCAAACAAAACTTGGCAAAACATGCTGCACTCTTTCTGATTTATTGTTACTGCCTAGTCTCTTTCAGGCTTTATATTGCTGAAAGGCAAGGATACTTGGGCAAAGTCGATTTAACCCTCTCTTCTTGTTGTGTAGCTTGGGAGAAATAACCATCTGCAGGAGTAACTTGGAAGGACTCCCGGTGTGATAAAGTGGGAATAGCAGTTGTTTGGGAACAGCCACAGTGCCTTGTTACAATTTTTATTCACCAGTCAATCAGGTAGCATTCTAAATTCTTTTTTTTAAATAGACAATTTTTATTTGAAGAGAGATAAGAGCGTTCTCTAAGCATGTTCAATTTGCCACTGTCTTTATTGGCTCGTTCACTTATTTGTATTAAGAAGTACCATCCTCCTCCTGTCTCCAAAATGCAAAGGAAAAAGAGACTGAGGAGAAAAAAAACCCCACAAATAAACAAATAAAACTAGCATGAGGAATAGAAACTGAAAGTAAAGGAGAGGAGAGAAGTCAAAAAAGTAAAGCTGAAAAAAGAGCAGGGGAGTGTATCACCCTTGTCCTAAAAGTCTTGCATTCTCTTGAGCTTGCTTTAATATTATTTATTGAGCTTGCCATCTGTTCACAGATACCGATGAGGGCTTCTGCCAGCTCTAGGGCAACAAGATGTTGTTGTCAAGATGTTTCTTCCCTGTTCCCACTAAACTGTAGTGCTAATGGATTAAAGCAAAATTTTCGACTACAACAGATTGAAGGCACAGAACAAACTCTCATTAATACCTTTTCAAAACATCCGTATGAGTCAGATACTTGTGATTTATTTGTGATTAACCTACTTCTGAAATGAGAAGTACTAATGTTCTTCTAGATCACAGGTATAGTGAGAAGGGGCAGAGGGCCTGTCACTCCTGGTAGGCATTTTACCTGTTCAGAGCTCTGGTGGTGGCTCTCCACATGCATGCTCATCATGCTTTCTAAGGATCAGCACCATTCATTGTCATGCTAGTAGTTAGGGTACCTTGCCCAAACAGTCTTCCTTCAAGCCCTCTCAATCCCCTTCCAAACTGCCCCAATCTCTTCAATTTCTTCAAAGTCTGTTTCTTGTGGCACTTTTGGGGATGGATATTAGGTACAGGAATGGAGAGCAGGGAGAAAGACTGTTCCAATTCACTGGAGAGAAGTGAAAAAGTTCTGTTGTGCTACAGGTAGGAACATGTTTTGCACAAGCAATTTAAGTCATTATATTGAACTTTTTATCTCCCTGAAAACAATACCTAAAGGGTTTGCCTATGAAAAACCTAATAATGGTTTTATGACCTTCCTTCTGGCAGCAGCTCAGTTTGTGCCAGTAAGTTCCTCCCCTTGCAATGCATTGCCAGAACTTGCCAGCTGCTCTGGAATGATGTACAGTGGTGCCCCATGGACATGAAGAGTGCACTGTTTTTTGGCAGTGCTATGGACAGCTGAGGAGTGCATTCAGCACCGATGTGGTGTTGCTTTGGAAAGGATCTACATTTGGACAAGACTCTCAGGCACACAGTGTTATTCTTGGGGTGTCCTGTGCAGGGCCAGGAGTTGGATTTAATGATCCTGATGGGTTCCTTCTGATTCAGCATATTCTACACAATGATCCTGTGACACACCTGCATCCGAGATTCTCATTCTACATTCTACCTGATGTAGAATGCCTATGTGATGCCTTAAGAAGGCTGACCTGAAACAGAAGCTAGACAGAGCTAAAAAATAAAGTAGATATTTATTAAAAGGCTTCCAAGACACACCCTGGGCACCCAGGGTGGGTTAGGAATAGCCTCATAAAATAGCTACCCAATCACGAGATTTTACATTTTTTTAAGTTTTAGTCCATTTGCATATTAGAGTTTAATTGTCCAATTACAGCTTCAGGTTGTAAAGTCCCATCCTTCTTGTTCCTCCCTTCAGTCCACCGTTGTTTATGCTTTTTGGGATGAAAGTTGTCCTTAGTCCTCAGCAAGAGAAGATTTATTTTGTCTACTTGTTCTGTGAAAAAGCTTACTGGCACTTAATATGAGGCTCAGAACTACATCCTTAAGCAACATAGAATCTGAAACTATGAAAGCTAAAATCTAAGGCATCATATGGAACACCTCTGTGGACCTGCAAAGTAAAGTCTAATTATACTGAGATGAACTGCAATTATGAAGTGGGGACCAGGTACTAAATCCTGCCTGGTTTAGGCAAATCCATTAATCACTACAGAAGGCAGAGTCTGAAGTAACTTCTTTGCTCTTCTGTTTTGAAGACGTCTTCTAAAATAGACTAAGGCATTCCTAAGGTATTCCTCTATTGATAGGAGCAATTTTGAATTTGTTTAGGTGTGTGTTCAAGTCTTATTAAAATTTTTGAATGACTGTTTGTCTGGTCCGTTTCACTAAAGCTTCTATGACAGACAATGGGAAATACCCAGTGGACAATGATAACCCTTGCTGTTTTGGTTGTTTTATCTTATAATGTGCTGTTAATTTTGTAATAGGAATGTCCAAGAAATGCTGAGGCAGTATCTTCACTCTCCAGTGTAGAACACTTCATTCATAAAGTTATTGCTTTTCTCTCTGATGGGTGATACAATTTTTTCCCCCATCTATATCTGTTTTATCGGTTAGACACGGCTCCTGGACTTCTAAATTGTTTCATACTTCACAGGAAGGAGATGTGCATTAAAGGCCCATTTCAACAGTAATAAAAATAGAATCTAATATGGAACAACATATTACAAGTGAAGACATCTGTTCACATTATTATGAGAGTCTCAGTCCAATTACATTCACTATAAATTATGGAAGAACAATTGAGATAAAAATGTGCATATTATTGTTTCAGAGCTTCAGGCTGAGTTGAAGATTAGGGCTCCATGCATCCTGAATTCTGAAAGCATTCCCTGAGATATCACAATCCAGACTTACTGCAATAACCTAAGAAATTATATTCAAAAGCATGTTAAACACAACTTTGCAAATATATTTAAACATTGGTTGGCCAAAAAAAAAAAAAAAAAAAAAAAACCAAAAAAAAAAAAAAAAAAAAACCACAAAAACAACCCAGAATTTAAAAAAATCTAGGATTTAAACACTGTCTCTAAACAAGAAACTGTGTCATGTCATACTTTCCTGGACAGATACTCTTCCAATATAATATTTACCTTATTTTAAAATTGGTACTAGGTTTACACAGAAATCAGGAATATTCAATGCAATTCCATTCTTTGATGCAGCCATATCACTGGTGAATTTAACCTACTGTTTTTAAAAAAATTATTTCTAAATAATCTGACTGTTGAGATGAGAAAGGATTTGATTTTTTTTCCGCAGGCATCAGGAGGATCATAGGATTACAGAATTCTATGGGTTGGAAGGGAGCCATAAGGAACATCTGGCCCAAACTCTACCTCTAAACTGAACCAACTTAGATCATATTATTCAGGGCATTGAGCAGTCACATTTTAAATAATTCTGAAGCTTGACATTTAATGAAGTCTCTCAGCAATCTCATTAATTTTATTTTTCCCTCTAACAATTAATTAGAATTTCACACTTTGCAATGTCTGTCCATTTCCTCTCACCCTATCATTTTTATCCCTAAAAAGCATCTGTCTCTATTTTTTCTAAACCTTTTCTTTTAGTAGTTGAAGAAAGCAACAAGATCCTTCTCTTATCCTTCCTGTAAATAGTAATGGAGTGGCAAAACTGGTAACAGTTCTCTTGATACAATTTCAACAGCCTTGACTAGAGATGGGATAACACTTCTCTACCTGCTGGCTTCACTCTTGCTTATGCAGTTTCAGTATTCTTTGTGCTTTGTCACAGGGCTGCATGGTTGACTCATCATGTTGTGCTCCTGAAAATCCCCAGGTCCTTTCTGACAGCAAATGACATCAATGAAAGAGAACTCTTTAAGGCTGGCATTATCCTGGCATTATTTCTTTAAAGAAAAGATTTCTTTAAAATCTTCATCTCAAACTCTTCCTGTTTAAAGAAATTTTCTTTAAACAGGAAGAGTATGAGATGGGTCTACTTTTAAACACATTCTAGCAATTCAGTTTGAGTTTATCAAAACAGATTGCTGTTGATTTACTTCACGTTATTGCCACATCAGTGTGTTGCAATCTATTAATACCTCAGAGCTTCATCTTACCTCCATAATAGGACTTTTTATGAAATTAACCATTATTTTTTTCTCACTTTTGATACTAATAAGCTATAATTGTTCAAGCACAATAATGTGAACTGTAGTCTGTATTTACTCTGCAAATGAAAACTACATTTGCTGGCTCCTTCAGTGACTCTGGTCAACCACTGTTGGAAGCTGTCAGGCTGCTCTAGTATTCTGGTGTGTGAGCACCTTCCCTTCACTCTTCCTGATGTGAGTGTAGGTTACCTTCCTGTATGCTGCAATTAGACACAGGAACTTCATGGACAAAGATTCCTGCTGGTTGTCCAAACTTCTGGTAGGATTCCATCTCTCACATGCTCTTTGTTGGATGTGATGGGAAGCCACAAGCTTGAAAGAAAATACACATTTTGCATCTTGATTCACAAATGACTGACGCAAACGTGGAAAACACTTGAAATCTCTAACAACTGGCAACAAAAGGGGAACAGCAGTGGTTGGATTGCAAGGCAGGACATAGGTGAGAAATAGTGGTTCATGCTTTGGAGGTTATATACATACACGTGTGTTTGGTATATAACCTCCTTATAGACACTATCTGGATTTCAGTAGCTTGTAAGAATGTTCTTTCTCATTTCAGCACATTGAGTTGGAACCCTTTGCTTTCCAGGAACACTATAAGGATCTGAGACTTCTGCAAAGAGTGAAGGTTACTCAGGACTATGAACTTGTGTCAGGGTAGGTTAACAGCTTGGAATGATTATGTCCTTAATTTAGTGCTGCAGATACAGCAAATGCCTTGTTTTTCATTCAGTAAATGAAAACTAAACTGGGTAAAGTATATCTACCACAGAACCACCTACTTGGGTATCACCTTCCAAAACAATTTTCTTCTCCCTTACATAGATTTGCTGATGGAGAGCTAATGCCTAGACAACAAAATAGGAAGCTCAGACCACCAGAATTATTTTATAAGCATATCCATGGAATATGGTTGTTTTCCATAATTGTTATCGTCAAGGATGGCATCTACCAGTCTTACATTTTTAACTTGCTAAGCTTTTCTACTTCTTCCTTTTTAACATGGAAACACAAGCAATTTTAGTCCACCTTTCTATTGCTTTGATCTATTGCAGTAATCACTGCTTTTCTTTTACAGTGGATAAATAATGGGTATTATTTCCTTTTTTCCTGGCCTAATTAATTTTCCTGGTCCCACTCTTCATGTCATTCTTTCTAAAGTGCTCATATCCTTCCTCTTATAACTCATTTGCCAGCCCTCGGATGCAGATCCAGTCTGGTTTTCTTTGCATGCCTTGGTCTCTGAGCTCCTGTTAAGAGAAATTTCCTTTATTGATGGGGTACCACATTGGGCAGAACCTTGGGGTAGATCTCTTGCACCTTTTCTGAAATAAACCCTAGCAAAACTATCCAAAGATCTTTCTAACTCTAAAGTTAGGTCTCATGAGAACACACACTGGGCTGTGGTTATTTTGCTTAATGAAAATTCATGTATTTGGGGAAAGATAATTCAGAACAACTGTAAACAACTTTAAACTGTAAGCCACTGTACCTGTGTTGATTTTCCAGGCAAAGTTATGTCAGATATTACAGTTATAACAAATACCCCACTGGAAATGTGTGCAAAGGCTAGTGCACTACTCACAGCATCTTTCTTCAGGAAAACAACCAAGAAAAAAAAAAAAAAAAAGAAAACCAACCCAAAACAAGAAAACCCAAACCAATCTTTAAAAGTAGTTCTCTGACTCTAAGCCAAAATAGTCCTAAGCCCTGAGAAAGAGAAATTACTCTGAGCAAATTTCAGACATGTTTTGTAACTCATGAAATGAGCTGTGTGCATATCTGGATTATCCCTTTGGAGAAGATATGACAACAGTATCTAGATTTTTAGTGTGACCTTGGTTTTTGACTATCATCTTATTAAAACAAGTGCAAGGATCTCTTGGTAGGAACTGAAGATTGTTCCTTCTCTAGGGAAGAACTGGGTGTGCTTATGGTGAGGCCTGGAGGAGAAATAAGTGACAGCATGGAGGCAGAAGTCTACAGCCAAAGAGAAATCTGAACAGCTTTAGAGATAATTTGTACTTTTCTTAAGATCTGAGGGAGCCTATGCTTGACTTGCATGCAGGGCTTAGTCTGAGGTTTTCTTCCACATTTGGTATAAAAAGTGGCTGACTTCTCATGTGCATTTAAACACTTATTTTGCTGCTTCTCTCTATACATCAGCCATTGAAAGACTGTCAGAAATGACAGCTTCACTGAGGTAAATGTGCTACCCATTGCTCAAATCCACTGTGCTAAATAGATTTGCTCTATCAGCAAAATTATCAACCACTTTCATGGTGTTTCAGGAATCTCTTTTGTTCCTGAATCCAAATCTCTGATTCAGTATATGTCAAATTATGACTCTAGATAATCCAAAATATTCTCTGGGAACATCTGTCCCATCAAGTAATTTAAGAGTTTGCCCCATGCCAGTTCCCAGTTCCCTGGTTGCTCAAAATACATGCACACATGTAGGTTTATTTGTTTCTGAGCACCATCTCAGAGTAAGTCCAACTAGTTTTCTCTGCAAAAAATGCAAATGCAGTTCCCATCACCACTTGAAACAGGAAATATGGGTAAATGCATGGCAGAACTGGCTCTTTCTGGCAAACTCAACCATCTGAACACAAGGACCTATGGCACAGAGTGCACGGCACACTTGATACCAATGTTACAGAAACACCCATTCTGGTGGGCTGTGACAGAGTCCTTCATGGTGTTCCAAAGACTCTGAATGAAAAGCCCACAACACCGAATAGCTGTATCCTAGGGCCATGGGCTGGCCCTGAGACTCAAGTCTCCTTTGGTCTACAAAGACTGTGTGCTTCAAGAAACCAGTCCTCTTGCTCTCAGCTGCATGGAGCTGGCCTTGTTCAGTTCCACTTACCCACGCCAGGCTGGGCAGGGAGGGGAAATGAACGGGCATTTGAAGGACAATGGATGCAGACCAAGCCATTAAAGCAGTTCCAGCTACTGGGAGGCTGCTGTAAGAACTCCCCAGAGCCCTCTCTTCTGCAGGATGGACAGCCCCAGCTCTCTCAGCCTTTCCTCATGCTGAAAATGCTTCATCATCTCTGTGACCTCATGCTGAATTTTCTCCAGTAAGTTCACATCTTTTTTTGTCCCCAGGAGCCTGGAGCTGAACAGAGCAGTCCAAGATATGTCTCAGCAGTGCCAAGCAGAGGCGAAGGGTCATCTCTCTTGACTGCTGCTCCTAAAGCAGTCCAAGATGCTTTTGGACTTGGCAGGCCCCTGCTCTTCATTTTTGTCCCAGTTCCCTCAGGTCTGAGGTCTCCTAAAGTGTGTGTGTTTATCAAGCTCTCACATTGTTTAATGCTTTGAAAGCAGAAATTTATCCATTCACAACAATGCTCCTTCTGCAGCTTGCCTTAGTCATTGAAAATTCCTTACAAGTTTCAGTTACCACAAGGAGGAGTATTTTTCATAAAAGGGCTGTAAACAACATATAATGTGAATATTTTCACAGCAACACATCCCACCTCCCAAGACAGCATTTTAGCTGGCAGCTAAGGTTACTTTACATTTTTAGCTCCTAAAGATGGCAATTGTAAATCTGTATATTATTCATTGTCATGACATATAAAGCAGTCAACATACCAATTTGGCAAAAGCAGTCTCATAAAGTATGCAGAATATGCATATAGTATGTGGAATATTAATAAGGAGGTCCCCTGCTGGTGAACAGGATTTTTCTTAGTATTATTATTATTGTGACAGTAAAATTACCTTGACCAATGTCCTACTTTACTGGTGCATTTCTCCTGACTTCTCCTAATGGTACAATCAGACGTGTGCAGGCCAATCACTAATTTTTTTTATATAACATTTCTTACACTGAAGAGTAGAATCATGGCAAATTTTTAGAGAGAAGTTGCTGTCCTCATTGGAAAAAAAAAAAAAAAAAAAAACAAAAAACAAACAAAAACAAACAAACAAACAAACAAACAAACAAAAAAACCCCACAAACCCAAACAAATTGGAATGAATGCAAGAATAGGCTGGTTTACATAGAGGCATATTGACCTGCAAAATTTTCTGTGTACATTCTGTTCTTGAGTTGCAGAAACAAATTTAAGAGTATATTAGTGCACAAGAGGCAAAAACAAAGTAAAGTGAAAACCAGGGAGAATCAAAAAGTGCCAGAAGCAAACACCCACTTACTGATTATTCCCCTCTTTTCTTGTTCTGCCTAAGTGCTGCAGTCCATTTAAGCTGGTTAGAGCTTCACCTTAACAATGAGTACTTAAAAGTAGACTCAAATGGCTTTGTCCTTTCGGGTACATCTGCCTTATTGCCAAGAAATACTGATATATCCCTGTTAGCTGTAAACAAGAAAAACTTGTCAGTCACACACTGGAGTGAGATAACTGGATAAACTGGTACCAGAGAAGTCCTGAAGCTTCTGCAAAGACCTGATTCAGGAACCTGCTGCAGGTACCAGGTTCAGCATCTTTATATTTGTGTTTGTTCTGAATGCAGAGAAGAACTGGGAGAAGGAAAGGAACATTTATATTAGCTTATAAGATTATTTGTACATATTAAGCACTGACTCAATGCATCCTCATAGAGAAAAAAGGTCATATTTTTCTGGGATAAAAATCCTGCATGGCACTCTGTTCAGAGATAGATATTTTCAGTATTTTCAGGATAGACAAACCTCTGTGTCATGCTTCCTCATGGGGCTCAGCTCTGTTCGTGAGGTTTTTTTCCTGTGCTCTATCTACTATTTCTTTAAAGGTCTAATGACCTTCATGGTCATTGTTTTATTTCTTCGGGCTGTCATAAGTGGTCTCTTAAGTTCTTTTTTTCAGGCTAAGGGATAGTGTGGATTCATTTTGACATTTTCTCGTTTTGGTAAAGCCTTCAAGTTTCATTTTTACTTGATCACTAAATGGGAGCTTGATCTGATCGACAGATCAGTTTATGAGAATGGCGGTAGTAGATTGCAGTCCTTTCTGCTGTCAAGCTTAGTGAGACTCTTTCACAAAGAAAAAACCTTCGCAGCTGCTAAGATTAAAAAAAATTGTGCTTTTTTTTTTTTTAATGTGCTGTGCTCTTGTGTAAATGTACTAGTATCCTTCTGTGAAAATAAACCAAGAAAAAAAAAAAAGCTTTTGAAGGTCTTACACAGTTTCAGCCTTAGGTGAAGTATTATAGGTATGCTATAAATCCCCAAAAATCACACAGTTTATAATGAACATGTTGGCTCATCTCTGAAAATACAGACAGAGTGTGATCCTGTGTCCTTTTTCTGATTTTGATCTAGTACACTGATGCACTTCATTTCATGCAGATTGATCAAAATCAATGTCTAGCTCACAGCTTCATTTAATTCTGTTGTTCCAGAATACCTGTCTTCAACTGAATCACTATGCAAGATAAGGTATGAGAAAGAAATAAATGGACTGTGATCTAGATATTGCTTCAAGTGGCAAAATCTATGTTATTCCCTTTGTCTGAAGAAACTCGCTGTGTATTGGGTGATTACCTTTTTCCTTCTGCTTTAGTCGGCCGCTTAATTGAGGTCCTGTTTTACAATACTGAATAATGCATATCGATTCATAGCTTTCAAAAAAACTGCAAGAGTAAGATTGGCATCTGGTGGACTTGACAGATGCACGAGGCACTCACAATGCTTTTCTGTCAGGCAATTCAGTCCCCAGAAAAGGAGACTGCATGACTAATGAGTTTTGCACCTCCTCTTCATGTGCTCATCTGCTTTCCCATTGATGTAATTTATGAGGCACTTCTGTGAGTCACGGTTAGCACACTGAAGTGGCAGCGCTTGGTGGCAGCCATTATAATAACCATAAAGCAAATAAAACAGGATTCAGGAAAGTGGGAAATGAAGTCTTGGCAGTAGAGAACACCTGTTTTCTGTTTATGCTATCGCTAAGTATTTGCAATTCATTAAATAGTCACAATCAGAGTTTGATAACGTATTTACATTCACAACTGCTTGTACAAACCAGAATTATTGCATAATTGCTGGACTTCTGAAGAGCAGGTTGTGTTCATCTCTACTAAATGAAAACTTTCATACCAGTTTGCTATGATGAAGTGAGTAGTTTATGTGACACCACTCTAATAAAACTTTTGACACTCACATGACCATCTGCTAAAGAGAACAGAGCAGATATTCCTAAACTGTCACAGGTAGACACTTCTGCAGCCCCTACAGACACAACCAGCCAAGCAGCAGATGGGGCTCAAAATAAACTTAATGTATTTGAAACGCAGTTGTGTCACGAAGACACACTTGCAGCCGAGGACAGGAAGTCTTTGGTAACCATCAGAAAACTGCTGCTGTCTACAAGGGTCAATAGGGAGCCATTTAGCTGGTTCTTTGGAAGTGTATCAGTACAGGTACAGTACATCACAGTTTTTTCTGTGTAGTCCACTGGTACTTGCAATGAACAGAAACACTCTGTTTCATGAGAATAAAATAAAGCAGGGAAGACTGTGTTCTGTCAGGAACACAGATTTGAGGCAGATCAAGACAAAACAGTGATGTTATTGTGCATAAGATTTATTCCAACAGAATATAAAAGTAGGGTTGTCCAGGGTCTTTTAGGTACAAGCCAATAGGACAAGTCATGAATTTCTATTAGCATCCCTAAAGCTGTGTTGCTGTAAGTCCAGAGAGCTGAGCAATGCTTGTATGCATACTATGAAAGAGGGCATAATAAAGTGAATGTGCTCAGCAAGTCATTAGATATTTTTATAAAAGCAGACTTTTGCTGACTGTGACAAACATCTAGCAATCCAACGCTGAAATAATCATTAGGGAGATCAGAGACAGGAAGTTCAATAAGAAGTGCAAAATACTGAATCAGCATTGAAACTGACTGCACAAACAGCAGTCCTGCTGAGGAGAACCCAGAGACAGCAGGGAATGGCAGGCTGAGGACCAGCTGACAGGGTGGTACTACTGTACCTAGGGCCGGTTATGGACTGTCCCACGTTAGGATCATGGTGAGCAGACTGAGGGAAGTTCTTATCTTCCTTCTCTCAGTATTATTGATGAATCCCCATGTGTGTGCAGATAGGGGTCCTTAAGTTAAATAGGGTCATAGAGAAACTGGAGAGGGTCCAGCAGATAAAAGCTAAGATGGTTTCGGACATAGAATGTTTGTGAGCAGCTGGACTTCGGCCTTGTGAAGAGGTGATCAGAGGAGCTAGGCTTTCAGAGGGGTGATCAGCCTAAGTCTCTGTAAACGTCAGCTAAAAGCTGATAGTGTCACTCATCTTTGCAGAAGCTCAAGATGGACTTGAGTTGCAGTTTGGGAGGCTTAAGGCTTAAGGCAGACATTAGGAAAAGATACATTCACCAGTAAGGTAGTGCAGCACTTATTCATGGGGCAGCCAGAATCTATAATTTTGGAGGTTTTTAAGACTTCTTAAACATAAACATGACTTACCTAATCTGCTGCAGCAACGGCCCTGTTTCAACAAGAAGGTTGGAATAGAGACCCCAAAAATTCCCTGCCAAACAACATTTTTTATGGGTTTAAGATGTCTCAGGGTTTAAAACCATCTAGCAACAAAATACCACACATCCACTTGCTCACTTCTCCAGCAAGATCAGAGAGAATTGAAAGGGCAAAAGTGAGAAAACTCATGGGGTAAAGACTGTTTAAAAGGTAAAGCAAAAGCTACACACATACAAGTAAAGCAAAACAAAGAATTCATTCACCCCTTCCTGTGGTTAGCCATGTGTTCAGCCATCCCCAGAAAAGCAGGGGATGCTTATACACTGATTTGGGAAGACAAATGCCATCACTCCAAATATCTCTCTATTTGTTTTTCTTCCCCCAGTTTTATATACTGAGCATGATGTCATATGGTCTGCAATACCCCTTTCATCAGCTGCAGTCAGCTGACCTGGCTGTGCCTCCTTCCATCTTCCCATGGACCTCCACCCCCTCATCATCGTGCCAGTATAAGAATCAGAAAAGGCCTTGGCTCTGAGCAAGCCCTGCTCAGCAATAACAAAAGCATCTCCATATTATCAACCCTGTGCTCAGCTCAAATCCAAAACACAGCCCCATACCAGCCGCTGTGAAGAAAATCAGCTCAACCCCAGCCCAAACCAGCCTAGATTGTTTTCTTATCCAATCTGCCCCACACAATCTAGTTGTAAGCAGTCTGAAAGCAGGTGGGAAGACTGAAGCCATATCAGTCACACACAAGTTAAAAGGCTGCCTTAAAACTGAAGTCAAGGATTCATAGAGATTGTTTGCAAGGGCATCCAGAGAGAGGGAGTGGAAAACAAACTAAAACTCTGAGAAAAGGCAATCTGAGACAAACACAGCTCAAGCTGAAAAGAAGTGTTAGGAGGTAAGAGTACACTAAGCCCATTTTTTAAGGATAGGAAGATGAGGTAGTATACTGCAGCATTGAAATAAAAGGTTATATTTCTAATACCATTTGCACAGAGGTGTCACTCGTTTATAAAAATTTACATTGGCATTTAAAGAAGAAACAGGGATCCTGCAGAAGAGAAGTAGCTTTCTTCCTCCTCTGCACAGACCTATGAAGCCCCAAATCTTTCCCTGCCTGTGAAAGTCTAGAGAAGAAAGATGAGATTAAAGACTCGATTTATTGGAGAGACCCACTTGAACAGACAGAAGCTCAATAGGGCAGAGCACTCTGATACCCTTACAGGCTGTGGTGAAGCACTTTCTACTTGCTGAAGGTAATGAATTAAAAGTAGAGGAATGGCATAGAATTTAGCAATTTTCTAAAGATTAGTCTAAAGGTGTTTAAAAAGTCAGTGTAGCCATTGATTCAAAAGCAGTTCTATTTGAAAGCTCTTTCAGTAGATAATACCTAGGTTATGTGAGCAGAAACTAACATTTCTTGAAGGTTACTGCTAAAAGTGCAGGGCCATGATGATAAGGACGTAAAGAAGATCAGAGGGCTGGAGCACTCTCTTTTCTCCAGGCTGAGAGGGCTGGGGTTGTTCAGCCTGGAGAAAAGAAGGCTCCAGGGAGACCTTAGAGCAACTTTTCAGTACTAAAAGGGGGCCTATAAGAAAGATGGGGACAGACTTTTTGCAAGCACATGTAGCAATAGGACAAGGGTCAATTAAACCAGAAGAAGGGAGATTGAGATGAGCTGTAAGGGTGACATTTTTTACAATGAGGATAGTGAGGCAATGGAACAGATAGCCCAGAGAGATGGTAGATGTCCCATCCCTGGAAAAAGCCAAGGCCAGGTTGGATGGAGCTTTGAAAAGCCTGTTGTAATGGAAGGTATCCCTGCTCATTGCACGAGTGTTGAAGTAGATGAGCTCAAAAGGTCCCTTCCAATGTAAATCATTCTGTGATGCTGCTCTATGATTAAACTCTATACATAGCATTATTCCTCTGAAATAGCATTATTTCAGAGCCACACACTTTTGACGGTAGCACCACTATTTACCAACATAAATCAACCAAGACCTTGTGTCTAGGTACTGAAAGAAATCTATCTACAATTACCCAAGACAAGTCGGCACACTGCAATCTCCGTGGTTCAGAGGTTGAGTTTGCTGCATTTTTATGGTATTCTGTTAACTGAAACTGCTGATTTAGGGATTAAATTTAAAATTTAACCTGAATTTGATCGTTGTGCTTATTAATGCTTTGCCAGTTTAGTAAAATCATAGTAATTTAGCTTAGTGTATTCTCAGTTAAGTAAATATTGATCTGTCCAATACAAGTGAGTTGTATGGAATGAACATTGAGACCTTAAGTAACCTTAGACAAGAAATTTATGACTCAGCTGTCTCTCTGCAGGTTCATTTCCTCTCAGCAGCAATTCAAAAAAGAATTAATCCACTGCAGAATTAGCTTTCTGCAGAAATGCAAATCTGCTTCAGCAGAGCAACATTATTTAAGTGCTTTTATTGCTCAAGCAATTGGGGGTGACGTCTTCTTGGAAGAGCTTATAGAATTTTGTAGAGTGTGAAAGTTACGGCAATGTGCAGCCACAGTACAGAGATGGAGATAGATGCAAGAAGACAGGAACCTGAACTGTATGAAAAGAAACCAATTTTATACTTCATTATGATTTCAGATATAACCTTCTCAGCCACTGCCTCTGTTCCAGATCTGTTATGAAAAATTTGAAGTTGTTCATAATCGTGATATTTACATTTTCTTCATACTTCTGAATCATTACATTCTCTTGAAACACAAGGTTAAAGATACAGGGTCTCATAGTCCAATTACACACCCTGTTGCAAACAATCTTATTTTGAGAACTTAGGGGTTTTTTTAAAAAATGTTTTCTAGCCTTCCAATGTAGAAGCAGATAAATTGTAAAAGACAAGGACATTTCTGAAGAAGCAGCAGCAGAACAACTTCTTCCACAGCTATATATATACAAGAAAACAACATACACATATAGATTTGATCTATTCACCTCCTTCAACACTAAAAAGCATTTGCAGTTAGAAACTGAATTATTTTGGGTGTGAGCAGGGGTAGGAGGCAATAGGGAAAGAGGAGATGGAAGAGAAATTACTACAGCTACATTTTTCTAGTTATTAGACAAGATTAACTTTAATTTTACAGGCCAAAGAGTGATTCGCTAGTCTGCTATTTAAAACACAACTGTAACATTTGAGTTCCTCACAGCCTTGAATATTTTCACACATTCCATCTTCCCAAAGAGAGCACAAGTGACACCAGTCCAATTTCAGAAAACAAAAGCATGGGTAAGTCAAGTAAAACTATCTGATTCCCAGCATAGAGCTGAGGAGCATGTTTAGAGCTGTATGAGCTCCCTACAGAGAACATGAAGAGAGTTAAGGTGCATCCAGATGCTGACTCTAAAAGCCAGCTGAGCCAGACAACCTGTTGTGAATATTTGCTTCAAGCGAAAGTGAACCCATGTCTCTGCTGGTACACATGGCCCCTGATGTGCCTGGCTTGGATGTAAATATGTAAATTGTGAACCTTTTCTTTTAGTCAAATGAATGTTGCCTGGAACAACTGCAGTCTGTCCAAAGCAAGCTGATGGAGAATATTCAGTACACATATAACTCTTAAGTCTGAGTCTTCTCTGGAGGCTTCCATGGCAGATCTTCAGCTGCTGAAAACTGTTCCATCATCCTTCTGTAATGCAGGTAGAAAATTTCCCTCATAATTCAGCACTCAGGCTCATTTTTTCTGCTGCCTTAGAGTGTAAGAATGGGGACTGTATCTTCTGTCTCCTCAAAAAGTTTCCTAGTTTCATTAAAAACTAGGAAAACTTTTTTCATTATAAAGTTTCATTAGACCATGGGCTGTTTGGGATATAGCAGCTGGGAGGCAGGGACAAAGAGAAAAGGTTTGGATTAGAAGTTCTACATCCTCTCTTTACCTTTTGGCACCATGAGTTGTTTGAGATGGAATTGCAGACTGCCTGGAAAGCAGCCAGAAGGGAGAACACCGACACATGCTCTCACTTGCTCTGGATGCTGCCTCAAGCCTGAAGGGGCCCCTGTGACCCACGGCTGTTCCCCAGCTGCTGCACACAGAACCCCACAAACACCCACGGAACAGGGAGCCCCAAAACCAGGAAAAGAGAAAACGGAATTTCATGGGAAGACAGGATGGACTGCACCGGTGAGGCACTGGTCATGGCTTTTTCACAAAACCTTTGTTTGCTAACTCAGATCTCTTGAAAGAAAAAAAAAAAAAAGGTCATTAAAATGCTAGCTGCAGCATCTGTAGGTTGCCAGGAACAGAGCTGGATGTGGCTGCTGTGCATGGGGCATGATTGCACCAGCCCTACTCTCTTCACAAAAAAGCCTGCCTGCTCCAGAGGGGAGAGAGTGTTTGGAGTTTTGTATGCTTTGTTTTCACAATCAGGCATTAGGTATGATTAAGGTCCATGAATCTGGTCTTGTGGTTTTAAAAATAGTAAAACATTCTGCATGGGGCTGGGGTTTATTGTTCAAGTACTATTACAAAATGGGAAGATAAGATTTGTGTAACAAGCCAGAAAATTTCAAGAACAAATCTATTTGCTGTAAGTTTCACTCTTGTTTTTACAGTTTCAAAAGATCTTCCTGCAAGACTTATTCATGGCCAGTCCCACATCCTGGGATCCAAATTAAAATCTTCCCATCTTATTCATTTAGTGAAGAACATAAATGTTTGAAAAGCCACTAAAAGCAGGTATAATATAGAAAATGAATGCAATAATCAACAAATATTTCAATGTGGAGAATATTATGCAGCTAGCATATAGCAACTAAATTAAAAGGAGGTAAGCAACAATAATAATCCCCAAACTTCACAAACTCATTTTAATGGAAAAGTACAGTTGCAAGAGTATCCAAATTTGAAACTTGCTCTGCAGCATCCTTAGCATATTCTGTTTACTAACCCTGTATTCTGACAAGTATTCAGAGCCTTCTCACTGAAGGAGAGAACAAGCCATCAGGTTTAGACACTGTGTTATCTGGAATAACTTTCCTCCTCCACCATTTTAATGCTGGAGACAGTAAAACAGTCAGTTGTTCAAGGATTTGCATGCATTTTTGGAAACTGTAGATTGACTTCCCTGTTATTATTTAACCAAAGAATCAAGACTGGCCACAAGTAGCAGTGAGGCATTAATGCATGAGCTTAGTCTTTGTAATATGAAACATCAAAGGGAAAGATAATTAAGAAACAATTTAATTTTACTGAATTAAATCCAATTGACTTGCCTAACCTGACTTCTGGCACATGGAAGGTGGCTCCTTCTCCAATTGCAGGACAGTAACAGAACAGATTTGGTGACCTGGTAGCAGGAGAGAAGCAGAATGTTGCACCTGTGGAAGCATCCAGGCTGTCCATGCATAAACTACATATTACTGACGGGAGGCAATGGCAGGGGACAGTAGTGGTAGGTTTCCATTTGTGGTGGACAGAAGCCCCCATCTGCCTCCTTGGCTTGACATCTAGATTGATTCATGGCTTGCCAGGGGCTCAGATCCAAGATGTAGCAGAGGAACTATCAAGGATCTTGGACTATCACTCCCTGCTGCCTATCCAAATGGGCACCAATAACACTGCCAGAGGAGATCAGTGGGGTCAAAAGTGCCTACAAGGATCTGCGAGTGAAGATCAGGAATTACAGGCTGGACAGCCTGCAAAAATCCTGGACCAGCGCCCCTTGAAACACATTTATGGGCCCATGCAGAAGAAAGTGATTAGGAAGAATCATCATGCTTTTACCACGGATCAGTCTTGCCTGAGCAATCTGATTGCTGTCTATGATAAAATGACTGGACTAGTGGACAAAGGGAGAGCAGTGGATGACTTTGACCTTGCCTTCAGTACTTGTCAGCCCTTTTTAAAACACTCTTCCTTCTCTCAACTTAAAAATTAAAAATTGCAACTAAGAAAGTTCTGTACTATTTCTACCAGTTAACACATGGGTCCTTAGCAGTTTCTGACCACAGTGGGTTGGTGTGGAAGAAGAATTCACACAAATAGTTATGTGAGTCAACTTATGGCTTTCCCATGCTGCAGATATAGGGAAGATATCCTGATATTTACTTCCACGAAGAAACAATAAAGATTTCCATTGCATTGACAGTTTTTTCTCCCACATATAAGCAATGGTGCACACCCAGATCTCTTGGTGGAGATCTGCAGTCCAGCTGAGCGGATATGGGCTGGCAGAGCACCTGGGGTAATGCCACAAATGAGGAGAGGAAAAACAACTAAAGTGTCAACAACAGGACATGAAACTGAAGATATCAGAGCAGTAGTTGTAAAAGAAACTTTCTGAGCCTCTGTTCACCCTAACAATAACCAGTCACGTTTCTGGAATCACCAGCAACATTGCACCTGCAGGTTTAAAGCATTTGTCTGGAGACTGCAGTCTTTCCTTGCTCTTCAGCCAAAAGCAGGTTCACCTTCCCTTTGTCTTTCCTGTACTTCTCTCATCTGAGTAAGTAAAGGCATTGCATAGAGATCTGCTGACATCTTGAGAACCTTCTCTGTCACATGCCATAAACACTTACCATTCTCCTTGACCTTCACCACTGCTTTTAAGGTCTTCCCTTTCTAGGTAAACTCATCCAGAGCCTTCTGCTACAGATCTCTATAGGTGATGCAACATGCTCATCCCTGAAGGGCACCAAAGCCACTCCACTTTGCCCACAGGCACACTCATGTGGGCCTGAACAGACCATTCCTGTTTCTGTGAAGTAGCTTCTTCCAGAAACAGCTCCCAGCAACTTCAGGGTTCTTTTTGACAGCAGTGAGATGCTGGATGTAGGAATAGGGCACAGGTTCTTTCTTTCTGCGTGGCAAAACCTACGCTCTCATCAGCATATGGAAAATATTCCCTCATCTGGAGCAAAAGCTCCCCAGTTGTCCAACTCCTGAAGACAACAGCAAGAACACAACCATAGAACAGCCATCACCTCATGCTGGCAGCCCATCCACACCTTTGCCTTTTAACTTTACCACCTCTGCAGGTTGATGCTGACCTATTTCTCTATCAGCTTTCTTGATGATGTTCTCCATCACTACTTCCATCCATTCTTGAAGAAGAGCAAAGTCTTTTGCAACTCAGTGTAAGTCAATTTTCTGCCCTTAGAAACACCCTTCATGAACCTAAAAAAATTAATTCTTCTCAGAATCTAAGCACACCAAACAGTCATTTCCCACAAACAAGAATGTCATTAAGCCAGGATCAAGAATTGCTTCAAAGGAGTGGAAACAAAAGACCTGATAAGGAGATGTCACTGGGTAGAAGGAAAATTACAACTTGCTGGACCTGGGTACTGCAAATCTGTTCTGATTGAAGAGGGCACTGTTTCTGCCTGTGATGTGGTCATCCTCAGCTTCTGAGTCATCTCTTATGGAGAAGCCTTGTTCTTGTTGCTCCTTCACACTTCTTGCTCCCTGTGGCACAAGGCCATCCTCCTGCCACAGGCATGAAGTTCGTAAGTGCAATAGGAGTTAGGTAGTGCCTTTGTGTTGCTTTCACCTAGTTGCTTTTTCCCTTGGGCATCATGTCAGTGTAACTATAGCCCTGTAATGGGATAGTGTCACTGCTAGTGACCTGCCATAAGCCTGGTTTGAGTCTGCAGGGGCTCAGGACTGAGGCTTGTGAGCTCTGTCTTAGTTTCTTATGACCTGCCTGCAGCTTTATTTCATGTGGTTTGGATGTGGCAGCAATTTTTCTAAGATATGTTTGGTTTATCTTCATGTGATAGAAGCATTGTTTGCTATAGATGACAGTAACAAGCAGTTGTTCCAGGTAGACCAAGAATTTTACAACTCAAATAAAATGCTACTGAGTAGAGAAATATGGGTCTGCAATGACAACCACAAGATGTGGCAGACAGGATTACAGCTATGGAATGAGAAGAGATGGGGCACAGGATTGGCAGTGGAGACCCCATGCTATAAAAAGATCAGTCATGATCAATTAATCTGTAGAGCTGGAGCTGGACAAAACTGAGGTTAGGGCCGGGAGGAAGAAGAAAGAAATAGTATATAACATACACAAATCTGAATTTAATATAAATGGTGCTATGTAACCTGGAGTTGCAGACCAAGCATGAAAGAGAAAGGTGTACAGGCATGTTAGCAAATATACAATGTGTGTGTACATGGGATCATGTATATCATACTGTCAAAATGAACACTATATTTCTACTGGTAAAGGATTCCACATGTTATCCATTTGCTGTAATATTCCCTCCCCTGCTGACACCAGCGTGAAGCTGCTGACCTTCAGACACAGAAGAGCAGGAAGGGTGAGGATAACACTAAGAAAATGGCAGAAACTAAAAGGTGTGTGCTTTTCAATTACAGTTGTATTACTGCTATTACTATGGCTTTTTATCTATACATAAATATTCTACCTTTTTTTTTCTGTAATACTTACATCTAGACCAATAATGATTCCTGAATTAGACTTAAGATTTTACCTTTGCTAACAATAACTTCATGGCCTTTATATACAAGGTGTGCTTCCTCTTTGCATATAGACTTGAATGCAGCATCACATGAGTGGGTTTGAATCTGTCTGTATTGAGAGCCTCCATTGATAGCTTTTGATCTGGGATCTTTACCCAGCTTCCAGTAGAATCATTGATATTTGTCCATGTGTCTCTTGTCACATGTTTATAGTTTTGCTTGTGTATTTGCTTGTTTGTACATAATATTCCTTGCTTGGATTGTTTTACTGTTTCTATACACATTTAACTAAAACGCTTACGATTATAATCCACATTTGGCTTCTATCACAAAGCAGAGACGTGCTCCCAGCAAATTATTATTTACAACAAAGCTGGTGAGTGTCAGAAAAGTGAGCTGGGGATTAATAGAGCTACAAATAATTAGTAGTAGAATAAGTTACTATGTTCCATTCAATGATTTCTACAGCTACAGCCTATGGTGTCTCCTTTGCATGCTGACTTACATAGTGAAAGTGTAATTAAATAAGTGACCATTGGAGCTACAGCTGCTGTTTAAGCCTCTTTGTGTTCAAGTAAAAGTAAGAATGAGTTATTTCATTAGAAGGAGGGACTCAAATAATTTCCACCTGAATTTTGATTTACAGGGTTAGTAGCATTGCATTAGTGTTAAGCAGGAACATATACATCACCTTGGCTTCTCTTTATTTCAAAAGTGGAACGGGTCTGGGAATAACCAGATGAGAAGGTCAAAGTGCAGGAAGGAAGGAGTGGTATTAACAATTCTAGCAAGGCAAGAAGTTATACACTCAAATGTTGTCCAGTTATCCCTCCTGGTGCCTATATTCAAATTTTAGATTCTCAAAAGTTCCGTTTTGCTTGATACCTAAGCCCTAAAATATCTGGCTAGAAGTGTCAATGTTCATATGCTAACAATTCACATTCTTTAAAGTCCTGTAGAGGATGGTCTCACCTAGTACACAGACAGGAACTAAGGAGGAGAGTAGAGAAAGCAGTGTCATATCTTTTACAGAAGAACCCTGAGGTTGACATCAGAGACAATGCTGCAGAGAAAGTGTTTCTCTGCCTGTGGAAATTGGGATCTAAAGCTCTTTTTGAACACTCTCCACATGAAACTACATTGCAGTTTCCCAAGTAGTACCTCACAGGCTAATTTGAACTGCAAGCAACCAACAAGTATTCTGCTAATACCAGGAGTCTTTCTCTCCACCAAACTTTCTCTCCACCTGTCACACAGGATGTGACAAATGTGTGTGAATGAGGGAAGGGCCAGAGATCACTTTTAGGCTTTTGCAGTAAGAGTAAAGTAGAACTGGAGTACCACTGCTCAATCCTTGCTCCCTCAGTCCAACCCTTTGCATGTGCATATTCACCTTCCTTTAATTTTTCAGACCTTACGCCACAAATAAAAGGGTGGAACATTCTTGATACCAGGAAGTCTGACATGAAAAGCCCTCAGCATCCCAACCTCTCCTCCTTTGTATGGAATAATTACTGATTATTGAATCAGAGATTTATGGCAACTATAGCTCAAGTTTTAGAATGCTTGCCAAGAAGCTGCTGAATACGACAGTGATATATTCAAAAAACAAGGACTGTAACCCTTTTAAATTAAAGTAATGAAAATCAATACAAAACCCTATTAGAAGAAAAGGTGATATTAATTTTAAGCCAAACTTATTCTCCACCCATCCTATCATTCCTTCCTCAGTTTTACTCATATAAACACGTACACTGGTAGTATGGGATGGATCACTTCTGCTTAACATGAAGAACTAGAGGTGCCAGCTGCCGAATCCTTGTTATGTATTCTGAAATCTCTTTGCTGGTAGCTGCTTTGGGTCAATTACTTTGAACCCCTCAAGAGTCCCCAGTTATCGAAACATAATCTTTTGCCTCAGGAGTTCACTTACAACAGCCTTCAAAAACGCTAGGTAAGGCGACTGCCCATTTCCTGTTATATCCTCATTTGGGGTGCCTTGCGGCTGCAGTCTGTCTTCCTACTGCAATTCTGGGATGAGAGGGGCACAACCCATGTGATAGAGCCGTGCAGCCATCCTTTTGTTGTCAGAGTGCTGGTCTTCCACTGCTGGGGCAGTTGTCCTGCTGCCTTGCTGCAAGCAGCACCTTCCTTCGCTGCCACTGATTTTATTTCTGTCCCAAATGTCATCAGCCATTGTTGCTGGCCATTCTTTCAACCTGTGCTCTCATGCTTCTTGGGGTGCTTTTGTGTAGATCTGTTTCCACCCATGCTGTCATCTCAGTCTGTGTATTTCTGCTCTTTAACTGTGGGTTAGATGTTTTCCTCTGGCCTGGATGAAAGCATGGCAAACTTTGAGAGTGAGCCTTAAAGCTTGTGTCTTGCCTCAACCTTTCTTGTGAGCTGGAGAGGCTCTCTAGGTGCTGGGCTTTCTTCTCTCTTATCTGTAGGTGTCAGAATGCATGAGAGAATGCATGAGACAGAATGAGTCATGATACCTGTTAAGCCTTCCAGAGGCAGTAACCTAAACAAGAACAGCTGTCTATACACGCAGATATACTCCTCCCAGCTGTGGAACCAGACCAGAGATGTCAAGTGTAGAAATCCTTCTTTGGGAAGAGTTCCCTATGGAAAAAGGAATCAAATATCAAATAAAATGTCAATAGTTTGTCACCATCTCCCCCTTTTTGCTCAGCTGCTTAAGCCTTACTGAAATACAAGAAAAAAAACCACAGAGCAAATCTCCTAGAGTTAAATAAATTATTATGAAAACTCAAAGATAAAATTCTTGTTCTTCAAAACTCATTTCAAAACCTCAGATACAGAGAGACAGTCCTTAGTCTCAAGTCTTTGAGAAACCATTGAAAGACAATACAGTTTGTAGATGTGAGGTTCAGAATTTCTAAAGCCAATCCCTCCTGAAATACTTTAAGGATTGATAGACATACACAGAGCTATAGAATTGCATGTGCAAGAATAACAGTAGTTCCTGTTGGAATTATGCACTATGCTTATCTCCATGGCAGCCAAGCAATTAAGAAAAGAATAAGCAAACATCTACTTCTGCAGACTTCTTTCCCTCAGCCCTCTTCCTGATTTTCTGTTGTTTGCCAGCATTATGCACTATGATGTTTGGATCAGAAGTGTCAAGGTTTAAAAAGTCGTGTTATTGAACAGAGAAAAATATTTTATATCCAGCCCTTCAAAGTTCTGTTCTTGCTGAAGGTATTTGGTTTTATCCTGTCCCACCTGGAACGAGGAGGGACTAAGGAATGAGTGTTGTAATGACTGGGTATCAGCTATCAGCTCTTCCCAGAAGCAGCTCTGCCAAGTCTTGCATGTGCCACGTTGGCAACTCACAGGCCCCAGCCCTAATCTCCTTTCCCTCATCACAGAGGGATAGCTACATCCTGTGCTGTCCTGCTGTTGGCACTGTGAACCCTTGTGACCCATGTCCCCTTCTCTGATTGCTGACATGGACTTCTCCACACAAGCACAGGCTACAGCGTGAGACTGCACAGGAAAAATATAATAAAGAATAGGATATAGAAGAAGATCTGAGAAACTGCAGTTGATGCAGAACTTGATCAGACAGCCATATCAGCCAGCAGCTTGCTTGTACATGGTTGTTTTCATCCATCCACACTTTTCTCCATTTTCCCATGCTTGTAATTCCTTCCCCCCACCTTGATCCTTCTCTTCTCCCACCCTTGTCTCCTCCCAAATAAAAAACTGTAGCTACTTTTCCCCCATTGGTTCCAGTTTTGCTACACCCATAACCACATTTGGCATTTCTCATACCTTTAGCTATTACAGCTCAGCCTTACATGATACAGAACCCTTAAGGTTGGAAAATACCTCTAAGATCATCCAGTCAAACTGTTAACCCAGCACTGCTGAATCCACCTGTAAACCATGTCCTCATTTACACATTTTTTAATTATCTTCATGGGTAGTGGCTCTACCACTTCCCTGGGCAGCCAATGCTTGACAAACCTTTCTGTGAAGAAGTTTTCCCAAACCTCTACAAGGCTTATTGATATGGTAACCTGGACATTGTGGGTTTTTTCCCCAAGACTGCACTCCTCAAAAAGATTCCAGTACTGCTCTCCAGTTCTCTTACAGTTACCTGGGAACCTTGTCCTTCTCTCACACAGTTCCCCATAACCAGCTGTGAAATCCAGCCATTTTTCATGGTGTTACACTGTAATGTTTCCCAGCTGCTCACTCTGGTGCTTGTTATGTTTGGCAGTTTCCCTTGGTGTTTTCCCTATTTTCTCATGCTCTGTTCCATTACCTAAGCCTCGCCATGGGGCCTAGTCATCTTCATAATGTATTTCAGTGGGGAAAGTAATCCATAATGTGTCCCGGTGCTGAAATCACAGAAAAATACAAATAACTTGTCCCCTAGACGGAATCACAGAAAACATGATTGGAAAAGGATTTCTGGAAGTCATCCAGGTGAGTCTTGAGAATTGCCAAGGGAGGAAATTCATTACCTCTTTGGTCAACCTGTTTCAGTGCTTAACTACTCTCACCATGGAAGAATTCCTTCCTTACATGTCACTGGCATTTCTATTCATCTGCCTTGTTGCTGGAAAATTTTCCTCTTGTCATTTCACTTTGTATCCAAGTCTGGTGCAAAGTTCTCTTTTAGAGCATGAAAGGAAAGTTTGTTCCTGTATCCTATGGAGTCCGCTTTTCTGCTTATCCCAGTCACATCAGCAACATGTGCGGCTCAGGACAGAGAAGAGGTTAAAAAAATCAATTACAATTAACCAAATTACATAATGAAAACAAAAGTCAGCTGCCTTTCCTCATAAAGGGTTCAAAGGCCATAGAGATGTATCAAATACATCACAGTTTTCAATTCTGTGGAATCACTCCTCCTAAATCAAGGCTACCTCTTGTACAGAGAGAAAAGGAAGGGGAGAGCCTTGGGTTTAGAGCAGAAGAGGCAGGGAAGCTGTTCCAAAGCTTTAAATGAAAGATTCTGTCCGAAGTTCAGAAAAGGAACTCGATACCTGGCTAAGGATGTTAGTATTGTCTGAGTTGCTAAGCAACTACGTAGGTTATTAATTTCAACTTTAAGTAAATTCTGTTATTTCAAGAATGAATTACAGTCTATTTTGTATTATTTAGAAGAAACCAAAATGTACTTTGTAGTGATAGAGTACTTCTCAGTCTTTCACTTTACAGCAGCCTGCTACTAACATATAACATTCATACACTGGTAAAAAATATAAAATTCTTAATCCAAATGTGGATTCCCAGATAGAAGCAGCCTTCTGTCCTCAGTTTTTCCTCTTTCCTTGAGATGTATTAATGTCACCAAACCTGAAGTTGATCTCTACCACTCAAGTCCTTCTATTTTTTTGTATCTGCATCTCTGTCAGTTTATGGCAGAAAGATGTATTATAGTAATCAGTGTTCTGCTGAAGGTACAGCATCTTTTTTGATGCTTATAAGATTTATGAGCTAAAATAAGGCCTGGTCAGCATAGATGTTAACTATTTCAAAAAATGCTGTTGAAATCATCCCAGAGTACTTTTTTTTTTTTTTTTTTTCTTTGTGCTGAAATAGGTGCCAAAGCATATTCAGACATTTTGGTTGTTGTACAATCTGAAGGTAAAGAAAAAATTCAGTGACAGGAAAAAACAGAAAGCTACACAGGGTAAGACAGAAATCATTGAAAAGAAGATCAGCAGCTTAATATATTTGCAGATATAGGTATTTCCTTATGACCTTCTGTGATTTGTACCATGTAAGAAATTCCTACCACATACTTAGAAGTAATACATAGATCATTACATAACTTCTCATCAGTTAGAATGACTCTGCTTTCGACTGTACCATGAATACAATGAGCCAAATGATAATTGTCACCCGGTGAAAGCTGGGGAGGTTTTACAGATCTCAACAGACCAATTTACACTGGTCAAGCACCTGATTCCTCCTTCTTCCTCCTCTCTTGGCACTTCCTTAATGCTGTTTGGGGAACGAAGGTAATTTCACATTTGCAGTCTATCTAGGAATTTGTTTATTTTCAAATAAGGAAAAGTTTCTTCTGGGTATTATTTGAGGGTGAACAATAGCCTCAGAACTTAATTCAGAAAGCGGCTCTTAAGCACACAGTTGCATCATGAATATTTATCTGGCTGCATGCAAAAGCTCTGAAAATCTTGGCTCCACTGTTCTCCTTCTGCATGAGACCCCCCTTTGTTGGGAAAACGCTGCCATCGCAACCAAGGGCAGCAGAAGGCGAGGGGACTGGCAGGCAGGGAGAGAAAGCAGGTTGGGTTTTCAGGCTAATTACATGGTTTTGTGTTCTGGGTCACCTTGTAAATGAGATACGACGCTCAGAAAGCTGCAGCCAAAGCTGCTCGGCAGAAAGTGGAGCAAACGCACAAAGGTTCTGCTGGTGTTTAGCCTTTCTTGAACACAACCTGCAATTTTCACGGTGAGCAATTACAATGGCTCTAGAAAATTGGTTCCTAGGGCATCTTGCTAAATAGACAAAAGTTGTTTTTATATGCCAGGCTGTAAAACCATTCACCCTGGGTCTGGTGAGTGATCTGTATGAATAGACTTCTCCCCTCAGAATTCTTTTGACACACTTGCTAAAATGCATTAAAATTAATTTTAACACAGCCTCAACGAAACAGATTTGAGCAGCTTTGCAAGCTAATGCTGCTTCAAAACATTTTGTCATATTGATCAGTTTAGCACTCCTTCAGTTTAAGGCTGACATGATTTCTGATTATCTGTACTGCACATGTAAAACATTTCTAGGCTATCTGAGGAATGGATCTGAAGGCAGCTGGAGTCTGGTTCCTACATCTCCTGTGTCTGTGCTTATGTTGTTCAATCACCTTATAATTCTGCAACTTGAACCACACTTGCCATAGGAATATTGTGAAAATTAGTATTTGTGCTGCTCTCTGGGGATGCCTCACCCTCACTCCTGCTATTTTCTGGATGACAGTGGGCTGGTTGTTTATTTACGCAGTAGGGTTCTGTTTTGAAACACTGCTTCACGTAAATGAGCACCAAGAACACTTTTACTCTTAAAAAAACGTACAGGTTGTATTTGTGTTAGATCATGTCAGGGCTGATTCCTGATACAGGGTATGGATGCTGTGGGGACACGAAATTGCAGACAGGATGTAAGAGCACTTTGAGGGCCCCTCAGGTAATTGCAGCCTAATGCACCTGCACACTGCACCTTGGCTTTAACTGTGCAGCTCTGCAAGGAGAGGACTTTGCCTGCTGAATATTTGCAGCCCTGGAGCTGTTTCAAAACTGTGTAGATGTGGCACTTAGGAGATGGTTTAGTGCTGGACTTGGTAGTGCTCGGTTAATGGTTGGACTCAATGGTCTTAAAGACCTTTTCCAATCTAAACAATTCTATGATAGTGTTTGTCTGAGATGATGAGGACACCAGGACGGACCTCTGTCCCTCATTATTCCCTGTCTGCCCCTCACAGGCTATTCCCAGCACACCATTAACAAGACTTACTCTCTTACGGTTTTGGCTTTGTTCCTGTCTGCCTTGAGCAACATGGATAAGTCACTCACAGAGAGAAAAACAAGGGAAAAACAATGAGTCATCACTTTGATAGTTCAGATCAGGCATGTAACTGCTAGAGCTTGTTCATAAATTTGCAGGTCACAAGGTTTAGTTTACAGCAGAGCCATCATGTCTAAGACCTGCTTTTAGATTCTGCCTGTTTTTTAGTGAAATATTTTAGCCTAGCTCAACTTTTATAACTAAGTCAAAGAACGTCTGAATGAAACCTCATGTTCTCCAATATTAAGAATTTTTCAGGAATGTAGTAGGGCTGGTAAGATGATCTTGTCCATTCTAGCCTTATACATAAGCATTTTATTAAGTTCTTTATCTTCTTTTGAATTCTCTGGGTTTAATATTTACAGTCGCCCTGATTTTGCAATTTTTTTTAATCTTTGTTGCAGTAATACTAAAGGTTTGCTGTTCTATAAGAGCTTCAAGTGTATAAAAATATCCAGTCAATTTTGCATATTCTCTCTGCAACAATAGGGCAGCATCTTCCTTTAAAATACATCAGCCCTTTGAAATTAGCAAGCAATTTGCTGGTCAGTGCACCTAAACACTAAAGAGGCAGTAAATCGATCCTTGCCATCGGCCCCCCCAGTTCCACAGTTATTGCAAAAGATGCAAAATTAAACAAGATTTTTATTCCAGTGAACAGTCAGCTCAGACCAATGGAAGAATGGGAGAATAGTGTCAATTCCTCAGGCAAACCTAAATCTTTCATCCTGCCCTTACTGGGGCTGCCTCAGGACTGTTGCAAAGACAACTACTATAAAAATGGATCAGAATAGCCTTTTGCTTCATCATCACATCTCTTCAAATACTGCTGCCTCTGCAATACCTTTTTCTGTTTCTATGCCCAGGAGATAAACCAGCTTCAATAATTTTGCAGCAATTTATAATTATTGATGAATCTTCAGGTTGCCTTCTTTGAAGGGAATACATATCCCATTAACCATGTATTTGATTATTAGGACCCACTTCAACCCCCTCTTATTCTACTATCAACTGGACAAAATGGTGTGGAAATTGCTCTGCAGTTTTCTAGCTCTGCAGTTTACCAGATCACTTAGAGAAAACAGACCAGCAAAATTGCTATAATTACTTTCAATTTTTAATAGCTCTCTTGTGCTGTGGCTTTAATCTGTATGAAATTGCTAAAGCACTGAGTAAATAAAGCAGCTGTTACAGCTCATGGAGCTACAATATGGCCACGGCTTCCTGGAGAATGTTCAGTACTACTACACGAAGTACATATAGTCACCTAAGAAAATATAAGTTAGTAGAGAATATATCATTATAGTTTAAAAAGAACCCCTGAATTCTTATATGAGATATAATTCTGGAACCATTAGGACCTGACAGAGGCACAATTCCTGGTTGTGTAGGGCCAGATGACTGCATACCTGTACATTTAAATACCATTTTTATATCTGTTTACACGTAATCCCTAACATGAGTCTGTGGCTGTTTAAATGATTGTACAACTGCAGGCTATGATAGTTTGAACTTTTACATATTCATTTAAATGTGTCTGTGTTTACTTGACCAGCCCCAGAGTGCAGATAAGAAGATAAGAAAAGGAGATGCCAAAGCTGTGAGACAGAATTTTTTTTCTGTACTTTTCAAAATGCACCTGATGTAGTTCCCAGATGGCTTACAGGGGTGAGTTAACATGCTACAATATTAAAACTCACTCTATTAAGCTGTTTTGAAATTAAACTCAATGTTATATCAGTGGCAAGAGGTCTTAGGTATAGCAATATGGTTTTATGCTGGAGGATCTTTGTGCAAAGGAGGATGTCTCTATAACTCTCAGTTTAATATTTACTCTCAAAAAGCACCTGTACCTGATCTAGCAAATGCACATGTGGCTAAGGTTCTTTACCTTTGCCATCATTTAGAAAAGAGGATTTCTGAACATTCTATCAATATTGACAAATCCTCTGAAAAAATACTTGAGAGTTTTATAGGTGAACTGAAATTGACATATACTTTATGCAAATGTTTGCTCAAAAGCTGTGTACATTGTCTTTGCCTTAAATGGCAGGGTTCTGGATAAATACAGCGTGTGCAGATATCTTTGTAGGTCAGGAATCTGACTTGCCAACTATATGTGTAATCCTGAAATGATAAGGAGGAACACTTCAATCACAGAGGAACAGCAAAAACAAGATTATATATTAAGGGAAGTATGTAGTAGAAAAAAGCTAACACAGCTTTTGGTGCAGGGAAGGCTTTACATAGATACAGGGAGGGCTGCTGGAGACACACAAGCTCCCTAAAAGTGTGTGTGAGTGTTGGACATCAAAGATGCATAGACAGACTCTGGATTCCTGGTGGTCTTCAACAAGATACATACATAAAGAATCTTAGAGCATCTCAGGTTTTAGAAAGACTGAAGTGAATATAGGAAACACTTCAGAGAAGAGTGGCAAGTATGATCTGAAGCACACAAAGGCTTCTGTATGAGGAAGTGCTAAAGAGAGTAGCCTGAAGCCTGGAAAAAAATATGATTGGGAAGGGAATATTGCAGTATTCTATACAACCACAAGTGAAGAGGAGAGAAGGAGATGTGTTCTCCATACATCTTCCAATGCAAGCACTAAGAATTAAATTAGTACATGACTGAATCAGAACAAATGAAAGCAGACTTCTTCACATAATGCAAATATGAACCGTGGAACTCCTTGCTTTGAGATTTTGTAGATGTTGCAGTTTAAAGGCATTCAGAGGGCAGCCCAAAAAAATTCATGGAGGAAAAGAATTGAGACTTATAAAGCTCAAAGGTAATATACATCAAGATGATGTCACAGAAGGTTGGAAAAGACCCTCAAGATCGTTGATCCCAACCATTAACCCAGCACTGCCAAGGTCACCACTAAACCACATCCCCAAGTGCTGTATCTGCACATCCTAAATCAGTGGAGACTGGGGAAGCATAGCCAGTCAGCCAGCTGTGTACTGCTACACTGTTCTGAGGCACAATTTTCTCTGCCTGTAAATCCTCTCTTCAGGTGCTTGTGTTCTTTCCTTAGGCTGTTCATGTTCCTCAAATAATGATAAAAGGTAACAGCAATATTTGCATGGCAAACTTTGTAACTAACTCTATGATAAATTTTGGAGCAAAAAAAGATGAGGGAAAAAAAAAAAAAAAAAAAAAAAAAAAAAAAAAAAAAAGGTTCACTAATTAAATTACTTCCTTTCTTTTGCTTTCACCATGATCTCGGTGAGTTCCAACATGTATTCCTAAGGGTTCTTTCCCCTCCACTCAATCTAAGTACAGCATCTAAACTCAGCAGCAAGTTTGATTTTTCTTGGAATCCTAAAGCTCTGCAACCCTGAGTATCAACCTCTAGAGACGACAGAGGTTACATGTACCCAGAGCAACTATAGGAAGTCCATTTATAAAAAAGCAGAAAGTCTGTCCAAGGAAACGATGTATCTATGAAGCTATGTGTCATCTGCAGTGTGCTGCATAAGCAGAGAAATTCCCAGGCTGGCCAAAATGCAACGTCACATAGTTTATGCCTAAGGTCTCTGAACGAAGAAATGTTGTTGGGTTTCTTTAACCATACTTCTCTTAAAGGATTTGCTGTATCACTAAATCCATCTTTTCTTTTACTGAGTAGCAGATGCCTACTCAATTATTCATTTAAGTATTGTAACCTAATAAGTGATGACCGGAAATTATATTAAATAATCTTAGACCGAGTGACATCTGGTGTTTGATTAGAGATCTATTCAAAGCCATTTTTATCTGCTGGAACTTCTTGGGTCTTACGCTTTGACCAAATCAGAGAATGTCTCAGAAAAGTACTGGTCAAATGTAACAAAATAGTAGCTAATAGTCTGTTACTGAAAATGTAGTAATACTTTAAAACAAATAATAACCTTGAAGATAGAATTTCTCATATATTTAAATGAAAATCTCTTAATTTAGTAGTGTGTTTCTAAGGTGACTAAGGGTAAAATATTTTCTCCACAAAAATGGGACCTGCCAGTGCTTTCAGACACAATTGTAAGCTTCTGTTTGTTTACTGACAAGGACTGAAAGTCTCCATGATAGTACAGAAGTGGCTTGGTATAAGCAATGACATTTTTATAGACACAGGAATTTTGAATCCCTAGTAACACTCCAAATAAAAGTTTATGAATATCAACAATTATCATGAAGAGTAAATGCTATTTTTTGCTGCAAAAATGATCTAAATATGAACCAAGTAACTTATTAAATAATGCAGCGTGACACTAATTTGAATTACCTTCTCCCAGATTATATATAAAAGTAGCTTTGTCTTCCTTTGCAGAATATTTGGATAAATTTAATACAATGAAATTGCAAACAGCAAGTGAAGTAGAGTCGGGTCAGGTCTGTAGGAAAAAAAAATGAAGTGCCATTCCTTAGCAGATGAAGGGACTTTTCTTCCAGGAGAGGAGAAAGAATTGTTTTGGAAATTTTCATACTGTTCAGAAAGATGTTTCTTTTTCACTGTCTGCATTACATCTTGTTGAGACTAAATACAATCTAGTTCTCAGTATGAAATATGTCACAATACAGAAAATACAGATTCCTGATTTAAGAGCATTACAAGAGCTGTTACAGAAGTATCCTTTAATGTGTGCTCACTTTTCCACAGCTTTAATTAAGAAAATATACAGAAGGATCTTAAGCATATGGAAGTAATTGAAATACATGCAGCAAGCACAGTTTTCTCAGAGCAGGGCAGGTATTCGTGTCACCTTGGCTCTCTGCTCTGCAGAGCTGGAAGGACATCTGGCACCTGCCCAGAAAGACTGCTGCTATTAATCATAGTAGAGTAAGAAATGACTTTGTGTTGAAATATGAGTATCCAGAAATATTCTTGGCAGGGATATCTCTCCATTATGAACTTGCTGTTAAACTGAGTGTTTGAAACACTTCTTACATGTTTTTTAAGTCTTTGTTTATAGAATTTGCCTTTTAAATACAATTATTTAGCAAGGTTTCAGTAAAACTACAAGTTCAGTGAGTAGTTTCTAACTGATCTAGCTAAAATCTCAAAGATCACTTAGGGCAGAAAGAAGTGGATTGCATGGTTTATCTGCTCTATTTCTGTGATCAGAGAAGAGTCAGAGATGAGATTACAGAGTACCTGGGGTAACTGCTAGAATCACACAGTAAGCACTTTCAATCACTCGGGAACTGCATTCATCGAAGAAAGCAATTTATAAAAACATCACAATATGAAATATTTGGGCAACTGTCAAACCATTCCCACCACTTAGCAGTTCATCCAACTGAATTAGAAAGGTCAGTCACTGAATCCCAAACTGCTCTGCCTAGGATGACTTTTTGCCATCAAGAGACTCTCTTCTGAGCGGTATGAGAGAAACAGATTGTCTCAGGCACACTGGTGATTCATCTTACGCTGAGAACTGGCTAACAATGACAGTGCCCTGATCTGCATGAAGAAAAAACAAATTAGCAAGAGCTATAGGTTGGATAAACCAACAGCTGAGCAGCATCCAACTCCTGTAGCAGCCATGTCTGTCCCTGTCAGACTGCACAACTCTGCATTACTTGTTCTTCACAAGGAGGTTTAAGCAAAAAATTTTTCAAGGACAGGGGAAGACTGGACCCCCAACTGCTTCTCCTTCCAGTAAAAAAAGGGACAGAGAGGATGCTGAGCCTTTACAGGTTGCAGCAAAATCCTTAGCACCTTCTTGATCTGTTTCTTTCTGTGCCTGAGCAAAATAATTTTACACTGATTTCGTTTATCCTAAATGGAGTATAGGAGCACACACTCCATTTTAAAGAACTGCGTACTGAGCAGCATTATCTAGCATCTTCTCATCTCACAATGCATGTAATAAAGATATTTGTTAAAAAAAATACCTGTAATACATATTCCCTATTATTTCCAAAATCCTATCAATCTTACTAAAAATTCAAGGATGCACTTGAAACCTGTAGGGCTTCAAACTTTACTTTGAGATAATTAAAGGGCAACAAAAATCTATTTTAGAAGCTTTGCTCCCTGGCTGATGTTTTCATATTACCCTTAAATAAAATTCTGTTTCACCTCCAGCCACGCAATCCAGGTAAGAGAGTGGGAGAAGAAAGATCTAACAGTCTCCTCTACCAAATGCCTTGAAGGTTATCATCAAACAAAGCAGACATCAGGATAATTCAGACATGTGCTCCTTTTCAGAGAATCAATTAACAAATGAGAAAAATTGGGTTGGATTTTTCTGTTTCATATACAATTGGAAATGGAAAACACCACTGTTTCTAACAATTCTCATCCTACATTATAAACTCATATGCACTCATTCTGGCTACCTTTTCTTCTCTGAGACAAACATAATTTACAACAGTAACCTCTCTTCAATGTTATGCTAAATATGGATAGTTGCAGCAATGGCAGTATTTGCATTGCTAGTGTGGAAACAGTAAAGTGAAGCAAGCATAAAATAACAGAATAAGAAGGTATCAAGAAGTTGGAACAGGAGCTGAGCAGAACCTGAAACCTGATGATTTAACTGAGAGTTTTCTGGTTCTTTTAATTATTTTTATTCCTAATGTATAAATCCACCACCCAAAAAACGTTTTCTTAGATTCCTCACAAACAGGCAGCTGAGATTTTGTGATGATGTGACCTAATGTGATTTCCTAATCCTCCATCTCCACTAACTATCCCAGTCCTCATGGTTACCACAACCACCTAGATATCCAGGGAAAGGCTTGTGATCCATGCTTTGGGTGTAAATCACCTCTCTGAGCTGGGGAAACCTCAGACCTTCTTCTCATCAGCAGGCATGGGTGTCAGTTGTTATGGGGGTAGCCATCTTCACTGTGGCCAGCCTTGGGTAATTAATTTATTAACTAACAACAACAACAAATCAATACACTCACAGAGCAGACATTGCATGCATTTTCAGAGCCTCTGGGCTGTGGAGCTGCTTATCCCTCATGGCTCACTAACTCCAAGCTAATCCCAGGACAAAGGGTAATGGCTTCAAACTGAAAGTGGGCAGTTTTGGGTGAGGTATTAGGAAGAAATTCTTCACTGTGAGGGTGATGAAACACTGGAATGGGTTGTCCTGAGAAGCTGTGAATGCCCATGTCTGGAAGTGATCAAGGCCAGGTTGAAGAGGGCTTTGAGCAACTCCCCCGTGGCCTAGGAGTTGAAACTAAATAAACTTTAAGGTCCCTTCCAATGCAAACTATTCCGTGATTCCATGAATCCATGAGATATAAACAGGACTTCTTGGAAGCACCAGTTTTAAAGCGTTCTACTCCACCAAGCCTGACACACAAGCTGGTGTCAGTGTTAGGTGACAGAATACTCCAGTATCCAGACCAGTATCTACAGGCCTCTTGCCTCCTAAATGTTATCTCAACTATCATTTCAATACAGCTGCCCCTGCTTGCTGTCAAGTTTTGTTCTTAAGCTCCTTTTCCAACTACACTATACACACATGAAAAATCCTCTTTACCCTCGTTACTTGTGTCCTATATACCTCCTGCTTGGCAGTCACAGACCTTGCTGCAACAGCTCCTAGGGAGCCAGGGCAATCCAGGCCCAGACAAACAGAGCACCTCTTCCTTGTCACTCTTCCAAGTTCATACAGTAAAATTGCGAAGGTGAAAGTGATTAGAGGTGGAACAAATACAAGAAAAAGCAAATGTGCAGGGCAGGGTAATATCAGGCAGCAATTAGATTAACTTAGACTGGTAGGTAACAAATTTTAAAAGGAACACCTAGTTTTCTGTTTTTCCTCTTGCTGTGTCAAAGTTTGGTGGTACATCATGGATGGGCTCTGCTTCAGGTGTGCAAGGTATGGCACCAGTAACTCCAAACATGCCTAAATCCATGCTAAGTCTTTAGCAGAGTAGGCAGGCCTGCTATGGAGCAGATGCATATAAGTGCTATTTTGGAGCTCCTGCCCAAAACCACTCCATTTAGCAACCAGAAAAAAGTTAAAGTAATGAAATAAGTTGCTGATAAAAAAGGCAAGATAGATCTGGGAGAACAAACATAAGCACAAAGAACTCCATCATCACAAATACCCGAGACTAAAAGGGCTCCTCTTGCTCCCCCTGCAAACTCAACCCATCCCACAAGCCTCCAACCCCTGGGCATCCTGTTCCATACTGGGGCTCCCTTATCTAGGAACAGTTGGAGATCCCACAGACGAGCTCACAGCTAACCAGGACTTCAAGTGACAGTTCCTGATCCCCAGAATCTCCAGTTGCAGGTAATAAAATGGAAATTTTCATCATAAAACCAAAATACCAAGCTGATACCACCTTCATGTGAAATTTTAACAGCCAAGTTTTGATACACATTTTATTTCTATCAGTGTGGCACTCAGGAACATGCTATTTTTTCACAGCTCTGTGTTCATGCTCCAAAGAGAAGCACACGAAAGAAAAATGTCAGGATTTAGATTTTTTCATATTTTTATTCAACAACCTGCTTTCAGAAAAATGAATAAACAAAAGCTTATATTAAATACTGTACAAAATATTAAAGTCGTAGAGGAGCTAGTCCCCAGGTACGCTCACTTTTTATGTCCTCAGCCATCTGCACTGCAGCTCCCAGAACAAAACAAGATCTGAAGGTTTTCCTGGCTGCAACTAATTATGACACATGAGAACTGCAGCCCTTGACAGGCTCCTGCTCAGTAGAATTTGGCAAGACAAAAGCAGTCAGCTGTTCATATTGCAGTAAAAAAAAAAACCCAGAAGTTTACAAATGAAAAATAATCAAGCGTAATAAATGCATTTCTCTTAAAAAACAGATGAGCCCACAATCCTGAGGCACACTTTTCAGAAGACAAAAAAACCTTGTTTTTCTGCTATGGAAATGCACTTTGTGGGAAATGCTTTGCATTGATGACCTGTAGGCAATTACATTTCTCAAACCCTTCAGGAAAGAAAAGCAGATTACCATAGAAAGTTTCAACCACAATCACTGAGTAGAAGTCTTCAGAAAGATTCAGTAGCTTCAGTCCAGAACCATGAACAACCATCAAGCTCCTTTACAGTCACCACTGCCATTTTTAGTACAGTTGTTAGGAGGGCTTGTATTGCCTCTCTCCAATCAATGTTTTTATAAGGTGGTGTCAATTTATGGGACATTTTTAGAGCTCTCAAAGGCCAACTTAAGGAGGAGGATCTTCTCCTCTAATAGCTTTGTACTTTGCCATATCTTCTGGGAACACCTTTGTCAGTTCTTGAATTAACAGGCTTTTAAATTTCTGGAAAGAGAAAAAAAATGTATATACATCATCTGGACAATGTATTTAGATTTCATCAAGCAATGCTACCTGATGAACAGAACTGTTTGTACCCAACACACCTCTCAGTGAACTGAAGTAACCAAAAACCCCCAAAACCACACAAACAAAGAAAGTCATATTTACAAAATGCACAGAAAATGCCCACGTGAAATCCCTGAAGAATGCACCAGGCAAACTAAAATGTCCTTGAATTCCCAGAAATTCATTTCCATTTTCTCCTAAGAAATACAAAGCAGTTGGACCTCTCTAGTAAACTCCAGTGCATCAATTATCTGCTTGACCTTATTAAGGAAAGCTGATTAAGGACATGTCCTCTTGATTTCATATGGAATCCACTCCACCTTCAGGAAAGCAACTCACTAAAGCATGCTTTAGAAGTACACAATTTCATAAGCACAGAGAAAAGAAAGAGAAGCTCAGGCCTTATCTCCATATGTCTACATTCTGCAGTACAACTTGTCATCCTCCACACTAAGTTCAGCCAAACAAAGAACATTCTCAAAACTCACTAAGCTTCCCTTTCTGATTGTGGTTCTCTGCAGTAGTTCCAGGAGTTAAACAGTATCACAGAATGCTTAGGTTCATACTAAATCAAAGTACAAGTCCAGAAACCCCTAAACACTGGCATGCATTTTCACTAATTTTATAAAGATTAACTGATGATTATAGAGTGTATCTGACATTCTAACCCTCTGCTATACATTTCAAGACTGGAAAAATAACCCTTTTGTTTTTCTTATTTCTAAGTCTGCACACAGCAAAATTACACACCTGCAAAAAAACCAGTAAAATATCTCAACTGCTACATATGGCTTCCACCAATATAAAACCACAGTGAAAGCTGCATCCCCAACTGTGGGATGAACCACAGGTTTCCTTTCCTGAGCAGGCTATATCAGCATCAATTAAGACACAGGGATGCAGAGCAACTGCTAAGACAAATCACATAATAACAGAAGTTAATAACTGCAAAAGTGAAAAATACCCAGATATTTACAGAAAAGTAAAAACTTATAAAATACATTTTGCATTATGCTTCCATTAATTCTGGTTTACCTTCATAGTGTCAATTTTTCCTTTCACTTGCTCATTTTTAGCCAAAGCTCGCTCCAGACACTCTTTAGTGTAAAGCTGAGGGTTGCGCCCTTGATCTATGTATCTGAAAACAGAAAAGACACTACTAAATTATCATCATCCTACTAGGATGCTCTCCAAGGCACAGAACAATTCATCTTGCTCTCTTTTTCTTTCTCTTGTTATCCAAAATGTGCATTTTGAAAACCACCACAGTTAAACTCAGCCATTTCCAAAAGGCAGCTCAAGGACGAGGCCATGGCCAGCAAACCTGTTTCCAGAAAGCCTGGAAAGCTTCGAACGAAGCATTAAAAGCACAAACACATTAAAAAAAAATATATAATATATATATATCTCTATATATGCTCCTCACAGGCAATAAGCACAGATGCTCAAAGGAAGATGGCTCTTTTCCAAGCAACTGAAAAGGCACTAAGCAAGAAGTGGCCTAGTGAGGACATGGTGAGCATTAGGCATACGAGAATACGGCACCCAGCAATTCAAGGATGAGGAGGAGCTGCACAGTAAAGAATAAAAAATTAGCACTACTGCATCAGCAAACCTATGTGCAATTTTGCTCTGCAATACAATTCCTGGCAAAGGGAAACTTGCTAGAGGGAACACTTAAGAGAGTCATCACAAATTTACAGCTGGAATAAAAGCCCAACTGAAGAAAGCTGTGTACAGCTACTGTACCATGTACAGTAACACACTGGAGTGCAGCAGACCAGTAACATCTGCACTTAGAAGAAACACCACTAAATTAACTTGTCAGCTATAGCACAAAAGCTCTCTAGTATCACTATAAAGCTCAAGTATAGCTCTTCCTCTATGTTAATTTTTCTTTTAATGTTCAATTCTCTGCCAGACTGCCACTCTTGAAACTAAACACCTGAGTACTGACTTAATTTATTTTCACTTGCAACTTTAAGTCCTGATCCTAATCTAGTCTAAAAGTTTATTTTTAAAAATGAAAGCTGACGTACTAAATGGATGTCCCTACCCATAGCAGTTAGAACCAGTTGTTCTTTAAAGTCCCTTCTAAGCACACCTATTCTCTTATGTTACGAAATCACTAAATTCGACAGAATTCATGTTACTGCCTATTTATGCAGAAGTAAAAAAAAAAAAAAAAAATCTTAAAGCCCAGGCTGGACAAAGCTCTGAGCAACTTATGTAGTAGGTAGCACACCTGCACACAGCGGGGAAATTGGAACTAGATGTGCCTTAAGGTCCCTTCCAATTCAAAGTGTCCTGTGGTTCCACGGAGACAGGTGTATATATATTTTATCACTTCTCCTACCTTTCTGCCTTCTCACAGGCAGAAGGTACTTCTGACCTCCTCCTGCCACGTTCTCATGAGGCAGTCAGAAGGACCGGGTTTGAGACAAGCAGCCCTCAGCCAAAATACCCACGCAGCGAAGCCAGGCTACCTCGAGTCACCGGCTGCAGCACCTCGCCTTACTGTGTGCAACACACACAGACTTACTCAAAAACTTCCAAGGGCACGCTGATATCGTGAAGCTGCTGCCGGCATTTGTCGATATCCTGCAAGCCCGTCACCATGAAATTCCTGTTGGGAAGAAAAACGGGTCGGGTTTAGCCGCTTTCGGGGTCGCCGCGCTGCCCCTCACGGTGGGTGCGAGGCCAGCGATACCGAGACAGGGAGAGAGCCCTGAGGCACCACCCCGGGCCTGGAGGAGGGAAAGGCCCCGCAGCCCGGCCCGGCCCGGCCCCGAGAAGGGCCCCTCACAATTTCTGATTGAGCCCCGTCTGGCTGCTGGGCTGGAAGTCGCTGACGATGATGCCGAGCTGCCTGATGTTCTCCACGAACTTCTCCAGGTGCTCCTCCAGGGAGTCGAACTTCTCCGCCATGGCCGCCGCCTTCCCCGCGCCGCGCCACTTCCGCTCAGGGGCGCCTGCGCGGCAGGGAGGCGCGAGGCTGGGTGGCCACGCCCCCGGCGCGAGGCACAGCCCCCGCCCCTCCGCGCGGCGCCGTCCCCGCTCCCGGCGCCGCCGCCTGAGGGGGAACCGGGACGGCGCCGGTTCGGCGAGCGCAGCCCAGCACGGTGTGTTCGGGCGGGACCGGTGTCTGCCAGCTCCGAGCCCTCGTCGGGCCTGTGTAAGAAAGAGAAGCGGTGACAGGCAGAGGTTCTACTTCATAATAAACCCCGCACTGGAATCATCTGGGGAACGGCAAAGCCTAGAAACACAGAATAGCAGAGTGGTTTGGGATGGCAGGGATCACCTCGTTGTAGTTCTCTGCCATAGGCAGAGAAACCTCCCACTAAACCAGGTGGCTCAAAGCCCCTTCCAACGTGGGCTTGAACACCGCCAGGGAAGGGGCATCCACAACTTCTCTGGGCAGCCTGTTCCAGTGCCTCACTGCTCTCACAGCAAAGAATTTATCCCTAGTATTCAACCTAAACACACCCTGTCTCAGCTTGAGCCCATTACTTCTTATTCTCTCATGAATCGGTCTATATTAAATAATCCAGCTATCAATCATCCCTGTGGGAAGGTTGTCTGACATGCTTAGACCCCCATGGCACATCACAGTAACTTGTTTTACAAATAGCTTGTTTCCAGTGTGTCTGTTTTGGGCTGAATCTGAGCAGATCAGTCCAGTAATGTCAGGAGGTAACTCATCCAGCTCTGGGCTTCCCAGCACAGGAAGGACATGGACCCTTGGAGTGAGTCCAGAGGAGGCCACCACGTTGACCAGAGGGATGAAGCACCTCTCTGTGAGGAAAGGCTGCGAGACTTGGGATTGTTCAGCCTAGAAAAGAGAAGGGGCAACCTAATTATAGACTTGCAGTACTTGTTGGGAGTCTACAAAAAAGAGCAAGAGGGAGAGCATGCAGTGACAGGATGAGAGGGAATGGCTTCAAACTGGAAGACAGTAGGATTAGAGTAGATATTAGAAATAAATTCTTTACTGTGGGCATAGTGAGACACTACACACACTACTCTGGGAAAAGGTTGCCCAGAGAAGCTGTGGATGTCCCATCCCTGGAAGTGTTCAAGACCAGGCTGAATGGGGCTTTGAGTAGCCTGGTCCAGCAGAAGGTGTCCCTGCCCACAACAGGGGATTGTAACTGGATGATACCTTCCACCCCAACCTGGGATTTAATGTATTTTATGCATTTTGTTGCTATAACTTGCAGCGATTTCTGCTCCACAATGAGAACCATCAAAATCTGCAGTTCTTAGTTTCTTGGGTGCATCTTATTTTTTTCCATTTTCTATTCATGACAGTAACACCATCAAATGGTTGGTTTCTATTCTGGGTTACCATCCTAGACCAGTAGCAGAAAGTTGAGTTTTTGCAAAATATAAAGCATTGTTTGGGAGTTCATAGGATTAAGCATGCTAACCTAAAATTAAAAAGCAAGCAACTGTAAAGAGCACTGGCTATTAAGGAAGATACAGGACTGTGCAGATGTGAAATTAAAAAATTATCCTAGGATGCAGAAAACAATTTATCAGTTCTAGGCCTTGACAAATATTGTCATCCTATGATAAAATAATCCCACTGTCTACTGATCAGCAGTTGTTGACTGTCCTGTATCTGTTGTTGGCAGAATGTGGTCTGGACAGCAGAAGTCCCAGGATTATGAGATTTTAAGACAAGTACTTCACACGTGAGAGATCTTGGTCCGAGGAAGAGAATAACTTTTACTAATATTTGGAAGGAAGGATGAAGAATAGGGTGCACTCACCAAGTTAGATATGAACACGAGGAACAGGGGCGTCAAGTTTTGAAAGAACAGTGTAAATACAAACACTTGTGTCAAACGTGGCTCTGCAGGCACAAGAGACTGGGATTCAAACAGAAGTGTTGCTTTATGTCCATCTTTGCATTTGGGGAAACACATCCAGTAGAGGTACGGAGCAGAACCACTTGCTTTAAATTCAGAAACAAATGAGGGCTTTGAGGTACTCTTAAAGCTTCCTCTCTTTCCTGCTTGGGTGAAAGCCTTTGGTTCTTGGAACTGAGCAAATATGACTTCTAGCTTGCTTGGGATAAATCCTATAGATGTCCATGATCACATCTAACTCAGGGAACGTATTCAACAGAAGAAAATAATGGAAGTTTAGCATCAAACATAGATATATCCAGTTCATTGTACATCTATATTTACTAGTCTAGTTAGGTTAGGTTAATGAATTGTGTTAGATAAATTTATACACTGCTTTTAAGGTTAAAATTTGCTATAAATATATTACCAGTTGTTAATTTTTTGTCATGATAACCAGCTTGGGCATCATTTTCATGTTCAGGGGTAAAATGTAAAAGTGAGAAACTTGTGTTCCAGTGAGAGAGAGAGAGAGAAACAGAAAGAAAGAAAATCAGTCTGACAAATAACTGCATTGATCAATAGGTATATAGAGACAGGAAGATTTAGAAAGAAAATGTCATAGCTCGTGATGTGAGTAACCGTACTGCACTCGTACCCTGATTTTCCTACAGGAAGTGGGCAATTACAGACTCATAAGCTGGACATCTGCACTGGCAGTTAAGTAGGGTTTGTAATAAAGGATGGAATGAGAGGCCATATGGATCAATATGACCCATTTGGGAAGAGTAGCACAGATTAAATGAAAGAAAATCCTATTTTCCAAACTCCTAATGAGTTTTTCAAGGGGTCAGCAAGCATGTAGATAAGAGTGATCAAAACGATACAATCTACTTGATTTCCCATCAGCTCTTAGAGAAATCCTTAAACAAAATCTTTTAAGGAAATAAAGGAATGGAATAAGGGGAGAAATCCTAGACTGAATAAAGAACTGAATTCCAGATAAGAAATGCAGGACAGGGGCAAACATTTAATTCTTGCAACGGGAGAATTGATCCCAGAAGAGTCCAACAGGGAACTAGGCTGAAAATTGTGCCATTTAGTATGTTCATAGATGACCCAGAAAAGAGATCAGATGGTACAATGAGAAAACTGGCTTATGAGAAAATTATTTGGCAGACTAAAGATGAATGCAGTTTGTAGGAAACTGTAGAAGGACCTGAAAAGACTTTAAGATGGATCATGTAAAGCCATGCGCATAGCAAGCAAAAAACCTCTCGTTTCACATGAAGATTTGTGACCTCTTGACCATTACCATACAGGAGCAAGACCTGAGGATCAAAATAGAAAGGTCCTTGAAAACATCAGTTCAGTGCTCAGCAGTGATCAGAAGTCATGTGGAGAGTTAGGAATTGTCAGAAAAGGAATGTGAGAACAAAGCAGAGAATGTCATTGTGCTACTGCATAAATCCACAGTTTGCCCCAACCTTGAGTACTGTGTGCAGTTCACATTCCCTGGAGTGAAAAGTCAGAGCAGGGCTGCCAAGACAACTGTAGCTATGAAATGACTTCTGTAATAGGAAAACATGAACAGACAGGGACTCTTCAGCTTGAGAGAGCCCACTAATGAGACTTATGACCAATACTTCACGGTATTTGCAAAGCCATTAGTGGTCTGGAGCCTAGACTGCCTTTCAGCACAAAAACTAGGGGCCATCAAAGAAAAGCCAAGAAGTGACAACTTTAGCACACACAAAAAGCAGTGACTTTTGTCATAAAAAGTTTATAAGCCCTTGGGGACTATTTGCCAATGGACGTTATGGACAAAAAGTGCTTCACTGTGTGGAAGGGAACATGGGACAAATGCTTGGTAGACAGTCAAGGGAGATGTAGGTAAACCACTACTGGCTCAGGAAATCCCAAGAACTGAAGGTTGCCCAAGGCCAGGAGGGCAGTCAGGAGAGGTCTCATAAATGCTTCTCTTTGTCTTTGCTCTTCAGCATTGACTTCTGGTTAGTGCTGAGCACAGGATACTGACCCAGATGTAGCCTTCATCTGAATCTGGGGGGTTACTGCCATGAGGTTCCTACCTCCTTGGAATGTCAAATGATGACCTGTGCTGGGAAGGATGCATATGGATTGCATAATGGTTTCTTACCAAGCAGAACATAAAAAGATTGATTTGACACTGTTTATACAGCCTTTGGGTATGGAAAAAGCTCAGCTCGCTGTTTTCTTATTTAGTCTTACATATACTCCAGATAAATTACTTGTCCAATATAATATGACACAACAGTGTTTAAGATTCATTATTGAAAGTGCTGAGACAGTCAACTTCTCATGAATACAAAAAGCAACAAATAATCCATCTGTTTGTCCATCTCTAGAACTATGACTCTCCTCCCAGCTCATGTTTTCTGCTGCTGGCCAGTAAAGTGGAGGAAAAAGAATAAAGAATGTAAAATACATCATGTTTTCTCTCCTGTCTTTCTCTCTTTTCTTCTGCATGATTAAATCACTTCTTCTTCATTCTGCAGACAAAGAAATGGAGATTGAAATTTCAGGTCATTAACTGGGAGCATCACCTCCCAAGAATTCCATTCTGTGAGCTATCTACCCTTCATTGTTTTAATTACAACAGGTAATAAGCAGAAGAGAAGCAGAGGAGATAGATGTGAACAGCACAGAGGATACCTTTCACCTGCTCTCGATATGTCAGGCTGATAGCAATTTTGTTTAGGATGTTTTTCAGCTGACTCAGAAGCATGTGGTACTGTTGCATTTTACTGCATAAAAATAATGTGATACAATAAAATAAAATAAACATTTTTGAAAAATCAATTATGCAGCTGAATAAGAGCTGTAATTATAATTTCGATACAGACTTTTGTGTTTAGTAATGTGTTCATTAATGACTTGAAATAATACATGTCCAACAACAAATTAGCAGGATGATGCATTTATGCATCATGGCTGGATCTCAGTCTTACTGAGATCATCTAAATTTATTTATCTAAGAAGCAGCAGGATCAGGATTTTGTTCATAAGATAATTTTGTGGTCTTCCAAGTCCTGCAGATCTGGGAATGTTCTGGGACCTGATCCAAAGATAACTGAGACCCATGAGGTTCTTTCTATTGATGGTAAAGGACATTGGATGACAGTCTGTTCTCACAACACTGCCTCCAAGGAGGTCAGCAAGACACAGCAAAGGACTTACATATATGTTTCAGGACAGTAATAGTATTTTCATAGTGTAGTGATAACTCATCTAGATCTGCAATGCTGAAACCTTCTATTTCATAGTACCTTTAATATCCCATAAAGAACTAATTCTTAATTTTGTTTTTCAAAAATATGCTGAGAAATCAGTGGAATTATCTGTGTTTTTTTCTCCTGGAATATTAAACTTATTCATCAGACTCAGTTTATCTTACATTCATATTGCTGCCATATGTCATTTAAAGCAAAATTAAGGTCTACTCTGTTGAAATGCAGAGTTCCTTTCAAGAGTTATCAAGTAGTGCTTTTTTTACCACATGTGTGAGAAAGACATGTATATGTATATGTATATGCATATATAATCATACTCCTATAAAAGTGCTCTTGTGATTATGCAATACTAACAAATAAGGTTGATTTGCCTATTGCTGCTTTTTATTTTCTCCCCTGTAACTCAGAATAAGTAGCATCCTGTATTTAAAACTGATACTTTTTTCACTACCGATGATACAGGAAAGAAGGTATAGGAATATCCTGGGCAGGGAGAATTTCTAAGATGCCCAGACAACATGTGCGCTAGCAAATGAAAAAGACCTAGGACCATTTTCCAGCACTGAGTCCAGCTGGAACTGGACTCAGTGCTGGAATTTTCAAATTTATATTTGGAATACAAATAAGGGGGAGCAGCCCTTATTTGTATTCCAAATCCTGAAATGTACCTGAAAGCAGTTCTGGAAGAATATGGGTGGTCCAGACAAAAAAGCTGCCTGTGTACCTTTATCACTGTTCTACGGTGTGGGTGCCTGTGCTCCTGTCACTTCTTATTTTTCCTGTCACTTCTCATTTTTCTAAGGTAGATCTGTTAGTCACAGCGTACAGGAAAAAGGAAGTAATGGCCACATGGGTTCAAACCAGGGGACAAATCAGCAAATCAGAAAAATCACTTAGCATTCAGGGTTATGCCCCTGAAAGAGGTTTAGATAAGTAAGTTGAGCACAGCCATGGTCACAGCTGGTATGGAGCTACTGGCACCATTGGTTTGGGGCTAGAGTATCATAGGACAGAATTTAAAAGGATAGAATGGTTTGGAAGGGACCTTAAAGATCATCTAGTTCCAACTTCCCTTCTGTGGGCATGACACCTTTTACTTTTGGTTTCTCAAAGCCCCATCCAACATGGCTTTGAACAGTTCCAGGGATGGGGCACCCACAATTTCTCTGAGCAGCCTGTTTCAGTGTCTCACCACCCTAACAGTGAAGAATTTCTTCCTAACATCTAATCTAAATCTCTCCTCTTTAGTTTAAAACCATTTCTCCTTGTTCCTATCATTATCTGCCTGGGTAAAAAAGTTGCTCTCCCTCTTTTTTTTATAATACTGAGCCTTATGGAGATGTCCTGTAGTAGAGGCTGGAATCAATGAACACTGCAGGGTTCAGCCTGATCAATACAAAGTGTCTTATGTTCACAGAAATTCCCACAAGCTGCCTCCAGTTCAAACTGGGACTACGAGTTCTTCCAAGCTATTTCTGAAGCGCACAGGTCTAAACCAAACAATAATGGTGTGGGTGATGGTAGCCTTTTGGGGGACTTCAGAACGTGGTGAGGCAAAAGGCTTGAATATATGGCTCCTCCAGTCCATCCTGTCCTGCACACTCTTGGGACATAGTGCTAGCCTGTTGGCTCTCTGGTATACTTTATGTCAGTAGGAATTCCTTCCTGGAAGGCACTAGGGCACAGGCAGGCAGTGCACCAAAGACTCTCTACTATTATTTGGGAGGGGCTTTCAAGTGACTCTTCAATTTTAAACTCCTTCTTCACACTCTTGCATGTTGATATCCCACTGTCTCTACAATCTGCCTGCATCACTGTGAAAGATACTTTACAATTCATACCCAGCATCCAGTCTTCAAATAGGTTTTATTTACAGAAGTTGCCTGAGGAAGACTCTAATTTATAGCTATTGATTCTTTTCACACCTCTGTCTAACTGATGAAGAAATGCTTTATTACCCAGTTAGTTTAGATATAGATAGTATACATATCTATTCTGTGCTTTAATCAAATAATTGAATCATCTCTCAGACTTCTACGTGATAAATTAAACACACTGAATTCTTAACACCTTTTTCTTTAATGAATTCCAGCTTTTTTTCTGGGTTTTTTCAATATCAGCAGAAAAGGGAAGGTGACTTGTGCATTGCAATCAAATATTGGTCCCTGCAATGGTGTTGGTACCTGTTCCCCCATGCCTTGTGCTTCTTCCATATCCCTTCCTATTTATGCACTGCAGGGCTGCAGAATTCCTCTATTCAACAAGATTCCTCTGTGCCACAGATTGTGATTATCTGGTACATAGTGACCCCTGATTTCCTTTAATGTTTCCTTTTACAGGGAGTATGGTCTGCAGTTACATAAACTTGCATGATTTGCTCCTAGTAAAATGACTTCATGAATGTTTTTTATTAAACCCCACTGATTTCACAAACACAGCTATCCAATTCAGTCTGCCTCCACAGTCTTTATCACTTTGCTGGCCTTTCTGTATGCTCTTCTTTTATTTGCAATTTTTTATTTACCTCCAGAGCATCAACACAACTATTAAATTATGGCACTAGCAGTCTCCTGGGAATTCTGCTGGCAATATTTCCAGATAAAGTCCCACTGGTCTGTCATACTGCTCCCAAAACTGAATTTGGAATCATTAGACTAGCCTGATGTGAGGCAAATTCCAGGTTAAGTCTGGCATAAGGGACTGCCCCGGGTCCTCTTTTCACAAACTGTATGAGTAAGTTTTCTCAGATTTGCCTTGCTCAGGCCATTAGTCCAATGCTATTCCAACAGGCATCATATCCCTGCATCTGCATGTCTCCACAAGCCCTGGCTCAGGCTGTACCATGTACAGCCATATTATCATATAATAAAAACATTATTTTCATGGTCCTTCAGTGTCCCTGACTTTTCAATACAGTTACTAGCAGAGGCTGTCAGACTGTTTTCTGTACTCTGAAAAGCTAGAACAGGAAAAGTCTGTTCTCGCAATGATCACCTCACAGACCCCATAGTTTGGCTCTTTCCTGTGCCTACTGCCTCCTTTCTGCTCCCCACAGGTCTTCAGACACAACCTCAGAGCACCTTTGCAGGGAATGCTAATTGGCCCTCCTGCCCTGGCAGTTTTTCTGCAATGGGAAAAAAATGTGACCAGAGATGGAGGTAAAAAAATCCGTATGAGCACAGTTCACCATGGTGTTGTGGCTGGGGCCTCATGTATCTTCCCTGATTTTCACTTTAGCAGGCATCTACTGAAGAAACAGAAGACACTCTGTGTCCTAGGGCCCATGGCAGAGAAGACTGATCATGCATGGATAGGGAACAGCCTGCCCTGATGCCAGAGAAAGGCTGATGGAAGAGGAAGGGACCATCTGTTCTTAGAACAGGAGGAAATCAAGTAAGTTAAACTGATTCACAAGGTGTTTGGTCTCCTGCCTGCTCAAGGCCCTGGTGCTACTGGGTTGACAGCAGCCTTTCCACTCTGTGTCTTCCCTTTGCCACCAGAACCACCATGTCAGACCTGGTTACAGCCTCCTTGAATAAGTACCACAGGTAAGGGATGAGTCCTTGGGCAAGCCTCATGAGACACTTCTGAAAATAGGCACATCCTACCTAAAAGCCTGGATAGATCCTCCTTTTCCAGTTTTCACATTTTTTTCTGCTTTTGCATTTCATACACAAATGCCACCTCTGGTAACAGTTCAAGAATATGTATGAATCTTGTTGCATGGGATTCTGTTACAGTAGCCAGCTATGGCTGAGAAGTTGTGTTTACCACCACCCTCTAACCACTGCTGCAGTTGCGGTCTAGGTCTATAACAGACCTAATTTAACCCACTATGAATGCATGTCTTAAACCCAAGAAGATTTTTTTGTTTCTATTTCCCATATTTCAGTCTAGAAACAAGGATGTCCAGGGTCATCTTCTGTCTCACAAATCCAGATAAAGCAGTTTTCTTTACAAACAAAAGAAGTGACTGATTTCTTCTAATTTAGTTCATTGCAACAAATGAGTTTTCATAGGAACAAACAGATATGAAGCAGCCAGCTGAGGTTTGCTATACAGTACAACCATCCCAGCCCTGACAAACCCCCTCTAAAGTGCAGAGCAAGCCAGCAAGTGGGGTAACTTCCAGTGCTTCCAGGACTCAAGCACAGGTTTGCTCCTACCAGTCTCTTGTAGATGATACTGCAGGAGGAAGTGCCTGTTTTCCTAAATCTAACAGAGAAAAGACTCCATCCTTTTGGTTTGCTAATGATAAACCCAGCAGCTGATCTACAACTGTGTGCAGATTCTGATAATCCACCATCTCTATGTGCCTCTTCATGTGTGCAAAGGACCACTGACCTGCACTGATCCCACGCGTGTGGCAAAATCCCTTCTTTTACATCTATGAGCGCAGACACAGGGTGACAACCCATTTGTTCTTCACATGGTATACAACTCAGTGCTCACTGTATTCCTCCTTTTATTGCTTTTACAGAAGCAGCAGTGAATCATGCAAGGAAATGTCATTTCTACTTCAATTGGAGCTGCACCCAAAAAATTGATTTCTTGAACCTAAGTGGTGAAGCACATGATGTCATCTAATCACAGAAAGAACCAGTGTTGCATGCCTGATGCTGTGAATTCAGTAGGCTTGCTGTTGTAGCCATGCTGACTGGGAATGTTATCATCGGTTGGCCCTGTTAACATGGAACCATAGAATCAGTTAGGTTGGGAAAAATCTCAAAGATGATTGAGTTCAACCATTAACCCAGCACTGCCAAGTCCACCACAAAACTATGTCCCTAAGTGCCACATCTACACATAATACAGGTCTTCTGTCATATTCCAAAATGTACTTCAGACTGGATCAATGTTTCTGTAACATTCTGTAGATGTGACCTCCTTCAGGGTCCACCTGTCTACCTGGGAGTGCTTTGTGTAAGCTACGTATTCATCTCTCCTGCCAAGGACCAGGGAACTACCAGCTGGTGGCAGCAGCAGCTTCTCCAAGATAAGGAGGTTAGTACTTGATCTCAGTTCCCGGTGACACTGTATGAAAGTAAGCAAATAAACACTCCTCTATTTTAAAGAAACTGAGCCATTGTAACTAATCTAACTGTCTTAGAAAGAACTTAGCTTCTCTAATGCTTTGGCGCCTTTTGAATTTTTTTGCATAGCAGTTTGGGGTTTGTAATTGGCACAGAGAAATAAGAAGCTAAAATACGTCTCGCTGTTGTGATGACTAGGCCAATATTAAGATCTTAGGATAATGGAGGAAGAGTTCATTGCCCATCAATGCATTGCAAGTGACCTTTCTTATGGCTGTGTGCTGTAAAGAGGAAAATGAGATAATATGGTGAGATTTAAGGGAATATGAAGGTAAAGGATTGACTGGGGTCAAAGAAAAACTGTTGAGCTGGCATCAAAGAGGAGTGGGTGTTTTTCTGGGATCCAAATGTGATCTTATATCATCTTATACAAATGTTCTAATACTTCCCCATCTTGACTCAAAATACCTCACTGAGTGCCATCTTCAGTCACATCAACCCATTCTTTTAAAGCTGCATCAATCTGGCAGCACATCTTTTTAATCCCTTCTACCAACACATCCTTCTTTTTTTATCTCTTCCTTCTTTGTCTGCTTCTCTGGATTTATGTAAAAACTCCTTATCATTGGCTCCTCAAGACTTTGTATGTTGTCCTACGGAACTTTATCATGTTCCTGTCACTTCAGGAGAGCAAAAGGTCTGTGATGCCATTTAAAAACTTCAAGATCAAAAAATTACTTCATGGCACCATAAGGTCTTTGAGACTAAGTTACTGAAATTCCACCATTGTCTTTAAAGTTTAACTAAAGTCTCTGTGTTAATTTTGTGTGGTTTACACCAACATCCATCTGGTGCTTAGATGACCTACAGCGCTTTTGCCGAGCCAGAGGTTAATCTGGTGCTCTGGGCAGGTAATAAGAGACATTTGTGCGTCCTTTTGGTGCTGTGAACCAGAGTACTGGAGCATCTGGTGTGTTGCTTTCAGGCTCAGTGGCTGGGCACTGACAAGTGAGACAGGTCTGGCAGCAGCCTAAGCTTCATGTGGAATGGACTGCAGCTGAGGCAGGAGACCCCTCAGACTCTTCTTGGGGTAAAGAGCCATCCATGAACAGGATACTCCACAAAAAAGGGGCTACCTGGGGCTCAGATTCATATTGTTTGCCCCCAGTTAAAAGCAGGATTGTTGCAAGGCCTCACCGATGGCCTTGGCTCTCTGGTTATAAGCAGGAGTTTAGAAAAGTTCATGATCTCAGGCCTTCAAAGATTTGAGTCACGCAAACAAAAACTTTGGTATCCTAAGTGGAGAGACCATCAAATAGTTGCCATTCCTCCAACCATTCCATGGCATACAGCTTCCTCACTGAGCAGCTATAGAATTACTTCAAAGATGATATTGTAGGACAAAAATTAGGACAGATGTCAAGGCTGAAGGTGGAACAAGGTAAAGCATGCATTGTACCTTTATTTGGGGAGAAATTTGTGAGTGACTTCTGCTCTTTAGGGTACTGGCCATGTCTTGAATTTGTGTATGAGTGCAAGAATTTAAAAATACTTGTGTGTGTATGTGAGAAGGTCACCTCTGACACAGAGTTCTGTGATTCAGAATTGCCGTATGCAAATGTCTTTTAGTCAGTAAGTGGCAATACATGGACGTGAACACCCTGAAGATAAACAGCTTCTCCTGAGCATTTCCAATGCTGTGCAGACTTAAAAATCAGACAGCCAACCATATTCTCCACGGATATTGTTTACCTCACTCCTTCTCAAAAGCTATCACTGTGATACAATGGCTATTCATTTACCCAGGTACCCTTTGCATTTACCTGGGCTTATCATGTCTGCTGAGTGGAGGTCACCTCAAGAGTGTTGTTTATCTAAGTCAGTAAAAGAGATTAGCATTGCCAGATGGACTTTCAACGCCAAGGTGAAGGTAATTTCAAAGGATGTGTCGATAGGAACGTAGGAAACACACCTATACCTCTGTAAGTTTTAATATTCCGGGAGTGAACAATTTTGTGTCTTTCTTCATTCTTGCTGTTTGTTGCTGAAAATGCCTTTCTTCTGAATATCCTTCGAAAAGTAGGATATTCAGTGTTGTCACTTTGGAGGGTGAAAGGAGGCAAACAGAAAATGAACAGTCAAAGGTGCCCAGTGAGATACTAGTAAGCATCAGGACAACTCAGGCAAAAGAGGGAGAGAGTAATAAATAGCTTGCCTGCTGAAAAAGTGTGTGTTTGCAAGTTTGCAAAGAATTAGCTAAATATAACTCCATTTGATTCTAGGAAGAAGGCTGTGTCCCATGCTATAAATGAAATCAATGGAGCCTACCAAGATGACCTAGGTAAATAACTCCTTCAAAAGAACTCCAGGCCTAGAGGGTGGCTTAATCGTGAGTATATCAGCAGGATACAGGAACCCTAAGATTCTAATGCCACCTATGACAATTTATCTTTAGACCTGCAGAGGAAGGCAAAAAAAGAGCAGTAGAGGACAAATCATGCATCAGGAAGAATAAAATAAAATCTTTCCCAACTCCAGTGGAAGCCCTGAGGCATGGAATTATTATAATGCAAATTGACAGTGATCTAATCTATTTTCTCACACACTTGGGGATACTGACACACCAGATGCCCAGGGACTCGTAATATAAGCTTAATTTTCTCTCTTCAGGCATTTTCCTATTCTATTGTGTTGTACAATTATGCCCATAAACTTCTCAGGCTCCTTGCTACCAGACTGCAAGCTACTCCTTCCTGTGCTCAGGAGAGTATTCAAACGCTTCTTTCATCATATACCTGGAAGCCTTTAGATTTCCAGTGCAGATGTATTCAGGATTACTCACTGTACTGCCATTTGATCATGTGATGAAGTCAATATCTCTCTCTGACATTTACTTCTCAAATATATTTATAAAGTGTTATCACAGCCCTAATCAGTCTTTGCTGAGCTGTACTAAACAAGAAAAAAATCTTTTAATTCTCCTATACATAGTTTTTGTTCCCCTAATCATTCTAGAAATGCTTCTGTGCATTTGCTCAATTTAAGTAACATTTTCTATCCCTTGGCATTAAAATTCTGCTGCATTTAAATGGAAGTAAACAATACACATATGAACTTTTTGCTGAACCACAGGTAACTCCTTTTTTGCAAACTCAATAAAAATAAGAAAACCATTGGGCAATATTATCCTACTAGGAAAAAAAAAAAAAAAACAAACAAAACCAACCAACCAAGCAAAAAAACCCCAACAAAAAACAAAACAAAACAAAAAAAAACACACAAAAAACCAAACCAACAAAACCCACCCAAAACCACAAAAAAAGCCCCCACCTTCCTGCCATCTCCAATATCATATTGGCACTGCAATGGGAGTTCAATCTCCAGCTAGCAGCAGATGCTTCTCCACCACAGGAAGAGTCTGAGCTGCACCCTGCTCCACGTGGAGCTGGAGGCTGCTGCCACACCTGAGCTTTGAATGCTGTCCTGTGTCACTAATAAATGGCTGAGCCTGAAAGAAGCTCTCCAGCTGAATATGTAGGAGAAATATCTACCAGAGGTCAGTCTGTTTTTCATACCCAGATGCCTCTCTGATTTGAAAGTCATTGCATTGGCCTAGGATGTCTTTATGGACTCTAAGTGGATCAACCAGTCCTGCTCCAAGACAAGAACAGGACAGCCTTGTCTGGGAGATGGCAGGTGAGTTCAGATTTGACTCCTGCACTTGGCAAACTGGTGAGAAGGTATAATAATGAACAAAGTTAATAGATATGTTTCTACTATTTAAGATACTAAGGAACAGAAATTTATTAGGAATGTGTAAAGAGAGATCATGGACCAAATTTGATCATATTTTTTTTAGTCAGGATATATGTGGCTAAGGACAGTCTAGATACAGGGGAAGTCTCCCCTGCAAGATGTTTACCACTAGTTTTCCCACAAGACTTGACTTCAAGCCATCCAGAGTCCATACTGGACAAACCAAATAACTTGCTTGCTGAGGAAGCCTGGGTATGAAAGACTTCTCCATCACTTCAGCTTTTTGACCCTGCAGACAGTATGGGCACAAACTGTGATGAATTTCACTATTTTTCAGCACCACCAGAACAGCACCCTGTGGCAGCAGAACCCTGTTTGGCCAGGCACACCTATTATACCTTCCTCATTGCTGAAACAACTTTCTCATCACTTCCTTCATTAATCTTGTACCATTTCAGTGAGCAGTGGTGGAAGGCCACAGAGGGGATGCTTGGCTCTGGCCTCCCTTTTGCAGAGACCTTGCTCTTTTCTTTTGGCTTCACCACTGGATAGACACCTCAGTTATGTAAGGCAGGTAAACAGCTTCCATAATGTTAAATTAATGATCACAGCTCCTGCTGCCACCTGCCACAGGAACACCATGCAGAGACCTTTCAGTTTAAAACATTAATGTAGGCGAAACAAAGGCTCACATTGCTGGTTGGCAGTGTGGTTCAGTTCTGCATCTGTGCCACACCACCCTGCCTTACCCTAGGTATTCATCCAGAAGTGACCACTGAGTGCCTTGTTCCACCTGACTCCCTGTGGGGATTGAAGCTGCAGGTGAAGATTCTGTGACTGCCAGCTTTTGCACCAGAGGAGGAACAGCGTTCCAACCTGTCCCATCAGGTTTCTCAGCGCCCTGCTCCATATGCTGATGAGAATTTTCCATGTCTGCCTTAGCTTCTCCCCCTGCAAGTCCTGCTGGAGTCATTTTCCTGATGAAGCACAGATTACTTGTTTCCTGGAAGTGTCACACACCACGAGATGTCTGGGTGCAGTTTGTCTGCATTTCAGAAATTTCCCAGCTCCATGGATGGGCCATCAATAGTTCAGGGAAGTGGCATTTCTGCCACACCAGAAGGCTCCTAAGGGAAGGCTTGGACACAGTTTCCAATAACCTATAAACTGAAGGTTCTTCAACTGCTCAGGCAAATGTAGGAGGTAAGAGATGAATATGAGATGAACAGAAAAATCTTTGACACTTCAGCCTCCACCCACTTCACATTCACCCGGATGTCTCACCTCCAGGAAAACACTCTGCCAAACAGTTCTTCACAACACAGATCTTCACAGGAGTAGGGGATTTAGCAAACACCTCTCCTGCAACAGACCCACCCAGCTGGGTATCTGCACACAGGAAAGGATCAGAGCAACTCCAAGGGTTATCACGCTGTTGGATTGGCAAGGTCAACAGGACAGAGGGCAGGAGCAAACAAGGACAGTGTTGTGGCACCTGGGCCTCCCAGGCTGTCACACTCAGTTTGCTCACAGCCCTTCATCTTCTCGCTGTTCAAAGCAGGCCGGTGGAGAAGCACTGGCTGTCACACACAGGTCAGCTCTGCCAGTATCTCCTGACATTGCTCTATGAAGTCTTCAGGGAGGCAAGAGGAGATCCACCTCCAGATCCTCCACAGGGAAATGTGTTATGGAATATAATGCTGCTATGTGCACACACTGCTTATTGCTTCACATCCTCCGCACAACAGATGCAATCACGCTTTGGGGCCTACCTTCACTATTCGCCGATTCAAAGCACTTATTGTAATTTTTTTTCTTCTTTTTTTTTTTTTTTTTTCTTTTCCAGTCTGTGACGGTAAAGAAGATGGTGGGGATGGAGAGTTTGGGAATCAGCTGTTCTTTCCTGTGCTACAGAGTCCCAGGAGGACAGACCTACTTGGTCTGGAGGGGAGCAGGTGTAAGAGGGATGGAATATATATATATATATATATATCTTCTGTACTGAAGAAAGCAAGATTGCCCCATCATTCCCAACACAACAAATACCAAAATGCAGGCAGACACACACGTATACATATACGTATACATACACGTATACATATACATATACATATACATGACTTACAACTATTTTAAACCATGTTTATATATCGATTTTAAAGGCATTACATATGTGATTATATGTGTTTCGGCAGGTAGGTGTAAATACCTATGCGCACATGCACTTGAATGCCATCGTGTCCTTACACTTGACCACAGAGCTCTTCTGTCTCTGCGCTAGGTGCGGGCTCTGTCCGTGCGCACACACGTGCGCGGAGCTGCCGCGCTGTCGTTTCCCGGCCGTGCGGGCGCCGACACGCGCGAACACACACACGCGTACGTGTGCAACACCTGCCCACGCACCCGCGGCTCTGTCCCGGCGCCCCTCCCCGCCGTCGCCGCCCCCGGCCCGCCCGGCCGGCGGGGCCGCTGCCGCAGCGCGGGGCGGAGCGGAACGGGACGGTCCCCGCGCTGCCCGCCGGCCGCCGCCCCGCCGAGCCCCGCAGCGGCGGTGCCGCCAGGCGCGCAGGCGGCGCGGGGGGCGCGGCGGGGCTGCGGCGGCTCTGCCCGGGCGGGCGGCCCCTCTCCCCGAACAAAGGGCCGTGCGCGCCGCGGGCCGGCGCGGGCACAGCGGGGGCTGCGCGGGCGGGCTCCGACCCCCCCGCCCGCCTCGGGGGGAGGCGCCCGGAGCGGCGCGGGGCCCGGCCCGCCGGGAGCCGCCGGGGATTGGCTCGGCCGAGCGCGATCCGAAGGTGCCGGGGAAGCCATCTGCAGCGCAGGCGGTTTCGCCGCCGCTGTGCGGGGGGAGGGAGGGGGCTCTCCCGTGCGGGCGGCTGGGGGATTTTTTTTTTTTCCCTTCCTACCTTTTTTACCCCCCCTCAATCCTCCTCCTCCTTCCTTTTCACGGGATCATGGCCACGGCGGCGGGGCTGTGATGTCCGCGGGAGCAGCCCCGCTGCGGCAATGCTCCCCGCCGCAGCTCTAGGCAGCAGGAGAGGCGTTTGAGCGGCGGCCGCACATCCTCCGGCACCGCGGCGGCACCGCCGCCGCCGCCTCTCCGCGCCCCGGACCGGCGGAGAGGCGCTTCGCCGCCCGCCCGCCAGCAGCGAACCCGCCGAGCCGGGCTTTAAATTGATAATAACCACACTAGAGCCCCACCGGTGCTCAGAGGCGGGAGGGATCGCACAGCCGCGCACAACATGGCCACTCTGCTGCGGAAAATCGGGCTGATCCGGCTGCACAGCCGGGACACGGAGGACCCCAAGCACCACCACCACCGCAGCAGCAGCCAGCAGGGCTCCTCACTCCGCGGCAGGGGCAACCAGAAGAACAGCAGCAACAAACCGCAGCCGCAGGGCCCCCCCGGGGGCGGCTGCAGTAGCAGCAGCAGCGAGGGCAGCCCCGGGGGCCACAAGAACAAGAAGGCGCCGGAGCCGGCCAAGCAGCCCCCGCAGCAGGCGCGCTCGGGAGTCGGCCGGGAGAAGCCGCGGGAGGTGGGCAGGGAGCCCGGCGCCGGCAAGGAGGCGGCGCAGCGGCCCGGCCCCGGCTCCGGCCCCGGGTGCGGGTCGGGGCCGGCGGCGCTGGTGCCCGCGGGCCGGCAGCAGCACTGCACGCAGGTGCGGACCCGGCGGCTGATGAAGGAGCTGCAGGACATCGCGCGGCTCAGCGACCGCTTCATCTCGGTGGAGCTGGTGGACGAGAGCCTCTTCGACTGGAACGTGAAGCTGCACCAAGTGGACAAGGACTCGGTGCTGTGGCAGGACATGAAGGAGACCAACACGGAGTACATCCTGCTCAACCTCACCTTCCCCGACAACTTCCCCTTCTCGCCGCCCTTCATGAGGGTGCTTAGCCCCCGCCTGGAGAACGGCTACGTCCTGGACGGCGGGGCCATCTGCATGGAGCTGCTCACCCCCCGCGGCTGGTCCAGCGCCTACACCGTGGAGGCCGTCATGAGGCAGTTCGCCGCCAGCCTGGTCAAGGGGCAGGTAGGGCTCCCTGCTCGGGAGGCGAACACGCACCCATCGCTCCGGGTGCGGGTCTGAGCGGTGTTCGGGTGGGAACCCAAAGGCGGCGAGCCCGCGGCTGTCCGCGACCAGGCCCGGTCTCCCCGAGGAGCTGGTGTCACCGGTGGGGCGAAGGCAGGGACACACGTGTTTGGCTCCCGGGTCCCTTCTCGGGCAGGTGCGGCAGAGGTGCGGGGCAGCTTGGGGGGACGAGGAGCACATGCATCCATCGTGTCCTCCCGCCCGGCTTTTGTCCCTGTGCTGGGCTCTGCCGCCTGCGGCACACCGAGATATCGTGCTCATTACCCCTGATGGGCACCTCCTTCGCCCCACAGCAAAAGGGGGCACTCCGGGCTCCAGTGGGGTTTGGGATTGGAGCCTCCTGCCCTTCATCCGGCAGTCGGCCATACTCGCTGGTCCCTTGCGTGCAGTGCTGCCGCTGGCGGAGGGCGCGACGCTGGAGCTGCTGCCCCCAGGTCTTTGTCTGCGCTGTCCCGCATAGCATCCCTCCGGGGACAAGGGGCGACCCCGCTTCGGGGCTTGGCACATTGCGCTGAGGTGTGCCGCGGGGTCACGCCGGGAGTCGCTGCCCGATCTGCTGACAAACTTGTACAGGTTTCAAATCGTCCGGCCCGAAAGGAGCAAGTAATTTGGGCTAGGTACTGCAGCTGCAGCAGCCGGTTCCTGCCAGCTCTCCTTTTCAAAGGAGATGATCGGTTCTCCGGGCAGAGCATCTCCTCTGACTTGAATCGGTGCATTTTATGCTGGTTTTTTTGGTTGGTTTTGTTTTGTTGTTGTTTTTTTTTTTTTTTCCTTTTTCTCCTGCAGAATATCTGTAGAAGTGAAATATTTCATAAGCCGTTTTTTAATAAACGGACAAATATTGCTGGTAGGGAGTAACTCTTTATGCCTTATATTACGCTTTATATATGGGCAGTGCACACATGGCTGTGACAGGGTGATTTTCCTGTTCCTGAATGCCCTTGAACTCAGGAGACATGCACAGCTCTGTCTGTCAGTAAATGATACTAAAGTAACTTCTCAAATTTCTGTCTTGGCAAGGAGGTGGGGAAAGAGTAAATAATAACATACTTTTTTTGCTTAAAAACGGGGTTACTCCTGTTGCTTCTATGAACTGTTTGCCTGAGCAGAAGTAAAGGCTTGTTCCTTCTTAAGACTGAAATTAATTTTGATTTTTCAACAGGCTCTTTTGTAAGTGGCTTGTTTTCCCTTTAACCTATTTGATTTGGGCCTACTGCTCCTTTGTTTTTAATCGGATGGTTTTTTTCTCTTCACTTCATTTCAAGAGGTCAAGTTTCCTAGGTCACCTTGGGATATAAAAAAACATCTACCAAGAAAAAAAAAAAAAGAGTTTTAATTAACACAGAGCCTGAGATATGTTGAAGTTCTGTAGCTGCTCTTACTGCATCTCACTCTTTGTTAACCTGTCTCTTTTTGGAGAGGTCACCGTTGTTGCTTGTTACAGGAATTTAGAAGGACAATGCTAAATTCTCTTGTTTTGTAACAGTTCAGCCTCTTTCTGCGGTGTTGCATGTTAAAGGGGTTAAATGAGTGTGTACTGGGATCATAAAATGGCTCAGTGAAGAGAAGCAGAGAATTGTTTTATTAGTAAATTCTCAGCTATATAATATATAATTCTCAGCTATATAATCTGACAATTTTTTTCCCTGAACCACTTAAGAGATTTCCAGAAAGTAGTAGCAATTTTTGGTGACCAGAGGATGTTTATGTGTGCATCATTAATAAACACATTTAAAAGGCAAGGGTTCCAATAACATTCTTCCAGAAGTTTGCAAAGTCAGTTATGGAAAAAAAGAGAGCTGGGATTAAAAAAAAAAAAAAAAAAAAAAAAAGGGCAGAAATAAACTGCTGACAGTAACTTAGTAGTTAAATTGATATAACATGGCACGTGTCAACCTCTCAGATTGTTCAATCCAAGTGGAAAGGTTATTAGGCAGTACAGTCAATACATTTATTTTCTGGGTTAGAGAGATGCTGCCTGTGATGGGTTTGCCGGCCTGTCACCGTAGCTGGGCTCTGTGTCATGGGAGCCACGTTTCTGTAATTGCACTCCCCTCGTTATGTAATCCCCACTCCATTGCATAATAGGGCTCAAAATACAACTGGCGCTCCCCTATCCCTGTTTCATTTTACAGGTGATCTACTTTTGACCAGTTGGTTTTTAAAAATAAAAACGGAGCCGGCGGAGCATCGAGGGCGGAGGTGCTGCATTCCCCAGCGCTGTGTGGCCAGGTTTGGGTGACTCCTGCCGTGCCGTGGGCAGTCTCGGTGCCTGCAAGGAGCCTTCCCGAACAAATAGCCATGGCTGTCACCAGGTTAATTGTGTCATTTCTGTAAGCAGCCTGCAGCCTGCAATAGCATGAAATATTCAAGATGCTGTTCAAGGCTGGAAGGGTGAGGGCCATTCTCCATCGCCTCAGAATGAACCTGCCTGAGCAAATGGCAGCAGCCATCAGGCTGAGGGGGAGATGGGGCACTGCCACCACCAGTGAGTCAAAGGGACCTTCCAGAGAAATGTCACTGGTTCCCAGCACCATGATTTAGCATGAAATCACCATGAATACGCCAGCCTGTGACGCATCCAAGAGTGCGCCCGGCTGGCACGGGCGCCAGTGAGTGGGCAGGGCTGAGTGTTCCACGGGCACACCTTCCTCCTTGGGGCAGTTCAGGGGATAGAACCAAGGTGGCTCATTTCGTGAGACATTTCTCATCAGTCCCATGTTGCTGAGCCAGCTGTGGCACTGTCATTCTCTGCTGGTTCTTCAAAGAGAAACAGCACTTCTTCTGGTCTGCTGGTAGAGCTAGTAGTAACTAGCTGTTAGCTGCGAGCATGTATGACCTTCTGTTTTTTGACAAAAGCAGGTAAAATTAACATTGAAAATACATTTTCAGACAGTTAAGATTCTTGACAAACTCAGATGTGTTTTCATGGATTTCACAGACCTTTTAGCAGAGTAGAGGAGAAATTGAGAGAAGTCATTCTGACATCTCATGGGATGTCACTCAGGAGTTGTGTCTGTACAGAGACTTCAATGTGCAACAGAGAAATTAAGAGTTAGCGCTTTTCTGTTGCTTTCCAGCATTGCGCTTGTAAGTGGCGAAACCTGTGTCTGAATTCCCAGATGTGAGTGTATCTCCCAGGGCTTGGATTTTAAAGCAGGGTGGCTGTTTCTTTAGATTTCACCAAGCAGGAACCATATGCCTCAGGTGACCTTTCTTGAGAGATGCCCTACCTTATGGGATGCACCCCTTAGCTTCCTATGGTGAATCTAGCATTGTATTTTGAGATTTTTTTTTTTTGTCTGTAAATAAAAAAAATTAACATGGAAGAGAAATCACTTTTGTTTGAACATAACAATTCAACGGTCCCAAATTTAACTTTTTTCCCCCTCAGTTTTCAAGGAAAAAATGTTAATTAACAAACAAGTTGGGGTTTGTTTGGTTGGTTGCTTCAGCTATTCAGCTGAGAAAATCAATTATTCACACAGCTCTAGTCAGTATCTTGAGGGGAATTCTCAGTACATCAAAGGCCAAAGACTGTTTATCTGTCTGGGATCCAGAATCCTATTTTAAAAAACTTGGTGTTGTCCTTAACTCAACTGTAGCCTGGCTTTTAAAGGGATGACTTTGTACTTGCCTCCTGCACAGTCAGCTGCTCGCTGGCTCCTGTCATCACAGGCAAGAGCTTGGCCCTGCTGAACCGGTGAAACAGTCGCCGTGAGCTGCTGCAGAGCTGGGGTGCCAGCCAGGGAGGTGGGGTGATGCTAATGAAATAATTTAAATACCAGTTGTTTATCGTCCTGGAGGCAACTGTTGGATGTGTCTGTCTAGGCAGAGCTTCCCATGTCTCTCTCTGTGTCTCTCCAGGCCGTGGAGTATTACTCATTCTTAGCCTTTTAAAATGATTTATTGATAATTTCAGAGAGAGGTTTAAAAATTAGTCAGTTGCTCTCCACTTGCAGATAATGGTGTCATTGTCACAATAATATCAATAATGGAAGGAAGGAAGGGTGGGTCCTGGTTGTAGGAGAGGAGTGTCACAGCAGGAGGTTCATCGTGGCTCTCCTTGAGTGGCAGTGCACACGGATGAGATCAATGCCCATGTTTCAGGGACTTGTCATCTCTCTCCTTTGAGATGATGTGGTCCCAAAGGAAAAGGAGTGGACTTTGTCCAAAAGTAAGAGAGGGTTTTGTGCCTTCTAATAGATGTGTCATTTCTCACTGGACAGAATTGTTTGGTGGACATTTAAAAGAGGACAAAGATATATATACCAGTGCCCAAGTAATGCATCAGGTTTTGGTTTTTTTCTTTTTTGAGAGCAGCAAACAGAGCTGCACCTGACGCCTTGGGGACTTCAGATGTAAGCTTGCAGTAGTGTTGAGCAGTAGATGCCTTGTCCTCTTTTTTACTGGTCCCTTGTTCTCTCCATGGAGTCTGGGGACTGGACTGCCAGACAAAGGCAGCTGTCAGGTAACTGTCAGCTCTGCAGATTGTCTTGAAGACAGGTCTTTGTTTTGAGCAAAGTAACTCCCTTGTTCTTCCAGTGAATAGGAGGAGCATAAATTTTTTTCCAGGATTCTTGCAGGGAATAGAAGAAGCACAAAAATTTTGCCAGGACATATTACAGTAGGAACAGGGTATCCCTAATTCTGGGTATTCTTGCTGTTGTGGGCTTCTATAGAATGATTTAAATAAAAATCAAGATATAGTTTATAATTAAGCTTTGATTTTGTATCAGAAAAGGTCCCGAATTCAAGTAGAAGTTCTTGGTGTCTGGTACTTTGATCCCTCATGTTGTAACATTAGAAATACCTCAGTGAAATCCTGATAGTTTGCTTCAAATGCTGTGTGCCTTGTATGACTATTGAATGGATTTATCTTCCCATTTTAAAGATTCGAATATCCCAGCTGAGTTTTGCCAGATTGGAACAGCAGAAATGGGCTTGTTTTATGACAAACAGCTACAGAAGGTAGCTGTTAATCATAGTCTGAATTGCTCCCTCTTCATCCTTTCAAACAAAAGTGTGAGTGAGCAGATAGCAGATGGGACTTGCACGGTGTCCAGGAGGTCAGCAGACTCCAAGTCTTTCAAATATGTATAGCAGAAATTAATTGCAGATCCATGGGTTTTCATATTCCAGATGCTGGGTTTGAGGAGTGTAGCCATGAATAAATCAGCTAATCTCAAAGGCTGCAGAAATGTACAGAGAGCACAGTGGTCTCTCAATTATTTGGAGCCATTGTATCCTATTAGGGCCTTAAAAAATGGAATTGTTTTCCTTTTTGCTTTTGATTAGTTGCCTGAGCAAGTGATCCTCAAGGGAGGCTTTAGGTCCATGGGTGAAAATCATTGACTCATACACAAAGATGACAGAGGAGACCAAGACTCTGTTGGGGGACTTGTTTCCCATGAAAAGGTATAAATGCTGCTGGGCCAGAGAGATAACAGAATATTGTTTGTCTAGAGAGGAAAATCAGATCTATTGGCTTTCCAAGATGTCTCTTTTGTTTAATTTGAGAAACGTAGGATTGGAAGCTGAAGTTTTAGTGGGAGCATGTGTGTTGGGATGCTGGGCTTGATAAACGGGCTGGAAAAAATAATTGTTCATGTGTACTCTGATATATTGGTGTTCTGACCATCCACTGTTACTATGAAAATATATTTTACTGAGAGGAGTGAAGACACAGGGATTCCAACTCATTGAAATAGGAGATTGGTTTAATTCTTTTAAAAAACGAAGGGAACATAATCTCCATTTTTCTCCTTCAAAGCATAAAAATGACAATTTTAAAATACTTTTAATTATCCTTATTACTGTTAAAATAATCATCAAATAAATGAAATCCCTAAATTGAGCCAAATTACTAATTTTAAAACATGCTTTTATTCTTCTTGGCAATACTTAGCTGATCTCTTAAATAAGAATTTGAAAGAATTGTGGCTTTGGATTTTGTGAGAAAATTGAATTTGCGGAAAAGAGCAAGATTCTTCTTCCCTGAATTACATAAGAAGTGCTCATTTTCTTCAGAGTGAGTGTTCAGGCAGAGAGAACCATGGAGCATTGGTGTGCTTTGCCAGATGCTTCATTGAAAATTGTATTTTTTTCAAATGCAAAAAGCCTAGTCACGAAGGGTGATGTCCTGAAGGAGTAACCTAAATAACCCACTTTCTATTGTGAGGAAGATTTACTCTTCCTTTTACAGGCTAGCCTTGAAAATACGCAGCTTTCCTAGCATCCACACAATGCCCAGGGATTTCCATGCATGGCCGGATACTTGCAGATTGAAGATTTGTAACTCCACAGTAATTCAGCTCCTCATGTCCTGGGAGTCTGATTGCCACGCATCTGGGGCATGTCCCCCTGTGGGCATCTGCTCGCACAAAGTGGGACGGTGGTTAAGTAACATAACATTTACTGCCTTTCTTTCTCCTCTCTAAGCTCCTTTGGGCTGGCGAGAGCCAGTGAAGGGCTCTTCTTTTCCTTGATGTATTCAGTCCTTCACATGCAGTTTCCAGTTTTCTCCTGTAAATGCCAAAAAAGGTAATGCTGACATTCAGTGCACAGGGAGATGGGCGGTGGGAGGATTGCTGGGTGCAATTCCTCTGCAGTTAAACAGGGAGAACCTCAGATGCTGTGGTAATTATGCTGGCTGAATGGCTCAAAATGTGTCTTAATTGTAAGGTGCACAGGATCCAGTTGTCGCACTTGTAAATGGAATAGCAGGTTTCTCTTGGATATCGTTGTATTTTTTGAAAGTACGGGGTCTGGTGTGGACTGTACTCCCTCCACAGGTCATTTCTGGAGGCTGCTGAGCATTACATGGTGTTGGCCTTTAACTACATCTGGAAACATCAAGATGTTTCATCATCATAACTGTGTAGATCCTGGAAGTCTCAGGGCAAGCTTTAGGAAGGACATGATGCTGTTACCTAACCTGACTTGCAGTGAAATGAGCACTGCACTGGGAACTGAAAGTGCCTGAGCTAGGGAGAAGCGTAGGTGTGCTTTGAAGAAAGTGCATTTGTAGTCCCTACCGGTGTGCACGAACAGGTAAGTGGGCACCACACTTCAGATGTTCGGGTGATTCCTCTTCTGGAACAGGATCAAGGTGCCAGTCTGATTCACCCCATTCCCATTAGAAGTCACACTGAGGAAGGATACATCAGGTGTGTCCGTCCTCAGCCAGGCATGGCAGATGCGTGCCTGCCTCGTGCTTCAGCACAGTGTGTCCTTGGAAAATGTCTTTTTATCTGCTTCACAGTCTTGTGTGTTTTCTTTGTTAAAATCAATGATCCTCATTGATTTAATCCTTTGCTGCACAGGCTCTCCAAAACCCATGGAACCTCTGCAGTGACTCCTTGATAGAGTTACAAGTCAGTTATAATCCCAAACCCCCATTCAAAGACGACTGAAAATAAACCCGAGGAAGGAAGACATAAGCCTGCGTTATGAAATGGCCTGGAGCTCAGATGTTTGTCATAGTCAGGCTTTATGAGCTGTGGAATGACTTGGTATTTCTCCTGTTTCTAGGCTCGTGCTACAAATGGTAACAAGCCCCCAGCTGCAGTAAGAAGGGCTCATTTCCATAATACATGTCCGTGAAAACACCAAAGCATTGCAAAACAGAAGAAACTGATGTTATTAGTTTTTCAAATTTTCTGTGAATTTCTATAAATATTAAGTTTTCTGTAAATTTGACAATATTTTTTCCATTAAAATATACCTGGCATTGAAGTGTTCTATAATTATTTGCTAGAGGAGGTTGTTCCACAGTTTGAGCACTTAGCCTGAGAAAAGGTGATCTGAGTCCAGCTTCCAGGTTTTACCACTGACTTCAGGTACAGTCATGAGCAAGTCATATAACTTCACTATCTATATTCCTCTTTCCCTCACAGAAAGTACAGATAAATTTATAAATGTCCCAAAGGTCATTTGAGGATATGTGCTTAAAGCACTCAGAAGTGAGGGCTCTCTGAGTAGATGTCCATGTGCATCAGTATGAAACATACTGCAGTCAAGAGATTGGCACATTCATATAAATAGCAGGAGAAAAGCACATTCCACTTGTGACTCTGATCTTAACTAAATTTGGGTTTAACTCGATTAGATGTTCCCAGAGGCAACCTGCTTTTTACTACTGTTTTGTTGTTTTTTTGTTGTTGTTTTAGCATTGTAAAACCTAGGGGAATGTGAAGATAGGCATTGTTGTGGTGCCTTTGTCTTTACAGCCTATCACAAAGGGTGGTTGGGTTGGCTTTGCTTTGGTGGGATTCATACCCATGGCTGCGTTTGACGTGGGTAGCTTCAGGTTCCTGATGCGGAGGACCTGTGGGCTTATGCAAACAGTTGCTGTCATATTCCCAGCCTTTTCCTCCAGACTGGCCTGCAGGAACTCTTCCAGTGCCTGATTCCACAGAGAGCTAGGTAGCCCAGGGAGCTCAGCGAAAGACTGAGAATACATAGCAGGAAAAGCATCCCTCTGTCATCTAGACTAGCAAGTGCCCTTCTGGTGGCAAGAACAGGGACTGGCTCTTTTGACAGAAGCCCACCATGTTGTCATACCTTCAGCCCTGGAGATGCTTGAGTCACCAGTAATGTAGCCAGCCACTCAAATTTTCTTATACTTTTCCCAGCATCCATAAAATGCAAGGAGGGAGTTTCTTAACCCTCATCTGTGCTGTAATCACGCTGCCAGCTCAGTGCTGACTTAGGGAAAGGCGAGGAAGAGCAGCACAGTGCTCTGTAGCTGTCAGACAGAGATTGGGGCTGTAAGCGTTTGTATCGATTAAGAGCTACTGGCACCAGGCTACTGGCACAGACAAATGAGCATAAATAATTACTCAGCTGCAACTCAGATTCCTTTTTCCTGGACAAAGAACACTAATGCTCCCAGAAGGCACAATTTTTAGGATGCTTTAAAGCCTGAACTTGCTACTTTTTCACTTATTTTATGGATTATTCTTAAAAAGGAGACCAAAAAAGGCATGGAAGTACTGCTTTGGAAATTATGCATTTTTAGGAAAACCTCCTTGTTTTAATTTACTTAGGCTGCAACATTATTTGTCTGTATCACTTTCTATACTGCTTTATTTTAGCTACAGCTAATAATCATATACAGTGCAATATAAATTGTGTGCAGTTTTTGAGACGTGATTAACTGTGCCTCATCAGTACATGAAGGAAAAAAAATTATAAACCGTGTAATTGGGGGGAGAGACTGTATATATTGCGCTCTAACAGGGATGTTGTGACACATTGCAATCACTGCACTGAGAGCATGACAGTACTCACTTCAGCGTCGCTCTGCTTTTGAACGCGTCTCTAAAGCCAGTGGAAATATTTTCCCCTGAAAGTTTGTTTAAATATTCTAGGATAAGGCTGGTTCAGGCTTAAGCACTGAGTGCCTCTGTTCTTATCAGAAAATGTTGGAGTGTGTTTGCATAGAATAGTTGGGGCCCAAAGCCATTAGTCACTGGCACGTTACTTGTTACGTGCCGGAAATTCATAGCAAGCTTCAATATTTCGGAAATCCATAGACTTTGTGTCATCCATGGAGAAGCCTGGCACAACAGACTTGGAAAATGGGCATATCCTGGTGGATCATCGTCTCGTCCATGGAGGGATCACCACAGACGCCGTGTCTGGCATAGTGACTTCCTGCAGTCTTTTGTGTGCTTCTCTCTCTCTGCTTGTTTTCCACCTCTTGACATTTACCTCGGGTTGGGTCAGCAGAACCTGCTGTAGAGATCTGTTAAGAGTTGGAGGCAGAAAAAGAAATTGCAGCTATCCATGTGTCCTTATGCTGGCTTACATGATGAGCCAAGTTTAGCCCCCTGTGCAGAAGGCTTGTGTGATTTGCCCTTGGGAGACCAACCTGGAGTTATTTGCATTGCCAGGACTAATGAAAATACACAGGGTTGAGGAGATTGTGTTAAGAGCTGTGCTAACAACATGAAGGTTTGCCTGCTTCTGAGTCTCTTAGCTGTACGCTACTGGAATTGTACACAGCTTTTTGTTAGCTGGTCCAGGTAAAATATCTGGGTGTGACTGAAGGTTTGCTGTGACACCTCAGAGATCCACAGCACAGGGGCTTACATTGTTTCCACAATAATGTCAGCCCTATAAGGGCTCATGGCTGTGTACACTCAATCTCTGAAAATCTGGGACCTAATAAAGCAGGGAGTGGCATCAGGAGTGGACTGAGCCCAACCTTGAAGGGTTTAGGACCTGACTGTGTAGTAGCACAGCTGGCCTCTGTTGGCAGTTCATCTCCAAGTGTCTAAGCTGGACTTGGAGACCACCACAGGTCTCTTCCAGCCAGTACTTTTGGTGATTGTATGATCCTGTGGAAGGCTGACCTCAGTTACATAGTCCTGTCCTTCTAGGGAGTGCCAGCTGGACACACATGGAAGCACACCTGATACTGTCCTAAAATTACTGGGTTTGGATCTGGGAGCTACCATCATTTATTTGACAAGAGAGGGAAATCCCTTTTTCCAGAGAAGCCCCCTTGAGACTGTCGTGACTCTGGAAGGACCAGAAGAAATGTCAAGACTGCTTTTCATGACACCATAGGCCAGCTGTTGGTAAATATATGGCCATAGTGGGCTCAAGAGTTTCACGCTTCATATTTGGTTTCTGTACAGGACTTAACTCTGTCTTTGCTCTACTTTGTGATCTGGTGATGCTGGGGAAGAATTGACAGGGCACATTGCTGATAGTGATACTGACAGATTTTAAAGAGTTAGTAGTTTTTGAGTATTTCTGAGGATGTGATTCAGTGTCACAGAGCATTATGAAAGGGAGATACATTCACAGAGACTACCATGGCATCACTTGCAAGTAGAAAAGCTCCCAGATTTGCCCACAGAGGTCCACAGATGTGAATGTATCATGTTTTAACCTCAGCTGCCAACCAAATACTACTCAGTCACTTCTTCACCTCATCCCTTGGCTGGCTGGGGAGAAGAGTCAGAAAAAAAAAGTAAAAACTTGTGAGTTGAGATAAGGAGTTTGATAATTGAAAGTAACTGAAATGTAAGACTAATAATTGTAATAGTAACAAAAACCCCAATTGTAATTAAAGACAGAGAGACAAAAATACCACAAGAAGACCAAGTAATGCACAATACCATTACTCACCACCCACAGACCAGCCCAGCAGTGATTGGCCCCTTCCAGCCAACTCTCCCAAGTTAATATACTAGGCATGATGTTCTATGATGTGGAACATCCCTTTGGCCAGTTCAAGTTGCTGTCCTGACCAGATTCCCTCTTGGCTTCTTGTGCACCTGCTCACTGGTAGAGAACAAGGCACTGTGAAAAATCCTCGGCTTAGTGTGAGCATTGCTGAGCATCAGCTAAAACATCAGGGTGTTATCAACATTATTCTCACACTAAATCCAAACCACCACTTCTGCTAGAAAGAAAATTAACTCTATTGCAACTGAAACCAGGACAGGGGGACAAATCATACCTGAGATTACCTTGGGTCTTTTGCTGGACATGGCAGGAGGGAGTGGTTGGTCCCTCGGTGCGGCCGGGGTCCTGAGAAGGCTGCCCGCAGCAGATCGTGCTCCAGGAGGTCTTCCTGCCCGCCATTATCAGGGTTATAGACTGGATGCTTATCAGCTGTTTGTGCAAGCTCATTAGTTTGGGCAAAGCCTGGATGAGTGGCATGTGATTGCTCACTGTGCCACGCAGGCTGGCCGCAGCAGGAGCACGAGCGAGGGAGGAGGCTGAGTGCAGCACACGTCCCCCTGCGCTCCAGCACGGCTGCATAAAAACCAGTTGGGTGCTGTGGCATTGCTTTCACCTTTCATATGTTTCTAGCTTGTTAAAATTGTATCTTGATAAGTACATGAAGTCACAGCAGATGGCAAAATCTGAAACGTTCTCTCCAACTCTTTAATTAGGTTTTCAGTTATCCCTTTATGAAAGGCGCTCTGCGAGTATCTGAAAGTATTGCAAGTATTTAAATAAGCTCCTGGTGCGACTTCTCAGAGCTGAAGTCAACAGTGGTATCTTTATGAAAGGCTTTCTTGGGTTTTTGCTGTTGTTTGTAACCTCTTGTGGAATGTTTTGATCTTGTTCAGATACCAGTTTAATAGCTTTCCTTGATGTGGTGCTGGACACATCAAGACATCAGCCATGCAAATGATCTGTATTCCTTACCCTGGCAGTAGTGACACATGTGGTTTGGGGATTGGTCAAAACGCAGTTGTGCCCAACAGAGCTGAGGACAGCACATATTTACATACTGTATTTACCATCACTACCATGTTTACAGAATGCAGCAGCTCACAGGCTTCTGTCCAGAGTTAAAATGACTGCATGTTTAAGTAGCAGGCTGAAAATAAACTGTAGCCAGGGCTGGTAGCGGTGCCTGGTAAAACATTTGACACTTTCTTCTATAATTGCGTTCAAAATGACATTTTGTACTTAAACTTGGGAAGAATTTTTTGGGAATGGCAAAAAACTGAAAATCAGTAAGACAGTAGATACCACCCAAGTATAGGCTTGAAAGCATCTGAAGTCGGTCAGCTGAAATTCCAGCCTTCTTTCTTTTTACCCCAGGTTTACTTGAGGCACCAAATAGGGAAACTTCCAGTCTAGGAGGTTAAATTTTATCCAAATTATAAACAGCTGACAGGATATTCGTTAATAAGAGACAGTGCTGACCATGCCACCCATAGTTTCTGTGTAAGGATAGGAATACATGGACTGCAGCAGGGTAGAATTAGCTGGTCTTTGATGGTGCAACCTGCATATGGTACCAGTGTGGAAGTGGATTTAATGATCCGTTGCATTAATAACAGAAAGGTTTCAGAATAAACTCATGAAATGAGGCTCCTTTCATCTGGTATGGCTCCAGTAACATTTTACATGATGTGATGATGTTTACCACATCATTACGGCACCAGAGAATTCTTACGTTCCTGCTTTGAAAGCTGTACGTACAAACATGAACTGTTCACAATGCAAAGATCCTGTTTCTAGGTGAATCATATGTCCTAGGTGCTATGCATGTAATTCAGAAAGATATCAAAGTCTTAAGGATAAAAAATAATGTGCAAAACACAGGAGATGGCAAATGGATCTAATCCAGAAATTAAGCAGCGGAGTAACTTTATATTTACTTTCAAAAGTACTTCATCGGTGAGATTTTGAGGACAGCATTTTCTGTGCTGATTTAATCTTCTGTTGCACTTTGTTTTATCTTTTCCTATGTTTGTCTAAGTATGCTTCCAACAAAACCCTAGATTAGGAAGAAAATACGAAATGTTTTGTAACTACAAAAATACTCCTGCAGAATAATTATGATTGATAATTATATATGATATAATTATGTATGATAATTATTCAGTAAGATTTAAAAATATGTTACTCAGCTTTATTTAATTATTCCATCTGTCACAACTAAAAATGAACATTTTCTAAGAAAATTTATGATTGGGACTCAATTGAGAGCCATTCAGATCATCCTTATTTGGTACATGTTAATTGCCAAATTTGTGTGGAGATGTGGAAGGTGTCCAGCTGTTTGGTCTGTCAAGGGGGTTTAAAGAGGAAATAGATTTCTAGTCTGTAAATGGCAGCTAGGGAGAAAGACTAGGAAAAGCATCAGGACAAAAGCACAGGTCAAACAGCTGTTTTGGGGAAAAACAAATGGGTATAAATTGACTGTGAATAAATGGAGGTGGGAATTGGAGGGTGTTTGTAATCTTTGGTTAAGGTATGCTCTGAGAGACAACTCAAATGGCACTGAAAAATTATTTGTTAAAACAGGAGTAGGAAACGGCTTTTTTCTTTTGTGTGTCCATGGTTTTGCTGTAACAGGAGCTGTGCTGAACACAAAAGACCCTCTGCAATATTGTGACAGCTTTCTAGAAAGAAATTGTTTGTCCACACTGCAGACTAATCTTACTCATTTTAGTATGTAAAAGTAACTTTGGTACTCTGAGATTTTGTTTTCTTTTTTCCCATTCTCCCCCTTTTCTTCCCTCCATATACCGGACTATTTTCTCAGTATTTGTTGCATGCTATTGCAAATGCCAACTTTTGGGTTAAATTCCAAATTGACAGTAAAATCAGGGAAGAAAAAGATGACTTTTGAGCTAAAGAACAGAAAAAAATTAAAACATAGTAACTTGAACAGAAAAAAGTGGGAACATACTAACTCGATTCTTAGTACTTGTAACACTCTAATATGGCATCCACTCATCAAATACAATTTATTGTTAAAAAGGCTTTCAGTGCAATCTATCAAACAATTATTAAAATTGGTAGATGACTGACTTCAATAAACTTCTGTTTTGTAACAAATCCAGTAGGCATAAACACTTAAAAGGTGTTTATTTTATTTTGTTTTGTTTAAAGGTATTCATTGTTGTAGAGTGGTATTAATCTGCGGCTGTAATTCTTTCTTGTGTCTCTGTTGGTTGGTAATTGACACAGACCAATGTGAAAAATAAGGTAAGCTATTGATAACTCAGTAGAAGTCTCTACTGCCAAGCAAGGATTTGAGTTTTCGTCCAGCTGTGCAGTTAGAGGTAATGTCTAATTGCAGAGTAATAAAAATGCAGTATATGCAAATGGTATATATTCATTCGTTATCAAACTTGGCAGGAAGGGGTAATAAACAAGCTCGAACTTTCAATTTAAGACGGAAGCAAGTTGGTTTAAGGCAGTCCTTTGAGAGAGGGCAGAGCTGTTCATTTCCCAGGGGTGGGTTGCCGGAGGAGGGATGCAGCGTGTCCCGCGGGACCGATGTCATTTCTGGTGTCGCTGCGCGGTGGCAGCGAGGGCTGAGGCACGGGCAGCCCTGCGAGCAGCCGTGCCCGGGCAGCCGCTGTCCGCCAGGGCTGCCCCGGGCTGGGCAGGGCCGGGGGGGCAGGAGCGGCCTCAGGACAAGCACGGAACGCCGGAGGTGTCCCGGAGCGGCGGAGAGGGAGGCGAGCCCGGAGGCGCGGCCGCAGCAGCAGCCGCGGGTTGCGGCAAGCGGGGCAGCCTGCCAGCACAGGGGCTCGCCGGGAAGGAGCAGCTCGCCAGCTCCCTTTTTTCATTCTTTTCTCCCCCTCTTTTTTTACTCGTTCACTGAATATCATTTTAAATCGTCTCTAATAAGGCATTTGTCTGCTCGAGTTTGGGGACTGTACTTGCTGGGACCCGTAAGTGAATGCCTCTCGTCCTGATGAGTTGGAAAGTTAAGTTGTGGTTTCCCAGATGCGTGTTCACATCTTTAATGAAGGTTTTCTTTTTGTGTTTGGCGCAGGGCCGTATCTGCAGAAAAGCTGGCAAATCAAAAAAGTCATTCAGTCGAAAGGAAGCTGAAGCAACATTTAAGAGCTTGGTGAAGACCCATGAAAAATATGGGTGGGTCACCCCGCCCGTCTCTGATGGCTGATGTTAGCAACCTGCACTTGACAAAAATGCTGAACAAAAGTACTGTGACATCTCCTCAGTGCTGTACACCGCCCATCCTTTTCTACTTCAGCTTCAGTTACATACCATGAATGTCAAGGAGACATCTAAGTTATTTATGAACAGATGTGTTTACAGAGGGAGAGAAAAAAAGATGCTGTGTAGGATTATATTTCAAGACTGGAGAATGGTCATCATTGAAGTCACTTGAGCGGATGCTGAGATTGCGTCATTTGCCCCCATACAGCCCACATTGTCTTCAGCTTCTTTCCATGACAGCAGCACCAAACAGCAGTACTGGAAAGTCTATCCATTGCTGCTCAGTTCATTTAAATGTAAATGAAACAGTTAATATTTAATAGGGAAGCAGTGCATTGCAGGTACATGTTTGCTGTGCTGTTTATCTTTGTCTCCTAGCAGGTCAACATAACTTGAAGATTTGTCTTTATGTGGAACTGTGGTCTGCTGTGACTAAATTTAGACCTCATTTGTGCTCTATATATGACCTTTAATTCATAAATGAAACCAGAATTAAAATGCTGAAAGGTCCTAGTGTTAAAAAATTATTAAGTGGAATCACCCAACCGGTTACAATGTGCTCTCTGTGCTGATATTGTGATGTGCTGTTCAGAAATAAACCAGTGCAGTTAGCTGAAGGTTAGGTGGTTTTTTAAAACACATCCACACCAGGGCTCAGAGGGGTTGGTTGGTGGTAGTAGAACAATGTACCCTGCCAGTACCTTCTGCAGTAGCATGTGGCCTGTCAGTTCTTCAAAACAGCAAAACAAATGAGTGGAAATGGACAAAGCAACCTTAAAATTTTATCTGTTTAATTTCGAAATGATATGCCAGTAACAGAGTAAAAAATTTTCAAGTCAAATGGAACATGGTTTGTAAGATGATTTGCATGACTGGAATTTTTCTTTTTTATTTTCACTCAATAGACATTGTATGTACTTAGAGCCCAGTATCTGAGAAAACCCACTGATGTATATAATTGTCCTATTATTTAATCATTAAAATTTAAGTTTTCTGGTAAACAAATTTAAAAAAAACAACTTTCTAAGGGACTCCATAAAAGCTGAAGGTAATGTTAAGAATGGTATAGAAAAGCATTAAGAAATGTGGATTCCGAATGGAAAATCGTATTGGACACATGCTGAATAAAATCACCAGTATCGTTGCTGTTGCCTCGGGAATTCAATCATTTTGGCTAGCTTTTGTATTCAAAGTAATGGGTTTTCTGTTGTGAGATTCTAAGCACCATATAGATGTATCTGTTGTGGTGGTATTTTAATTGGAAGTAGGACAGTATCGATTGTAAGACTGATTTGGAGGGGGAAAGCAGTGTGTATTTGGAAGCACTTTCCATTATATGGCTAGCACGAGAACAAATTGAAATGGTTGACAAGTTTCTGTTTGAATTACAGCAACATTGGAGGCCATACAGAGAGCTTGGGGCTCTGGAGTTTGATTTAAAACTACCCACAGCATAGAAGAACAAAAGCAGTGCAGTGGAGTTCAAACACAAGAGAAGAAGCAGCAGAGCAGATATTCTTGCAGTACTGGTGCAAAAACACTGCTCAGTGAGGCTGTCAAGCCTGTCAGCTGGATACAGAGAAAAATAATCAAAGCCTTCACCAAAAGGAATATGCAGGTCAGAGCCACTCAGTTTTGTGGGCATACCTGGTTTCTTGCACTTCTGATCTCCAACGGTAGTCACTTCTGTTTCTCGTCTGATCATTCGTGGTGTGCCTTAGCTCAGTTACAAAGAGAAATGCTTCGTACCACAAACCTGCCCAGATCTTGCTGTCATTTATCTCACTCTGCTTTATACTCGGAGACAAGGCTATAAGCAGTGTATAAATGTACTTTTCCCCTCAAACTGCCTATCAGTTCTGTGCATCCAGCAGCAGAATGTGTCTTTTGAGTGAGGAATAACATTTCAAGTAATTCACTTTCTCATTTTTTATAAACTTTCTTTGCTCTCCCTTATAGAAGAGGAAACTGGTATGTTTAGTTAAGCATCAAATAATTTGTAATCCCTAGCAGGACTCCCTGAGAACACAGAGAGTGATCTAGCACTGGAAAGCATAAGGTTTGTTATTTTCCTTCAGAAAAGCTCTTCCCTCGTCAGCACAGTAAAATTATGTTAAAAACAGCATGAAGGTGTGGTAAGTCTTCGGGGGGGATTATTTCATTTTTTGCTGGTTTTTAACCTCTTTTTTTTCTGTCAGTGGGTTATTTTAAATCTTCCTGAGAACCATATCTTTAATATTTAATTAAAGGGTTAGCTAAAAGGAACGTAGTGGGTGGATTGCTACCACTTCCCTCAAACCTACTTATTATGTGTCTTCTTAAGTGTGCTTTAAATAGTTAGAGCAAACATCATCGCTAAAAATCACAGTTACTTTCTGGCTGTAGGAGGTTCTCTGCATCACTCAGTGTCTTGGAGCAGTAGGAGAAGCAAATCAAAAAATCTGGAGTGCTTTGAAGCTGTAGCAGAAGGGGAGCAGAGTGCGTGTGATGATAAGCTGCGGCAACAACTCGTGCGAGGAGGAAAGAAGGCAAAGTACACTGCATGAACTAGGGCAGGATGAAGTTCCTGCTGCACCAAATATAATACTGCTGCTATTAAAGAGACAATGGCTTATGGCAGGAGCAGCCTGTGCTGGGGGCATGCAGGAAAAAGGGGACAGCAGGGAGTGCAGAAGCTTTGTGCTCCTGAGCGGGAAGGGAGGGAGGGAGATGGCTAGGAGAGTGGTTAATTAAGAGATGTATAGAGAGAGTTTATCTATTTTAGGGGAAATTAGTTCATGGTTTTTGTCCAGCTGTATGCTAGACAGGTTCTACTTTCTCTGCAACAGACAACCCTGAAAGAAAAGTGAAGGAGAAATTGGGAAAGGAAGGGTGTATGAGGAAAAGGAAAAGAGGAAGACCTGAGAAGAGAGAAAGTATGGTCTGGAGGAAATATAACTGGCCAAGTAAAACACAGGACAAAAAGTAAAAGACTGATAATGGAAGGGTATAAAACAAGGGAGGCAACGCAGCATCAGAAAAAGCAGGTTAAGTAGGACATACTGCAGGAACTTATTGCAGCACCCCTCCAGGTACCTAAGATCCAATAATGTCCTTTTTGTTTGTATCCCAGAAAGTGTGAACTTCTTCCATGTTCTATCCTTCTGGCAGCTGAGAAGAAAGATGTTAGAATTTGGAGCTGTGTTGTGGAACTCAAATCAGGCCGTCATGTCTCTTCTGTGACTGAGAAACAAACCCAAGTGTCATTCCCAGATTCTAAATTCCAGGAGGCCAAAATGAAAACAGATTGGACAGTCATCTGCTTGGTCAAAGTTCCTCAAAATCAGCGAAGTGGGAGGATTTCTTTCGCAGACAGCAAACCTCAATATTCCCCATTTATCCAATCAAAAATCTCCTTAGGATTCCTTGTAAAATTAGCAGTCAGCACGGGTCCTTCGGCTCTCATTAGACCCATTTTATCAGGAACATTATTTTCCATCTGCTGTCCCCAGAACAGATGATTAATTTGAAACTATCATCTGGGGAGGTGTGAAGCTGTATTGGGAAGTTACTTCCTGGCTTCTTTAGAATATATCCTGTTGGAGGATCTTCTTTGAGTCTGAAAAAGCTATTTGAATGAATACAGGCATTGAGAAAAGCAAGCTTATGATAAAGGAAGAAAGCTGGCCCTGAATACCTAAATGCTGAAAGATTTCTACAAAGAACAGAACTGATGATTTATATGGTAATGTATTTCTGTGTCATAAGAAATCGGTTCTAAAAATTCAACAGTCGAAACAGTAGCAGTCAAAGACCTCTTGAACTTACGTTGTTTTCTGTCCCAAACACAAAGTGTCTCCATTCCAGCCCTGAGCCCAGAGAAAGATCATAGAGATGGTGTGTTTATTTGGTGCTATGATACTTTATTATGTTAAAAAAAGAGACTCATTTCATTATCCTTGTCGAAAGCAGTGCATAAGATCCTAAAATGAACTTCTTTAGTGAACAGCAGGGTTGGAACAAAGCCTTTCTAGTATGACAAATACACATGATATGACAATGTAACATACATATATACTTTTAGGAAACTCATTTAGAAAGACACTGAGAATCACAACTGCCAAGCAGTGATGGCTGTGATGGCCACTGCTCTGATGTGCATGCACTTTCTGTTCCACAGGAAATTGCAGTAGGGAGAAATACCTTCTTGATAGACTGACTGTACAGAGAAAAATAGTGTTGAATTAACTGGCTTTGGGATTTAAGTCATTTATTTAAATCAAATGGGTTTTCTTCTCCACTTTTTTTTTATTTCAAGATTTTCAGGTATCCACATGGAGCCTCACTGGCAGTATGATCAGCGTGGTAATTTACATGACTCCAGTGTGGTGGTTGATTATGAACACACTTTTTTTGTTGGAGAAGTTTTTAGAGGATAACTGACTTCCAGCTGAATGCCTGGGTGTGGAGCTTGGCAGACGCACTGAGGATTCACTTGTCAGTGTTACGTAGGCAGATGTGATGCATGCGTGGGCATCCCAAAGCTTAGCTGAAATCACGGGGAAGCATTTCCATAGAGTCAGTGTGAAAAGTTTGTGTCTTCCATGCAGGACATAACTTCTGGCAAAGAAGTTCCTCCAAAGCCGTGCTGTGATCCATACAAAAGAATTAAGTAGGCCAACCTGCTGACACAATAAAATTCTGCAGTTATGTTTTCCCTCCCTGACAAGCACCAACTGAAATAGCCTGCTACAGACAACACATTTTAGAAGATGACAATTAGTAGCAATGAGGAAGTAAAAACTCCTGGATATTATCTCCTCCAGCCTTCCCAGTGCATTCCTGAGGGGAAGATGCAGCCCAGATCTAAGTGAACAAGAGAGACAGAGGTCTGTGCACATGCACTGAGACATGTACTGCCCTACAAAGTGCCAGCTGTGAGATGAGGGGGGCAGCAAGCCTCTGAGCTTACCTGGACAATGTGCACCTTGTCTTGTTGTCAAATGCTGACCTTGCAAACACTTCACAAACATGCATATTACTTGGATTGAATGGAAGGGTTCAGTGTGCCTCTGACCCAAGTTCCTGCTTGCAGAGCAGATGGGTTACTAAATATGCACTGGGGGCTTTCATGTGAGTTAGCAACACAGTTAAAGTTCTGCTTTGCTGGCACTGAAGAATAAAGTGGCTGTCAAACTAGGTCTGAGCACGAATAGGTTGGAAGTGAGTCACCTGCTATTATCAGAACAGTTGCACTGTAGAGGTGGTTTCGTCCTTACATCAAAGGGTGGAGGTGAGGTACTGAGGGAGCGTCACCAGTAGGACATTGCAAGAAGTTAAAAAGACAGCCTTCCTCTGTCATGTGTGTGTGTCCCACATTACTGACTACTTAATTGCATCCTCTTAAGTGTACATTGCTCTGCTTGGTAAACTTTAGCCCCTTGGAAGTTTTATTCATATGCTAAGGAAATATTAGGCAAGTCGTGTAAATTTACATTAAAAGCCGTCCTTTCAATCTGGAAGCACGCAAATGCCATGCTGACGCCTGTCAAATTTCACCAGCAGCTTCCTTGCACAAGTCATGGACAAATCAGTGATGACGGTAGTTAACACAAAAATAGAACTGCTGTAATTTGGATGTTTGACTTCATCTTTTCACTGATTGCTTTGTCTTTTGGTTTGACTGACTGCAGACGAGAACGTCAAGCTAGCAGCAGTGGAACTGTCATAGCGTTTGTTTATTTATAACAGTTCCTTTTGTTCATGCTGCTAAATAAGGTGGCAATAAATATTCATCGCAGTTGTGCTTCACCAAACAGGAATTCAGAGATAACTCCTCGCACTCTGAAAACTTTGCATTTTATACTCAGTGTTTGCCACCACACATAGCATTCATTATCTTTCGCTGTCAGATATTCTCGTATTTTCTTATTCAGTGACCTCCTGTGTTTTAAATTATCTGTGGTTCATTAACAGAAATATGTGAAGTATGTTGCAGGTCCTCTTGGCAAAAATCAGTGAAATGTAACTGAACCAATTCTAGTTGCCTGGGTGATTTAGAAGCGCACTTCACTTGCCATTTGCGTTAGCAAGATCTGCAGACTTTTACTAAATATTCCTCAACAAAACCAAGACTTCAATTTCAGCACAAAATCCATGCTGCTGACATGGATTAGCATGTGTCTCAGGAATGAAAGCAGACCATCCTTACAAGAAATTTAAACGGTTTATGCCAGGATCATTTAGTTCTGAAAAGGCATGGTAACAATACAACACAGGTAATGTCGTATACTGAATGAGGTTTTAATTATTTGATTGTTACATAAATATACTTTTGCAACGTATTAATAGAATTTATGATAATCCCAGCAAACTAGGAGGAATGATTGATATCCTGGAAGCAGGGCTCACATTCAGAGGGACCCAGAGAAGCTGAAGGAATGGGCCAACAGGAACTTCATGAAGTTTGACAATGACAGGCATGAGATCCAGTATTCAAATAGAGCCACCCAACCGACCAGGACAGGCTGGGGCTGTCTGGCAGCACTGCTGGAAAGAACTTGGAGTCCTGGGAAGGCAGGAGTTACAAGGAATTAGCACTGCATCTGTCTCAAGGTCTCAAGGTCTCAAGGAAGACCAACCACACACTGGGCTGCACTGGCAAAGGCATTGCCAGCTGGTCAAGGAGTGTGACTCTTTTCCTCACTTGTGAGTTGACATCCAGAGTACTCTGTCCAGTTTTGGCCCCCAGAACATGGCACATTTTGACAAATTGAAGGGGCACCAAGAGGGTTCAGGGTCTGGAGCCTGTGATGTGCAGGAAGAGGCTGAGAGAGCAGCTTCTGCTTAGACTGGGAAGAGAAGGCTGAGAGGGGGCTGACAGCAGTCTTGCACTACCTACAAAGGGATTACAGACAAGATGCATGAAGTCATCTCTGAGGTGAACAAAGAGCAAGAGGTAGTAGATGCAAATTGCAGGAAGCAAGGTCCCAGCTGGATAAAGTGTAGGACATCTTCCAATCATGCAAGCAGGCAAGCACTAGTGTAGGTTGCCCAGAAATAATGGAATTTCCACTGCCGGAGATTTTTGGGACTCAGCTGCATAATACCCTGAGTAATCTGATCCATGCTTGAAGCAGGCATTTTGACTCCTCTTTGATAGAGATCTCCATAGGTTTTTTTCAAACTGTTTCCATGATTCCATTATATTATATGTATTATAAAATTCTGTTCTTCAGAGATACTGGGAAAACAAAATGTATAGCCAAAAATATGCCTGATTCATAAAAGTGCTAACTGCCAGAAAGTATAAAGTATCCCTTTCTAAGCACCTTGTGCTCTCACTTCACTCTAGCATGGACGCTAGAGTATGGAGTTGTAAAAACACCTGCTGAAGGTGCCACTAATTCACCCTAAAGTTCTTGCATACCTACACCAGCCACGACTCCACTGTTACAAATATTTTCCATGTAAATGGGTGGTTTGAGAGGACTTTTAATTCTGCTTTCCCTGAAGAACTTTAAGCTTAACAGGTTTGTTGTGTTGTCTGTTTTCCTGCAATACAAGATTGAAAAATGCTTCCCGCAGTAGATGTCATGGAATGCAAGCCTGGAGCTTACAGCAGGGATCTTCTGTAAGAAAGATATTTAAATTAGCAAGCTACTCCCATTGAAGCTGTGTGACAGTGCAAGTCTTTCGTGATTGCTAAGGTGAGCTATCCTTGAGTTCTTAGGGCCAAAGCCTCTGTTCTCAATAATGCCCTAGTTTTACCTCCTCTAAACATTCTGCAAAGTAATATTTGAGGAGAAAAGGATTTTGGTGACATTTTTTGATGGGGACTTTCTCCTGTAATGAGTCATTTCATAGAATCATAGAATGTGCTGAGTTGGAGTGGACCCACCAGGATCATCAAGTCCAACCTTTGGCCCTGCACAGGATACCCCAAGGGTCACACCATGTGCCTGAGAGTTTTGTCCAAAGACTGAACTCTGTCAGGCTTGGTGTTGTTAGCACTTCTCTTGGGAGCCTGTTCCACAGCCTGACCACCCTCTGGGTGAAGAACATTTAACCTAACCTCCCCTGACACAACTTTGGGCCATTGCCTCCAATCCTGTCACTGGTCACCACAGAGAAGAGATCAGTGTCCTTCCTCTTCCCCTCACAAGGAAGCTGCAACTGCAGTGAGCTCTCCCCTCAGTCTCCTCCAGGCTGAACAGATCAAGTGCCCTCAGTTGCTCCTCACACGGCTTCCCCTCGAGGCTCTTCATCATCTTTGTTGCCCTCCTTTGGACACTTCTAATAGTTTAATGTCTTTCTTACATTGTGGTACCCAGACCTGCTCCCAGCACTGGAGGTGAGGCTGCCCCAGTGCAGAGCAGAACAGGACAATCCCCTCCCTTGCCCAGCTGGCCATGCTGTGCCTGATGCCCCTCAGGACAGGCTTGGCCCTCCTGGCTGCCAGGGCACTGCTGGCTCATGTTCAACATTCCTTCAGCCAGGACCCCCAGGCACCTTTCTGTAGCACTGCTTCCCAGCATCTCATTCCCCAGTCTGTCCACCCAATCAGAATTGCCCCATTCCAAGAGCAAAATCCAACACTTGACCCTGTTAAAATTCATACAGTTGGTGGTTGCCCAGCTCTATAATTTTTCAAAGTCCCTCTGCAGGGCCTCTCAGCCCTTGAGGGAGTTCCTCCCAGTTTAGTATCATTTGCAAACTTAGTACTTCTTCAAGGCCTGCATCCAGGTCGTGTCACAGTACAGTTCTTCTGCTTTGCATTTGATGTCTACGTTCTGCTGCACAATAGATCCCAGTCTGGTCAATACATGTACTTCCCCTGTCCACCTCATAGGGTCCAAGGCTCTACAGGCAATATGAGGACCTGGATTTACCTTTCCTTCCCTGCTCCCTTGTATGCTTTACATCACTGCACCTGAATACAAAAGCCTTCTCTGATTTCACTTATTTTGACCCCATTTCTGAGAGAAAGTTGTGTTGTCAAGTACCCCTCCCAAACAAGGGCAGTCAGAGCACTTGGAAAAACAAAGGGATGGAACAAAGGGCTCATGTATTCCAAGTGAGTCGCCCTAGAGCACAGCTGGTAACGTTGCCGCAGTGAATAGTGCTGTGATTCAGCTCCCTTATCCTCTGCGTCCCGCAGAATGGAGTCATACTGGAAGTGCCGTCAGTCTGAATGTTAGGCACTGCAAGAGCAGTTTTTCTGCTCTCCCCGAGCACAAGTGGTGCCCAGCCTTTACAGGGCTCTTGCAAACAAGGTGCATCTGTGCTGAGTTGCTTCTCCCCTCTCCTCCATCACCAAGCAGAAAAAAGTCTGAGCCTCGTCCTCATTTTCTGAGCAGTTACTCTAAGGGCAGTCATTTATTCCTGATGTACTTTTAAATTTTATATGTATTTTTATATTTGGTATTTACTTTAATACATACATACATACATACATACATACATACATACATACATACGTAGGTACATACATACATATATATGTGAACCCTGGACCCAAATCAAGGCCAAAGATGAAACAGACTTTCTTCATAACACCCATGAGGTTCTCAGACCTGGGGCATAACTACATAGACATCTTCTGCAGGACTTGAGGTAGAAATAACAACTTAATCTATGGCCATTACTGCTCTTCTTTCTGTATTGGCAGTAATAAATTTAAAGGTTCCTGCCCACTGGAAGTGACCTGAAGAGTCCAAGTATTTTGTGACATGAATTTCATGGACAGATGATGTGATCCATCCACTGCTAGCTGGAGCTATCTACACCAACCCTCAAAAAGTCACAGGTGGATGCTGCCCATAATACCCATGGTAAATTTTTTATGGAAGAAGCATAAATATAACTAGACAAACCAGGGTACGAGTGGTGAGGATGCACCATGGTGAAGGTGGCAAAGGAGGAGGCAGAAACATCCTTCACCAGTACGCCTACTGACTGTGCTCCTGGAAGAGCTTACAGGTTCTTTGGAAGGCAAAGAACCAGAAGTTATTGCAGCCTCCTGAGGGAGAAGCTTCTGTTTGTGCCGTTGGTTTCTCTTGAAGTCTTCTTTTAACAAAGAAGAACATTAATTCCTTCCAGTAAACAAAGCCAAAGAGGGATGGATGAGAAGTCAGGTAGGTATTTGAAAAATGACCAGAAAAATCTTCTTTATAGCTCCTTGTCCTAGATTACTTCACATGCCTTGAGCAGCTATTCTGTTAAATATGCCTTCCACCTTCCCAGTGTTTTCCCAAGTGATTTGAAGTACATGTGGATTGTACTCAAGGGATCTTGTCAGTGACACCATCAAAGGCCAGTACAGACTCCTTTTAAATGTAAAATTGCTGGTAGGGAGAGCACTCACAAATGTTAGTGTATTCCCTGCATCCTCAGCTAGTAGGCACTTGTAACTGTAGAACTATACTTGATTTGAAAGGGTTTTAGGGGAGTTTTGTGCAATATACCAGCTGGAATGAGAGAGGAAAATTGTCCTTAAAAAGTAAATTGAAGTGTGTGTTTAGCTTAATGACCACAAAGAAACATGCTGCAGCCTTTGTGTGGTTTCAAGTTATCATTTGCTGGATCAGAGCATCTCTGGCAGCCATCTCCTCTTAGAGCTAAACGTATGAATCTGAGAGTGGAGAGCCCTGGTTTATAACAAGGTCATCTCGTCTCTGTCACTGAAATTAATTTCAAGAAATAGATTCTCTCTTTAGGACACTTTGTCAAGTTATCTGAGATTTTGCCACATGACGTGTAACAAGAGCTCTAATGTAATAGAGAAATTTCGATTTCCCGGTACCAACAAAGTAGCAAATAGTAGTGTTTTGATTTCCCAGTACCGACATCCCTTTGCCCTCTGATGCTGATGCTTTTAAACAAATGAGGAAAGCTTAAGAATACTCATTAACTCATGAAAGTAAACAGCTGGTATATCCAGCTTAAACTGACGTGGGCAAAGCACAGAGGGTTTTTTAAACATTTGGCCAGATTTTTCTCTACATAAGCAGAAACAAGTAAAAGAATAGGGCGTCCCTGTTTCCAATAAAAAATGTCTTCACAGAATTCTTAGGAATGTCCTTAACTTTTTACAGAGGATAGTTTTACACTAAGGGCAAAAAATCTCTTCTAAACAGACCTGTCTGCCGCTGTGCATTGCTTCCAGTTCCACAGACGTGTCCTGCCCCTGGTTCCCTGATAGACTGCCAAACCAGGAATACCATTGCTCAGTAAATGACAACAAATGGCAAATGGCAAAGCTTACTCAACATCTGTAATGTAAAGAGATTATCCTCTGTGACTCAAACAACTAGTCACAATGTAATACTTCGTAGTAATTTAGGTATCTTTGATGGAATCCACCCTCTTGAAAGAAAATGCAAAGTCTTAGCTTCTCCATCTAAGAAGGAAATACGCAGTAGGAGATTGCTTCTTATTTCACAGCTCCTTGACCAGAGACATCTCTTTGTCTACAGGTGGCCTATGGAAAAGATAGATTTTTTCCCTTCACATTGTTTTACTTCTCTAAATGAGTCATCTGCTGTTGCCCAAGGATAAACCTATCAGATTTCTTGTGTTGGGGTAGAAATGGAGGGAGAAGAGCAGGGCAGGGTAAGGGACAAGAAAGGAAAGCAAAGTCAACACAGAGTTAACCTGCAAAGATGTTATCAGTCAAGCCAAAGGGAGCAAATTCAGAGAATCAGCTACAAGAAAATGAATTGAGCTGAGACAGAAAACCACTCTCATGTCACTCCTGCACTCTCTTTTTGTCACTCCTGCCTTATCAGTAAGGCAAACATCCATATAAGGGACTCACAATTAAATCTCAGTTGCTAGGAAATACCTTGCCCTCCTTTCATGCATCCATTCCTTCCTTTCTGAGCAACATAACACCATGCATTGAACCTGAGAAATTACTTAAAAGGAAGATTCACCTTCTCAGAGACAAAACTATTTAACATCCCCACCCCCAAAGAAGACAACAAAACCCCATCCATTTTATCAGCACTAGTCACAAGCACACTTTTCACCCAAATAAAAATAACTTTTAACTTGATGTAAAGGGACCCAACTATTTCAGAAAGTGGAAAGTGACCTTATGGAAATCAGTAAGAGTTGGTGTTAACTTCAGTGTGATCCCTGTGTTATTCTGAAGACATGATGGCTTCTCCAGATTGCTCCAAATGACTCAGCACTGGGTATTGCATTGAAGGATGCCAGAAGGCATCAACATTGCCTCAGAGCTGTGCATATCCTTAAGGAGCAACTGAAAAGGATGAGAATCACAGAATGGGGTGCTTTGGAAGGGACCTTTAAAGGTCAGCTAGTCCAAGCCCCTGGCAATGATCAGGGTCATCTTCAACTTGATCAGCTGGGTCAAAGTCCAGCCTGACCTTGAGGGATGAGGCATCCACAGTTGCTCTGGGCAACCTGTGCTAGTGTTTCACTACCCTCACCATAAAAAGTTTCTTCCTTATGCCTGAATTGACTCTCAGTTAGAAGCCATTCCCCCTTATCCTATCACTTCATGCTCTTGTGAAAAATCCCTCTCCAGCTTTCTTTTTGGCCTGCTTCATGTACTGGAAGGCTTCTATAAGGTCTCCCTGGAGTCTGCTCTTTTCCAGGCTGAACCACAAACCTCTCAGCCTTTCCTCACAGGAAAGGTTCTCCATTCCTTTGATCATCTTTGTGTCCCTCCTCTGGACTGGCTCCAACTGTTCCCTGTCCCCCCTGTGCTGGGGCCCCCAGAGCTGGATGCAGCCCTGCAGGCGGGGTCTCACCAGAGCAGAGCAGAGCAGAGGGGCAGAATCCCCTCCCTGGCCCTGCTGCACATGCTGCTTTGGATGCAGCCCAGGACACACGTCAGATGCAGTTTGGCTTTCTAGGCTGTGAGTGCACATTGCTGGGTCATCTTTACATTCATCAAAGCTTCTCAGATTCAGTTAGAGCTTTGATTTTGTCTATTACTGCATCTGATCCCACTGCTCAAAGCTGATCAAAAAGGAATCTTAGCTTTCACATTGTTACATGCGGAGCAGCTTTGGCTATTTGGTAACTTTATTGCCAGGATATTTGAAGGCTCAGAACATGCTCTACAAACATACAGGCTTTTCCTAAAGAATGCCTAATGATATTTATATATTGTATCTTAAAATCTTTCAATATTACTTGCAAATTCCAGCCTGTGCTCATGATGTGCATTAAAAACCACTGCTTTATGTTGTGCTAGGCAAGATTTGAAAGAGGCATCTGGTTTGTATTTTTGATGTAATATAGAAATGTTGAGATTGGTACAAATTAATTGTCCAGCTGGATGAGAAAGTCATCTAATTCTGTGTCCTGATGGCTCAGAGGGGAGAGTCAGAATCTTGTCCTGGGGAGCAGAATGATTCAGGTTGGAATGGAGATGATCTCGTTCAACCCTTTGCTCCAAAAAAGATCATCTGGGACATTAGATCAGATTCCTCAGGGCACTGTCCTCTTGAATTACAAATATCTCAAAAGGTAGACACTTCCCCACAGCTCTGGGCAGCCAGTTCCAGTCCTTAGTTACCCTCTGGGAGTTTCTCCTTTTCCTTATGTCCAATTAGTAGCATGGCTGCTGGTTTGTCTTCTTTACAACAGCCTCTGAGAGAGGCCTGCATTGCTGAGAAGTGAATAAAACCAGTTCAAAAAGATAGAGAAGAATGGTTACATTTATCCAGCTCAAGGTGACATTTCAGTGTTTTATCCTCATGGAACCTCCCACCAAGCAGAGGTCTCCCATGAGATGCCTACAGCAGTGCCCAAATCTCACCACTGTGTTGGTATTCTCCATCTAAAATTCAAGTGTTTGTAGAGTTTTATCTTCTCCTTCCACTTTCCTTTGTGTTGACTATGGAGGGCCATTTGTCATTGAATCCTCCATTTACTTGTCTCATTAGGTTCTTCTTCATTCAACTTGCCTTGTAATAGTCTCAGGCTTTAACTAAACAAATAGCCTTGTAGTCTCCACAAATTTTGCTGACTGGCTGTTCACATCCCCTTTCCAAATGTCCATGTATTTAATATGTCACATAAATCACCTGTTGAAGCTTAATGTTTTTAAACATCTTGCTGTTTTTAATCTTTTGCCACCCTGAAAACTGATATGTCAGTTCTACTCTGCTTGTTGTATCATGGCCAGATTTGTAGCCATAAGAAAAATCTGCATTTTTATAGCTGCTAAGAAAGGAATTCCTGAAAGGTTTTTGAAGGATTGATTGCATTATGGTGTCCTTCATATCTGTTTTTTTATTGTTGTTGTTTGGGTGGGGTTTGCTTGTTTGTTTGTTTCAAAAGATCAATTAAACTTATTTGTCAGCTGCAGCTGTAAGTTTTACTGGCTCTTGATTCTAAGGATCATCCAGAAATCTTTTTTTTTTCTTTTTTTTTTAAATCTGGAAAATAAAAATATACAGAACCAAAAAAAAAAATATACAGAACCAAGACAGACACTCAGCATTTTGTGTCTCCTTAACCTTCTAGCACAAAATCAGGATTCAGTGAGAAATTAATGTCTAATATGTAATAGATACTATTTTATATATTATGTAATATTATTTGTATAGATAGACTGTATAATGCAGTACTATAAATATATTTTATACATTCTCTAATGCAAATAGAACTGCTTACATTGTGTTATATAATAAATAATAATAAACCCAAAAGGCTTCAGGGTGGCCTAATTGCAGGCTTCCAGTACCTGAAGGGAGGTTACAAGGAAGACGGAGAGGAATTATTTACAAGAGCATGACAGGGCAGCATGGCTTCAGACTGAAAGAGGGTAGGTTTAGATTAGATATGAGGAAGAAACTTTTTACTGTGAGGGTGATGAGGCACTGGAACAGATTGCCTGGAGAAGCTGTGGATGTCCCATCCCTGGAAGTGCTCAAAGTCAGGGCTGGATGGAGCTCTGAGGAATCTGGTGTACTGGAAGTTGTCCCAGCACATGGCAGGGGGTTTGGAACGAGATGGTCTTTGGGGACCCTTCCAGCCCAGGCCATTCCATAATTCTGTGAAATAATATGTGATATGTTATTATGTAAAATTATGATAGCACATATTATATAATTATACTAACATATGCACATATTATGCACTCTGTTATATAAACCTATAACAACATACATATAGAGCATACAGTGTATAATATAAAATACATATAGTTTATCAATAATCAGTAAAATTTTAAAATAATACACTTAAAGTATAAATAAACATAAACATTTAACACAAAGTAAATCAATTAAGGTAGTCTGAGAATATACATATCTAACAAACACTGAATGCAGGGTAAGCACTGAGGTTTGCAATGTGTCATGTACTATGACATAATTTCATTTGCACCCCTTCAGTGTCCAGTTTATGCCCCTTCTGAACTCTCGAGCACAAGTCAGCCAGGCCTATTGGAACAGGCTACTCTTTGATGTGCCATATTGGTTTGGTGCCTCCTATTTTGTTCACCAGTTTGTTCTGGTACTTCCCATCCTCAGAAGACTTTTACCATCGTTCCTGAGCCCAGAACTGGCATCTCTTCAATCCTGTCTGTGGAGGCGGTTGCTGTCAGGAAGTCGCGTTGCTTGCCTAGCTCTGGCCTTAATTGCTCCCTTCAAGCACCAGAGAGAGCAGCTCTTGCATGGACACATTTCCCTCAGGAGCTGGAGCCAGTAAGTGCATCAGTGCTTCGTCACGTTGCTCAGTCCTGGAAAGCAGCAGTTCCAGTGCTGTGCATACACACAATTCCCCAGAGGCATCTTTTCCTTTTAACATCAGTTGTTTGACCTTCAAAATCCTTCCACATTCCTCTCACCCGCAGCCAGCTGCAACGCTTTAAATTGCTTGTTACTCCTAATGTTGCAGGATTCCTCTGGCTCCCAGAAATTCTTCCCCAACTTCCCAGGTTTCTCCTAGTGCCTATCCTCTGCCCTTCCAATTCCCATCGTGTTCATCCCTTTTCCCTGAATCTTCCCCTGCCTCACAGCCTCCCTGTGGGCTGGCTGCCTATGTCACCTCCCTGCTAGGAAGCCCTTTGTGAAAGGATGCATCCTTCTGGGAAGAAGCAGGCAGGCAGCATTGAAGAGCATATCCACAGCCAGGCCACACAAGCTTTCCCCTGTGCCAGCAAAGCACTGCGGGGACGCAGCGCTTACGGAAACGAGCAACTTGAACTTGGCATTTGCAATGGTTCCTACCTCTGAGGAAGCATTGCTCGGGCACACTGCTCTACTCAGGGCTTCCTCAGCACCCTGGGCTCCTCCAGACACATCCTACATCGGCCAGGGGTGCAGGGAGGCAGAGGTTTTGAACAGTTTCTTGAACAAGGTCATGCCCCTCTGAAGAACACTGACACAAAGAGGCTGCCTTTGCTTTGGCTTCGTTTGGGAGGCTGCTTCTGGGCATCCCTTAGCGGTGCCATAGATGAGAAGCAGTTTGTTGCTGGTAGCACACATCTTCCAGGCCCAGGAAGGGGGTGAGCAGCTCTAGAGCCAGAGTCAGTCTTTCTATCAGAGACCTTTGATCCCAGTCGGGGGTCTGGAGGCAAATACAGTGATTTCCAGTAATCATAGTGCATTTGTTAGATTCTTGTTCTCAGATCTTGCTTAGAAACAGTATCTGTTGGCATCTGTGCCTGGTGCAGCCAGCCGTAAACACAAGTGTTGTCCTTACCAGCTGTTACAGACTTTTTATATTTATCTTATGACCAGCATCCTTCACAGTAGGGCTCCTCTATTGGCAGTTTCAGCAATGAGCCTGACAAAAGTTATCATCTGTATATTCCCTCTCTAAATCAATGGTAATTTGCTGGTAATCAGTCATCTCCTACTGAGACCTCTGTGTCATCCTATGTACTGTGCTTTTTCTTTTTTTGTGTGTTAAAACACATCTACAATATTTCAGGAAAACGTAGTATTTCAGCTGTATAAAGTATTACTCCACGCAACTCTCCAGGACTGGGTCAGAGTGGCTGGAAAGCTGCCCATTGGAAAAGAACCTGGGGGTGCTGGTTCACAGCCAACTGAACATGAGCCAGCATGTGCCCAGGTGGCTTGTATCAGAAACACTGTGGCCAGCAGGACTAGGGCAGTGATTGTCCCCCTGTGTTCAGTGCTAGTGAGGCCACACCTCCAGTGCTGCATCCAGTTCCTGGCCTCTCACTACAAGAAGGTGCTGGAGCACGTCCAGAAAAAGACAAGGAAGCTGGTGGAGGGTCCGGAGCACAAGTCCTGTGAGGAATAGCTGAGGGAACTGGGGTTGTTTAGCCTGGAGAAAAGGAGTCTTGGGAGGACCCAATCACTTTCTACAACTGCTTGAAAGGAGGTTGTAGTGAGGTGAGGGTCAGCCCCTTCTCCCAAAGTAGCAAGTGATAGGACAAGAAGAAATGGCCTCAAGTTACTCTAGGGAAGGTCTAGATTGGATATTAGGAAAAATTTCTGCAATGAAGGAGTTGCCAAACATTGGAATGGAGTGCCCATAGAAGTGGTGGGGTCACTGTCCTTAGAAGTGTTTCAAAAGTATGTGGATGTGGCACTTGGGGACATGGTTCAGTGGTGAACACAGTGGTGCTGGGTTGACAGTTGGACTCACGATCTTAGAGGTCTTTTCCAACCTGAATTATTCCATTATTCTATGAAAGGGTCAGGTGCCTGGAGGTTTTTGCCCATATTTTGCTGAATGGCCTCCACAGAGGAGCAGGTAAGCACTGAAGCAGCAAGGCAGTCCACCCTGGGACATTCCCAAGACTCACCTAGACCCTGAACAACAACCAGGCCCTTAGTGGTGCAGGTGCTCGCTGCACCACCTCCCCACGTCCCTCCCAACCCAGGCTGTTCTACTGTTTGCACAGTCCTACAGGCTCGGCTTAGTGGACAGAGTTGATTTGAAACACAGTTTCGTCTGCTTCAAGAACAGAGGCCGGAAATTAATCTAGAGAGACGGAAAATGACATCAGCTTCTTGTAGATGGCTGGCATGCTACAAAGAATATAGCAGGGAAATACCCTGTTTCATGATGTTTACTTTTTCAGATTAAATCTGATTTAATGTGCTTTTCTATAAACTTCGGGAAAGAATCAGGCTGAGTTCGACTTTTCTTTCAATGTAGTTCATGGAGGTCAACAGCATCAGCCTGTTATCACAGCCCTGTACCAAGGCAGCCTGAAGTACAAAATGTTAATGTTTTTCCCTCTGCTCAGACACACCATTTGTATTACATTATCCCTCCTATTTCTTCTCCAAGGGAACAGCACAGTCTCTGTAATAGCATGATCAGCGATTTCATATTATTTTAACCCTGTAAACCCTTTTATATGACATCAGTCCTTTACAAAGTGTGTCACGTCCATGACCTGTTGCAATTTGTCACAGGAATGAAAACATTAAAGAGTTAGTTCTTTTCTGAGGCTTTTGAGCAAGGTATTATGCGAGTTTTTCAAACATTGGATGTAAATTCAAATCCTGTTTGGATGTGAAAAGCAGAATAACTGGATTCTCCATAGGAATCAAATAAATTGTTCATCAGTTGTGATGACTGCTTTTGTTATTTGACACACATTTTCTAGGTCTCTCTTTCTCTCCCCCTTTTTGCCAGTGTTGCTTAAGAATGCTTTGATTAGCAAACAAAACAATACAAAACAAACTGCCAAAAACCAACCAAAACCCATCCCACCAAACAATTTTTTTTATCACAAGAAAACTCAGATAGGCTAATATCAGAAAAAATTCAGTTAAACACTGAAGTCCCACACACAGGGAAGTAAGGTTCAGTTGCTCAGTGCCTTAATGTTATCTCTGACTGTCTTAAAGATGTTCCAGAGCACCAGAAATATCTCCACAGGACTGGCAGACATCCTGTACTCCTCACAGGAGACCATCAGCACACACATGTGTTACTTCTCTCCACAGAACATTTCTTTTTAAGACAGTCAAACCACTTGCCTGCTATCAACACCTCCACCGGTATTTCTTCCCTAGAGAGGCACTTCCTTGGAACATCCTGTAGTCCCACCAGAACAAGGGCCTCATAGCTGTCATTCCTTTTGTACCATCACTTCCTTTTTGAGATAATGAACAAACTCTATCTCCTGCACCATCTTATTTTACAACACATCAGTGAGCAGTGTCTTACATCCCTCCTGGTCAAAGCTCAGGCCTGAGCTGGTGCTTGCTGGTGTGGGTGGCCATCTCAACCAAAATTGAAAGGGGTGTGGATTTTCCTGTGCTGTCTAATAATCAGATAACCATGACCTTTTTTTTTTTTTTTTTTTTTTGAATAAAAATGTTCCAAGACTGCTCAGATCTGCCCTTTTCTACTTGGAACTCACAGTCATTATGTACAACTCATCCTCTCCCTCTAGAGACAACGTAACATTTACAGCTGAACACATGACTTAATGAAAACGGGAACAATTCAGATCTGTAGATGCCTCACACTATTCATGTGCTGCAGCTCTCCTCAGCCAGCAATGCAGCATTTTGGAACACAGGACACAATTCCCTAGCCTTTCCACCTCTGCAGTGTTTCTGAAGTAACAGTGGTGGTACAATATGCCACACTGGTGGCTCATTTCTACCACAGCAATCTAACATCAACAATTTCATCAGCAGTTTCAACTCTTTTATCCTCTGATTTATCATATAGTTGAAAGAACCATGAAGTTATTGCTCCTGCATTTTGACAGATTCCACTGAATCAACCTGAGTTACAGAAAATGAAACACTGCAATACCAACCTACCATACATAGTCAGTAGGGGATCCAGTAACTGTGTGGTCAGACCATTGCAGGCTGGTTTAACTTGAGTGAGACAGGCACAGGTGCTTTCCTAGACACTAAATGCAGGATTTATTTCCATGACTGAAGAGCCAGAGGGTGGCTGAAGGAGTATCCAGCAGAAAGTCTTTGGGGGCTGTGGCTGCCTGTGCTTGGCTGAAGGCATTCACCTAGGAAGTGATCCTAGAATCAGAAAAAGACTAAGGTTTGAATCAGCTCTGGAGGAGAGCTGGTCCAACCCCCTTCTCAAAGCAGAGCTAGCTAGGTCAGCTTGTTAAGGGCCTCACTCAGACAAGTTTTGAAGATCTCCAAGAATGGAGATCTGTATCTCTCTGGGCCACTTGCCCCAGCACTCAGCTCCTTTTAGGGGGGAGTAATTTTTTTCCTCATGTCCCACTGAAGCCTCCCTTGCTGCATCTTTGCTGTGAGTCACATCACTTTGCCCTGAGAAGTGCCTTTGCAAAATGAGATTCAACTTACAAAGAGAATCTCTGGATAACAAGATACCATTCTCTGCAGTTTGTTCTTACCTTGCTGAATGGCCCAAAGAAAATGCTGATAAATATATTCAAGAAAAAAGGATCAGCAGATGATTTCAAGCTGAGCTGCCTATTGTTTCTTTTGAACCTGCATTCTCTATACAATAATTAATGTACCTAAAATAATGACTTGGCCCTTAAACAAAATGAGGCTATTCATGCAAATATTATCAATGAATGTTCTTCCTCCTAGGGACTAGAGGAAGAACAAGATAGAGAGTAATGAAATAAGTTACACCAAACTAAATTAGACAACTTCACAAATTAGACAAGCCTGATAAACATCATCAGAGGACACCTAGAGAAGTAGCTTTCACTGACTCAGAAGACTTAGCAGTCATCTGAAAAATGAGTACGGGAGATTAAAAAGAGCAGATATCTTTAAAAGGCTGAAAGATGCTGGGAAATAATGGAATAATCAGCTTAACTTCAAGGCTGTCAATCTGCCACCTTTCACAAGACATACAGTATTTTCACCAATAAAAAATATAAATCCAGATAACCTAAGCTGACTTTGCAGCAATGAATTTAAATCCCACCATAAAATATATTACTAAGGTATAAAAGACAAATATTTCTAAGGTGAAGACCATTTCAGATCAGCTGAGTGCACTTGTCTCTCTATACTCAGATTCAAAGTTAGGAAATTATAAGACAGAGAAAACATAAAGTTTTTTATGGGTTTTTTTATGGGGTAAAATGGCTTTAAAAGTCACTTGGGACAAATGACACAGAGAATTTTACTATTTCAGGCTGTTTCAAACTCCTTATTCATTGCACTGAATTATGAGCTGAAAATATGGACACACAGTTGGACAGTGTACCAGACTAACAGCTGGCCAGGGAGACATCCAGACTTACAAGGGCAAGAAATCCTGGTAACATAGTGTACAGGATATCACCTTGTTGCACAACAAGTTTAGTTGGTCAATTTGAAGCCTGAGAAGCCATAGAGGAGTTTAGGGGGTGGTTCTCAAGACCTTCCTTGGTAGTTTTCTAGGTTGATGAGTCCTGGAAAAGATTAGGGGAAAACTGTCAGAAGTTTTGCTGTGCTCCTAAGGACCCTTTCCCCTCCTCCACTAAGTTGCTATTTTCCAAACAACAGGCATACTATGAGAGTATTTTGTGGATGTACATTTAATTACTTAAACATTAGAAAGAAAATACTATTGTCTCTTTCACCTCCATCATCCTGTTCATCAGCATTTTGATAAGAAATCCCTCTCCTGTGACCTAGTCATAATCAACAACCAGCTTAGGATCCCTTCAGAGCTACTGAGGACCTGCAGACTCCCAGAAAACTATTCTGAGTGGGATAAAATTCAGTCAGCAACTACTGGTTTAGGTCCAGCTTCAAAGAATTGCAGAAGGACCTTAAAAGACCAAGGCAACTGAGTGATGAAACAGCAAACAAATCTCAACGCAGACAAAAGTGATTTATGTGGGGAACATTAATGCTGTCAGCACATGCAAAAAACCCCAAGTTCTCAATTGCCACTCAGAACATAATAATGAAGTTATGACAAGCAATTTCAGTGAAAACTCAGCTTGATGTTTAGTAGCATGAAGAATCACCAAGCAGTGTACTGGAGGACAGAACAGTGAGCACACGCTTCCACAAACACCACATCCTAAGCACCATGTGCAGTTACTTCCCCTGGAAAAGGACATTAAAACTGAGAAAAGTTTAGAAACATTTGATAAAGATAACAAAAGATCTGGAGTAGTCTCCATAGAGGGAATACACAAGTTAGATAGGACCCTTCAGCTTGGGAAAAAAGATGACTGAAGACACTAAAATCACAAGTGTCCTGAAGAAACTACTCAGCAATCAGTTGCTTGTTGTGGCTCTCAATGCAAGAAATGGATTGAAGAAAACTATTAGGTGCTAAAATAATACTTCACACAACAGGAAGTAGGATTTTGGGGCTCCCTGCTATAGGATGTCATGAGAGCTAAAAGTCCACATGGTCTTGGGGAGCAAATTTATGGAGGACAAATACAAAAAGGACCAATAAACCCAAAGACGTAATATCTGGTCCAAGAAACTCCTGGAGTCTGGAAGAATATTCTGGGCAAGATTTACTGTATATTTACCCTTTTCTTACACAAATTGTAAGAATTGTTTTGACCACCAGTCATACTGGTTTTCCCTTTGAGAACAGGCAGAAGTCCATTATTAACACACCTGAAAGCATTTGAGCGACATGAAAAAAACTAAGAAGTCCATAATTTCAAGGGGTGACAAACAGAAAATGGGAAGAGAGAGGAAAAATATCAGAAATACAAGGGGATATTCAGGTGAGGCAGGAGTGCACAGGCATGTTCCCAAGTGATGGTTTGAAGTTACCCATCCTGCCAAAACCACACACGGATAAATCATTTAAAGAAAAAATTCGGCTACCTGGGCAGGGCACCTATGTAGCCAATAGCTTGCTTAAATGTTAACTGAATAGAAATACCGAGTGCCGAAGAAACTTAAATTTGTAACACAAGCAGCCACACCCTAGGAAGAAAACCAGATTTTAGTCAAAAACAGCACAGGTTCGTTTAAGAGACGCGGAGCAACCAATGAAACGACAATTAAATACAAGCACGTATATGGTACAAGGGCGAGCCACGGGTGCGGCAAATCCCCCCGCAGGGAGAAAGGTGCGGGCAGGGTGCGGGTACGAACCGCGGGGAGCGCCGGAGGCTGCGGGCTCTGCGGGCTGGCTGCGGGCACCGCGCTCCAGCTGCAGAGCCCAGCGGCAAAGGCGTGTGGGTGGGCACGCCGGCCAGCTTTATCGGGACATCGGCCGGGAAACACAGAACTGCTGTTGTGTCTGCGCCGCTTCGCTGGGGGTTGTTTACAAGGCTTGCCCTGGGCACGGAGAGCGTGCCGAGCTCAGCCCCGGCAGCAGCGCAGCAGGAGCAGGCTGCCGATTGTTTTCCGGGACGGGGTTTTCCCACTGGAAGAAAGAAATGCTCTGATTTTCCTTCGCCCCAGCTTCAAAAAGGGCTTGTTACGCTAGCTAAATTGCTTTCTTTTACTGTTTCATCGAAATTTGAAATTCATGGGCAGGAATTTTTCACGGGGTCTGTATACTTTGAGAAGCTTCATTGATTTTTAATAGGATTCAGACCTTTAAGGAAAAAAAAATCACCTCAGTGGCACTAGGCTATGGTATATTAACTTTGCAGCAAACTAAAGTAAGAAAATTCTAACAAATTTTCAAAAGTAACAAAGACTAACAGCAGGTAAATGTTGAAGAAAAGCATCCCAGGTGGTGAGTTCCCTTTGTTCTCTCCTCAGCTTTCTAGGCTTTTCAGTCAACAGATTTTCTTCAGGATCCAGCAGTTGTTGCTGTGGACTTCTCTGTGCAGCACATCATCAGACTATTCATTTTGATGCATGACATCTTTTGTTTTTCCCTCTGTCACACATAAAATCCCCTGCCATCAGTGCAAACATCTACAGTCCTGTGTTTCTAAAAACCAGCAATGCTAATTAGAGAAATCTCACAAAATTTAATAGGGACTACTTACGAGGACAGAGTTCATAATTTGTGTTCAAGCTTAATGTGATTATCACTCTTCTTCTGTCTTCCTTTCAAATTATTTGCAGCAACCACCCAAGCAGAGGTTCAGCCACCTCAGCATCAGCGCAGCAGTAGCAGAGAGCTCAGCAGAGACAGACAGAACACACCCATTTCATCGGGCTCCCACCCTGGGAAACTGGGACAGAGCTTTCAGCCACTACCTACACAATTTTGTGCATCTTCCTTTCTGGGTATCAAGGCAAGAGCAACTGGGACAGAGCAATTGGTGTAAGGAAACTCACAGTATTAAAAAAAAAAAACCACAATAAACCTGCCATCTCTGGGTTTGCTTGGAGATAGAGAAACTGCTGAACAGCGTAAGAAAATTAGACCCCTAGTTTCTTAGCTGAAATCTCCCACTTGCACTTGACAGCAAAATAATACACCTCCAAAAAGCCAAGAGCAAAGCAAAATTTCAGATACCACAGGAAAATGGGACTACTGAGAGGATTTAAAATTACGGGCTCTTATTCTATTACAACTCTAAGTTATACCCAATTTCGGCCCATTTATGATCCAAGAACCTACTCTTCTTTAGCTCCCAGATAAAAGCTTCCTACTCTCCTTTTAGTCTGCCAGTCATAAGCTCAGTCAAAAAAACCTAATCAGGACAGTTCATTTCCTATAGTTTGCTTTCTGCTGGATTGTCTATATCAACAAGTATTGTCAGCTTAACCTGTCAAACATGTATGCTTAGCAGAGTCACTGACTGAAAGAAAGCTGAAGCTGGTGCTCAGGAACACCAGTAGATACAGTAACAGCAAGCATAATTCAAAACAAATTTTAGTTCCTTCACACAGGTTTTAACACTTGACCTTTTTATAATTTATGGAGATCATCAGAGCATAAAGATTAGATGGACTGAAGTCATCTTCAGGCTGGGTACTGCAGACTACAATGACTTATAAGTGAACTGTTCTTTCCACCCTTCTTTCATTTCAAATGCCCAATGTGCCAGAATAAATGCAAAGATAGGAAAACATGCTTGAAGTTTCAAGTTGACAAAATCTTTTTCCTCATATACTTTAAAATTAAAAATTATACTTCGCACACTCTCTGCTCAAAAGAAAATTCTGCTATGCTGCTCTTCAACCTAAGGAGCTGTCCCATCACAGCTCTGGACTCAAAGAACAAACTCAAACGTTAGCAAAATACAAGGGCAAGAACTGATTTTTTATTAACCTATTTTACGGACTCTCAAGAGGAAAATGAGTCCTGTCAATGGTTCCTCACTGCATGAGACTAATATCTCATCAGAGGACATGGCATTATTTCACTTTTATGTCTGTCCCTCAAGAATTCTTCCTTTGATGAAGTAGTTCAAGGGCAGACATCAAAAAGTCTGTTGTAGCAAGGTACAGCAAATGGATCCAAGCCACACAAGACTTCATCAATAAAAATACACACGGTAAAATTCCACTTGACAAGCATAGCAAATTTTTGCATCACTATGGTCCTAGAGGACAATACCTTGTACTGCTGGTCATTTCCCTTTCAACCTGACAAAAGTACAGAGTACTGCTGAAACTAAGCCACAAAGGATAGAAGTTATATTCCAAGTTTCTGAGGTAGCCAGCTTTTTTTAAAGTCAGATTAAATAAATTACCCTTCTAGACCTAAATACCTTTTAAACATCTACTATACAACAACATATATATCACCATGCTTTTTTCTTAAGCTATTACTTCAGCTATAAACAAGTTATCTTAAAAAAATTAGAGATGATTCCCATTTGAAGAACGGATAGAGGAACAGATGACTGCAGCAGATTTGAGTGGCAGTCACAGACTCTTCCCAGGCACATTTCAAAACAGGAGTCTGAGGCACGCTCAGCACACCTGAAGATCTAGCTGAGTCTGTCAGCAATAAATCACTCTGAAGAACCTCAGACATCAATCTCTGGTAAAGTGCATTCTGCTTTTTTTCTTCCCAGGATGCTGGACATGGTTTTCTTTTGAATAACCATTCACCAGGTTGTCAGTCGGATATCCTGTATGTACACTTGTATGGATACTCACACTGACTCTCTTACCTTTTTAAAGAACCTGCAGTTATCAATAGTAACCCATAGTGGTAGGTGGGGTAAACAGTCATAGGAGAAAAAATGTTTTTGGAATCTATGTGCTTTGAATGAAACCCCAGGTTTTTCTTCTGAAGGAATCCTTAACCAGTTACACACGTGCAATGCATTTGTGCATACCATTGTTCCATGAAAAACACGGGCTTTAGATTTTACTGGTGCCTGGTCTGTTGCCAGCAACAGACTCACAAACCCACCAATTAAAAAGGAGTTTAAAATGGTGAAAAGAGGACACAGTTGAAGAGAAATCTCTTTATAGCTTTCATTTAAAATATAAAATAGGTGAAACTTTAAAAGACGAATATCCCATTCCAACCAAATTTTAAAATACAGTTTCATGCTAAAAGCAAAAGTCTGGATGTGAGCCTCATGGAAGCTGCCAAGCAATACAGAAAGAAACCTAATCTTTCACATTACTTGCATCCATGTCTTTGCCTTCCTGGCTTACATGAGTGTTGGCATTTTTACTAGATTGCTCTAAATCCTCAATTTTATTTTCTATTTCCATAGCACTGCTTTCCACAGGACTGTGGGAAGACTCTTCACCTATTTCTGCTTCCATTTTTGTAACTAAATCATGTTCTTTATCTTCCACATCCATGCATTCCTCTGTTTGCACCAGTCTGTGTTGAGCTTCTTCCTCAGTTTTGTTTTCCAATTCCTCCTCTTTCCTCTTTGCTTTGAACACTTCAACTCCCATCATCCTCAGGTAATGAAGTCTCTCATTCTTGGGCACAAACGCACGCAGTGACGTCTTCCCTTGCCAACCACACAGCACTATTGGACACTGAAGATCATGAGGTTTTCTACAAACAAGCAGTTAAGTTCAGTCAATTATGAGAAAGTTCATCTTCAAAACTTTGTTTTAGAGCCATACACCAATTCAGTTCTAACACTGAATGCATTTTGTAACTATTCGCAGAAGATGAAAGCACACTGCTTTTAACTTCAACACCTACACAGGCACTTGCTCGCCTACAAGCAAGAAGCAAGCGAGAAACCCAAAAACTCAATGCTATTAAGTTTCTGCAACAAGCAAAATAATTTTCTGGCTCTGGTTTCAAAACTAATACAAGGAATAGCAAAATGAAAATTTACATTTAGAAAATTCTCAAAGAGTTTTGTCGAGAGAAGTTACTTTGTCCACAAAAAGGAACAATAATAAGTAACTTTTTCACAGACTCACAGAATTTCTAGGTTGGAAGAGACCTTCAAGATCATCGAGTCCAACCCATGCCCTAACACCTCAACTAGATCATGGCACCAATTCCATTCCAAATGCTGGACTTTACAGGGAAACAAACAAATAAATCACATGCAGTGATCTGTTGATTTCTAGCACAACGACCAGCTCCCCTTTATGAAGCTAAATTCTACACTTGTTTTAAGAATTCACAGACAAGAGAGCTTTCCCTGTCTTATTCTCTGTAACCTATATGGCTTTACTGTTTCCCTCTCTGCATTTCTATGCCTCTACTTCTGTTTTTGCTGAGAAAAAATAAATTCTTATCCAGGTTTTAGAAGTGCATAAATGGAAAGCAACACATCTACTTACTCAGGGTCTGGGTCGTACTTCAGAACTATACTTCCCATTGCTAAAGGGAAGGGAGAACAAAAACAAAACAGATGTGTTACTTGGTACAATGATATAATAATTGTAATCTGAAAATGTTCAAGAAAACAAGTGTTTAGACAGAGCATGACATGATCATCAGTTATCTACATCAGTACACTGAACTATAGACAATACCAGATGTTATTCCTTTTTTTTTTTTCAAACTGAAGTATTTACATAGTTACAGAAGCAATTGCCAACACCGCCTCCTCCAAAATCCCAAACAAACAAATTAAAATACAAAATCCACACAGTGGATTAACTAACTCAGTGAATCTGGCAAGGGACTTTTATTTAATTAAAATGAATTTAAGAGTTTGCCAGACCAAACTTCAGAACATTTTTTTTCCATTTTGTCTCATCAAACACAGAAGTACAAGGATCAGCAATGAACTGGAAATAAAACAATAACAAAAGGCTGAAAACAATTTTTGTATCTTGAAGCATCCAGTGTAGAGGAAATAAAAGTTTAATATGAGTAGACATCACTCCCCATGTTTAAGAAAATCAAATCAGAGTAACTATATTTGATACATAAGGTCATGACAAGCAATTGCAGATGACAAACAGTTTCAGCTGGAGCACTAACAGGCAGAAAAACCAGAAGCATATATAAAATCTTTGTTCATCAGATATTTTAAATGCGGCCTCAAAGCACTAGTTTGGAGAAGTCGTAAGTTTGGCAATTCTTCTGCTCTCTAAAGCTCAAAAATCTTAGGGGCTGTTATCAGAAAAGACTACAATTTCTAGTAGCACATCACTTTCAGTAATGCTTACTTACCTAACAAGTATATTTAAGATAAATTTAGTCAAAATTTTTAGCAAACAAAATTTATCGGGATTTTCACAGCCATCTTTGCAAAGTATAAAAAAATTTTGTGACAGCAAAATTAGCAGGCTTACCCATATCTTTGACTTTCTTCTGTGTTTCACTGCTAAATTTGCTTAAGAATGGATTTTCCTGGGTTAGCAGAATTTTAACATCATCTATGCAGACACTTATAATCCTTGCATGAATGAAGGGGTACAGAGTATAAATTCCCTGTTTAATAAATAAAGACAATTATTTCAAAATTTAACCATTGATTCCTGAAGGAAAAATGTTAAAAACATTATGCGCTTTACCTAATACCAGAAAACAATTTGCATATTTTAAACCATATTGAAAATGTAAATTACCATTAATCTGACAAGGTTAATGCCAGCTGTCTTACAGGCTCTCGAGGAAACCAAAGTACCTCATTTGAAAACACCAAACTATGCAATTACCTCTTGTGCTAATCTGAATGCACATCCAAACTGCTCACCATCACTGTTGCGAGACCAGACTTTTATCCCTGTGTTGATAACCTGCAAACAGCAAAGCCAATAAGCATCAGTAGGGAGCACAAATTCTAAATTACCACTCTGAACTTGTTTTTTTCCTCAACTCTTTAACTAAAAGTTCATTTGCACTGGACACTGAATTAATGTGAAAATTCACTCAAGGGAAAAAGGAACTCTTACAATAAAAATGTGGCACTGCCTCAACAGAAAATGCCTTTTCCTCCTTTTCATATTGAAAACTGAACAGTGTGAGGAAGTGGCAGTTTTAAAGAGAGGGCCAACAAACTACTAATATTTATTTTTAATTTTAGTTTGAGTATGAATTTTCTGTGTGATTCTGGGAAAGTCAATCAAGAACAGGATTTCAAAAATGTACAAGTGATTACTATTTGGACACTCTATCTATCCTTCATGGTACTCGAAGTCTCACAACCTAATGCACAAATTTCTTAAAGTTTTGTCAAAACGTAGCCATTTCCTGCACAGGAGATAAAAAGAATAATTGTTTATCCATCTCAAAGTTCTGTTGTAAAGATGTACTGAATAGCCTCAAAAATTTTCAAAATTTGACTGGATGAGGCCCCAGAATGTATCTGATCTAGCTTTGAAGTCAGCTCTGTTTGATGTAGGGAGGAAGCTGGACTGGATGACCTCATTCCAACCTAAATTACACAGTGAATTTGAGACAAATCTTTAGCATTTGCAAGACATTTTCCACAGGGAATCATAAAAAAAGAATCCCTCTAATTCACACAAACTACTTATTATCCCATTATCAGTCAGCTTAATGAACTTTTGAAATGTTTAACTGTTAAAATTTGAAACAATGTCCCTATGTAACACAGCCAGTAAATAATTCAGCTGAACTTATCTTTTTGGTTGGCTTTCAAAGCTCTTAATATTTTTATGATTAAGGGGGTGATAAATACAACATCCTCAATGTAAACTTGTAAAGTTACCTGAAGACTACATAAAAATGCTGGCACATACACAACAGTTATACATTCCCTCTCTCTACTTTTAAGTTCTCTTTCATCGACCAAAAATGTACTGATTTTTATCTCAGAGACTGTTATTTACCTCTCAGAGTCAACTTTTCATCTCTAACACAGGAGGGACAGAGAGGAAAACATTAATCCAGACTTAAAAAAATAAAAACCTGTCAGAGGGCTAATCCTCTATGTAAACAGTACACTTGGCAAGTTCAAGGAGATAGACACTGATGCTTATGAACCATACCTTCATCTTCTCACTATTGTTCAGGAGCACATTCCTTAGCTCCTTAGAAACCATGTACAGCTGCCTCTTTTTCCCTTCTTGAGTTCGAGTCAGTAAATTCATCTTGGGAAATGACGGGTCCAATGCATAAAACTTCCTGTGGTCATAATACTTGTTTTGATTAACCAAGCAATAAAATCACATACTCAAAACACATTGTTTAGCCCATTTCCTCCAGCTATCTCTGCAAACACTTAGCACTTTGGCTTCAGAACACAAAGATTAGACTTTCTAAGCTGCATGACATCAGAAAAGACAAACTGTTATGGACCCTGAGACACGCTGGAAAAACTCCAGTGCAAACTCTCGCTGGCTATTTTCATTCAAGTGTTGAGGAGAGGGGGCCCTGGTGCAAAGTCAGGCAAAAGCCACTATGCAAGACCAACAAGATCCACGTTTTGTAACGAACTGAGCTTGCACTACTAACATCCCTCAACTAATAGGAATCTTACTGCTAAAACAGAAACACTTTTTTTTCTTACTGGATAGGATGGAACAATGGATCATCTTCAGGGAGAAACACAAAAGGGTCTTCTTTAAATCCAAACAACTTCATTCTTTTAGATGGTGGTGGTCTAAAAAGAAAACAACATTGCATTGACAATTTCACTAAAAGTACTTGCTTTAAAATTAGTATATTCAGTTCATTTAGTCAACACTTGGTTTATTGTAACACCAGTACACCAAACAGAATACTGGCATTTTCTTGTGCTTCACTAACACTACACATAATTGAACTTGTTAAAATAAGGAACTGAAGCAGTGCTTTGAAACTGAGTTCACAAAAACAAGTAAACAGGGATTTCTGATGGAATGATCATGAAGACAATACAGATCTTCCAACTTCTAAAAGTGTATTTTTTTTTCCTAAACAGAGAAGAAAGTATAAAAAGACTTAACAAATGCTAATAAGAAAACTGGTTATTTTCCAAACTTGCTGAACAAAACACAGACAAGACAGAAAACACGGAAATGAAAGACAACTGAATGAATTAATTAATTTTTCTTGACCAACTTCTAAATTACAAAAGAGCTACAGAATACTCAGCAATTGCAGAGCTGTCACAGGACAAATACTTAGACGTGGTCCTTACCCGCATACTCCTTCCTTTTTACTCTGCTCAGTGTCCACGTTCTGCAATTCTTGCATTTTCTTAGACTCTTCATTTTCAGCAAGTGTTCTTTCTTCAAAAATACAGTCAGAACCATTACCTGAATTAGCTGCTGTCACTTCAGTATCTCCTGTTCTTTGTGGTAATTTCTGATGAACCTATTTCAAATTACAGTATGTTCAAAAAAGCAAAAGTAGTATCCAACTTGTAACAGAAGGCACCTATGTTCTCTCTTTGTATGTGCTTAATTCTTGTCAATTTGTATGCAAGTGCTTAAACAGATCCATTCAGGGAGTTAATCTGATTACTAGATCAAGATACCACTATAAATTGCATTTACCTCTAGTATGGATCTGGACAGTTTCATACCACCTGTCCAAGAAAGCTATTTTTGTACCATCTACAAAATCATGTTCAAGCACTCAGAGGTGACTATTTTAATACAGAACCTGCTGTTCTCCTCCTAATACTCAAAGTGACACATGCATCCTGCTGCTGCACACCTTCTGTAAGAGTGCTATGGTGTTTAACTTAGAACAGCATAAGCTATTTGGAGGGCACTTGCTTCTGAATAAATGCCTCTTCCCTATTACCACATACATTTTACTCATAAGCTGTTCTAATGAAGCAAATCAAATAAACACCTAACAGGGATTCACACAAGAAGTTCTCACAGACATGACAATCTAAGAGATCAAATAAATCACATCAACTTCAAATCCTGTTGACAGGATTTTAAAGACAATTGACAACAAATGGATTAAAGTCAGATGGCTGAAGCTGCTGCTCCAAACAGTTTTACATCCATTCCCCATGCTGCTGATCTCCTAATCTGCTAGTGAATCACTCCTGAGCAACCAGCCAGAGAGTAAGATAAACTGACATCAGAATTAGCTTACAACATAGCAGAAAAAAGCCTTTTAGCATGAGACCACACACAGCTGAAGGAAGTGACAGCTTTACCTATCCAATAAAATATGCTTCTGTAATTATTTCAAAGCCTTAATTTTAGGGTAAAGATTCATCTTGTTATTTTACTACCATTTCAAAATTCCCTTTCTTTTTTTTTCCTATTTTAAAAGTTGTCATGGTTTTTTTCTTAAGTATTTAATGGATTTAAGTGTTTATTTTTGATTGACACACTGAACTATAACTGAAGGGCAGATACAGAACAGTTATAGTACGTCTCCCATTATGTGCAACCTTTAAAAAAAATCCTGAAACATTATTAGTAATTAACATTTTAGATAATTTAAAAGAAGTTACCTTAGGCTGACGTTTATTCCATGGCATTGGAGACTTTTTTATTAAGACAGCCACAAAGAAGCCACCTGTGTTCTGGTGATGTGGCAATATCCTAAGACTAGAGAGAAAAGAAAAAAAACATGTTGCACCATATTTATAGCTGCGTTCAAAATCACAAAATACTAAAAGGCCCACGTTTATATTTACTTTCAGGACAAGGTAAGTTCCTAGTAGGATTGTGCAGATTTAATTTATCAAATTAGAAACAGGATGTAAATAGAGCATTCTGGCAAAATTACTTGCATCAATGCAACACGTTCATTCACCGTTCACATTTGAGCTTTAATGACTCATTTCTAAACAATATTTTTAGAATAGTTATGGAAAGCCTTTAAAAGCAAGTAAGTCACGCTGTCAATATGTTGAAGTTTTACAGACTTTTTCAGTAATTTTGACTGTTTATCTCTACTGGATACAAAGAATTTGACCTTTTCGCATGAGTACTTATTCCTCTTACGCAACTTGCGATAATTTCTCCTGATTCACTGGAGTTTAAATATTGTGCACTGCCATTAGGTATGAAGCAATCAAAATACACTCAGGCCTACACAGCCCTAATCTGACCTCATTATAATTTGCCCACAACCATACACGTTACATCAAATCCTCAAAAGACTTACTCTGGCAAAACTTACCAGCGCTCCAGATTCATTGTCTTTAGCTTCTCTTCATCTTTCACTGGAAACATAGTAGGACGTATTTGTGTTTGTCTGTTTGAAGGCACATCTTTCCACTCCTCAAACCACTGTCCATCTTTCAGCATCACCTTCAAAGGGGTAAATATAGATTCAGTGAAGAATACAGGTCTCACCATTTTACAAGTTTTAATTAAAATACTTGCAAAACAATGTTTAGACACCAAATAGAGAAGTTGTTTTCTGGTATAGAAAATTAGGTTCTTTAAAGTGTATTGTTTCTTTGTGTATTGTTTAGTAGGAGATTCTTGCCAGCTGGAGCTCTTTGCTTCACTTCATATGCTTAAAAAAAAAAAGCATACAGTCAAAATGCAGATTGGTGCTGAATCAACTAAAAAGATCTCTGTTAACCTGCTAAAAGATGTGAACACCAAAATCCAGTGGAAGGAGACAGTGGTGAAATATGTAAGATCAGTGAGCCATCAGATTTAAGATACATGACTCCTTTTTTTTCCATGAGACTGGCTGTGAAACATTGTGTTATATACAGGCAGCTTCCAAGCAGTATACAATGGAAAAGAGCTACTGCAGTCTAGTAAAGATCAGAACTGAAGAATCCCAATTCCATTACATAAGAAATATGCAACAGTGTAACATGACAGCTTGGTAGGCAGAAAGCTACATGACATGGGCATATACAAGTCACTGACAGAGATGCTTTTGTGGAGAGCTGCTGAAGAATCATGTCCCCATGGATTTTGTAGCATCTGTAGCTTAGAACACAGAACATATCTACAGATCTGCTCTAAGACACTGTGGAGACATAACATCACCTCAGTTTGGCTAAGGGTCAAAGCTTTTGATGGACTCTTAAGATACAAGCAGAAGGTTAACGCCACAACTCTTATAGGAAGGCATTCTGAATGCTCTTCAAGCAAGGATACCAAAGTGAAAAAATAAGCCAGGGAAAATTTGACTTCAGAGTTCTAGATGCCTGGTTTTGTACTGCATGCTATTGTAAGAAGTCCCAAATGGGGATGCACAGGACTAATGCATAAAATTAATCACTGAAATGAAGGCCCATTTTCTTGTTAAGACAACAAAGTAAAGCAGTTGCAGCGATGGCAACTTCACGACTGGAAAGTATGGTAAAGTGGTTTTGTGCATCTCACTGTGTTTGTCTTGAAAGCTTAATCAAGTACTCTAGTGGAAATGTAACATTTATCTAGACTACAATTTCACTGAGAACTTTGGAACACATATTTTAGCATCATGAAGTCTGGCACTTCTCAGCCACAGATTAGATCACACCTTGTGTCGTTCCACGTTTCCTGATATAGAAATTACTGTACTTACAGAATTAGTGTTTCAAGTCAAAATATGCTACATTTCATAGTGCTAGATGGAGACAGGACAGACTGTACTTCAAAACTGCTCCTCTTTGGAAGTCACGACTCAAGCTTGAGAAAAACCAACAACAGGAGCGATAAATAGCTAAAGTCTAAAAAAAAAATATCTAGAACTAATTTGGTTTTACCAGAAAAACTGCCTAGCAGTCCTGTGCTGTTCAGTTTTGGTTTACCAGCCTAATTGGTATGTTGGTGTAACTGGTAGAATGACAAAGCCCCAAAAGACTCTTCTCTATTGCACAGTTTACTGACCACCTGTTAGAACAGAAGGAAGAGTAAAAGTGTTGCAGGAACAGATGACCCAAATCTGGAGTTAAAAAGGTGTCTTCCTTCAGGCCCAAAATAATTCACTGGAGTTCACTCATCATCTGGCTTAAGGAGGGAGTACTAAATGCTATTTCCCAGCACCCAAGTGTCCCTTGAACACAACCTTATTTCTGTTTTTGCTGTTTCCAGAGATTTACACTCAACTGATGATCAGGAATATTCAATGTAGTCAGTCTCCCAGAAAACAAATATTGCATCACTGAACAAAAGAATACACCAAGTGAAAACAGCACCAAAGTAAGCAAATACATCCACAGTGACATGCTAGCCAGTGGGGTATGAAAATATACAATAGCAGCAAATCAGGTCTGAAGAAAGTCTGGCAAACTTTCAACACATTTTATCAGACTAGTTTTTAAAACCTGATAGGGAGAGTTATATTTCAACTGCAAACAGAAGTAGTCGCTACAGGGAATAGAACATATCCATAGTGATCATTTTATATATATATAGTGGCTTTATGGAGTTCCAAAATAAGGTAAAATTAAGATCACAGAGCCACAGTTATGCATTTTACATTTATTCTTCAGGTACAAACATACAAGGTAAACTTTAGGAACTGTAAGAATAAAGAAATCAGCTAGTTTCTGAGCTGGATTTCCAGTGCCAGAACATAAACAAATCTTTATTCCCTGCATCCTGCTCATTAGCCTGTACACAGACAGATACCTGTCTGCCATTATAAGCGACTAGTGAGACAGTCAGAAAGAAGAGAGCAAACCCAATGGCATTGCAAAGGCACACACTAATAGCTAAAATTTAATCAGTTTCTTTGCCCACTACTAGGATGGCCGCCTACTTTTCTTGATTATACTCTTGACAAGAACTTGAAGCAGCTTTGGGGGTTTTGCCCCTCTTTATTAGTTTGTTTCCAGAACTGAAATCATTTAGGGCCAGGAACAAAACACAGGATTCTATTAATATTCTAGGGTTAGTCACATGACTGCAAGCTTATCTGGAGAAAGTTTCACAGCTTTTACTTGCAAATGAAATAAAATGGACCAGCTGAAGAACTGACGAATCTAACATTCACAGACCCTGAAGAGAGATGGATGGCTAACATTAAGAGTGGCTGAAATTATGTTGCCATCTACAGGCCACATAGTCACAACAGAATAGGGAATTCTACCAAGAAAGTGTAGGACAGAGAGGAAAGAAACCTAGAGGTAAGGGGAGAGCAGATGAGGAAAAAAGAACTTACCCTCACAAAGACTTTCAGCTTAGCTCTCTCTCCCCTAAACATCAAATCACTGCCAGTAATACAGCTCAACCTAATATTGTGAAATGCTACACTTTAGAATTTCCCTAATTTAACACTCTACCACAGACCAAGAACTTCACAAAAAAATCAGGTTAAATACCTTCCATTTTGTAATTCCTGGCATCCTCTTCAAACCTGGTAACTCGGAAGAGACATCAGCAAGTTCTAAGGCACCTGAAATCCCAAGAAGATAAACATTTTGAAAACAGAATTGAAGAGTTATGTTGCCAACTAACTTTTACAAACATAGTTTTCTTTAAAGTTTTAAGCCGTTTTAGGAATAAATTTAGGAATAGTACTTTTTTAAACTTTCAAGAAATAAAATGCTATACAACTTCTACCACTTACATTAACAAAGAAGGTGAGAAGAGCTGTTAATAATAACTATGTAAGATGCAGCCAATAAATTACCCGCAACATAATGGTTAGATATTTTTGTGGCAGCTGCAGAATAATACTCTGTGACCTGTATCATTAAAAATCAGTGTTCTAAGTGATTGAATAATAGAAGTTCTTATTCTCATTTACTCAGTATTTGGATTTACTACATTGACTAAGTATTTCTCAGGGAATAACTTTTGGTACAACTAAGCCTTCTGAAATGCCTATGGTATTCTAATTTCAAGGATTTACAATCTCAATATATTCCAGTGAGTGAGGAAAGAGAATTTGACTTTTAAAATGGAAAGGAAAACTCCAAACTTTAGCATAACATTACCATGACAAAAGACTATGTGCCTAAAATATGTCAAATTACTACAAGAAATATCAACAGGGTATAGATAATCTACTGAATAAAAACTTCAAGCTGTGCAAAGTCCAGAAGGAATGATATAAAAATTTACTGTTTAAATAGGTGATCTCCCTGGGAAAGACTAACTTTTAACATTGCTTTTTCTGTGATTCTGAATACTTTAGTTATTTAAAGTCAGGTAGGCTTTTCCTTATGTTGTACACAATTTATCAACCTGTTCTACATGACTATAACTGTTTACTCTTACAGTGACAGCTTAAGCGAGTCTTTTAAATAAATGAAATTCACAGAAAAATTCAAAAATGACATCTCAAATGTGATTACACTTGATGTTTCGCATCCATCCTTTGAATATTCCTGCCTCCCTACAGCATGACTTCAGCTGATGTCTCAAGACTACATCAGACTGACCAGGCACTAAAGAGTCTCTCAAAAGTGCTACAATTTCCAATAGTTGCTACATGGTACAAAAAGGCCTTCTCCCTACTCCTTCATCCCTAAGGGGAAAGCAATCTCTGATCTGCTTCACAAGCAGCAAGGAAACACTGTGCTAGAAACTACCAACAAACCTGGACTAATTCTTGAGGTACAATGTCCCTTGCAGGCCACTGCACTACCTCTTTACTACTATCTTCTTAAGCTACACCTGTGTTCAAGTTCCAAGGATAACATTCACTTGCTGGGACACACCACAGCCTCAAAATACCTCCACTGGGCAGAGACTAGATCTGAACATCAACAGCCAGTCCTTCCTTCAAAGTATTGAATTTCCCCCAGGTGCTGTAATTGCTGGCCTCCACATCCTACTGCTTTTGTGTTCCTATCCCAACCAGTTCTCAATGCTTTCCAATCTTGTCACTGTCAAAATTAACGCTGGCCTTCAATAAGCCAAGCATACTGTAATTTACTGGAAACACGCCTAGGATTACTTCTTCTAAATAAAAATGTCCTTTCACTGAATAGCTGAGTTGGAAGGTACCCACCAAGATAATCAGGTCCAACTCCAGCCCCATGCAAGACCCCAAGAGTCACACCATGTGCCCAAGAGCATTGTCCAAACTCTTGCTGAACTCTTGTCAGGCTGGTGCTGTGACCACTTCCCCAGGGAGCCTGTTCCAGTGCCCAACTACGCTCTGGATGAAAAACGTTTTCTTGATATCCAACCTAAACCTCCCCTGACACAACTTCAGGCCATTCTGACGGGTCCACTGATCACCTGCCCTTCCTCTTCCCTTCAGGAGGAAGTTTCAGACTGCAATAAGGTCTCCCCTCAGTCTCCTCCAGGCTGAACAGAAAAAGTTACCTCAGCCATTCGTCATCAGGCTTTTTCCTTCATCATCTTTGTTGCCCTCCTTCTCATGCTCTCTAACAGTTTAATGACTTTCTTATATTGCAGTGATCAAAACTGCACACAGGACATAAGATGAGGCTGCTCCAGTGCACAGAAAAGTGGGAGTAGAAATTACATTGTCAATTCCTAGTTTACCTGCAAGCACTTTAGCTAAAGTGCTGTTTCTAAAACAATGAAATTTCATGCATAATTTGGGGCCAGAATAGTTAAACAGTTCACAGAACAGGCTACCAACTTCCTGAGTAAGTGCAGCTCCAGGAGCAATCGACCTGCTTCTGCTCTGTAAAAGGCTCAACTTTAAAAAGTCTGTAGAACCTTTCATGCCAAATCCAATTAGCTTCCGAATTTCTGGTTACTGATTCAGAAAAAACAGTCTATACCAGCTATTAAATGGGCTACTGAACTCTACTATCACAAAGTGATGCAGTGCAGCTTCCCAGCTCATCTCAATTTTTCCACCTCTTGTAACCTCAGCCTTCACATGCAAGTCAAAAATGCAAAAAAACCCCTGTGAATTTAAACACATTAAAATTCCAAGCGTGTCAAAATGTGGGGCAAAGGATGCTAAAGGTATCAGTGACTACCACCTACTGGTGTACAATTACTTTGCTCTAACTGCTTAACTACACTCCAGGCTTTTTACTCCTATAGTGCACAGCAGGAATGTTCCAAACTGAGTTTTCCAAAGGAATTACAGGTGTCAGACATGGACCCCAACCACTGGAAACTGTTAGTGGGAGCCAGATAACAGAGACTGAATGCCACTGATCTGTGGAAGTGCCTTCTGTATCATTAACACAACTCTTCAGGTTTTGTACTTGCAGCTGATTCACACCCATTTAAGAAGACTACTTATAGCAACATTAATAAAATCCTACTGTACCAAAAAATTTCCATAGTTTTGCAAACTAGCAGCATACTACCCACACTAAACTTATCACTAGTACCATAACACACACATCCTTTTTTGGGCTGAGGGAAAAAAAAAAAAAAAAAAAAGAGAGTTCCCCACTCTGTTCAAGCTCACATTCTCACCTTGACTCTTTTCCAGCAGAGATGCGATCACAGCTTCATTTTCAATGGGATTCAAGGAACACGTGGAATACACCATTCTCCCACCTTCTGCCAGCTGTTCAACACCACGGGTTGCAATTCTCAACTGCAAACTGACAGAACACTCTTGGTCTAGCCAGCTATCATTCAGGAACCCCAAAAAAGCTTTAGTGCAGACACACAACTCTCCATGGACTAAGCCAGCACTTGGGAAGTTCTACAGCTGTCAGCAGTACACAAATTATAGTCAGTGCTAAACTGAGTCAGCTTAGTGCAGTCTATACTGCAGACACACTCACGATGATACTTTTAAATTAAAATAGCAATTAGGTCAAACATTAACACTAACACAGCATAACTTTGAACATAACTTTCTGTATTTTGTTCTTTCTAGTGCCCCACCAATTTTACTATGAAGTACTCAACATTAGAAAAATAGCACCCAAAAACATGACTCTTCTCAGAAGTCCAGTTAAAATGAGGAGCAATCTGACTATTACAAATATTATGGTCAACATAGCTGAACTAGCAGTGGCCTTCTGAGAAAGGTATCACTGAGCTGGACCATGAGTTTAGACCCTACCTGCATACTTCCAACTAAAATGAAACCTGCAATAACAAATGAGTTGCCAAAAAGTCATAGTCAGCTGAGTCACAGTAACCAATGCATCCCCAGCTTGTTAAAAATACACAGTAAAATGTTCTGAGTTTTTTCATCTGTTTCAGTCACTATATTTTATCATGTGCCTGCACTAGGCTAAATACCCATTCACTATCAGTTTACATATATCCATCTCAGTTAACCGAAACCATTTGTGCATGATCTCTAGAATCCTAAAGACTTTAAAATATCACTATCACATTTTACCACTTACTGTATTTTCCAACAGTATTTTACCTGCCTAAATGCTAAGAATCCCAACCAAGTAATTTGTTCCATTTTATTAGCTATCCCGTCTAAATCAATTCAATGAATATTTCCATGTCAGATATTTGTGACAATACAAGCAATTTAGATTCACATGCTTCCCTCCTCACATCTGAAACCCTACACTTCCTCTCAACAGCACTAAGCTCTTGAATTGAGAGAAAAAATAGTCTTCTTAGTCTCCATTTTGTCATATATTAACATGTGAATGCATGCAGATGTAAAGATACAGAAAAAGAAGTGAAAAATGAAAGAAGTGCAGATGTGCAATAAGCATTTTTACCCATGGAGCTGCAAACTATTTTGTGTTGTCCACTTCTTCCACACATCAATGTTTTTCCTCATGGTTCCATCTCCACTACAAGAGAGGTTGAACAGATTTGTATTATTTGTGTGTAAAACTTATTCCATATCCAAGTCATTTATAGCAGCACAAAAATACTAGTTATAACTAGTTCTCCTACAGTTTTGTTTCTTCACTGTCTTTGTATTTCAGTGTCCTGAACGTAAGGACAAAATTCGAAGCCCTTCAAACTGATCAAATTTAAGGACCACTTGGAATGAAAGAATTCTGTATCCCTACACTTAAAAGGCATTCAGAATTTACTATAAATCCTAACTCACTAACCTACTCAAAAGACACAATTCAGTAACATAAAAAATTTAGCACTGCACTTAAAGCAGTAAAATCCACTTGTATTCAAGTTTACATGCATGGTACCTGCAGGGGACATCACATAAAATCCTGTCATAGAAGAGGATCTCCTTTCTTCCATCAACATCTATTAGCAGGTTAGGAATGCTGGAGGCATCATGATTTACCACCATGATGCATGGACTGTTTAATCTCTTAGCCTGGTGAACCAGCAAATAGCAGCGCTTGTTGTCGACATCATTGGCAATTACAAAACCGCCTGGGAACGTAAAATAGTGGGAAAATGCTTTACTATTCAACAGATAAATTATCTGACATAGTTTATTGCCTTATCTTCAAAAGTCCTGTAAACCTTTCACTAGAGATTTTTACTTAATAGACTGCTCTTGAATAGGGGAGCCCTTACTGAGCATGAAAAAACTTAAAGCATGTTGAAGGTTAACCGATGTGTCATAGTCTCAAGAATTTTAGCTCTGATCCTGTGGCAGTAAGACACAGCCAAGGGCCTTTCAACTTTTCAATGGAAAACCTCTAAAACAGAAAAAAAACCCACTGTCACCAAAGACAATCTCTACATCAGCAAATTTTCAGTACAATGAAGAATTCACACTCTCTATAACTTTACAGTGTCAGTGGGCAGTATTTTCTTTGAGCATCTAACCAAAAAGTAAGATTCTGAAGCTTACAAAGACCATAAATATCACAATTGCTTCAAGTCTAAAACAGTTTAATCCAGTGTTTGCAGGATACCACGAAAGCACAGAGACTCAAGGGCCACCATCTACTAAGTAAACCTGATTTATATACAGAAATTAAGCTCTAATCACATGTACTGTAATCTGAACTGTAATGATACATAGAATTCGTGTTTTTCAAGCAAAGGAAGCCCATGAAGTCTCAAATCAAAGGTGGGTACCTTTTCTCACATAACAACCCCTTGGGGAATTCAATATGCAGTTAAATGCAGTTACTCATCTGTGACATTAAAAACAATCTACTGCAAGAAAAAGCAGAAATTCCAAGTCACAAGTTTTTGGTTTTCCAGACTTACTGGGAAAAGGAACATTCATGTCTGCATGCAACATTTCAATGAGCTGTGTAGTCTTAGATCCAGGAGCAGCACACATATCTAGAATCTACAAACATAAGAAAGCTTAAAAGAGTCCTGCCTTGTACTTTTTCAGTACTTGAGAAATTTACTATGTTCTTGTTTAAATTAAGTATTTTTGAATATGCAGAATTATGATTGTTCTGAACACCAATTTGAAAAAAATGAAGTACAATCCTGTTATTTGTATGCTTTACCTTTGAAGGTTGTAAATATAAATAGGACTTTAGTTTGCAGGGAACAAAAACATCAGCTGAAATAAAATTTGAAAGAGGAACCTGAATACAGATTTGGGGATATGATCCTTTTATCAGTTCACAAACAATTCCAACTGAAGCTATATGCAACTTTACATATATACACATATATTATGGACAAAGTTACATTCAAGAGCAAGTAGTACTTTTTTTTAAATTGTTAGTAAATTATTCAGAGACAGTAGTTAATATAGATTTTATAAAAATTAATTGTTCTCCCTCCCCACACATTTACATTTCAATGCACTAAATCAGGGCAGTAAATGTCTCCTGCTTCTTTATCTTGGAAGAAGCACTTGGGAAGTGTTTGAACTGCCCTACAGCAGCTGAACACAACAGCAGAGACACCAATACCTAAATCCTACTGTATTTCTCCCTCCTAATTCATCACTAACTGGGCTTGTGATGGAGTCATTGGTAGAGTCACTTTCACAGCAAAAGCACTGACATCTCACAAAGCTCTCTTAAGCAAGGAAGCTTAAGAGTCTTTCCTCTTGCCTAGTTACAGACTCTCAGGAACATATGTCTATCTCCTGGACCTTTGGCTCCAGTAAAAATCAGCTGAAATGGTGCAACAGGATAAAGGATGGGAACAATCTGCTCAGATCCTGATGCAAGCCTCTGGTACAAACCAGACTGAACCATAAGACAGCCCCCAGAGAAACACAAAGAGAGCTCCAGAGAACGTGTGGTAAGTGCTGTCATGCAGAAGCGCTAACGCATCATGAAACACACCCTGACAGTATATAAGACTAAACACACCCTGAAACTGTCCAGCAAACTGATGGTGGGGGAAAACTAAATGGGAAAAAAAAGATTAAAAAATGAACACTGCTATGGGGAGGTTGGACAATTGTTAATTTTAGCCTTGTGGAAGATGGAATCAGCATGTTAGACGTGACATACAGAACATGCTGGTTAAGCAAAAGTAACCTGCAATTCTGGTCCTAACAAGCAGCTCCTAAGTGAAGGCACTAAGGACCATAAAAGGTCCTCAATGACAAGTCAGGGCTCCATTACATGATTAACATTTGCTGTTTTGGCACAAGAGAGGATAAAGAACGTATTCTTAGTCTGATTTATGAAATCTTGCACACATTTCCAGATAATGCTGCAATACTCACCCAAATTAAACATTCAATGTAAAGCCTATATACTGCTAGCTTAGCATATAGAATGTAAGGTGTGCACAAAAAAAGCCCCACAATTTGTGTTTTACATTAAGATGAACGTGTTCACCACCTGTTCAATTCCAGACAAAAATCTAAATACACCTGTGACACATCAGGACTGAGACTTTCAATTTGCTATTTACTTAAAAGAGGTGAAAAGACCTTGCCTCACATAAAACAGCCATAGCTGTCATACACTGGGTTGGAGTGAAAGGAGGAGAGAAAAAGGTGAAAAGTTATGCATGTTAAGTAATGTTAATATAAAAACAACTGTGTACAAACTGGTCTTTAAAACACATGTTACAAGTCTGATAAACATAAAATTTTAAGATACAGCATGAAAACTTAAGAAAGAAGAACACAACGTGGCTGCTTGAGACAGCAAGGCAACTAGCTCGTTAATTTAACAGATGAAGAGAGTAAGGCCGCCTGACAGATTCGGCCTGCAAACAAGCACAGATTATGAAAAGACCACGAAGTTTGGATGGAAAGTTTGCTACCAGATATCCCCATTCCTATGGTGTGCCATAAGAAAATACCATGGGAATTCCTTGCACACTTCAGTTAAAGTTAGCACCCTATAGTATTTAGCCACCACCAACAGCATGTTTGAGCTCACCCAAAATATTTCATCTACCAGTTTATTTATAGAGTAAGATTCTTCCCCTTCTTCAAAAGGCACAGAGGAGTGAAACCTAGGAGGTAGGGCATATGATCATCTACATCTTGAAAACTACATCTGTTCACAGAGTGATGGAGAGAGGAAGTTAAAAACAGTCACCTAACTTTAAAAGCAGGTTGTAACAAGAATACTTAACTCTGATGCAGCTAAACACATTTACACTTTGAAAATACGACCACGCAACTGCCTAAAATCGAAGTGTTTTCCACAGGGTATTAAACACAGCTGAAAAAGCAGCTGTTCCTCTGACAGTGTGTTTGTGATCTGAACATGAGTTGCTGATGATGTGCAGAAAGTATAATATGTACCAACACGAAACAGAACCGTGTATCAGCCTTGATACTGCTCTTGTGATTTGTAGTTCAATCAAGCTAACTTCAGGGAACAAACTTTAGTACACGTTATACTCTAGACTTACCTTATGATGAGGGCTAACATTAAGCAGCAGAGGTGGGATCATACTAACAGCCTCCTGACGGCTAATATTTCCCTTGAAAGGAAAAAAGAAATTAAATCTGCTTTTATTCCGTGAAAGAATACATTTCTTTTGCAATAAAACTTTTAAATTGTTATGTAGTAAAATAACAAAGCAGTCAGATACATATATATACTGCTATAAACTTATGATTAAATCCTGTTAGAATTTAATAAAAAATCACAGTATTTCACCCAACTGTAATTTCTAATAATTGCATATTTACTCCAATTGTATTAATTCTGTAGTTTCTGCTCAAAAGAGGAGAAACTGGCCCGAATCAAGGGACAAACATCCATCACTTAAGTGTTGTCATGCACATGCATACACTTTTTACCAGATTTAAACTTTTGGTTTCTAACAGCAATTGATTATTTTACAGGGACTCATTTTAACATCCCCAAACAACAACAAAAAATGCAATTAGTTTAGGCAAGTATTTGTAGCTGCAGTTATGCACCAGAATCACTGGATGCATCACTGCCAACTTCAACACAAAATCCAGATTCCTTTAAGCTACCCAACTTCTGAGAGAAAAGGTAGAGCCTCCATCTTTCATAGCGTATTTCAATAAAGCGTTGCTCAGGATATGCCAGAAAAAAATCAAGATCTATCCAAAACTTACACATTCTGTCTCGCTAACCAGAAACTGATGAAACTTTTCCAGTTGTGGGGACTTGCGTAAGATTTTTCTACTCAAGTTAGTGTGCCAGGCTAACTCTTCAGGATACCTGGTGGAAAAGAGACGGGAAAAGAACAGAGGCAGAAGAAAGAGACCGATGAGCCAGGCTGGTTGCCGGGAACATGCAGAATGCCTTATCTGGCCTCCAGCTCACTCACCAGCTAAGCGACTGCGGCATCTCGACTTTCTGGCCATCCACCTCCAGGTCCTGCAGCTCTCGGAAGTACTTTTCCTTCAAGCAGTGGAGAATCTCTTTGGCGTGGCTGCATGCGAGAGACACCCAGAGGGACACCGGATGGAGAATCACAGAATCATAGGATGGTTCGGGTTGGAAAGAGCCTTAAAGATCGCGTAGTTGCACCCCGTGCCGCGGGCGGGACCCGTCCCCGCTGTGGGGAGCGCGGCCCCGGGCAGCCCCAGCCCGTACCTGCGGTAGCCGGTGATGCGCAGCGTGGCGGGCAGCGGCTCCCGCAGCGCCGCCATGAACGCGTCCCATTCTCCGGCCGGCACGATGCCCAGCTCCCGGTAGTACTGCTCGAACAGCTCGTTCTCCTTCACGATCTCGGGGTAGCCTCCGGCCCAGCCCTGAAGAAACGCGCCGCCGCCGTCAGCCCGGCGGCCCCGGCGCCCCTCAGCCCGTTTCACCTCCCCCGGCCCGGCTCTTACCGCCTGGTCCCCGCCGCCGCTGCCGCCGCCCCGCTCCTGCCGCTCCTGCCGCTGCTGCTGCCGGCGGTCCCGCGCCTTGCGGCCCATAGCAGCCAGGCGGCGGCCGAGCCGCGCCACCAGCCCCGCCGTCAGGAAGAGCGGCCGCTCCCGCTTCGCCTCCGCTCCCGCTCGGCCGCAGGGACCGCGCGGCTGCCGCGTGCTCCCGGCGCGCACGCGCAGGCCCGCCCTCTCCCGGCGCTGCCTCCCGGCGGAACTTCCCGAGCGCCCGGCCCGGCCCGGCCCGGCCCGGCCCACAACGGGCGGGGCGGCGGCGGCCACGCCCCCGGCGGCCACTGGCGGTGCCAGATGAACCGAGGCGGCGGAGCGCGATGGGGTTTGCTGGCGATGGTGGCGTGTGCGCGCTGTGGCGCCGGGCCGAGGGCCCCGAGGAGCGGCGGCTGCTGGAGCTCTTCTCCTACGGGCTGATGGCGCTGGGCGCCGCCTCCGCCCTGCTGCTCCGCTTCATCCCCATGCCCTACGGCCGGTACTCCTCGCGGCGCTTCGGCTGGCTGCTGCCCGCCCGCCCCGCCTGGGCGCTGCAGGAGCTGCCCTCCCTCCTCGTCCCGCTCGGGCTCGCCGCCTGTGGCGGGGCGGTCGCCCGGCCCAACCGCGTCCTGCTGGGCTGCTTCCTCCTGCACTACGCGCACAGGTGCGGGGCCGGGCGGGCGGCGCTGCCCGCGGGCACCGGCGGGGCTGGGGCGGATGGCGGGGGCTCCCTGCCGTGCTGAGGGCAGGGGAAGGGATCGGTGTTCGTAGAGACACCTGACTGCTGCTTCCCGACCGAGGGGGTTGAGGTTCTGTTAATTAGCGCTTGTTACTTAATGTAGTAGTCCCTGAGGTCTCTTCTGCTTCGCTACGTGGAGATGCATTCCGTGTTGTTACGGCAGCTGGGTAAATGGCCGTGGCGATGCGGTGCTGGCTGCCCTGTGCGCGCTGCCCTGTGCACTGCGATGCTGCGGCGTGCAAACGGAGCGCTGGGCGCTCCCTCAGCGCGCCGCTCCACCCCCGTGCTGCTGCCCTGCCTCCGGGTGCCCCCCGCTTCAGCAGTGCATTGACCAGGCTGTCTTAAGGTCGCAGTGTTACAACAAGGACAGTTCAGCACCGTCTGCTGATAGAATCTTCATGCTGCGAAGCAATAGCTATTTTCCAATTATGTTGTTCAACATCGTCTTTCAACATAGCGTTCATTGGAGGTGTTGGACTGGATGAGCCTTGTGTGTTTCCTCCAGCTCAGCATATTCAATGATTTATTAAAATACTGGCAAAGCTGAGTCTGAGTGCCCTATGTTGCCAGGTAGTCAACAGTATTCAGGTATTTTGTAAAAATACTTAGAGAATGCAGCTTAGCTGGAGCCCAGGTGCGATCTTGCTGTTCCTGTGGACTATGGACAGTAGCTACTGGTCCTATTCCTCAAGTAAATTTGCCACCAAGGCAGGAGGGATAGATTTGTCGAGTTTTTTTAAGCCACTTGTGTAGCTGATATTTTATTTTCTGGTACTTATTGTGAAAAGCTCTTGCTTTTGACCAAGTGTATTCTACAGCCTGGTGGTGGGGAGATATATGACATAGCTGGCGTGGAGGCTGCCTTTGAAAACCTGGAATTGTGTCTTTGCTCCCCCTTTTTCTTGTCTTAAGCCTAAAGACATTAGCTTTTACACGGGATCTTAACTCATCCTTGATGTCTGAGAGTAGCTAGGAATGTGAGGCAATGGTTTGTACAAAAAGCTGAGCACTGTGCTGCAGTTTCTTTTTTTCCAGTTGCTTATTGCTATTGCCAGACCCGAGGGACTCTTCTGTAGGTGGACGTAGACTGGAAGAGACCTCTGTTATCCAGTTCGGTTTGTTGCAGCATTGTGTGCTTTAAATAATCCTGTAATTAATTTATTGCTCTTCTTGAACACTGTTGCAGTTGGACTTCCTTTGTAAAGGTTATTTTGAAGCAGCCTCCTTGGGTAGATGGAAAACACGTGAAGAATGCTCAGGCTTCAGTGATCCTGCTTCTGTATCACTACAGATCATAATTAAATCAATAGACAATTGGGAGTTGGCTAGTTCCACAAGAAAGAGCACAAAATATTCACCTGCTCTTCTTGTTTGGAGCTAGTTTGTTTACTTGCATAATCCCCCAGGAAAAGCAATCAAGATTCCTTTCCCAAATGGGATGGCAATTGTGGGTTTGTCACGTCTTTAGAGGTGTCATAGAGTAGACCAAAATTGTCAAGGTGAAGCAATTAATGTTTGGCTTACAGGGTAGGGAGGAAACTGAGGTCAGTTAAGTCAATTTTAAGGGGATTGACTTTCCCCCTGTAAGTGCTGGGGGAATTTGGTGGAGGGATTTTGAGTCCTAGCTCATCTCAGAAAGCTTGATGATACAACTGAGGATGTAGGAACAAAAATGGATTGTGCTTAATATCAGTTCTCTTTATTCCTCTCACCAAAGTAATTGTTTTGGATACAAAGTTCCAAATTTCTGCCATATGGGAGAGAGGACTGATTTTGTAATTCCAATTAGGCAAAAAAAGGGAGAATATTTTAGATTTTAAAGCAAGTACAGCTATCCTTTCAAACAGGCACCAAGGGCTGGTGCTGCGAATTTGAAAAGTAGGGTAGTGTGGACAGTGTTTGGACTTCAAAACTGTCTTTTTTTGTAGTTAATACAATACATTTTCTTTTCTTTGTTTGCTATAGGGCACTCATCTTTCCTCTTCTGATCCGTGAAGGAAAACCAACGCCGTTTTTCACTTTTGTGTTAGCGCTTCTGTTCTGCGTTTTCAACGGATACTTGCAGGGCCGAAGCTTAACCACCTATGCAACTTACCCTCCAGGCTGGCTGGGTGATTCACGCTTCATTACAGGTGAGTTAAATCGTGTTATGAGACCATCAGGTGTGATTTGCCTCTGCCTTCCTAGCTATTAATTTTTTATTGTGATTTTATGGTATCTTCAATGCCATTTTATAAGTCTTCTCATAATTTTTTTCATTGGTGTCGCTGGCCTTTTTAACCTTGTTTGCTTTAGAACTGTGAACTGGCAGTTCTTTCTGCAGTGCTAGATGATCTGATTGCCATCTTTACTCTTGAACAGCCAAGTAAATCCAGGTCATGTATTTTTTTTTCACGTGGAAACTTGAAGCCCTACATGGAAACAGCAGCATGCATGTTTAGAAGCAAATATTTTCTATGTAACATGTAGATTAAACTAAAGTAACAAAATAATGGAGTGAAAAAACTAGCAAGGGTAGCTGCTGACTACCTACATACCATGGCAAATGCTACAAGTCCTTGGTGTCAGGATACCCACTTGGGATACATACACAGGCACCAATCCAGCTACGCTTGTAATTGGGGAGTGGCTTTGTCAAATGTCAAAACTGGCCCCACAAGGAAAGGGTGGAGGGGCTGATCATTCACTCCCAATTGGGAAGTGAGGTTACATTTATAATTGAAGCCATGGATATGATTAAAAGACTAAGGTATTTAGTGAAAAAGTATTTTATTTAATCTACTTTTTTTGTTTCCTAGGCATCTACTTTTCCCTACTATAAAAATTATGGTATAATTTCCTAATGAAATCTTTACAGAAAGATCATTTTCATCTGAAGATAAACCAGAATATTTTGCCTCCTAAGGCAAAGGCAGAGTACTAAACTGTGTAGATCCTTGATCTGAGTCAGTACCCTTCTTTTTGTTATTCTGTACCCAGAGAAAGTTAGTGTTTCTCCTATATTTCTCAAGCTTTTTACAACAAAAAAAAGAATCTTTTTTCCTTTGTTCCAGTGTTCTTGTGGATGACAATAGAGAACAACTGTTCTAAATGCTGTCATGAATATAAGGTTGAAGAAATTTCAATCTAAGTAGATTCTCTTGCCAAGTTTAGGAGACTGTTCTGTTTGTGCACTAAAAATAGAGACATTGAGGTACAAGAGAATGACTTCAGAGGGCACTAGAATCTATTCGAAATTTTCTTGATTGTTTCAAATTTCCACTCACCTTAAATCAGAATCCAGAAAAAAAAATTAAAAGATTTGTTGATCAAAACTGTTGAAGACTGAAGCCAGGCTTTGTTTTCAGTACCTTAGTTGGAAGATATCTCAATACAGTGCTGTGAATAAATCATGAGCCATAAATCAGTTCCTCCTTACCCAAATGTCTTTCAAAAAAATCAACTTAATAAGACATGTTGCTCAAGTTTCCTTGGGTTCCTTTGGGTGTTTGTTTTATATTTTTAAGTTTCAAGGATTTCTGAAAGACGCAAATGGATAAATGGCAGTAGTTAGGTTCATCTGCCTTCAGCTATGAATATGTCTGTCTATGAATTAGTTGGGTTTGTATTTGTGGTTTTGTTTGTTTGCTTTTTTTCCCAAATAAAACCGGTTTGAAATATATGCTTACATATATATATTTCTAGTACCACTAAACATAAGTGATGTGTTGCTCTGGTGACTATTGTTAGTCAATACAGTGCTTTTAAAAGTTATCCTGAAAACTAAGAAAGTAAAGATTCCTGGTATATGTATCAACCACTTTAATAGTGTGACCACTGCTGATTTTTTGGGACTGTAATATAAAATTTGGCGTGCCCATTAAACAGCTAAACTGAAGACTTTTTTTTCCTTTTTTTTATTCCTGTAATTAGAATATTTTTTGGATTTTTTTTGTTTTGTTTTGTAGTGCATATCAACATAATTGGATCTTAGGAACTTATAATTGCTATTTGATATTCATCCCAGATGGGCACCTCCAAAAACCTGCAGTTTATGCTTATGGCTTTGGTCAAAGCAAATGCCAAGGTGAAGTATTATACACTGGGTACGCCCTGAACAACTGAACTATTATGTTCTAGTACTTCAAAAATATCTGACAGTGTCTTTAATCTTATTTTAAAATCGCTTAAAAGTTACTAGGATATTAGAAAATAAGGATAGCAAGAAAGGATATTTCCTGGTAGTTAATACGTTATTTCTTAAGCTGTATGAAATTACATGTGGAAGATTAATGAGCGAGTCTACAAGTAGCAGCCAGCCAAGGGTCAATATCTGGAAGCCAAAATGAGATCAATTTCCTGCAAAGACAGAAATTTGGAGAAGTCAGGCTGATTAACTATTGTGGTGAGCAGTTTCAAACAACTATGCTCTCTGACTGTGCAACCTTATTATATAGTTTGTCTGTTTTGGGGAACACAATAACTTATATCTGCACCAGCAGTTGATTTGGAGCAGGAATATGGTTTTTGATGTGATTTCCTTATAGTTTCTCTGAACTGTGTGTAGGTTTAGTTCAGAGCAGTGAACCTGTCTGTTTTCAGAGGAAATGGGAATATTCTTCTTCAAATGCAGAACCATGAACTTGCAAACCAAGAGCAACATCATAATCTTTCAGCATGAACCTTACACTTGTATGCCAATAAAGAGCTTGTGAATTTACCAAGAGAGCTGGTGATACCCTGAAGTGGCAACTGCTACAAACAGATCAACAACACCTCTGTGCCTCACCCTTGTGTCCTTTCCTAATCTTTCTGCACTTTTAGTTGGAAACTCCTTTCTTCCTCTGCTTGCTTTAGCTTCTTCAAACCCTTTGCAGTATGCCATGTCTTTTTTTACTTACTCGTTTAAGTCCCTATTCAACTACTTCCTTTGAATGTTGATGGCTAACTCTTTTGTGCATCAAAACACTTATTTTAGCAGCAGCTCTGCAAAGCAGAGCAGCACCTGTAACTAACAAGGTGCAGGTTACGACACATCAGCACCTCAACTGTTGCATGAAGATTTTATCTGGCAATCAGGCAATTAAACACGTGTGTCACCTTTGCTCTCTTCACACATCAGACCTGAAGAGCACCTATGCATTGCCCATATCTGGATATCATCTTGTAGGCAAGGGATATGGGTTACCAGTGTCTCTCCCAATATCAGTGGCTGTCTGGATGCTCCAGATAATTGTTTCTTGTTGGAAAAGCTAATCACAGAATCTGAGATGAGGCTCTGGTTAACCTCAAAACACAGACATTGTCTGTTCCTTATCAGCAGGGAATGTGGCCTTCAAGGGAAGATAACATAGGTAACATGTTGCCAAGGGATAAAAATAATGAATTTCAATCCTAAATTCCTTTTGATTTATCCCATCCTCATGGCAACGTAAGGATGCAGAACATGACAACAATCTCAGTTTCTGTGAAAGGCTGTAATAAATGGCTAAACCATTTTGCTGAATGGCACGAGTAAATGGTACGTTAATTCCTTCACAGTTGTATTCCTTTTATTGCACAGAAATCTGTTGGGGAAATTTTGATATGCTATCAGTAAAATAGTAAAAGGAGAGTGGGGCTAAGATGTGTCCCTCTAGGAAGATTAAAAAATGGCTGTTTCTTTCAGTGTGCAAAATTTTATCGTATTTGTTTTTCTATGTGGGAGTTAGGGAAACATACACATTGCCTCTGTATATATGCGCATACATACATTTATATAAGTCTAGCACCATAAGAATAAACTTCATTTTTTCAGTGCTGTTCCATCTAGGGAGCTGTTGATACTGTGAGCTCTACTGACTGAAGAGCACAGCATGTGGGACTGGGACTGCAGGATGTCACCAGAACCATTTATACTGCTTATATTACTACTGCTTTGAGACAATGTGATATCTGACTGTAAATTTTTTTCTGAACAAGCACAGTGCACTAAATATAGTATTTTCAATATTTCTCTTCAGGTTTTTTAGGTTTTTTGATTGGCATGGCCATCAATATTCATTCTGATCATATTCTCAGAAATCTGAGAAAACCAGGGGAAACTGGTTACAAGATACCAAGAGGTAAGTAAAATGATACAGAAATTAATACAACAAAAAGAAGTATCTCTCATATAAGAAGAGGTTGGGAGGTCTTGGACTGGTCAGATTGGAGAAGAGAAGGCTCAGGGAGATCTTACCAAAGTTTATATATACACGATGGAGAGAATGAAGAAGAGAGAACCAGGCTCTCCTTAGTGGTGCCTAGTGACAGGACCAGAGGCAGTGGACACAAAATTCAAGCACATAAAATTATATATGAATTTTTAAATTTTTTTTTTTTCATCTGATGCTGGTCAAACACCCAGGTGTGGAGCAGGTTGCTCAGAGAGATTGTAGGGAGACTCAAAACCAGACTAGGCATAGTCCTGGGCAACCTGTTCTGGCTGATTCTGCTTCAACAGTGGTGGTTGGACAAGATTATCTCAAGAGATCCCTTCCAACCTAAAATGATTCTGTGTGAAAATGACCTTTTAAAGCTTGGTGTATTTTAGAGGAGATGGTAATTTATGATATAAGAGGCAACTGGAAATAACATTTTGTTTTCTACCACAGGAAGTGATTTTATAGTTTGGGAAACATCTTATTTTTTTTCCTCTTAAGTGAAGTATTGTAAGGAATCTGTTTCATGATATCACTTGGCTTGTGCACATCTTTGGGTTTCTTGACTAATGTTGGCTATACTTTTAAAAAGGGGTAAAAATGTAACACATTGCCCAACTTTTCAGAGAATCAGCAGGTGGCTGGAGAGGAAAGACCTAAATTATCAATTCAGTGTGGGGGCAGGAGGGGAGTGAAGAAAGTACTCAGCATGTGACCCATCTCGTGTCCCATATACGAAGAGTGAGGTACCTAAAGTAATCGGAGAACAGCAACAATTTTGGAAAGGAAGACACAGGGAAAAGAGGATGGAAATCCAAATGAACCTGTCATTTTAAATTCTGGCCTTTGTGGGAAAATGGAGACTATGAAAGGCTTTTTTATGGAGCCTACATTGAAGTGTTAAGGATTATGACACTTTTTGAAACAGGCACTCTTCTGGGTACATTCACTGAGAGCAGAAAGATAATACTACCTCTGAATTCTGTTGTCTCACTACAGCTTTTTTCTTAGTTGTTGCTTTTTCTTGGTTGTTAATTTCTTTTAATAAGACTGTAAGAACTAAGGTATATAAGGCAGACTGTTATTTTTCACCAAGAAGGTGAAAATAATTATAATTTTAATAAATGTAAATTGAAGTGCTCATGTGAAAATGAATATGAACATACTATACTGTGTTTGGTGTACAAAAAGGTTCTGAAGGAAATATGTTATTTGCTGTAAGATCAGGATGTTTTAAAGTTGCTTATCCAGTTTAACTGCTAGAATTTCACTCTTCTCTTGTCACAAAAATAGTGTAATTAGAGTAAGGTCAAAATATGTCCTTTATTACATTTGCCAAATACTTCTTTGTTTAATCCCACTGGTAGAACACATACGGGAATGTTACCAATTTGTACACCGACTTTGGAATTAGGGTGAAATTCCCAGCAGCTGAGTACCAATTGTTTATACACAATTGTCTATACAATAGATTTTCACTGAGTGTAGGGGTTGAAACAGCAGATCTGATGAAGAATGGGAACAAAAGTGCAACAACTTTCTCAGCTAGAGAATAAATTTGGAACTTTACTTCATAATAATAGTATTGCTCATAATTAACTTAATTTCTAAAGTACTTAAAGAAATGAGAAACTGTAGGCTAACTAACCTGATGTATATTTTCTGGGACTCAAGAGGAGTATGTCTTCTATTTCTACATATTTTAAAAAAGATTTAGTGTATGATCAAAGAACATGTCATTAAGTAATTATTCACAAAGGCATGTACTTGTTTCTGATGCTAAAAAATCTGCTTTTCTTTCTTTACTTAAAGAGAAAAAGTGGAGCTACAAAAGGTCTGTCTTAGAGTGAGGTCTGAAGTGATCCTTTATAGTACAACTTGAACTGAAAAATGCTGTCTCTGCTGCCTTTAAAGATTAAATAGAGACATTGGTGATATAGCTTCTATTTGGTGTACAGAAAAAGATAACACTGGACATCTTGATTAAGGTATTTTGAAGTAACTCTGTCCTGCTTTCAGGAGGAATGTTTGAGTATGTCAGTGGAGCCAACTTTTTTGGAGAGATCCTGGAATGGTTTGGGTTTGCCCTTGCCTGCTGCACCATTGAAAGCTTTGCATTTGCGTTGTGCACTCTCTTTATCCTGGGTTCAAGGGCAAGACAACACCACAAGTAAGTGTTCCTGCCTTGTCATTTCTGTTGTCTCTATGCCACACTGCATTTCCATTTCACAAATAATGCCTCATCCTATAGGGATGTTGCAGAGCAAGTCTTGTGAAAGAGACTGCTGCTGTAGGGCAGAATATGATAGAGAATACTCTGAGAAGATTAAGCACTGCAGAATAGTACAGAGCATAAACACAGTACAACAAGGTGGTAAAACAATGTTTAAATGAAGATAGTTCATCCTGGATCTGTAAAAATTACAGTCAAGTTTATTAATTACAGTCAAGTTGTCTTAATTAATCAAATACTATATTTTCTCTTCTCAAACTTGTTTCTGTAATATTAAAATTTTGAAAATCACCCAAGCTGTCTTTAACAGGCACACTTTATAGTCATGTCTGTATCATATTACCCATAATCAATTGTATAGACATAATGAAAACAGTTTTGGTAGATGATATTTAATGAAGTCTCTGCTCTAAACATTCTGACTGCTCATGTACTGTATTTATAATGTGGCTTTCCTGTTAACAAGAAGGACCATACCTTGGGGAGACTTCTTTCCTGAAAGGATTCTCATTAAGGAATAGCATGTTTAAAAGAATTTGAACATGTTAATTTTATTTTGGTTATTTTCAGCTTCCTGCTTTGGTTCTCATGTTGAAACTTAGTGGCATAAGAGGAAATAAACATGAATTTAAGGAGAAGATAGGTTGGGAAAAAATACTGACCATCTGTGAGGGGAGCCATGTCTATCTCTAATGGAGTCCTGAAAACCTCCAGAAACAGAGGTTTTCCTGTCCCTTGTTTGTAGGATGTTCTGGGTCTGAATTTCCCTCCCAGCAAACAAGTTTCTTCCGCTATCCAACCTGAGCCTTCCAAACCTGCTGCCTATGACCATCTCTTCCTGTTTTATCACCTGCTATTAGTGAGCAGAGTCATAGAGTATCTGGAGTTGGGAAGAGTATTTAAAGGTTGTCCAGTCAACTGGTGTGGCTGCTCCAGCCAGGGCAAACCACAAGACTCTGCCCAGTTGCCCAGGGCTCATCCAATTGAGTTCTGAGTGTCTCCTCCTTGCCTGATTAAGCAAGGACAGGTTCTCCTGCCTCTCTTTGTATATTACATTCGTCAGGCTCAAATTCCGGGGTTGGTTTCCATCAATCTTAAGCCTTGATGGCACTCTTTCAGAACATCAAGAAAAGCTAAATGTTGTTAGACAAAGTTATTTACACTAAAGCAAAAATGCATGAAAATGGAAGAGGGGTACAGGAAAAAAAACCCAAGCAACTAAAAATATCGAATCCATGTAAGTGAAGAAACATGTTAGTGTAGTTTTTTTATTTAAAAAAGTTTGTATAAATGATTGAAATGGGTAAATAGGGTAATAATTGTATTCCCTAGATGCAAGTTATTGTGCATTGCATGTTTTGTTCTGTTTATTCCAGCTTTGATCTTGCAGTTAACTGTTTATATTATGAATATCTTCTTCTTTATATTATGAATATCACCTTCAAGGAGCCCAGGTGAACTTAGTTCTTTCATTTCAGAGAAGCAGAAGAATAAATATTCAAAAACGGGAGTAGAAGTGCTTGTTATGGAAGGTGAAAACACAAATATCTGATAGTGCTCTGCATTTTGTTTTTATTGTCTAGATTTGAAAATAGTGATGATCTTTGAGGGGTGTTAGCAATAAGGCCAGTGCAATGTTTGTCATGTTCAGTTTGATTACCCAAATTCTAACTGCAGCCAAAAATGTTTCTATGCAGAATGGGATTCTCTTTCCAGTGTGTGAAATATCCCTTGGTTCTATGTGAAGTCATTATGCAATGACATGTTTTTGATTTCATTTTTTCTCCCTCTAGTTCTAAAACGTGTAAATACTCAGGATGTGTAACAATATACATTTTGAAAGAATGGGTTGTTCCTTCCCTGACATAACTCGCCATGTCTGTTGGTTTGATTTCCCATTGCTGGCAGCTCTTAACTTAGTGTTGTTGCATTTGGTGATTAGATGTCATTAGGGTGAGTGCAGTAAATGCCATTTTGCTATCTAAAGTAGGTTCTAAAGGCATTTTTCTTGTTTGTAGACAAAAATGTATATGGATTGAATTAAACACATTGTACAATTATTTAATTTCCTCAACAGTGTTTTGAAGACTCAATACTCATCAGATTTCTTTCTTTGTTTTCCAGATGGTACCTTGAAAAATTTGAAGACTATCCAAAGGACAGAAAAATTGTAATCCCATTTGTGTACTGAGCTGTGCTTTTAACACTTGGAGATGGATGGCTTTTAGTAACAGCCAACATTTTACAGATGCTACCAGGTTAGCAACACACTCAGATCATCACTGTGACAAAGCCTTTCCATCAGTGCTGCTATTACTTACTGCTTTTTCCTCTTAATGATAGCTCAGGAATCGGATGGAGAGGGTGAATAGGAACAGAAATGCTTTTCCAGCAGTGAGGCACCTTCATAAATACATTAGGCAACGAGTCTGAATTGGCATCATGGGAAGTACTGTGCACGACATCTGATGCTTCTTTTTCTGCCTGTGAGGGCTTCTACTGTTTCCACTCAATGTAGCCAAGCTGTCCTGACGATTGTGCTGTGAGCTCAGCCACCCTCGTTGCAGTCTGGATGGTGTGTTCGGCCTACATATACAAATATGGTTGATTTTATTTTTTTTCCCTGCTTTACTAATCCTTTCATTTCCTCCCACCTGTATCTCCAGAGGAGCTGGTGATTTAGACCAAGGAATTAGATGAATACAGTTGCTTTTAGATGAGAGGCAGTGTTTTTCCTTTTCTTTGCACTCTTAAAAATATAGGAACACTGTATAGACAATATTTAATTATATTTACATAGAAGTTGTACTGGTAATAGATTAATATTGTCATCTACCTCTTGAAATTGATAGCTATCTCAATATGCAATATGTGTCTTCTCTCTGTAAACTGGTTTTGGAAGTCTACTAAGGATATTTAGGTCTACCTAGCATTGTTAACAATTGTGTAATGTTTTCTAACTTACTTTATAAAAAAAACCTTGAGATTTAAAAATCCTTTTCTTACTTTGCTGTTTTAAAAAAAATCAAGTGTCTTCCTTCCTCTGTTGCTAACATTCTAGATGATTTTATATTCCACAACTCTGGAGCCTTTTATCAGTTCTCATACCCCAACCTTTTACTCATGAAGGACTCCAGAATGGTTTCAAGAACATGATGGGATCCCAACCCTACAGATTTTCAAGTTAACTGTGTTTTGCATTATTGTAATAATAAAGAATCTTTTAGAATTGCTGACACTAAAAAACCACAAACAACTCAAGGAAAAAGTAAAAAAATAAAAAAATCCAACAAAGTAAACAACCCCAAGTAAACAACCAAATTCTAATAATTAAAAACCAAACAAATGAACACTAACTAAAAAAACTTTCCACAAAACCCCAAAACTCTGCTGCTAATATAATTTGAAAATAAATGGAATTCAAACTTTTGCCAAGTTGTCGTCTGCTCTGTTTGCACTTTTATGTTGGGTTATGTTCTTCAAAACAAATTAGTAACATAATTTTGCCAGATGCTAAGTTTTCCATTAGTCTTGCAGTACGATTTGTGTTGATGAACAGTCATGGTGCTCATTGGAGAGAGAGAGGATGGTGAAGGGTTTGATTTACTCCTCAATGCTAAAATTGAGTTATTGAACAATAGAAGTTCAATAGGATCACTTAAAGCATATTCTGAAGATTTTAGAATCTTAGTCTTGAATATTAGGATATTTCTAAATCCTGTCATCTCTGCACCATTTTTTAAAATCTTCTTGTCTAAATGATACACCAATAAAAATCTTTTAGTGGAAAAAATATAGGATTCAAAAACCACTATCTACCCCAGGTGTTTAAACACTAACAGAGTTTATGGGCAATTAGTATCTTTACTGATTGTTGTGTGGCCAGATTTTGGTGGGGGAGACTACAGGAGTCGCTTCTGCAAGAAGCTGCTAGAAGCTTTCCCCATGTCTGGCAGAGCCAATGCCAGCTTGTCCCAGGGCCAGCCTGCTCCTGACCAAGGCTGAGCCCATCAGGAAGGACAGTAATGTCTTTGTAACAACATATTTAAGAAAGAAAAGAAATATGTTCTGGGGCAGAGCAACATCTATGCAGACAGCAAGTGGAGGAGTGGGAGGAGGTGCTTCAGGTGCTGGAGCTGAGGTCCCCTGCTGGAGCTGTGCCCATGGAGGACCATGGGGATGCAGAGATCCATCTGCAGCCTGTGGAGGATCCTCATTCCGGAGCAGGTGGCTGTCTGAGATGAGGCTGTGAATCCATAGGAAGCCTATGCTGGAGCAGGGTTGTGACAGGGACGTTTGGAGAGAAGAGCCCACGCTAGGGCAGGTTACATGGTGGGACTTCTGACCCTGTGGGGGACCTAAACTGGAGCAGGCTCTGCCTAAATAATTGCAGAATTATTTGGCAATTATTCTTTGTGGAAGAGAATCCATGTTGGAGCAGTTCATGGAGACCTGCTGCCCATGGGATGCACTCAGATTGGAGACATTCATGGAAAACTGTCACCCATGGGAGGGACTCTGTGTTGGAGCAGGGGAAGGCCTCCTCTCCTTGAGCAGAAGGAGAAACCGCAGGTGATGAACTGACCATAGCTTCCATTCCCTGTCTCTCTGCATCTCCCTGGTGGAGGAGGTGGAGCTTGGCAAAAAGAGAAAGGTGGAGGGAAGGTGTTTTTAAGATGTATTTTACTTTTTATTATTCTGCTCTGATTTTCTCAGTAATAAATTCAGTTAATATCCCAAATTTGAGTCTGTTTTGTCTGTGGCGATACTTGATGAGTGATCTCTCCTGGTCCTTTATCTCAACCCATGAAGCTTAGGCTTTGTTTTCATCCCCCTGACCAGTTGTGGAGAGGAGTGACAGAGTGGCTTTGGTGCACACCTGGTATTCAGCTAGGGTCAACACACCAAAATAACTTATATCTTCAGGGATACTTGTTTAAAAATCACTAATGGGACAACCTACCGCTTAAAAACATCTTTCTGCAGCACTTTAGACTCTAACACTTTTTCTTTTTCTTTTTTTCTTTCTTTTTTCTTTGTCTTTTTTGAAGAGGCAAATGTTCTTTTAATACTAAACAGTGAAAAAAGGTCAGTGTTTATTACATCTCTATATTCAAGAGCTGTAGCTCTCTAGCCAGTAGTCTTTTATCACAGTTTCCAGAAAATTTGAACAGATGCCATGATTTTGCTCTGCTATTATGCTAATATTTATCTTGCCTAAAAGTTCAGTTGCTTTGCCCACATAATGTTAATTTATGGTTTGCCACAGTGGGATGGGATCTGAAGTGTCTGTGGTCTGACAGCTTATCCCTGTTCTCTCTCTTGTTACAGAAAAGGAAAAGCTAAGGTCTGTGGGCTGTGAATGTCAGCATGTTTAGAAATTTTAGTTAATTGGATTAATTAAAAAAAAACCCCAAACCCAAGCCAGAAGGTTTTTGTTCTTTGTGTGATTATATTTTATATTCTCATTATACTTCTAGAGCCTTCCCTAAGTAAAGTACAGATTTTGAGGCAGTTCTTAGACCACAGGTCTTACAAGGAGCAGCTGAAAGAGCTGGGAATGTTTAGCCTGGAGAAAAGGAGGCCCAGGGGGAATCTTACTATTCTCTACAGCTGCCTGAAAGGAGGTTGTAGCCAGGTGGGAGTTCATCGCTTCTCCTAGGTAACAAGTAATAGAATGAGAGGAAATGGCCTTATGTTGTGCCAGGGGAGGTTCAGATTGGCTATTATGAAAAATTTCTTCACTGAAAGGGTTGTCAAGCCCTGGAACAGGCTGCCTGAGGAAGCGATGGAGTCACCATCCTTGGAGGCATTAAAAGACATGTAGTTGTGGCACTGAGGGAGATGGTTTAGTGGTGGACTTGGAAGTTAAAGTCTGGGTTAAAAGTTGGACTCAATGAACTTTGAGTTCTCTTCTAACCTAAACAACTCTATGATTCTAGCATTTCGAGATGCAGGTACATTGGTAAGAGGGTATGATCAGCTTGGCCAAATGCTAGAATTGCCTTTTGTTTAAACAATATCCTACTTATTGTCATACTTCACTCGTGATCCTTTCCCTTTTCAGCAGCTCGGACAGATTTTTCTGTTGGAAAATATGTAATACTGAACCATTTTTCTCGATAATAGGAAATGTGAAAATGAATGTTTTGCCCATTCCAGAGGGAGAAAACATGCATACTTGCTATTGGGTGTAATATCTGTAGCAATTTTATTAGAGACACTTCTAGTCAGATAGATACATCTTTCCCCCAAATCCCATACTAATAAAACATGATTTGTGGTGTCTTGCTTGAATACTTTTTTTTTTTCCTGTTAGTAATCCCCGCTCTAACTTGTGGAGATTGTCCAAGCCTTTTGCACCAGCAATTTCATTATCCCAGCTGAGATCTTGGGGAGTGTGAAAACGAGATTGGATTAGACTGACCTAGATGCATGTGTGAACTTGATGAGATGCACTCAAAGCAGTTATTAAAAGTCACAAGGTAAATTTGTCTAGCAATACATTCTTAGTTATGCAAAACAAAATATGTAGCTGAGATGTTTTACACTTGCAGTTAGAGCAAAGATTAACAGAAGCAGAGGCTGCTTGTTTGGATTCCTCTCCTGCTGCTAGGTCACTTTGCACTTGAAAAAAACTGTAGCACCTGCTGTTTCAACTACTTTAATTGAGCTTCAGCACAACACTATCTTTTGGGGGAGTGAAGATAGTGTACAAATGACTTGTATAAACTTGAATTCTTCCAGCAGGCAGGAAATCCTGAGTGCCCACCACAGTTTTTATATCCTGTTTGTGACTGAAATATATTAATAACTTTAGTATGAGACTGTCCCAGTCTGTTCCATGCTCCTCAGTTTTACCAATAGCAGTTGCAGTTGTCAGGGCAGCCTTTCATACACACATCCATTTTGTGAGGAAAGCAGATCTCAGGGCAAAATTGCGCCACTTTTTACGGTGATGCAACATATCTGTCACATCTATGTGCTTATGTGCCCACACAAAAATATGTGCAAGCAAGTAATTAAATTTCTGTTGCAGGACAACTGAAGGGCAAAGCCTTAAGCAAGGTTTGCACCTGAAAGAATTGCATAACTGAAGCTTGCTCTTGAACTTCTTAAAACAACATGTTTTTAACATCCCTTGCTTGATTTACCATGTCTGCTTAAAAGTCAGAGCCAATACATGATGCACTGTTGGGTACAAGTGGATAGGGGAAGCAATAGGTTATTCACTCATAGAGATGAAAGAAAACCTAACACCTGGTACAGCCTTTGGTGTAATGCTTCCCTGGAGACAATGCCTTACCAATGTGCTAGCAGGAGTGTCTCAGTGGTGTTGTTTGTCCCTGCTCCCTCTTCATCTGTCCAGTTGCTGAGAAGACATGGGTGGCTGGATCCAAAGAGATAGCACTAGCAAAGCCACATGTTCCAGCTGCTCTGGGAGGGGGCATTTCTCTTGGGCTATTGAAAGGGAAAACCACCACAAACTTCTGCCAGAAAAGAAAAAGCCATGTGATTTGTGAATGGGGACTCAGACATTGAGAAGCACTGTGAAGACTAAAGGCCAGTCTGATGTAAGCAAGCAAAACCTACTTCAGGTACTTGCTGTCTTTGTGTCCTGTTAGCTGCTTCATGGGGCTGGAATTTAATCTTTTTAATCCATATCAGTGTGTTGGTGAACAGTCCAAGGAGCTTCCAGTTATGCCCCCACTGCTGCAGAAGACCAAGAGACATATGCTGTGCAGAGCCAGGGTCCTGCTAATGTGCAAGGAATCCCTGTGACCAAGCAGCCCAGTGCAATAGTGCAGATTTGTAGGATTTTAGTGTTTTGCAAAGGCAAGTATGTTTCCTCTTTCATTCTCTGCCTGTCTCTTTGAAAAATGGTGATGATATCAGAACAGGAGAACTGATTTGAAAATCCCAACAAGTACTGTGAAAGTGTTCAAGTGTTAAAGGACAGCCATCAGGATATACTAAAATCAGTAACCAAAGATGTAAATAGTCCTTTTTACACTCCAAATAATTCTTTTTTTCAGGTTTTACTAGGCCTCAGAATTAAAGAGTATTAGATTAAGCATAATATTTAGTCTGAAACAGTGCAGTATATGATAATTACTGATAAAGTAATACTAGGAAGAGTAGTTTAGAAAATATGAGTAGCTGTGCAGACAGCATACAGCAGTATAGTCTTATGAATAGAAAGCCAAATGACCAAGAAAAAATGAGCTATTTTCATAAGCAAAAAGAGAACACTACTCTAGTATGGAGTCTTCCTTGGGCTGTAGATGGATCTCTGCTCCATTGGGGACTTCCATGGGCTGCAAGGGCACAGCTGCCTCACCATGGCCTTTACCACCTTTACCACTGCGAGGGAGTTTCAGCTTTGACACCTGGAGCATTTCCTCACCCCTCTTTCCTCATGCACCTTGGTGTCTGCATAGCTGCTCCTCTGACATATTCTCACTCCTCTTTCCACTTGCAGGGTTTGTTTTTTTTTTTTTTTTTTTTTGCCCCTTTTTAACTGTTATCCCAGCAATGCCATCACCATCACTGCTGGGGTCAGCCTTGGCCAGTGATAGGTCTGTATTGGAGCTGGCTGGCATTGGTTCTGTTGGACATGGGAGAAGCTTCTGGCAGCTTCTCACAAAAGCTCTGTAGCTCCCCTATTACCAAAATCTTTCCCTGTGAGCCCAATAAAATGTTTGAATTTGTAAAAGTTCAAAATAAAACACTAACATGGCACTTGTAGGAAAAGTCTTTTGTCAATTGCTTTAAGTGGTTTTCCTAAACTGAAATTGCCATGCCATGTAGACATTCCAGACTTCAATGAACAATATGCTATAATTACTACTCTTTAAATGGTTACTATTAAAAGTAAAAAACCCCAAAGTAATTGTACTTTGTTTCCTAATTCTTCATACTAGATGAATTGTCATTACAACAGCTTTTAATTTCAATTCAAAGCAGACAAAACAATCTCCTTTGCAGATGCAACCCCATCTGCTACTGTGGCTAAACCTCAGAGATCATCTTGAATATTCTTGTTTCTGCATCAGATAAAAAAAAGATAAATTGCAAGTAACACTGCAGATGACAAACCATGCCTTATTTTTCAGTAATACTATCATCTTCTGCCACTTTGTGCCTTCATTAACACTAGGCTAATTAGAAACATGAAATGATTATCTAACATTTTCTTACATATAAAATCCAGTCTAACACTGTGCTCAATTGTCTTATTGTGGCACTGCACAGATGTGGGCTTACTGGGTACCTATTGCATCATAGTTTCCAGTCCCCTCTAAGCACTGCCTAGAGCAGAAATTGTTACTCACAGCAGCAAATTCAAAGACAGTCCTCTCTTCTAGCTCAGGGACCCTGGAAGCAGACAAGAATGTACCCCCAAACAAGCATGAATAAATTACCAGCAGAGCTCTGCACCAGCCATCTGTGTCTGTGTTGTACCACATGTAGAACAACAAGGAGTGCTAACCTTCCTGCTCATGGTGCTCTTTCCCCTCCAGCCCCCAACATGGTAGCCCTCAGTAAGATACACCTCAGTAAGATGCATCATCCTCTACAAAGTTACTGACGGCTAGATCAGTTCTTTGCCAGCACCTAGCACATAGACTCTCCTTTTTTTTGTCACAGCACTCAGCCAAGAAGGCCAGGAAAGATGGAAACCTGCACAAAGAACTTTTTAATTCAGCCTTTCAGAGGCTTACAACTTTTGTTCGGGCTCGGAAGTTTTTTATCCATTTCTGGACAAAATGCACAAAATGGATTCCATAACACCGTATTTTACAACCTAGGAGCACACGTCTCAAAAGGCATTTTAGACAACAGCCTTTGAATGGGCTTTCGTTTTAAGTAAATGAGTTTCCTGAAAGGCTCTCCAGTAAGGATTTGGAATGGATAGTCGTGAAGACTACAGGTAATTTTTGTTTCCAGGGACAAGGCCCCCTATCATTGTTAGCCCTTGTACAGATTCTTCCAGAGAAACATAGTGCCTTTTCCTACTCTTTGTCCAACAGCAAAGCCAGCTGTTTGGCAGCAAGGCTGGGCATTCAGCCAGAGCTCTACTTGATCTAGAAAAGGTTTTATCTTTCCTAATGTATACCGTAAATATTTTGCTCTACCAAATCCAATTCAAAACTTTCCAGGATGATAGATGAGATCTGCCCTGAGATATCACAGACCATTTCTTCTTCCTTGTGGGTAACTGCAGATGTAATTCCAGTGAGATCAAAACATTTTTTCTGTAATTCTTGCTGGCTTCCATGTGGCCGAAATGAGAGAGTTCAAACTGAATGAGAGCGTTTAAAGCAGGCCCAGCAAAGAATTATGCCATGCCGTAAAAATGTCAAGAAATTGTTCTTTGCAGAAAGCTGAGGCAGAGCTGTCCATGCTATAAATGATATAATCAAGATCAAACCACTTCCACCCTGTCTCCTAGCCCTGTGCCAGAGCCATTGCTAGTAGTAACAGATGGTTTCCAGGCCAGCACCAGGCAATAGAATCTTTATGGCAAAGCCAAGTAGTGTGTGGTTAACTGTAACATGTCCTCAACGAGAAACATACCACACTCAGGGCAGGGAAAGGATTTCACTTGTCACAAAGATACTAAAAGCAGAAAAAAGCGGGAAGAAATACAGGGCAAAAGGTGAAATAGGCAGCTTCCACATCTTCAGGACAGATCCTGAAGTTCCCCTGTCTACCCGTAACAGAACCAGTTCAAGGGAAGACTCTGAAGAGGTCTGCACCTCACAGCCAAGAGTCAGCGATAGATTCATGTGATGGAACTCCTGAAACATCTCACTGGGTAGTGTGGGGTACAGACTGATACTGTGCATGGTTCTCAAAGGTAAGTTCTGGAAGAGAAGGACCAAGAGAGTGTCCCCACTAGAGGGCAGAGGGACTGATCAGTCTACACTAACAAGGAACTGTAAGAGGATGACTGTATCATGCAAGAATTGGCTGAGGCCCTGACACTACATGCTGTGAGAACACTAGTCTCAGAAAGGATCACCTCAGGACAGTATGACCTACACCATCAACAAGGGAAGGAATCAACAGAAGCATTTAAAATAGAATGGCAACAAATTTTTCAGAGAAGCTTTTTTCAACCACTAAGAGATATATAGCACGCAGTTGGAAAGGGCAGTAGTATGGCTTTATGCTCAGAGTCACTGCTGTGGAGTTGTCTGCATGGCCAGTCTGATTAACTGATGGTACATGAACTGAACAAATAACATGCAGAAATTGCAAGAGATTCATTCAATGCATTTTGTTTCTCCCACCATGCAAGACTTTTTGGCAGTATCGATCTTAACTTCCAGCACCTGTAGCCACATGGCTTCGCCAGGTTCTGAAATAATCCTAAAAAGACTGATGTTTACATTGTGTTAATTACTGTCACCTTCTGAGTACATGATCAAGAGATTCATTCCAGCCAACAAAAATAAGTCTCATGGACCATGTCTGTCACTGCCTCATAAGGAACCAGCTGGGATAAGCTTCACAGCTATCACCAGGCAACTCTGAATGAGAAAACAGCTGTAGGCTGGTGATGAAAAGAGCCCTTCCGGGTCTCACCAGGCAGGTGTGGAGCCATAGCACATCTGTCTTGTGTCCAAGTGAACTTGTTCCCCATGAGAAGGAGGTCCACGCATCCTTGCTACCATATAGAAAGAAAAAAGCTGAATTTTATGTTTCTGTGTGCAGAATGAATACCTATCTGCTTGGTGGCATCAGTCAATGCCACACCATGAGCTCTGCAGGTGACTCTGCAAGTAAAGTCTATTCCATTGCAAGTCTCATTTGTCAGCAACTAAGGCAAAGATCTTCAATTTGAGCCGTAGTACTGGATGGAGACTACTCCGAGGCAGGCTCCTGGCTGCAGGGCTGTCAGTCCTCTCACTCAGCTGAGAAGCACTAGAATCATCAATGAATTGCCTAGGTACCAGAACTCAGTGGAGTGGATCACCAGCCTGTGAAGCCTCACTGCAGGAACCTGGAGCTGTTTCCAGACTTCTGGATGCTTTGAGCCAGTGGTGAATTTGAGGCATGGGTAAAAGCAAAGCTGCCCCATCACAAAGCTACATGGGAGTTTCAGTTTGGCACATGGCAGCAGGAACGGCAGTCTCGCCTTGCTCTGGCCCATGACTTGCCTGGAGGGAGCAACAGATACCTTAAACTAAGCACAGCAACCTCAGGAAATCAGAAATCCTAATCTGTTTCAATGCTGACATTTCACTCTTCCTTCCTCATGCCTTTTCTGCTCTCACCACAATAAATGAATGTTGTTTCTTCAATGTTACCTGCATGTCCATAGAGCTCATGAGCCCGGGAGCTCAGAGGCACAGCCTTACTGTGAAGCCCTGAGATTAGAGACTGATGTTATGAACAGACTCCCTAACTCAGTTTCCATGTGGAATGGAAACTGCCATTGCAGGTAACTATCATGTTCTCTATGCTGGGTTCTGCCCTTGGATCACAACAACCTGCTGCAGCACAAAAGGCTGGGGAAAGAGTGGCTGGAAAGATGTCCATTGGAAAAGGCCCTGGGAGTGCTGGTTAACAGTCAGCTGAACATGATCCAAAGAGTGTCCAGGTGGCCAAGAAGGCAAATGGCATCCTGGCCTGTATCAGCAATAGTGTGGCCAGCAAGACCAGGGCAGTGATCCTCCCCCTCTGCTGGAGAGTACTCAAATCCTGTGCTCAGTTCTGGGCCCCTCACAAGAAAGATATTGAGATGCTGGAGCAAGTCCAGAGAAGGGCAATGGAGTGGGGAAAGGTCTGGTGCACAATTTTGATGAGAAGCATCTGAGGGAGCTGGAATTACATAACCTGGAGAAAAGAAGGCTCAGGGGTGACCTTATCACGCTCCACAACTGCCTGAAAGGAAGGTGTAGCCAAGTGGGAGTTGGTCTCTCCTCCCAGGTAATAAGTTACAGGACAAGAGGAAATGGCCTTGATCTGCACCAGGGGAGGTTTAGATTGTGTATTAGGAAAAATTTCTTCACTGAAAGAGTTGTCAAGCATCGGCACAGACTGCCTGGGGAACTGACAGAGTCACCAAGGGTTGACTCTCTGAAGGGATCCTGGAAGTATTTAAAAGATGTGTAGATGTGTAGGGACACAGTTTAGTGGTGGATCTGGCAGTGCTATGTTGAAGGTCAGACTCAATATTCTACCAGGTCTTTTCCAATCCAAACAGTTCTGTGATTCACTGCTGACACCCACAGACAGGAGATACTGGCACTGCCATCACAAGCGGGGTTTGGAATGCCCAGGCATGTTCTGTTCATCTACAGACTTCAGGATCCCAAAGGCATGTCTGTTGGACTGCATGTGCGTAAAGTTCCAAGGTGAAATGGTACTGACAAGCTGAAGTAGTCCTGGAGAAGTCCCAGCTGATGTCTGTCCCCAGTCTGTCCATGCACTGGAAAGAACTGATGGTGAGGCTGGTTTTTATTTCTCAAGGAAAGCAGAGGAAGTTGTGAAGTCCTTACAATTCCAGTACTGAATCACAGGATAGGACCCATAGGAGGATTTGGTGCAAGAAAGTTGGAGTGCTGGTAGAAAGTTGGGAGAGGCACCTGAACACTCTTCCGGTTCCTGGCCCTGATTTTAGATCCTTCAAGAACAAATGAACATGTGTGTGCTGACTAATGAGCCTTCACTCTGACAGTTTTCCCGGCCCCTTGGCCAACACCTTCATCTGTCCACTCCACCTCTTTTGCTCCCCTTATTCCTAGTCCAGCCATTTCCCTATATCAGATAAAATTGTCAGCCATGTTCTCTTACCGATGCATGCTTTTCCTATCTTTGTTTCTATCCTCATTCTAAAGGACCAGCTAAACCATATTATTCTTTCTTATCTTATCTATCCTACAGCTGCTACACATCAACTTTAGCTAAAAACCCTGCCAAAAAATCTTACTCTCCTTTGATCTTCTGTACTTCTCTGCTAACTTATCCATGGCCTAATGCAAATACAGCTCAGGTCAGCATTTTTACATTGGCAAAAAGCTGTTTCTCTTCTGGAAATCTCCTTCCTGAGATGTCCAAGTGATATAGTTGTGGCCCAAGAACAGTTAAAAATAATGGCTTTGAAGGTGGTGATGCAGGACGTAGACATATTTAAGGAGAGGGAGATGCATTGCAATAGAGCAGTTTCTATTTAAAGAGCAAATGCGTGTAGGTATGTGCCTATGCTGCCTATAGCTGAGGACCAGTGGGCAGGATCAACCAATGATAAATACTTAGGCAGTTGACCATGCAAGATAAATTATCTTCTCAAAATCTGTACAAGATCAAATACGGCTTTGATCTAGCATGGAATCTAATAAAAGTGGGCTACATCTCTCACAATGATATTTTTTTGCTGACACCTGATGTAACGTTAATTCCAACCACAGTCGTTCTGCTATGCATAAATGATCCTTCCAGGTTTAGTACAGAAGCAGCTGGTGCCCTGTGTGATTGCCATGTGAACATGGCAGATCAGAGTTCCAGGGCACATCCTCACTAAGCAACTTTTACATCAGCTTTCTCACAGCTTGTGCCCTCGTGCTCTCCCCAGCAGAAAGCTTACACCCAGCAGATATGAAGAAAGAGTTTTTATTCTAATGTTTTCCCTAGGAGGAACAATGCATTACTTATAGATTCTCCTCCTAGAAGACATTTCAGCCAGATCTACTTTTTCTTTCCATATTAGTGCACGTTCAACCACACTGTGCGTTGGGATCCCTCCCCTCTGCCAGGATTCACACAACACATCCTGCATGCCCTCAGCTGTTTTCCACAGCAGCCTGGAGAGTGACAACTTAAAGATAATCTTGGGACCACCCAGATTGTGGTGGTAAGTCAGGAATCCTCACCAGTTTATTCCTATGATCTTTCATAAGAGTCTTCTTAATTCTCAACCTGTCATTCAAAGGCAAGCTACCTTTCTGACAAAAGCAACTCTTTGCAGGGCTCTGTCAGGAAGACAGGGCATCTGATTTCATACAACTCTTTATTTCCTACTTAGAAATGTACTTCCAAAAGCTTTATAGATATTTAGCATAAACTGCATTTGTTTATGATCTCTCTCGTAGAGTATTTTCTAGAGCTAAAATTGTTCTTAAAACCCTCCTTTTGCTTGTTATCACAATTTTATTTCACATCTAAATAAAGCTTTGAAGAAAGAAAGTCTGTGAGATTTGTCTTCAATTGAGTGTTACTGCCAGAAGAACATCCTCTCTTATGAAAAGTGACAAGTCTCAAAAGGCTGAATTTGTAATCCCTGAGTTACAAAACAAACCTTCCAAACCTGTATGCTCCCAAACCCTCTCTAAATTATTAAAGGAAACAAAACAGAACACAAGAACAACTTTACAACTTCATAGAACACCCTTGATACAGAAGAATTAAATATGTCACTGAATACTGTAAAAATATGCTGTGTTAAGTATTTAATTACTGTGTAACAAGCTAAGATAAAGATTCATAATAAAGCAGACTTTTGAAAGCAATCCCTATCAGAGTCCCAAATATAGCAATGGAAATAGACTGTGGGAATGTCAAGGCGGCACCTTTACCTTGCTCCTGTTGTAGCATTGCACATGCATACCATGCCCAGAGTGACGAAAGGTCCCCGAGGCACAGTTCCTGCCAGAAGCGTTGACACAGATCCAGCAGCGTGAGGCAAGAGTCACACCCGCCTGTCCCTGCGCCCTCTCCCACTGTGATGCCACCCTGCATGCAAAGAGAACGGAACGGCTTGTGAACCGCCTCCCACGCTTTCTCCATTTACCACACAGCTATTTTATCTAGGCAGCTAGAAAAGGATTTTCATGTGCATGAACATGCCTGGCTGGAAGCTGCAGCTGTTCAGCTGCTGATTTATGATGTGTTCAGCTTCTGTGGCACAGGGCTGGCAACCCTTGTAAGAGCAAGGAAGACAGGGTGGGAAGAGGAGATGGCTGGTGGTTGACAGCTGTTTCAGGCTCTGTACTTCAATTGGCTCCGAATATTCCTCAACAACCTACATTTGGCTAATGCCTACTGTTCATCAGAAGAAGACACAGAGCCTTGAAGAGAGGAAGGACTGAGCCAAGTAGAAGATTTAAGGGAGAAAATATAACATGATTTAAGCCTGTTCAGGGTTACTCATACCTGGCCTTCTTTAATGGGAGTCACAAGCCATTTTGAAGAAGGCAAAAGCCCGTATTTCCAGATAACAGATTAAAACATTGCCTCAAATCACACCTTGTAAGAACCAGAAACTGGTGTTCTGTGTTTCAACTTGTCTCCCTGTTGTGATCAGCTACATTTGAGACAGGAAAATTGTATCTCCACTCTCTCATTGAGGAATGAATTTACAAAATTTAATACAAAACAAATACAATACAAAAAGTATTGATAGTGCAGCTAAGGAAACTGTCTCCCTGCTACCTCCTCCCCAACACTATCTCCTGGTGACTAGCACACTCTGAAGGTCACTTGTTAGAGATGCACCTCCTTTGGTGAAACAGCCTTTCTCTCACACCCCCATCTAGCTTGAGACCTTGATTTGTTCAGTTCTTTCCTCTTCCCACCTTCATCAGGTACGAGTGTGGTCAGATATACTGCTGAGCCCTACTCTCTGTGCCTTCTCCATCCATCCCACCACAGAACCACAGAATATTCTGAGTTGAAAGGGTCCTTAAGGATCATTGAGTCCAGCTCTTAAGTGTGGCTATGGACCAAAAGGGCTAAAAAGGAGATCAGAGCTGGTGACCATGAAGGAGGTGATGCATCAGAGGCTTGCAGTGTGTTTGTGGGTGTCCAGAATCAAGGTCATATGGGCCAAAATGCAGTTTTCATGTTCAGTCTTTCCTTACCATTTCCTCTAGGGATGGCAACTCCATGACCTCTCTAGGTAGCCCATTCCAATGTCTAATCACCCCTTCTGTGAAGTAATTCCTCCTAATGTCCAACCTAAACCTCCTCTGGCATAGCTTGAGGCTGTCACTGGCTCCCACCTGGCTACAGCCTCCTTTCAGGCAGTTGTAGAGAGCGATAAGATCACCCCTGAGCATCTTTTTCTCCAGGCTAAACAACCTCAGCTTCCTCAGCCATTCCTCATGGAATTCGTGCTCCAAACCCTTCATTAGTTTTGCTGCCCTTTTCTGGACTCACTCCAGCACCTCAGTGTCCCTCCTGATTTGAGGGGCTCAGAACTGGACACAGGATTCAAGGTACAGCCTCACCAGTACCAAGTATAGGGGGAGACTTTTCATTATCTGCATCCATACAAATTCAACAGGGGGAAGGAAGATTTATTGAAAAGAAAGGATATTTTTCTTATGATCCAAACTGTATTTGACTTTCAAACATTCTGAGAATTTTACCTTCAGTTTTGAGTTTCACTCAGTAAAAGACAGCTGAATTAAAATCAACCAGACTTTAAAAAAAATGAATCCTTGCAAAGGAAGTTCTCACTTGCTACTTTTAGAGGGAAATTCTCACTTTAAGGAGACAAGATTAGAAACATGCTTTATTTAGGTTTCTCACTGGGGAGGCTAGAAACAGAGGAGAAAAAAAGCTGATGTTAGAAGATGATATTTTTTTCTTCTTGTCGTGCCACAACACACCACCGGGTATTATTTCTCCATATTGTACACATTTTTGTAGGAAACATGTAATATCTCCTTTTTGCAGAGGTATTTCAGGGATGTGCCACAAGCTTTGACAAATCAACATGAGATAGATAAATGAATTGGTGCACTGTAAAACCATTGGTTATCGATTTCTCAGAGATTTCCTTCTTCTCCAAGTATTTAAAATGTGGACCTTCCAGCACATTGTGCCTACCCATCCCTTCCATGTCCTCTATTACACTTACATGTGTCTGCTGCCTTGAACCCATACAGAGAATTGACAAAGCACTATTGTAGCTTCAGAAACTCTGTCTAACACACCTTAAGCCAGTGAGAGACAACTCAGGAAGTGGCTACTTCAGGAAACAGACTAGCCTCCTCCAAGACAGTGTTGGGATTGGTGAGAGTCCCTCCTCATTCAAAAGCTGTTTCTGAGTTACTGCCTGTTAAAAAACAGTGGTCTCCACCACTTAGACCTGAAAATGAAGTTGGAGATAATTTTAGCAAAACCAGGCCCTCTTTAAAGTGCCAACTTTTTAAAAAGATGGCAGCAGGGCAGGGAAGGAAATAAAGAAAACAGGTCATGAAACTGCTGAGCTTGGAAAGGTCTCCATATGATTGGCCATTATGTCTTTTTGGCTCCCCCTTCCACCCCTTCAAGCAACCTGGTCTAGTGGAAGGTGTCCCTGCCTGTGGCAGGAGGGTTGGAACTAGATGATCTATAAGGTTCCTTCCAATACAAACCACTCTGTGATTCTATGATCCTATGAAAATAGTGATCAGTATTCCTTTAAGTTTTAACTCAGCAGATGATGTGAAGATGTGATCTTTATTGGATGTATGAAAAGTCAAAACATGGAAATAAAAATGCTGAGATGTGGGCTCTGTAGCTGCCTCAGCCTTCTCAGTATTTCACAGTCAATCTACAAAGTAACTCTTCCAACCATTGGCATACCACAGCAGCTATGCTTGCAGAAACACTGTCTATCCTCACCTCTCCTGGCTGTACCCAGGCCATCATAGAGGCCAGAATGCTAAAAGAAGAGACAGTGTAATACTCCAGTTTATTTCTTACAGCATTTATATAAAAAGAACAGACTCAAGGGGCCTGTTTATTTGTCTTCTTTCAAGTTCAATTAAAACCAAACCAAAACAATCCAAAATCCTCTGGAAGATGAACCATAAAACGAAGAACTGCTACCGGTAACTCAAGCTGAAATCTCTGCTGAAGATCTGAACACTTCATTGACCATGCAAGAAATTGTGGTGAATATACTCCCACAAGAGACATAATTAATAGCTCTTTCATGTGGTTTGGGTTTGGTTAGTTTATTGTTTACTTTTATGTGTACTTCAGTTGTTAGTCCTGAAAACGGGCCTATTCCTTAACAAAAGCAAATTAATGACCTGTTTTTTCTAAATTATTTCCGGAAATAAACATTAGGCTGTCACCCTTCTAGCAGTTTCCCTTGCTCTGAAGTCTAAGGGTAGAGTTCAAGAATACAACTGCATCGAGCACAACTACCCTTTGCTAACAAACGACAGTTTTGTTCTCTCATCCTCTCTCTACCCCCTCCTTAGTGCCAGCTCTAATCACAAAGTAAACTAATTCAAAATGAACTGCTGAAAACTATTACTTTTCTTCCAAGTGCAGTCTTCTCTGAATTAACAAGTTAAATTGGCTCACTGATCAATATCAGGGATTGTGCAAGGCAGCAGGGAAAGGAATTAGCAGGATTATGGAGAGCAGGACCTCTCCTTTGCTCACCTTCTGCGGCAGCTAGCTCATTCAAGAAACACCATGCAACTGCATTGGAGGGCTGTTCTCACCAGGATTCCCTGATAATATTTGGCTTTATGCACGTACAACTCTCCTCTGTGCTGTTCTGCAGTCAGGTTAAGGGCTCTATCGAACAGTCTGGGGAGTCCTAGGCTGCAGGAGTTTCTGGGGGTACCTCAGGAGAGGACACTTTATCCATATGCATGCTGAAGCTGCTCAAGGAAATAGGCAAACCACTGGATTACAAACAGAACCCTTATAGAGATCATTTTGGGGGGCTGGCTGTTAAAGCCCATCTTCAGATGATGGTGTGTCTGTGTCTGATCCCATTCCAATAGCAGTATGCATTTTACTTGGTGATCACTGCACGCAAAACCCACCCCTGGGAACAGGCACTGTCTCCCTGTTCTGTCCACAGTCCTGGACTCAAGCCCAATAAAAACTGAAGTACCCAGTTGTTGCACCGAGAGGCAACAGTGATCACTGTGTCCAGGGAGGTTACAGCCGCCGGCAGGGAAACAGACCAGACAAGTCTCTGTTTTGTTAAGCTCGAGAATCCATTTATTCCCCCCACCCCGGGCTGGGGAGGGGGTGAAGACGAAGAGCGAGAGCAGGGGCAGGGTCGTGAGTTTGATCGGGTATTCAGGGGAGAAGTCTTGGGTTTGGGTCAAGGGATGAGAAAACATAAGGAGAGAAAGATCAGATTTCATCCTCCTCAAAACGGGCGGGCTCCACACCCAGTGGAAACGTGGGGCTTTGAGGTGCTGTCTGGGTGCTACCAATGCAAGGAAAGCCTTCCCTTGGAAGGTTATGAACTGCACGGTGCTGCCTGGACACATCACCCAGGCCTCCCCTTCCCCCAGGGAGTGAGCGGCCCTGCTCAGCCCTGCTCTCTCCACTGCTCAGCCTCCCCAAAGGAGCTCTGCCTGCACCTGCTTCTCCTCTGAATTGGTCCTCAAAATCCACCCTTTTATTTTTGTGGCAACTTTGTGGAACTTCTCCAGAGGGATGAGCTGTGGCATGGAGAAGTCAGACAACGCAGTATTTGTGAGAAGCCAACACAGAGGCAGGGCTGCGGCTGCACCAGCCACTCACGGAGATGAAGGGAAGTGAGACAGAACCTCATGAATGTGTCTAAGTATCGGAAGGAAAGGTGTGAAGAGGATGGAGTCAGGCTCTTCTCGGTGGTACCAAGCCACAGAACAAGAAGGAAAGGGCAACAACTGATGCAAAGTAACTTCTACCTAAACATGAGGAAGAACCTCTTTGTCACACATCCCAGCGTGCGAGTGACTACACACTGGAACAGGTCGCCCAGCGAGGTTGTCGAGTCTCCCTCACTGGCGATATTCAGGAACTGTCTGGATGCAGCCGCCTGCCACGTGCTCTGGGATGCGTCTGCTTGAGCAGGGAGGCTGGGCCACTTCCAGCCTGACCATTCCGCGGCTGTCTGTGGCAGTAGCGGAGCTGCCGGCCCCGCGCCGCGACTCTCGCCGCCCGCCGCCGGGGCTGAGGCACGGCTGCCCCGCTCCGCGCCGGCGCGGGCGGGCGGGCGGGCGGGGGAGCATTCCCAGCTCCCGTCTCTCTCCCGCTTCCCGCGCATGTGCGGTTGCCAGGGCGGCCGTCTCCGGTGAAGGTTTAAAATCTGCGGGACATGCGCAGTGCCGGTTCTGGCCCTGGCGAGGGGGACACGCCACATTGGAACGGCGAGCGGAGCGCTCCGGGCAGCGCCGGGTACAGTTTTGCGCCGCATTCGCTTCCTCCCGAGCCGCGCTCGCCTCGCCCGGCTTTGCCTCCGGCCGCCCTGCCGCCCTCCCTCGCTTCCTTCTCCCCGCGACACATGCCGCTGCTGCCGGGCCGCTCCTAGCGCCGCTGCCGGGCCGAGCGAGCGGAGGGAGCGGGCGGTGAGCGGGCGGCGGCGCGGAGCTCTGGCCGGGCGGTGAGGGACGGCGGCGCCGGGCGGGCGTGGATGGATCCCCGCGTGGCCTGGATCCAGCCCGAGCAGAAAGGACCCGCGAATGCGCTGTGGATGCAGATCTGGGAGACCTCGCAGGGCGTGGGGGGCCGGGGCGGCGCCAGCTTCCCGCACTACCTCTGCCTCAACTCCCCGGCGCTGGACTCTGCCGCCTCTCCGCCCCGCGGGCACGGCTGCGTCCGGCTCGGGGCGCCCGGTGCCTGCTGCTCCTCTTCCTCGCCGCCTTCTCCGTCGCCTTCCCCGCCGGCCCTGTTGACCGGACTGGTGCCCGCTGTCCCCGGCGGCCCCGCAGCGGTGAACGGCGGCGGCGAGGGAGGGCGGCGGCTGCAGAAGTCGCCTTCCGTGTCTTCCTCGTCCTCCTGCTCGTCGGTGGAGTCCGGCACCGAGAGCCCCGGCTTCTCCTCCTCGGGATCGTGCAGCGGTGGCGGAGGCGGCGGCTCCTCCTCTTCCTCCGGCGGCCCCCGGGCGGTGGCGGTGGCTCCTCCCGGGCTGCTGGGCAGCGGGGCCGGACCCGGGGAGTTTTTTAACTTCCACGAGAACAAAGTGAACGCTGTGAATGGGCACCACCAGCCGCCGCACCCGGCGCGCAGCCCGCACCCGCCCCCGGCGTCTCCCCAGCAGCACCAGTACCACCCGGGCCGCAGGAAACGGGAGAATAAAGCCAGCACCTATGGCATGAATTACCTGCTCTCCGGCAGCCGCGGCGTCGCCGTCAACAACTCCCCCCACCAGCAGCGGCAGCCGCCTCAGCCAGCGCTGCAGAGCCCCGGCACCCCCTGGAAGAGCAGGAAGTACAGCCCGGGCGTGCAGGGGTGAGCAGCCGGGGCCCCGGGGCTGCTGCAGCCCCAGAGGGAAGGGCGGCCTCGGCCGCCTCCTGCGGCCCCGCCGGGAAGGGGGGCGCTGGGTTGGGATCACACGAACTCCTCTGGAGCCGGCCGTGGCAGGGAGGCCGATGGTAGGGGATGGCGGGGCACAAACCCGTGCCCTTTTGTAAATCACCTTGGTCTCTGCCGGCTTTGGGGCTCTTGGCCGAAGCAGCGATTCGCTCAGTGCCAGGAACTCGTAGATACAGGGGTTTAGGCCTTGCCTTGTCATAGGTTGAGAGGTGAAGTTGTCAGGCCATTATCAGAGGTCATCTACAATAATTAAAGCAAGGATGTGTGCAGGATGCTTGTCAGAGCTATCAGCTGCCAATCACATTGTAAGGGGGAAGTGGAAGGCTTCCGTTCAGAGGAACTCACAACCCTTGTGTTAATTTTTAAATGCTTCTGCTTAGGCTGCAGCAAGCTGGTTAGCTTGGGGAATATTAGTAACATCACTTGAAAGGGAGGTGTCGAGTTCTGTCTGAGGTGGGCATGAAAGTCAGTGTGGTCTTAGAACATTTTTCTCAAGTGTTTTAGCTCTAGGATAGGTTGAGCCAGCCAATACCTTTACAGAAATCTTGTATTTTTGAAGAGAAAGCTTTTATGAAGCTTACCCTGTCTTGTAAGCCATACCTTTCTTGTATAGATGGTAGTTAGAAAGGCCGAGTATTCAGTTTGATCTCATTGGCATGGAGAGGGGACTGAAATTGAACAAAGTATGTCTGGGATGCTCTATGAAATTGTTATGTTTCACTTGTCAAATTTCTTTCAATCAAGGGGAAATGTTACTTTCTAAAATTAAGGTTATTTTATTCTTGGAAAAAAGTATCACTGCATTGAGTGACTGTAGCAGATTTCTGATGTCACTTCAAAAATAGTTTGTTGGAACATTTTAACATCAAGACCCTTGGATGCTTGTGGAATAAAGGCACTGCATATTTGTAGAGAGGAAATAGCTAAAGATAACAGGGAGCTGGGGATTTTAAAGTGGGAGATTTAACTTACGGACAGTGTCTTCATTTTCTCTTGTGTAGTACTGTCAGGTGCTGAGTATGTTAAAAAGTTATGAAGAAGTATTAAAATATATTTTTAAAGTTCTGGTTTTGCAAACCATAACCTCAAGAGGGGGAGGACAAAACTTGTGACCACTGCTTTTTAATTCCGGACTGACACTGAAAATTTCTTACAGGAAGTTGGAATTTGAATCCTTTAAAGGTGTCTTGTGCTAGGAGCTTTGGGTCCTCTACTAAGAAGTTTCTGTGTCTTAAGTTCCAGTAGTATCTTTAAAATAGTGTAAAGTTTTTGTTTTATTTTCGTAGAGATGAGGTAGAGCACTGAGTTAACTTTATAATTTAAGTCAGCTCAGTGCAAGTGAGACAGATCTCCAGGCGGGTGGAGGAAGGAGCAGCCCGAGCTCACCCAGCAGCTCTATGGCAAATGGCAAACCTGTCAATCACATCCAAGCGCTGCAAGTTCTGTCCTGTAGCTGTTAGGCAGCACCACCTATGCCATTCACATATCTTAATTTTTCATCTTCTGTCCTCCTATTTTCTTTTAGCTTTCCTGTAATAGTGGCTATGCCACTTTTCAAGTATAAGTTTATAGAGAATCCATACGTAGGAAAATTGTTCAGCTGAGATTCAGTGGCACTGTTCAGTTCCGTAATGTAGGGAGTTATTTTGCTGATGTGTTAAGCAGCATGTGTGACAAGTGTTTTGCTAAATATCTTTGAAAGTGGAAGCTGTGTTTCCTGCTCTTCTGTCAAGGATCTCTGTTACAAAAGTGGGACCTGATTCTGGCAATGGGATACCAGTAACTGCAGCATGTGTGATCCTGTAGTTCCAGAGCATTCCTTAAAGTAGTAGGGAGCAAACTAGTGCTGAAGGAGAGCATCAGTCTTGAAACCATGGAGCTAAATATGGCAAACAGTTTCTGCCTTAAAGTTTGAGTTCTCTTACCTAAGGTGAATCTTGGACAAGTGTATATTCTTAAGCAAATTTCTGTTCAGTAATTTTTTTATTAAGTGCTTGCATGATTGAAATAAGAATATTGTCAATGGAGTGGATTTAGGTATCTCTCTTCTGCAGTAATTCCTGTTTAGTGGTGAGCTTAACTTTTTCCTGAAGCCTAGCTGATGTGTTATTTGGCAATTGAAATAAAAATGCACTGAGAAGGCTGGGATGGGAACAGATCCCTACAGGAGTTTCTTGTGGATCCCTTATGTTCCTTTAGTTGCCTGCTGTTCCCTGGAACTGTCAGCCTGGTCCTGAAGTATCACTTTGATAACTCATCATCTGCTGACAGAGCATCTCCAGTGTTGCCATACTGGTACATGCAACTGTTGAAAAATGTGATCCTGAAAAATCTGCAGCTGCAGTCTGGTTTGGGCATTAATTTGAGGATGTAGGACTTGATCATAGGTGCTCTTGTGCTCACCCTGTACCTGAATGGTAAAGCTTTCTCTGCTGTGAATTTTGTTCATTAAAGAACGCTTTTCTACCGCATGCTGAAATTTCCAAGTGATACGCAGTGGCTCACGGTGTTACTGTATTGTCTTTTGGTAACAGAGTAAGCAGAGTAATCTCTGTTAGCTCTCCTAGCTGCAGTTGCACTTCTGATGAATTGCCTGCGTGCTTTGAAGCAGGACTGTGCTCTCCTGCTTTCTCATTCAGAGCTGAGGATAGTCTGTAGCACTGCAAGTCATCGTTTTATTCACACTTCTCGCAGTTAGTGGCTTTGTGATGGTAGGTGTGGTGATGTTAGGAATACTGTATAAACACTATGTTCTCCTCTGTTTTATATACAGCATTCCTTTTTTTTTCCAGTGGCCTCATGCTGCCACCACTTTGATAGCAGCATGAAAATCTTTGTAAAGGAAGTTTTTCCCATAAGACACGAGTATGAAAAGCTGTGTTTGATTCGATTTCATCCTAAAGCTGTGCTTTTGGATGCCCTAGATTGTCCCGTGTTATGCTTTTACAGAATTTTGAAAGGTAAGGAGTAAGGAGATTGAAGCCATGTGCTTTAACAGAGTGATTAATCACTCTTTAACAGTGTGATTAATGTAGCAACAGTGTAAATTCCTATGTGCCTGGGTTTAGTTTAGGACTACAGATGACAAAATGATTTGTTTCAGATGCAAGGCAGGGAAGTGTCCTTTGATATTATGAGGTTAATCCAGACTGTTATGACTGATGTTCAGAACTACATGTTATTTCTTGGTACTGTGAAGTGTTCTCTTGTGTGGTCTAAAACTACATCTAGCTTCTTAGGGTGTGCTTTCTTTGCTCAGCAAATACCTTCTGTTTCTGTAAGGTCTATATCTTAAATATATCTGAGTAATTTAAGCATCCAGAGAGTTTAAAAGTACTTGAATATTACTTCAAAAGACTGCATCAAGCTATTCTAAACTTTTTGCTAAGGCCTCTACTGTTTTTGTTTGGGTGCACAGCTAATAGAGTGCTTTCTCTGAAGATGTAGCTAATAGCTTGTGAGTAGTATAAAATCACATCAGATTTAATTATTTTGCTTCTTAATATGAATTTAACAAAGTAAGTAAAGAATTAAAGCATTTTTAACAATATGAGTATGTTCTGCTTAATATTTTCAGCTAAGGGTTCAGTTTAATTGTAGATGTTGAATGAGATTAGTACTGAAATACCTGGCATATCTGCTTGGCACATTACAGTGCTGTGCAAAAAACAACATAACTGGCTTGTTGAGGATTAGTTTGGATAGCAGAACTGTTATGATACATTGAAATGGTGCTCTGCCTGGACTAATTAGTGTTGCATAGTGTCTGATGACTTCCTGCATTCATTTTTTCCCCTGTATAGCTGCTGTCTTGAACTCTCTCTTGATAATGACACACAAGTTCTGCCATAGGGTACAAGAGCACCAAGACCTCCACATTTCCTTATGTTGAAGGAGGATTCAGGGCAGCATTCCCTGATGGCTACAGCAGGTACTTGGGGAGAGTTCTCATAAGCAAGGTAAGCTTATGGCAGTGCTTCCACAGAAGACTTGCTTCAGTGTTCACCAGTTTGCAGCCAAATGATACTGTGCACAAAAAGTGATGTCTGGAGATGCGGTGGTGCACCTGTATGCTTAGCCTATATTGGGTCGTCTTTATTTCTTCACCTGTGTGCAGTGTTTCCAATTCCAGTCTTACAGGGTTTTTTTGCATTTTTGATATATTTCGGAACTTAAATTAAGGTAAATTTAATTACAGTTTAGTACAAGGTACTATTAGAAATCCATTGTGTTCAGGACTGTGCATAGCTCCAGTTGCATGTTTGTCAACCCTTGCTTCTTATTATCCTGCTGTCATACAGATTAATGTGTGGGCATGCCACATTGTCAGCCCCTTCTGAAAATTTTGTTTTCTTGTACTTTGAGCTGAAAGAATGTAGACCTTGGAAATACTCTGAAGCCTTTACTGTCTGCAGTGAGATGTCCTGCTCTTGTAAGGGCTTTAGGAGCCTTCTTAATTCCTCCCTGTGCTTAACAGTGCTGTCTTGCTCCCAACCCCTTCTAGTAAGGAATCAACACGGTGGGCTATGCGTTACCCACACTGCTGTCCAGTCTTTGGTGTCTGTCTCTGGTGCTGGGTGGACACCTGTAGTGGAGGTGATCATGCAGGAGGCAGGTTGTGCTGGCATGGTACACTCAGTTCTTGTTTTGCATGACTATAGGGTCAGGGTAGAACTAGGTAGTATATGCTGGAGTGTATGCAAGGAGAAATGTGGAAGTAGTTGCCTGTTAGTAAATTTCTGGAGAGAGCATCAGGATGTAGTTAAATGGATTGTTTTCATGCCTCAAGGTCGGTATGGTGGAAAGTTCCAGGATAGCTGCTGGTTGAATTGTCAGAAGAACAGGACATCTCTTTTTCTCTGTGGTCGAGTAAATTGCCTTGGTAAAGCACAAAGTTTCCATGCAAAGTGAATACCTAGTGCAGAGTTAGAGACTGCTGCTTTGGGGAGTGGAATGAAAGGAATGTTTTGGCAGCAGTAAGCTCCAGAGTCACCAGAGGTACTAGAGTTCAGAAAGGCTGAGCTACAGTAGTAAAACATGAGAAGGCCTTCCATGACAGGTGCTCACATCTGTGTGTAAAGGAGAATGGGACATGTTTGGAGCAGTTTAATCCTGGCATCAGCTTCATGGTGTCTTTGCCAGTTGTTAGGCTTTGGCAGTAGAGACAGCTGGCACTAAGAACATCAACAGCTGTACTGGGTGAGACCCTTAGAGGCCAATGCCAAGTATTGGGAAAAGAATATATCAACATGAGCTTGTGATATTTCCTGAAAGTATTTCCCAGCTTTAAATTATCTGTGGTTCTTGGACTACCTGGGCTGTAGACGGTGCATTGTTATGCTTATTGCAGATTTTGTGTCTTGATCATGTGTGATCTGGGATTAGCAATGTGGGAAGATGTTCCTCAGTAAAGATGTGCATTTTGTAATTTTTTTTTTTTTTACCCTGAGGCTGTCACTAGGGTTGTAGTGTCTGCCAGTTGCATTACAGAGGCAGACCATCAGTGCTTTTTGCAGGGGACTTGAAAAAGGAGGAGGAGGGAGGTTGAATCACCTGGCAGTTGCTTGTTTTCTAGTCTGTTAAATCATTTCTTGTATTGAAACTCTTTCCTGCCTCTAGATGTTTATCTCCTCTTTGCAGTCCCTGTTTTATATTTGGGACTCGCATGAACCACCATCACCTGTGTGTGACAGTGTCGCAGTATTCCTGCATCTTGGGCTATCTTGTTCTATCTTGTAGTTTGTCTCCTAATTACTAACATGGGACTTGCCTGATGTTTTTCTGCTTTGAGGCTTCACCTATGATCTTTCTTTAATATGGAAACTAAGAGTTCCATCTGCTTGTTTCCTGTTTAAACAATCCTTTACCTATATGAAGGGTCTTTCCCCCATCCCATGTCACCTTAGTTTCTTCATAAGCCTGCAAAAGGGTGTATGGGGCTGTTGTCAAATGCCATTTGGAAATCCAAGAATGTAATAGATTTTCTTAATAATTTTCTTAATAATAGAGAACCTGTGTGGTTCTCTGATTCTTCCAAGTAGCTATGAATGCTTTTTATTAAGACACTACTTTCATTTATGATAGTTATGTTAGCATGTTGATATAGTCATAGCTATTCATTTATTGCATTGATTCTACTTCAGGCTGCTTTGACTATTTTGAATGTCAAAGCTAATCCTTTTAAATTAAAAAAAAAAAAAAAAAAGAAAAGATAATTGCTTATTGTTCTGGTACAAATGCAGTATCAAATGAATGTGACTTTTGGTGAGTACTGAATTACCAGGGATAGGTTTTGCTGTGAAGTATTTTCTGTTAAAAAGTTGGGGACAAGTTCTCCTTTCATACTTGTGGATCAGGGAAGTCTCTGAGCAATTAAAAAAAATACTAGCTTCTCTACATATCATGCATTGGGATCACTTAGCTTTCTCTGTACTGATCACTTAATTCACTTAACAGAAGCAGGTTTTTGGGCTCTTGAACTAGTTTAGCCTTTCTCAGTCATAGCTTTGCATCTTGTTAAGCTGTTCCTCATAATCGTTTTTGATATCCTTAATCTTCCAATCCTCTTTTCCTACTTTGACTTTAGGATTTCTGAAGACATCTTCTGATGGAATCCTATGACAAAGTAGTAAAAGCTCTTTTTCCCCCCAAAACCTGATTAGTGATGCACACTAAACAACTAGTGTGCTATCTTCACACACAGAATCACACACAGAATCACTAGAGATCCCCAAGATCATCAGATTTAGAAGTCTTTGAATTACATAGTTCTTTTGGTTATGATTTTAAAGGACCTTCCTCTATTATGTGGCAAACTGCAGGAGTACTTATATCCAGAAAAGACTTTTCTAGCGTTTTTTTTGTCTTGAGAGGTGCTGACTTTGAATGTGAAGGATTTGTTGCCAGTAGTGCTTTGATCGGTGCCTTTGGGTTAGAATCTGCTGGTCAGAATTATGTCAATAGTTGCTTCTCTTTAGTGTTTCGGTGGCTAACCTGATGTAATGGATCCTGATCTACATGGGCACGATTAGTCTCTCATCATTAATATGTTTCTGCTGTTGCAGTCTGATTTGTCCGGGATGTTAATCGCTTGCTATCTTTGAGCATTTGGAAAAGAATGGTATTAAGGCAGGAATTTTGGTGTTTAATGGTTCTATTTATTGGCAAGCAAACTTGTCCCAAGGTTGAACATTTTCCTTCACTGGTGCATCAAAATGGTTGTGATGTTTTCTTGGTGGTGTAGGGAAGTCCATCAATCCAAGTCAGGAGTAATGCACTTCAGAGGCTTATGTAGCAGATCTACATTGCCGTGTATTAAATTGGAGATACACATCTGCTAATTTTTAATTTTTTTTTTTATGATGCAGCTTTTTCAAAGTCCATCCAAAGTCCATTAAAAAGGTAATTGGTTGAGTTTTATTGGATGGACATAGTTTGCAAAAATAAATTAGTTTCTGATTTTCTTCAAAATGCAGACAAATTCTGTTTACTTAGGTCTGGAAATTTGCAGTGTAAATCAATCCAACAAATGTATTTCTTGAGTGCATCGACTGTCAAGGTGTGTCTGATGGTAAAATCTAATTGGCAAGAAACTTGTTCTAAAGTTAGGATGGGCTCTGACTTGCATGACTGTGAGGCAAAGAGAAAGCCTAGAGAGGAAATAAGAACAATATGATCTCTTGTGAAAGAGGTACAATATATTTTATAAACTGCTCTTTGTTCTGTGGATGAGAACAACGTACTTTTTTCTTCCAATCTCTCCTTTGTAGATAACTTGCAAAATTATCTCAGTTCTTGTTTGAGTTTGGTGTTTAGGGTGTCTGTCTGTAAAACATTTCACAGCTCTGATTCATAAGTTCTGTATAGTTGAGATTTTTTTTTTTAATTTGGCCAGTCATTGTAGTTTGCTGCCTTTCATACAATTACAGTGACAAAGATAATTGCTGTCTGAATAATGTAGTAGTATGAGACTGATTTGGTGCAGCAGTCTGGTCTGTGAGTGTAGCACTGCTTTTTCATAGTTTCTCTCATCTGTAAGCTTACAATGTTACATAGGGCATAGAGTAGGACTGCCTGAGCCTTACTGGTGTTGAGGAGGACTAGTATGCAAAGGTAAAGGCATCTGATGGGTTGTGAGTGGGAATGTGCAGAGTTGTAGTTCATCTCTTCTTGGTCATAGTTGTATTTTAGCCCCTTTTGCAGATATCTTAATCTTAGATCATACTGGGAGAAGTCTTTCTGTATGCATTATTGCATTCACACACTCTCTTCTGCCTCTCTCTGTGTGGGTATATATCTCTCTCT